>OV651819.1:52197704-53425204 GCA_927349885.1 Psylliodes chrysocephalus
TCTAGCTGAAGAGTAAAGAGTAAGAGTACTGACACAAGCTTATTTATTATAATAACTCCACCCTGAAAAGATTAAACCATTCCAATATCCTAGAACTTTTAGGGTTGTGGCTTCTTTGGTTTTTTAAAAAAATTTCAACTAAAAATAATACTAATCGATAAATTTAGAATTAAAAAAAAATCTAAATCTTTTTTCTTGTTCCCGGTCCTTCTGATTTCTGCTCTAACTTCTGACTTTCTATACCTCCTGTTCCGACTTCAAAAAAAGAGGAGGTTCTCAATTCGTCAGGATATTTTTTTTATGTATGTTCAGCGATAATTTTTTAACACGGCGTTCAATATTTCTTTTTTGTTAGAAAGGGGGTACTTCCGGGGTGGTCCCATATAAATTTGGTCAAAATCTAATAATTGGATCCATGAGAAAAGCCTCAAACTCTTCATTTTTTATGTAGTTATGTAGATATATCTCTGACAATCATAGTGCTATTCAGAAACGTTAAGGCCCCCGACAATCATAGATAAAGCACAGGCATTATCTCTACAAATTTCGTAGAGCTATCAGGACCTATTTTTTTTATCTATGGAATATAGCCAAATATTAATTGAAAATGTTGATAAGAAAGAATATTTAAAAATCATTGCACAAAAAAGGAGGAGGTTCTCAATTCGTCAGAATATTTTTTTATGTATGTTCAACAATCAATCTTTAACAAGGCGCCCGATTTCAATGATTCTTTTTTTGTTACAAATGGGGTACTTCCGGGGTGCCCCCATATAAATTTGGTCAAAATCTAATAATTGGGTCGATGAGAAAATCTTCAAACTCTTTATTTTTTATGTATATTTAGTGGTAATTCTTTACCACCTTGTCTGATTTCTATGATTCTTTTTTTGTTAGTAAGGGGGTACCTCAAGGGTGGTCCCTATAAATTTGGTCAAGATGTGGTGATGGCATCTGCACGATTTGAAGTCAGTTTTTTAAAATTACTTTTATTAATTAATTTTGATTTTTGTTATTCAATAAATAATCCAAACAATTCTAAAGCATATATTGGACATTTTGAATTTTAGAAATTTGGTGTGGCAATTGGAAACATGATGTTGATTAAATTTCATTTTATTATGATATAAAGTTAGAAAACATTGAAAATTATAAAGGTTGATTTGAGTTCACCCTGTAAAATACTTTTTCATCCCATATACACAATATTTTTTTTTTTTAAATTTGGTCTCAGATAATCTAGATATTAGCTATTCCAAAACCTATGAGACATTAAGTATATTGCAAAATATTAATAAAATAATTAAAAATGTTGATAAGAATTAATTAATATTCAAAGTGTATATTGCAAATTTTGAATTTTAAAAATTTGATGATGTTTGCTTATAGATTTCCAAATGTTACAGTACTTTTTATCTACCAAGGATATTTTTTTTTTATGAAATGTAAGATTAAACTTTTTTCCATTTGAATCGAGTTAAAAAAAAATATTAATATTGTCAACTATCTTAAAGATATATTGTTTTTGTAAATTTATTGCTATTTGAGTCCAATATTTGTTACAATGTTGTAACATGACATTTGAAATAAAGATAATTTGAATTTTTAATTAACATGAAAAATTAAAAAAATGGACTTACTGACAGTTGCAGATTCAGGCATTTCCACTTTAATAACCCTATCACAATACTGCACATTAAATTTTAACTGTCTAGTGCCGCTTTTTCCAGCAGAAGTTGATGGGTAACTGGTATCATTATCTGCTGGTTTCTTTGTTACAGTAGAAGAATGTCCAATGCTGTTACCCAACCCTGCAACATCTGTAGCAGCATCTGCTGTTGCAGCATTAGGGATTTCAGAATCATCTTCGACGATCATCACATCAGGGTCTGGATTGGGGGCACGAAAGCTCTGCGTATCTGGGGGCATGACTCTGCTAACTGCGCGCTTAAAAAACAACAATTAATTGAAATAATCCAAGATAGTTTATGAAGTTTTACTTACTAATAAATCCCAATTAGCATCATCCAAGTGGTAGATAGCTTCTGCAACGTCTTCAATGCCAGTACAAGCCTATTGTTTAGAAAAATTGCATAAAGAAAACGTAAAAAATTAAATCAATTTATCAGCTTTAAACGGTGTGTTCATTACACATGGTACTTACTTGAAAGTCGGCTAGAATTTCCTCTCTGTTTTCGGACATGATTATCGCAAATTTAAGAACAAAGCTTAATAAAGAACAAATAATGTGTATTTAACCTTTTATAAAATTCTTTGACCAGCGCTTAGAATGTCAAATCTTGCCTGTCTGTCATTGTCAAAAATGTTGCCAAGTTAAAGGTCATTTCACATAACAAATTATATTGACGTTTCTATTCTACTGCTGGAGCGCGTTCTGGATTTTACACCGAGTCGACCACCGACCTTGATATTTAAACTGGATGTACATACTTTGATTTTCTTTTACTATACGGAGAATGGTCGCACTGCCCAGCTTTCTGAGTGCCTTTTAAAAGGAGATAGAAAACTCTGCCATTTTGAACCCTTATTACGTGTTGCCTATATCTTGGCGCAATATTTTTAATAGGTGCGTTTTAATCATGCGCTTCTGCTTCGGAATTGTCGGTTTTCTTGTTTTAATCTGACAGGTTAAAACGACTAAACCGACAATTCCGGAAGCAGAAGCGGATGATTAAAACGCACCTGATATTTTGCTTGCTGCTGTCAGTTTCAGTGAATATTATTTTTGAAGTCACACGTTTATTGCTAAAGAATCAGTTAGCTCACTCGGACCAGTTGAAAGTTCCAAAATAACATCCACTCCAGGGATACAAATTCAGGATACGCAGAAGACTGCTGTTTTAATATAGGCGGTTGTCATATATATTGTATTATCGGAGTTGCACAGTGTATAAACTGAAACATTGAGATCAAAAGTGCCGACGCAGAGTGAGCGATCTGATTCTTTAGCTGTAAACTGTGTCACAGGGTTCAAAATGGCCGCGCCCTATGTTGGGCGCCACATACTTTGATTACTATACGAGGCACATACTTTGATTTTCTTTTACTATACGGAGAATGGTCGCACTGCGCAGCTTTCTGAGTGCCTTTTAAAAGGAGATAGAAAACTCCGCCATTTTGAACCCTTATTACGTGTTGCCTACATCTTGGCGCAATATTTTTAATAGGTGCGTTTTAATCATCCGCTTCTGCTTCGGAATTGTCGGTTTTCTTGTTTTAATCTGACAGGTTAAAACGACTATTCCGGAAGCAGAAGCGGATGATTAAAACGCACCTGATATTTTGCTTGCTGCTGTCAGTGTCAGTGAATATTATTTTTGAAGTCACAGTTTATTGCTAAAGAATCAGTTAGCTCACTCGGACTAGTTGAAAGTTCCAAAATAACATCCACTCCAGGGATACAAATTCAGGATACGCAGAAGACTGTTGTTTTATTATAGGCGGTTGTCATATCTTGTATTATCCGAGTTGCACAGTGTATAAACTGAAACATTGAGATTAAAAGTGCCGACGCAGAGTGAGCAATCTGATTCTTTAGGTATAAAACGGTGTCACAGGGTTCAAAATGGCCGCGCCCTATGTTGGGCGTGTCGGACCTCTCTCTTGCCTCGTATAGCAATCTAAGTATGTGATGCCGAATTTTAAAAGTAACGAGACAAGTTCGTATGATGGAAACCTGTTAAATTAGAACATAACAGGCAGAAAAGAACAGTAATGTGTTGGAAAAAGTTTTCCATCGTACGAACTTGCCTTGTTACTGTTAAAACTCGGCCTAACATGTACGTTACGGATAACGTAAACGTTCAATCATACGACCCCTTATATTTATTTAGTAATATTATGCAGAACCAACTCTCCATATCGACCTAATTATTTTCCAAAAAGTTTCGAACTAGTTCCATACTTTATTTTATAAAATAATTTATGTGGAAATCATTTAAAATTTAATTTAGAACTACTACTAAAAATTACAATTTGAATTTACCGACATCTGTCATTTTAGTTCTTGTTCCAAACACAAGGTGGTGCTAATTTGGTTTAAAAGTCTACCATTGGCGTGGGATCTTTAGAAGATACGTGCTTTGTGGTAGGAACGCTCTCATGAGTTCGAGAATAGGGTATCAGTAGTCTAGCAAAATAAATGTTTAGTGATTATTTTTTAAAATACTAACAAACAAAAGATACGATCGTTTAAGCTCCCTCTGTGTAGTGTAGAATTCCTACTTCAAACGTACATTCAGGACTAGTTTCCGATATCCAGTGACGGTACTGTTTTAGAGGGATATATTCAATAGCTATTTGCACGTATGTAAAATTACTCGAAGAGAACCTTTAAGGAAAACTAAAAATTATTAACACTGATTTAATATTCAGTAAGTAGTAAATTAAGTATAGGACAAAATCGTTAAAAAAATGTGATTTAAAAAATAAATCTTTAATTTCAGAGTTTGGTGCCACAATTTCGAAGGAAATAGTATATAAATAAATAAAAAGTAATTAATAATAACACGTTTTTACAATTTAATATTATTACTAAAAAAGTAGGTAAAGGTGCGTTTAGTCAGCCTGATTTAGTTTTAAGCATTAACATAAAAGTTAATTTCAATACATTTCAGTGTATCTGTTTATACAGAATAACATAAGAATAAACATTAACATAAATTTAGTGAAGATAAATAAATCCAACTTAATACTTAAATTTATGTCGAAAATACAATTGCGCATGTGCGTTCAAAAAGTGAGGTTAAGCTATTTTTCTAACTTTTGAACTCTAAACTCTTTTCCTGCACTTTTATTAATAGTAATTGTGAGATAGTTAGCAGAGCAATTTCAGAATCAGCTCCCATACGCCTTTTTTCCATTTTGTATGATTTGTCAAATCTTATGTTAATGCTTAAATTTTCTGTATAAACGATTTTGTTTTAAAATCCTTAAATTAATGTTTATGTTAATGTCTATGTTAGTGCTTAAAACAAAATCAGGCTGATTAAATGCACCTTAAGTTAATAAAAAAAAAGGAAGAAAAAAAACATGAAAAAAACTTGGATTTTTTTTATTCGGAACTGGTTGATGGTAGAAAAACAATTTTTTTCCTCGAACTATTCTCTTCTGAATGATCGTTTCTGCGCCTTTTCTTAGGACTTTGCGTTATTTGTTCTAAAACGTTCGGATATTGGTTTGTCAAAGTCTGACAATCTTCTATTTTCATGAGAGTAATTACTGGATTTGTTGAATCTAATTTTCTTATACAATCACTGTTCATATGTTCCTAAAAACAAACAACATAACAAAGTTGAGCAACAATAATTTGCAATATTATTCCTATTTTTCTACAACTATTACCAAAGTTTAAAGTACAACTGAGGTCAAACACTGCACACTGTGTGGCATTCGCTTTTTAATTATTAGCTTTGTTCGAGGAACCTGTCGCCGACAAGTACACGACTTGTCACTGATAACGTTTGTGCGCAACTGCGATTTGTTACGAATCCTTGACAAGAGATCACCGCGAACGACTTGTGTACCAAAATAACTATCATACACTTTAACTGGAAAAAACCTATTATAGGATTTACTTCTTAATAATGTATTTAGAGAAATTTGTATTTTTCAAATAAAATGTGAACTGTGAAATATTGTAAGGATAGAACTTAAAATTGAATTGACACAAAATAAACTTTATTAAAATTAATTAAAGATTGACTGGCCAGTTGGTTTTGAAACCAGTGCCAAACAGAAATACATACACACACACTTTAACTGGAAATGAAAAGTGAGATAGAAGACTTTAGATTGTGAAGATAGTTCTTAGAATAGATATCAGAAACATTGCATTGTAAAAATTGTAGTTTTTTATTTTTATTAGTGCGAACACTCAATTTTAATAATTTATTGGAATATTTGGCATAATTAAAAACTCAATCAACCATTTCTCTTTGTTCCCTTCCTTTTTACTTTCCTATCTGTATACAGATATAAGGAAAGTATAGGAATCATGATTTTTTTCGACCTCGAGTTTTCGACGGATTTTTACGTTTTGAGGTCCCCTGAATCCGTTTTGACTATTTTCGCGATGATGTCTGTGTGTGTCTGTGTGTGTGTGTGTGTGTGTGTCTGTGTGTGTGTGTCTGTATAACGCATAACTCATGAACCGATACACAGAAAAACACCAAATTTTAAACTTAAGCTTTGTTTCAGCGTCCAATGAGCTGATTAGATTTTGGGCAGAGTCGGAACATCTGGGGGGGTACTTTATAGGTGGTCATTTTTATATTTTATGGAATATATCTGTTATTTACGTTTGGAGAAGAAAATTCTTCAAATAAAAGTTACTTCTTATATAATTATCTATAATTTTTGTTTTATGCAAAATTTTCCTAAAATGGTCCGTATTCGAGAAATTTGACAAAATGTAAAAAAAAATAATTTTTTATAAAAATTGTTCAAATAAAAGTTGTTTGTAATATAATTTTCTATAATTTTTGTCCTATACATAATTTCTCTAAAATAGACCGTATTCGAGATATTTGAGAAAATGTGTAAATTTCGAAATTTGAAGAAAACTCAAAAACGGATAAAGGAAAAAACATTAAATTTTAAACTTAAGGTTTATTTCGGCCTGACGTGAAATGATTAGATTTTGGACAAAGTCGGAACATCTGGGGGGGTACTTTATGGGAGGCCGTTTTTATATTTTATGGAATATATCTGTTATTTATGTTTGGAGAAGAAAATTGTTCAAATAAAAGTTACTTCTAATATTATTATCTATAATTTTTGCTCTATGTCAAAATTTCCTGAAATGGTCCGTATTCGAGAAATTTGACAAAATGTGCAAAATTCTGATTTTTTATGAAAATTGTTGAACTAAAAGTTGTTTGTGATATCGATTTCTATAATTTTTGTTTATACATGATTTTTCTAAAATGGACCGTAATGGAAAAGTGCTAAATTTAAATTTTTCTGTATTTTCGTTTTCAATGAATATCTATAGAAAAATGTTTCGAGGTAGATGTATGTGGAAAATGTATATATTTAGTTTATCCTCTAAACATTTATAGAGATGCTGCAATAGGTTGTACAAAATAACCGGAAAATGCCTATAATAACTAGATAGGAAAGTCATGTGTTGGACACATCAGATTTTTTTATTTACTAAGCATTTCCAGACAAATTGTCCACGCTGTTTGCTGATCGTTTTCACTTCTCGTGTACGTACTACCGACAAGTTCACCACGAACGCTGGACATTTCGTCAAAATCTTCGATTTTCGGCTCCGCGAACGCCTGAAATCAAAATACCCATGCTCATCTGTCGTGGACTTATCGGCGACAGGCTCCGCGGACAAAGCTATTAAGTACTTAAAACTGTTAAATACCTAATTAATTGAATTGTTATTAATCACTCAATAAATCATTTTCAAATTATTACCCACAATCTTTTTTATACTAGGTGAGTGGGCTACGCATTCAGGGCCCCGCAAGGGTTATCGTCGCTCATGTACCGGAAATATATTTGCGCCCTTTGAAAATAATATGTAGTAGGTACTTAAATAAATAATATTTTGAAGCATAAGAAGTTTAAGCTGTTACATGTTTTTTAAATTTTTTGGTTTGCTGTAATATTCCTGTAGTTGTTTAAACATTTGAGCGAAATGGTAGCACATTATTTAAAGTGCGTAATAAAACAACAGATTTTAAATTTTATTCTTTTTTAAATTTGTTACAAAAAAACAAACAAACCAAACAATAAACAAAACACTCAATCATCCAAAAATGTAATATTTTTTCTGGATTTGGGTGCTGCAAATTCTTGTATATTGTCAAAATCAATTGTATCGAGGATATCTTGCTTCATAGCTAAGATTGCCAAATCAGATAATTTTTCTTGTAACATGGTAGACCTTAAATAATTTTTAAATAGTTGGAAATTGTACACAAACCTCCCGTGCGGTGCAGTGCAGGCTCGGTTGCTGGGGCGCTTTGCGCACTCCAGAGTGAAATGACGTAGAAGTTTCTTCCATATTAATTAGTACTCACGGGAAGCAAAATAAAGCTTTTCATCTAAGCATCAGTCACAGATATCTTATTATCGATTTACATCACCTTGTGCGTATGTCAGATTCACACTCCACAATCTATGTTCTAATAGCCTTCTTAATCTCCTTGCGACAGTTATGAACGACTCAATGCAAAAACAGGAACTGTCAATGGACTGGAAATAAGCTATAGTCACTCATGTATATAAGAAAGGTGACAAAAAGAATCCCCTAAACTACCGACCAGTTAGTATTACAAGCCGTATCGGTAAAGCAATGGAAAAGATTATTACAAAATAAATAACAGAGTTTATGAAGGGACACAGAGTTTTAGCAAGCAATCGGCATGGATTTATGCCCAAAAAATCTGTTGTTACAAATATTCTAAATGCAGTTAACCAGTGGACAGTTTGGAATGACAACAACCAGCCAATTGATATGATATATCTTGATTATAAGAAAGCTTTTGATAAAGTTCCACATAGAAGGCTGCTTAGCAAACTGGAACACTTTGGAATTATTGTCGATTAAGAGTTTCTTATTCAACCGGCAGTTCTGCGTAAGACAGCTGTCAAAAAAACCATCCAGTGCAAAGTGGAGTACCAAAAGGTTCGGTCTTGGGTCCCCTATTATTTATTTTATACACCAGCGATTTATGCAAAATCATCGAGTCCGAAGCCACATTTTATGCAAACGACGGAAAGATCTACTGCACGCCACTGGAAAGCTCTCACAAAATGAAACAAGACTTGAATAAAATCGGAATCTGGTCCCAGAAATGGCTACTGCCCTTCAACATAAATAAGTGTCCAGTATTGCACATTGGCCCAAATAATCCCCACACAGTACACCATATATACAAACGCAATAACTCCAGTCAAAACACAAAAGGATCTTAAAATGGGAAACACATATTGCTAATATAGTGAAGGAAGTCAACAATCTAATTTACCTTCAAAAGAGTTTTTAAAGACCATTCCGAAGATGATAATCAAACTGTATAGTAAAACCAGAGATCTAGTGACTCTCATAAATCATATCACATTAGCTGAGAGCTGGGACATACGGTGCTCAGATTTCCTCCTTACCACTGGGCAGATCCATTAATTCTCGACGAAAGTGTGCGCACTTGGGTCAGCGATTTTGATGCTGATTTTTTTGTCGAAAGTACACCTAAAACGAAGACGATCCTGAAAATTTGAGTCCGATCTGACCAATTCCAGCCGCTGGAGAATTTTTTGAATTTTGGAAAAAGTCGGTTTTTCACTCATTTTAAATAATTTGTATCTCAGCTTCTATCCAACTTAGATACTTCTACTCAGCGGCATTCTTCTCAGTAGACCCTCTACTTTCAAGAAAAAATTAGATGCTTGGTCTAAACTTATATCGGGCTTAGCTGACAGCTTCCAACTAAACAACTGTTGTGGTGAAATTTTACCCATTTAGAAAACGCTATTATATGTACAGTTTTCAAAGTTGAGGGTCGACCAGCAGATAATGTCTTTCATTGGGGTATACTTTAATGGAATCTACCCAACTTTTGCTTGATTGCTCCTATTTCGTAAAGTTAAAGCCATCTGAAACCGACCGAATTTCAAAAAATCGCTGTTTTCCGTTAGCTAGAACTTTTTTCTTTGAACTTCGATTTGCTTCAAATTTTTAGAAAAGTTGCTTTATTATGTCCCCAAAATAGCCTAAAAATTTTAGTCATGGTTTTGAGCTAGTATTTGAGTTAGAAATTTTTTAATATTGTCGAAATTGCATTGTTGAAAATAATTTTTGCCGATAATTTTTACATGTCTATCGAATTATTTACTTGTTAACAAGTAAGATATTTATACTTTTTGTTTATAAATATATCTGTTGTTAGTTCTCATTTAAATAACGTGTCAAACAGATATTTCTCACCCAAAAGTGCTGTGTTCATGCTTATATTGTTTGAATTTGTATTGATGATGGCGCTTGAGCGGTTATGTTACTTAAGTTATCCGCTTCGTGGCGTGACTGAAGTACTTACATTGACATATGATCAATGTAAACAACTTAATAGTTCTCTACACTATTTAGAAGACTTTATTTGATTGATTTGGAGTGTTTATAATATCAAAAGTTCAAACAATGGAGAAGTGTTATATTGGTTTATCAACTGATTCAGAATGTCATTTAGAGACATACTCTGGAAATAAAATTCTTCATAATTTAAGTGAGTTGAGTGACGAAGATATTTTTCTTTTAAATTTGAGAGTACAAGACGAACAATTTTATGAACAAATCTCAGATGGGAAAATTTGTCATTACCACAAGCTTCGATTATTAGATTACTTTTCTTCGCTTAAATATAAGTGTTGTGATCCTCTAAAAAAACATTAAAAAAACGTATCCACTGATCTCAGAATAATAAGTTTAGAGATATGTGAAAATTTAAAAAAAATTCCATCAGAAGTGCATTCAATAAACCTAATTCCTGGAGAAAAATTGTGCCGAAACTGTGAAACATCAATAAAGGAAATAATTAAACATAATTTGGATAATTCGGAGCCTATGGAAATTGAAGATGTTATTCATGAAGATCAAAATATCGCTTCAAATTTTCAGGAAAGTTGCTTTATTATGTCCCCAAAATAGCCTGAAAATTTTAGTCATGGTTTTGAGCTAGTATTCGAGTTAGAAATTTTTTAATATTGTCGAAATTGCATTGAACCTGACAAGGAATTTATTAATAGTCATAGTTTAAGCGTATAGAATAATAATTATCTAATGAAATAAAAGAAATTTTATGAACATAATCTATATTTATTTGTATTTTGTGTTCAAAAATTCCACAAAAGTACAAAAAGCAATATAAATCTAGTGATTATTTTAGAAAATTCGAAAAATTCTTATTTATAAATTTAGTTTAATTATTTTACAATCTTTTTCAAAAGAAGTCACTCTTACTTCTAAGGAATCATCGTTAATAGGTGTAAAAGAATGGTTAATTCGAGTGTTTTTGATGGTTTTTACAGTTTCAAATCGTTTTTTTCAATTTTTTTTTATTTTTCTGAACTTCAGCATCAGATACCCATATTGCTCTGAAAAAATTTAGTATTATTTACATTATGTATTACTATGAGTTATGATTTTATTTATGTACCTTGTGCTTTTTATTTCGGCTCCGAATTATCCAAATTATGTTCAATTATTTCCTTTATTGATGTTTCACAGTTTCGGCACAATTTTTCTCCAGGAATTAGGTTTATTGAATGCACTTCTGATGGATTTTTTTTTTAAATTTTCACATATCTCTAAACTTATTATTCTGAGATTAGTGGATAAGTTTTTTTTATGTTTTTTTAGAGGATCACAACACTTATATTTAAGCGAAGAAAAGTAATCTAATAATCGAAGCTTGTGGTAATGACAAATTTTCCCATCTGAGATTTGTTCATAAAATTGTTCGTCTTGTACTCTCAAATTTAAAAGAAAAATATCTTCGTCACTCAACTCACTTAAATTATGAAGAATTTTATTTCCAGAGTATGTCTCTAAATGACATTCTGAATCAGTTGATAAACCAATATAACACTTCTCCATTGTTTGAACTTTTGATATTATAAACACTCCAAATCAATCAAATAAAGTCTTCTAAATAGTGTAGAGAACTATTAAGTTGTTTACATTGATCATATGTCAATGTAAGTACTTCAGTCACGCCACGAAGCGGATAACTTAAGTAACATAACCGCTCAAGCGCCATCATCAATACAAATTCAAACAATATAAGCATGAACACAGCACTCTTGGGTGAGAAATATCTGTTTGACACGTTATTTAAATGAGAACTAACAACAGATATATTTATAAACAAAAAGTATAAATATCTTACTTGTTAACAAGTAAATAATTCGATAGACATGTAAAAATTATCGGCAAAAATTATTTTCAACAATGCAATTTCGACAATATTAAAAAATTTCTAACTCAAATACTAGCTCAAAACCATGACTAAAATTTTTAGGCTATTTTGGGGACATAATAAAGCAACTTTTCTAAAAATTTGAAGCAAATCGAAGTTCAGAGAAAAAAGTTCTAGCTAACGGAAAACAGCGATTTTTTGAAATTCGGTCGGTTTCAGATGGCTTTAACTTTACGAAATAGGAGCAATCAAGCAAAAGTTGGGTAGATTCCATTAAAGTATACCCCAATGAAAGACATTATCTGCTGGTCGACCCTCAACTTCGAAAACTGTACATATAATAGTGTTTTCTAAATGGGTAAAATTTCACCACAACAGTTGTTTAGTTGGAAGCTGTCAGCTAAACCCGATATAAGTTTAGACCAAGCATCTAATTTTTTCATGAAAGTAGAGGGTCTACTGAGAAGAATGCCGCTGAGTAAAAGTATCTAAGTTGGATAGAAGCTGAGATACAAATTATTTAAAATGAGTGAAAAATCGACTTTTTCCAAAATTCAAAAAATTCTCCAGCGGCTGGAATTGGTCAGATCGGACTCAAATTTTCAGGATCGTCTTCGTTTTAGGTGTACTTTCGACAAAAAAATCAGCATCAAAATCGCTGACCCAAGTGCGCACACTTTCGTCGAGAATTAATGGATCTGTCCCACTGTATGTGTAACCCAATTGAGCATATATGGCGTCAGCTTAAGTCAGCAGTTCGAAGAAATAATACTTCTACAACCTTAAGTTCAACTGTTCAGCTGGACCAAGTGTGTTTCCCAAATAAAAAAGGTGGAAAAGACATATATTGATATAGAAGATACCAAGAGAAAGGTTCATTATTAATTTGGATGACGATAGTGAAAGTGAAACTGAACTTCGTGAGTAATTTTGTTTAAATAAATAAAATATTAGAAAATGAGATGTAAAAATTCCACTATATTAATAAAAATACTTATCTGAGTAATTCAAAATCGACAATTGTTTCAGAAGCATAAACTTCTATCGCCAGGATTGACAATAGTGGAATTTTTACATTTCATTTTTTAATATTTTATTTATTATGAATAGGATTCTACAATGCAAGGGTAGAAACAATCACTATGACCTAGCTACTTGTTCGTACATTGTCACACCGATTTTATTTTTACCAAGTTACCACTTTATGTTTTTTAATAATTATATTTTATATGTTCAACCTACATTCTGTACTTTTAAATACTTTATTTTCTACTTTTTAGTACTTCTATTACCTACCTACTTTTTCATACCGATTTTTACTTTTACCATTTTATCACGTTATACTTTTTAATAATTACATTTTATATATTTAACCTACATTTTGTACCTTTAAATACTTTATTTTTTACTTTTTAGTCCTTTTATTACCTACCTACTTTTTCGTACTTTGTCATACTGATTTTTTGCTTTTACCAAGTTACCATGTTACTTTTTGTACACACTGTATAATTAAATAAACAATTCTGAATTATAGCGATTTTTCTTAATATTTATTTTACCCCAATTATTGACCTATAGAACAAAACTTAATGGCTAGAGTAGGTACTTCTCTGCGTAGAGACGGCCGCCTGCTGATAAGTAAATTACCTGCTGTTTTATGGTAGTCACTAGATCTCTAGTTTAACTATACACAACTTACATAAGACCGTTTGGGATCCATACTTTGTTAAAGACATGAACTGCTGGAAAAAGTACACTCACCAAAATACCACCAACCCTACAAAACAATGAGTATTGTGATTGGTTAGCCAAACTACAACTTTCAAAGATAGAAGAACTAGAGGAGACTTGATAGAAACTTACAAGTGGACCAGCAGATATTACACCTGTAATAGCATCTTCCAGGCCAGCACATCAAGAACCTTGAGAGATCACTCGCCCAGTTCAAGACGAGAGTGGATAAGAATTCGAAGAAGGAAGAAATAATTTTATTAATTATAGATTATAGTATATTAAGTTTTAACTGTCATGTTAGAACAACAACAACAACAAGACCAACACCAATAATAAAAATAATAATAACAATATTATTTTTTTTTTCACCAATAAAAAAAAAATAATATTAATTCTGATGCCTTAGTAGGATTCCCCACTTGACCATTCACTGTTGGGTTCTAATTAACAGTGCTGTTCCTAAAGTGGCGCTGAAAAACAGTAACAAAGCCTACACAGAACACGAGGCGAAATAACCACAGTAGTTGAAGCCGATGACACACAAAAATAAAAATAATAATAATCCCAAAGAATAAAAACAAAATCTGTACCACATATAAATTTAATAGTTAAGTTGTGAAGCGACTAGTTTCGGCCATCAGACCATCATCAGGCCTACAATACAAAGGAAATTTATGAATAAGGAGAAAACATGATATACTTACATATATATCTATGTTTGAATTATTACAACCAAAATTCTATGACAGAATGTTAACATTGGAATTTTGGTTGTAATAATTTTAACAAGATATATGTAAATAAGTAATTAAGTAAGTAAGTAAGTAAGTAAGTAAGTAAGTAAGTAATAATAATCTCCGAACGTTCAAAACGGAACTTTTATTTTACCTCCTTCCGTTCCCGAAATGCTCGTTGATATTTTGAAAGGGAATAGTGCTAGCCCGAACTCACCTAGTGTACTATCGCCACAAAATGGAGGGACCTGGCTTTTTTTTAGAAATATGTTTAGGGTTCCGTCAAATATTTCGCTTTTCAAAAAGGTTCCGTCGCCAAAAAAAGTTTGAGGAACTGTCCTAGACACTGGAAGCGCATACATAATAGATGACTAAAATACAAAAACAAAAAAGTGGAATAGAAATAATACAAACCTTTGTTTTCTTGATACTCTTAAACCTCTTCTTGCACAAGTAACATTTCATATGGCTTTTTCGATGCTCGACCAATTCATTCTTCGTATGAATGATCCTCCCACATTCCGGACAAGTCCTCAAATACTCCACCTTGCCGGTCGTCTGCAACAATCCCGAAGAGTTAGGCGAATCGTCATTCAGTGACGGTTCGTTATTCGGTGACGGTTCGTTATCATAAGACACTGGCGATGATTTTAACACTATACTCGTGTCCAAATTGATCAAATTCGGAGAATCCTGTTCTACTTTGACTTCCAGTAAGTCCGATTTTTGACAGTCCACATTTAATAGTTTGTAAACACTAGAGTCTGGAAAGGGTAAATTTTTATTCGACTGGAAAGAGATTTCAATGGGACTGTTTGTTTCTTTTACGTTTGGTGAAGTGACTGGTTCTGTAACTTTCAAAAGTCTGCTTGTTGCCTTTTCATTGGATTGACTGAGTTCTAATTTGTTTGATAGCCTTTCAAATTTTTCACTATCTAAAGGTGATTTTGTGATATTAGGTAAAGCTTCTTTGATTTGTGAACGATTAATGTTTGGAGGAGTTTCTGGTTTCAAACACGATTTTCTCTTAGGACGAAGGTATTCAGTTTCAATTTTCCTATACTCTGAACGATTTTTATTTGGTTGGGAAGAGGTTTCACTAGGAATGTTGGTTTCTTTTACTTTTGGTGAAGTAACTGGTTCTGCAACTTTTAGAAGACCGCTTGTTGCCCTTTCATTGGATTGGCCGAGTTGTAACCTTTCACATTTTTGACTATCTGTGTTACAAGGTGATTTTGTGATGATAGGTAAAGTTTCTTTGATTTGTAAACGATTAATGTTTGGAGGTGTTTCTGGTTTTAAACACTGTTTTCTCTTAGGACGAAGGTATTCACTATCAACTTTCCTATCTTCTGATCGACGATTTTTATTTGATTGGCAAGGGGTTTCAGTATGAACATTGGTTTCTTTTACTTTTGGTGAAGTAACTGGTTCTGTAACTTTTAGAAGTCCACTTGTTGCCCTTTCATCAGATTGACTGAGATGCGATTTGTTTGCTATCCTTCCAGATTTTTTAGTATCTGTAGTATTTAAAGGAGATTTTATGATAGGTAAAGTTTCTGTGACTTTTAAAGGAGACGGTGTTTTCAATTTTGATTTCGAACTCAGGTTTCTCCTAGGTCGAACGTTTTTATTTTCATCTTGTTTAGAATCTTTTATTAACATTTCTGTTACTAATTTATCACCACTATCATTAACCTGTTCTGCTTGTAAATTATCTGTAATGTTTTCATTCAAATGAGCTTTATCTGATGCTTCAGTCGAATTAGTATCTGTAGTATTTAAAGGAGCTGTTATGATCTTGGGTAAAGTTTCTTTGACTTGTAAAGGAGAAGGTGTTTTCAATTCTGATTTCAAACTCAGATTTCTCCTAGGTCGAACGTTTTTACTTTCATCTTGTTTAGAACTTTTTATTAACGTTTCTGTTACTAATTTATCACCACTATCATTAACCTGTTCTACTTGTAAATTATCTGTAACTTTTTCATGCGATTGAGCTTTATTTGATGCTTCAGTCGAATTAGTATCTGTAGTATTTAAAGGAGATGTTATGATCTTGGGTAAAGTTTCTTTGACTTGTAAAGGAGAAGGTGTTTTCAATTCTGATTTGAAACTCAGATTTCTCCTAGGTCGAACGTTTTTACTTTCATCTTGTTTAGAACTTTTTATTAACGTTTCTGTTACTAATTTATCACCACTATCATTAACCTTTTCTACTTGTAAATTATCTGTAAATTTCTCATGCGATTGAGCTTTATTTGATGCTTGAGTCAAATTACAAGAATTATCAACCATCTTCAATTCCGTTGAATCATTCGAGGAGTCTGATGAATTTTTTTTAATAGTAAATTCCAATCCTACAGCTGCCTTGTCGGTTTTAAGGGGCTCAAATAATTCGTCAATATTTTTGGACGATTTATGTTGTTTCAACTTATCTTTTAACTTTTTAGTTTTATTCTTATCACTATTAATATTCTTAATTCTATTGTTTAGCGTTTTATGTACACAACTATATTTATCGCTATCATATTTTCCGGTAATAATGGCTTCATTGTTGTTTTCAGTTTTCAAATCTATCGTTTGGGTGTAAACGTCGAAAAAACCCTTAGGCTTTTTCGTTTGTATTTTTAATAAATCGCATTGAGTATACTTATCTTTGATTCTGGGTCTTTTGGAAGATTCTTTTTTTCCTAAATTACACTGAATATCGGCATTGATGGTTTTGATAAGATTCGTTTGGGTTTCGATAGTAACTTTAGGAATGATTGGCATGAATGCGTTCTGGATTGAAACATTAAAACATTTTGGAGAATGCGTCTGAGTACTTTTATCGATTTTGGTCTTTGCACAAGCTGGTGATGATGATGATTCTCCAGAAGACCCGCTGCTCTCAGTTGATATAAAGGATTTGGTACGGAGCCAATTGGTTAAAATATGTTTGAGTTCAGTGTAATTAGGTAACTCAATATCCGATAATTTTGTCCCAGAGTCAGATTTTTTTGGTATATTTGGAATTAAAGCCTGCGGAAAAATAAACACTAAATTATCTAAATACTAAAATAAAAAAAAACGTATTTCAAGACGACCTACGTATTAAATGAAACGAATGTTTTAAAAATCAAAGAAAACACTATCAATTGGTTTAATTTATAAAAATTAGTAAGAATTTTGGGCTTTATACTGGCATGCAATTTATTTTAATGTCTTCAAGAATTGAATGTTAAGTACTGGTAGAACGATGACTATTGAAAAAAATTATAAGGATCTTCTGTTATAAATAATATCAACACCATTTTATTTGACATTACATTATATAATTAAGTGCGTGGTAAGTTAAAATGATAATTGTTACCCACCTGCAATTTTTCTTCATTTTTCAGACATTTAGTTTTAAATACAAGAAGATTGTATGTTTCTATTATGCATGAAGAACATATACAGTCAAAATAGTTGTCTTCTTCATACTAAAATATAAAAATGGAGTATTTAATAACTCGAAACTAACTTCTATATAAATTTCAAACACATCATGCATTGCTTTTCTTAACGTCAAAGATTTAATGTAATAAAGAATGCATGTGTCATTGCTTCAGTAATTAAACACAGTTACAAATTAAAATACTTTGTTAGCTTCTTATTTCTGACATTTTTATTCCATTATGTGTTACGAAATTATCTTCTGAAGTGGTTCTTACAATTATTATGAAGTATTTGTGATACGGAAAAAAAAAAAAAAAAAACACACTGAGAAAAAATAGGTCAAACTTAAGAGACTGGAGCTGAGGTATTTACGAAAATTAAATCTTGGGTGGAGGGTGTATATATTCGTGTATAAGTTTTTTATTTGAAAATCAGGTTTACTTCAGATAACATATGACTTAATACACTCGCAGTACATAGTTTTGTTGTAAAGCATTAAAATCACCTTGTTTGAAGAACTACGATATTTTAAATTCATATAACTATATATGTTTCCAAGCCATATAAAACATTTAAACATATTGGTATTTTAATTTTACAACACAAGATTCCATGTATGTCTCTAGTTCAAATAAAGAATTTGATTTTGAATCTAAAACCATGCCTCCAAAGACTTTTGGCAATGTAGGCAGCAATAATTATACAGGGTCCGGGAAAATGTGGGAGGTCTCTCGGATTCAGAATATTAAAAAAAAAAATACTTGTGGCACTCGGGGACTACCACGGTAAAGCTATCGCATAGCATTTTTTTATCAACTTATGCAATAATTATATATTTATTTTATTTATGCAGTATTTTTTTTCTTTGATATTAATTCAAGTTTTTTCTTTGATATTAATTCAAGTTACACTTTTTGAGCGTGGTGACCGATAAGAAAACAATTTTTTTTCTTTTATTGAATAAATAAGAAGTTAATATTGTTTAAAATATTTTTATTATCTTACAATACATGTAGGTTATTTAGGAATTTTTATCATTGAAACTATATGTTTATGGTAACTGAAATAAGAAACATAAGTTTGAGACTTGATATCCTCTAAATATCTGGAAAATACCGCGTCAATGGTGGTCCCATATTTTGTTGTGGTTTCTTGTGGATCATTATTCATTTTCAAATTCAATTTTTCCGAAATTGTGTCTAAAAGAGATAGAATCAGTTAGCAGCTAGTCTACACGCATACGTCTAGTCGCACGCACACAAACACTGTGCCGAAGTCTGCCGAACTGAAACGACGTTAGACGATGCACAGCTTGGAAACGACGTTAGACGATGCATGGCTTGCAACGCCGCACCGCTGTGCCGGTCGGAGTGGAGGGTGTTAGGTTTATTTTCGTTACGGAATTTCTGTTTCGATTTTTCTTTTTTTCGATGTGCCGGTCGGAGTGGGGGGTGTTAGGTTTTTTTTTTTCGTTACGGTCGTTACGAAATTTTTTGATTCGGTCGCCGCACTCATAGCTCGCACTAAAAGCTATGCAATAGCTTAAAAATAGGATGACAAGTTCCCATACATTTTTTTCCTAGCGGCCCTCCCTACGGAGATACGACCTCCAAAAGGACGCCACTGGAAATAAATTTTTCTTGAATAACTTTCAAACTACGTAATATAATTTAATAAAAATTTAATATGATAAACAGTAGTAAGAACCTCTTAAAATACTGGCCTTAAAACATAATTAGCTTGCTTAGTTTACCAGTGGCGGACTAGGTTGTACATTTTAATGCTTACATTTTTAACACCTTGTATGATGAGGTGTTAAAAAAAATAAATTTCGATACCTTGAACATTACGCTAAAGAAAAGGTACTCTTCTTCATTGTCGATAAAATGAACCGTTTTTGAGAAAAAAAAAAATAATAATAAAAGAATTAATGTTTTATTTTTATTAAAAAGAAACCATGTTTTCCAATTTTTTTGTCTGCAGCAAAATGTGATACGAACGTCATTGAAACTGTTATCAGTATTAAAAAACGCACTGTTTTTACAAACATTACTATGGTCTTACATTAAACATTAAACGAAGCAAAAATTCAGCAAATGTAATTTT
The DNA here is from genome assembly GCA_927349885.1 of Psylliodes chrysocephalus. Taxonomy (NCBI): domain Eukaryota; kingdom Metazoa; phylum Arthropoda; class Insecta; order Coleoptera; family Chrysomelidae; genus Psylliodes; species Psylliodes chrysocephalus. The sequence continues at coordinate 52,217,653 of OV651819.1, forward strand.
CTATCATTGCTAAAAGTGAGGAGAACAGGTTAAACTTTCAGGAACATATTTAGACCCGAAGTCGTTTAGCAAAAGCTACTTATGCAATAATTAAAGTCTATTCAGATTTCATTTACGCCGCGTCAAAACAATTTCTCCCATCCAGCAACAGCTCACGTGACATTTTTTTGCGCTTCTATTGGTTAATCGGTCGTTAGTCATTTAGACGACGCGCAAATATTTTTTGTCAGAGTCGAATTCAGTTCAATTTGGATAATTATAAACGGCGTTTTGGTAGCATTCACCGTGTTGGTTAGTTTGGACATTTTGTACGTTTGATTGATTATAATTCATTATAATATTATAGTTTAGATATACATATATTGTGTTATTTATTTTTTTTTTGTTTTTGTGGTTGTTGTTAGTTTGAACATTTTTTACTCTATTTTATGGACATTTAATTGACTATATTTTGTAACTGCTGCGTGTCACTATGTCCTCCACAGATACAGCAGATGAAGTCCAGAAAAATGTTTTTACTCCTTCTAAAAAGCGACCGAAAAAGGGACATTTGGTCATCCGTACTAAAGAAATGGTTCTTAATATTTATAAGCATTAAATTTTATAGAACCCTGATATGTTGGTACATGATGTTGAAAGGAGAGTTGCTGATAAAACAGGGATGTGCGCTAAAACCGTTTTTAATGTTATGAAGAAGTATAGGCAGATTCATAAATTTTCTGAACCAAAAAGAAAGCTACGTTATAAACAAATTAGTGGCTCTGTGGATGATTTTGATAAAAATGCAATAAGGCGCAAAGTACATCAATTCTTCTTTAGAAATTAACTTCCAACAATCGATAAGGTTTTATAAGAAGTCAACGATAATCCATATTTGTCTACTTTTAAGCAAGCTACATTTTACAAGCTTTTGAAAACCCTCAATTTTAAATTTAAAACTCGAGGAAAAAATAGTTTGCTTTTAGACAAAATGAAATTGTTTCGTCCTACGCCACAAAAATAAAACGGTACAGAGAAGAAAAGCAAAAAATATATTATCTTGATGAGACTTGGATTAACGCAGGCGACACCAAATCAAAAGTATGTTTCGATATGTCGGTTTTATCATCCAGACAAGCCTTTTTGGATGCACTTTTAACTGGTTTTAAAAACCCATCAGGTATGTGCGTAAAAACAGCTCATTATATGCCATATTGGAAGTGAAGAAGGCTTTGTCTCTAATGCACTTTATGTATTTAAGTTGAAAAATCCGGTGACTACCATGAAGAAACGTGTGGAGAATCGTTCAAAGAGTGGTTTTCAAACACCCTACCAAAATTAGAAGATAACTGCATTATTATTCGAGAAAGCTTGGAAAAATACCTACAACGACGTCTAAAAAAGGTGATATTTAAAAATGGCTATAAGGGAAAAAAATTGAATTCGACTACCAAATGTTTAAGATCCAACTTCTAAAACTTGGTAAGCAACATAAACATTATGATAGGTATGTAATAGATGAAATGGCTAAGCAGCAAAACAACATAATACTTCACATGTCTCCGTATCATTGTGAACTTAACCCTATTGAATTAATCTAGGTTGACGTTAAACAATACGTAGCAGATAAAAACTCAACATTTAAATCTGGAGACATTAAAATTTTTTTTGAAGAAGTAATATTATTAATTTCTCCAGAAAAATGGAAAAAGTGTATCGACCATGTTCGCCAAAAAGTTGAAGTAAAAATGTGGGAGTTGGATAATATTATAGAGGTTCAGGTAGAACCACTTGTAATTTTGATTAATGAAGATAGCCTTTCAAGTCTAACTAATTTATCCGATTCAGAATAGTGCTAAGTCAAGTAAGGAAGATTGCTATAATACAGGGTACAAGTTGTCTAATCTAAATACTAGTAGAACAAGAACAATAAAGAACAAAAGTTATCAAAAATACAAAAGGTTTCTTTTTAAGATGCACAATTTTAAATCAAATACCAAATTCAAATACCTCTTATATTTAAAGTTTTTTTAATGCTTTTAGTAGATATATATTAGCTATTAAAGAATTTGCAATTATTTGGACACCCTGTACAATATAATTTTATAATATGATTGTTTTAATGCTCTGTATCACAGTAGACATATGTAATGAACTAAATATAATGCAACCATCTCTTTTAAAGTTAAATACATTTATTAATTTGTATTGCAGGTTAACGCAGTTTATGTCGCTCACCTATCTTCGTCCAGAAATGTCACTAAAGTCTGGGAGACCGTGTATGGCATTTATTTTATAGTTTTACTTTACAAAATATGTTTTTATCGTAATAAAAAAATAATTTCACAATTACACTCTTTTATTTTACATTTTTGCAAGACGGAAAAGTAAAATACGGCCCTGCTCAATTTTAGCGTCCACCTGCCTCTGTTTACATCAGGCGTAAATTAAATTTGAATAGACTTTAGACAGCTAAAATTTCAATTAGACATTGTACATTTAAAAATGGTCTACTTTTCATTATTTCTTAGCATTATGACGTATGGGGTTATACTTTGGGGAAATACAAGCAACCAACTTAGGGTATTTATTGCACAAAAAAAGTAGTACGTATCATGACATCTAGTAGCTACAATAGTCACTGCCAACCTATTTTTAAACAGTTGGGTATTTTACCCACTACCATGTTGTTTTATTTTAGAGTGACTTATATACATGAAAAAACAAATTGGTAATAATAATGTTATAAGATAGAGCTGTAAACATTCTTATTGCACCAGAGGAAATTATGATATACCTTTACCTAATTACAGATTAACCAAACTTCATGATTCTTATAGATATATCAGCATTAAAATGTACAATTTCCTACCTCAAGCTTATTATAAAAACGCATCTTTTAATTTATTTAAAATAAGAATTCGCAAATTTTTGTCGAGTCACTGCTTTTATTCCATTGTCGAATTCTTATCACATGTGTCCATCTGTGCATGTGAGTAATGTGTAAACCTTTTTGGTGAATATACCTTTTTAATTTTTATCTTTTAAGTATGTTTTAATATGTTATGTGTAAGTATATCTATATATTTTTTGTCTATATTTTTCTAAATTGTAACTATATTTTCTGTATCTATACCTATATATCTTTTTTTTATACTTTTAACATTGACACATGTAAAATATTTATTTTTATTTTACATCAATAAATATCTATCTATCATATGGTACCTACGAAATAAATAAATTAATAATTGCATTGATGTGTGCATTTTAAATCTTGTTGACACGTTGATCTTTTAGAACTCAGATATTAATTTATTGAATTTTAAATATCTTGGTAAATTTAATTCGATAATGGAATACACATTTAGTGAGTATGCAGATATGCATCTTATGTACGGCCTTGCATCTTGCAATGCTCATCAAGAAAGAAGGTTGTATGAAGAAAGATAACCTAATCGCAATATTACAAATGAGAAACCATTTCAGCGACTTGACCAACGTCTAAGAGAGACTGGTGGGCGATTCCCAGTTAATAAGGTAACATTATTGACTTTCTTTAATAATTTTTAGGAAGTTTTGGAAAAACAAGTACTGATGCTGGTGTGACAAGAACAGTACATACGGTGCAAATGGAGGAAAATATTTTGGATACTGTAGCTGATACTCCTTCAATAAGCACTCGAAGATTAGCCGCGCAGCTTCATGTGTCAAAAACGACAATTGCTGAAGTACTTAAAGAACAGTTGTTATACATCTCCAAAAAGTGCATCAACTACCGGAAGATTTTCCTCAAAGAATCAAATTTACAAACTGGCTGTTAGATCAGCAACGAACAAACGGAAACTTCATTAGCACTATTCTTTTTACCAATGAAGCAGGGTTTACCAAAAATGGTATTGTAAATTTAGATAACTCACATGTATAGGCTGATGAAAACCCTCATGCCAGTGTTGTTCATCATTATCAACATCAGTTCCAATCAATTATGTTTGGGCAGAAATAATCGACAATTTTTTGATTGAACCATGCGTATTGCCGCCACGATTGAATGATTAACTTTATTTACAGTTCCTTCAGAACGCTTTTCTGGATTCAATAGAGCATTTGTCACTTGAAACCCTCCGAAGCATGTATTTTATGCATGATGGAGCCCCCACCTCACTTTAGCGTTGCTGTAGGGGACCACCTGAATAATGTTTATCAAAACCATTGGATAGGCAGAGAAGGTATAATTGTCTGGCCTCCACGGTCTCCTGACCTAACTAACGCCAATCGATTTTTACCTGTGGGGTCATTTCAAAACCTTGGTGTATTCCTCTCTGGTTAATACTAGGGAGAAACAAGGCACAATGTTGGCTTGTTATGGCGATTACAGCAGTCAGTCCTCTATTTGTCGGGCCCGCGAGTGTATCAGAGTTCACGGAGCACATGTTGAACTTACTTGTAAAGTTTTTAATTGATTATTTTTAATTAGCATATTTAGGTTCAATCCTTACAAGCTTTAGTGAGTTCAGGATGAAAACATAATACTCCAAGTTGTATTTTAGAATTTACCAATTTAAAATTAGCTAATTCAGAGAGTTTAATTTTTTAATAAAAATAAAACATTAATTCTTTTATTTTTTTTTTCTCGAAAACGATTTATTTTATCGACAATGAAGAATAGTATCGAAATTTATTTTTTTAAACTCCTTAACATGCAGGGTGTTAAAAATGTAAGCATTAAAAAGTACAATCTAGTCCGCCCCTGGTAAACTAAACAAGCTAATTATGTTTTAAGGGCAGTATTTTAAGAGGTTCTTACTACTGTTTATCATAATAAATTTTTATTAAATTATATTACTTAGTTTGAAAGTTATTCAAGAAAAATTGATTTCCAGTGGCGTTCTTTTGGAGGCCGTTACTCCGTAGGGAGGGCCGCTAGGAAAAAAATTATGGGAACTTGTCATCTTATTTTTTAATGTTCTATCTGAATCCGAGAGACCTACCACATTTTCCCGGACACCCTGTGTATGCCAGTTATTTAAATAAACCATTTAACAAAGATGTTATGCATTCCTAAATTGAAATAAACAATTTTTATAATAAAGTATTATATATTTTATTAATCTCTTATAATACCTAAATGATACAACACTAAAGGCCACAACACTTTAGGGCTTGAAGTAAGCGATTTGTAAATTTACAAATCACAATTTTTTAAATTTGAACATTTTTGGCATCAAACCAGTTGAAGGTTGAAGATTTAGCAAATTCCATGTTTATTAAGCATTTGAACATTAAAAATAAAAAAATGCTACATGATAATCCAATAATTGTTTTTTTTTTTGAAAACCTTGTCAACATTAAATATAAATAAATTTAAATGGTATTTAAAAAGACGAGTCATGCTCAATTTTTAACAGTTTTGATGCAAGGGATGTTCAAATTTCAAATAGTTATGCAAGTGGTCCAAAATCACATCATTGAATTTACAATATGGTGATGACTATGAAGTCACTTTCTTGCACATTGCTGTGACTCAACTGCACTCTTTACTATTGAAACCATTAGTCTACAGTACATCAAATAAATTAATCGAAATAAGTCACATGCTCAACCTTGAGGAACCTCAGATATAAACAAATTCGCTCTCGTGTGTATTTACTGGAGAAACTTTCAAGTAGAAAGCAAAATTTACTCAATTTATACACTTACGATTCAAAATGTCAAAAATCAGTATATAGCTGAGTTCAGAAGGTGGACTCCTTTGACTATTTTCTCTGTAAATCAAACTTCACATCAGAGTTATAATGATTTAGCATGGGCTGAAGTTTTATTTGGAGTGAAAAGAGCAGGGTAGGAAAAACCTAAGAATTAAAAAATATAAGTACCTAGGTTTAAGTTTTTTTAAGGTTTTTAGTTCATATATGTCAAAGTTATTAATAAAACAAAAAATACAAGCAAAACTTGAAAAAGTGGTTACTATTAAAAAACACATTCTGCAAACAAAAAAATAAAAAATTAATATTTTTTTATTGTTGTTATCCTTAATATCAATATCAAGAAGTTACATTGGCACAACGTTTGATAAAATATTTGCATTTGTTTTCATATATACTAATTTGTACACCCTTTCTCCTGAGAGTTGATTAATAAAATTAAAAATTCTTGATATTTATCTTAAAAAAACCTAAAATTGCACAATTTTCACTTTTAGGTTTTTAAAAAACCTATATGCAAAAAACCTGTACCTGTCAACCCTGGAAAAGAGTAAAAGAAGTCCACCCCTGAACTCAAAGTATAAATAATAATTAGATCTTTTCCTTTGCATAAAAAGTGTAGTACTGAGCTACACCACTTCTGAAAATATTGTTCCATTTATACAAATTGTATGCCTTTGACTACAATGCCGCAGGATGCGATAATCCAGTCTGTCCTACACAGGTTATCGGTTCATTTCAGGGACATAGAAAGGAATTATAAACTGGACTACTATATTCCCAGGGACATAATAATGACATACTCCTGGTAAAAACTACTTTTTAGATGTATTCATACATAATATTTAGTGAATTTTTTTTGAAGCATCTTCAAACAGAAGCCGAACTTTTTTTCCATTATCAGTATTACTTTGTAGTTGACTTATTGTTTGTATGGACTATACCTATAAGTATTTCAATACCACTTTAATATCATTGACTCACTGCAGTAAAGAAGGGGGATGTTATGTGAGAATGATAAGATACAATTACATACAATTATTTATTATTAGAATATGTGGTAGTCTGGTTGTTCCAATGAAATAATCAAAATTGCAAGGTTTATACAGTGCTATAAAAATGGCCATGTATTGGTTCAATGAAATTTCATATACATATTAATCGTATTTATATAGATAAAAATTTCAGCTGGCCATAGTAAAAGAAAAATATCAACTTATTCTACAAGGGCTTCATATAAATATGCAGGATGAACATTCGAGAAAAGTCTAAAAAACCTAGATAGTGAATTATTTTTACCTTTATTCCAATAGTAACTGCGACCATTTTCCTGATTAAATCCCTGATACTTCGACTTTTTCCTTTGAATAATGAAATCAATCTCGCTTTGTGGGAACATAACCTACAGATCAAGTGGTTAACGGCGTCTGTGCTAGATTCATTCATTATAATTTTGTTTATTTATATAATTAAGTTAATAAGCGTTGCCGGCGTAAAATAATTGAAAATAAAAAGTATTAACAAATTTAAAATGGCTGTATTTATAATTTATATTTATAAACACACTTTGCTTGTAAATATACTTTTAATTGCTTAATTTAAAAATTATTAAAATGTTGGTAATAATCCGACTGTCACTAGTCACTTCGTTCTTGACGTTGATCCTTGGAAAGAGCCATTTGTTTTATGTTCCGTGCTCTGTTGATAGGCGTTTTTCATGTGCGTTTTTCTAACTACAAGTCATGGAGGAAGGATCACATACTTTGATTTTCTCTTACTATACGGAGAATGGTCGCACTGCGCAGCTTTCTGAGTCCCTTTTAAAAAGAGATAAAAAAACTCCGCCATTTTGATCCCTTATTACGTGTTGCCTACATCTTGGCGACATTTTTTTAATAGGTGCGTTTTACTCATCCGCTTCTGCTTCGGAATTGTCGGTTTTCTTGTTTTAATCTGACAGGTTAAAACGACTAAACCGACAATTCCGGAAGCAGAAGCGGATGATTAAAACGCACCTGGATATTTTGCTTGCTGCTGTCAGTGTCAGTGAATATTTTTTGGAGTCCCAGTTTATTGCTAAAGAATCAGTTAGCTCACTCGGACCAGTTGAAAGTTCCAAAATAACATCCACTCCAGGGATACAAATTCAGGATACGCAGCAGACTGCTGTTTTATTATAGGCGGTTATCATATATTGTATTATCCGAGTTGCGCAGTGTATAAACTGGAACATTGAGATCAAAAGTGCCGACGCAGAGTGAGCGATCTGATTCTTTAGCTATATACTGTGGCATAGGAATCAAAATGGCCGCGCCCTATGTTGGGTGTGTCGGACCTCTCTCTTGCACCGTATAGTAATCAAAGTATAGGTTCTTTCGTTCGTCCAATAGGTGTAGGAATGAACTACACCAACGTACACTAAACCTTTCGTTTGGCCCGGTGTAAAACCCACTATACCTTCCTGTCGGCGATGTGGTGTACACTGGTGGGAATTTTCTCCACCAGCTATTTAGCAGGAGTGATTTACACTCGACATGTGTATAAGGAATAAGGAGGAAGTAAATTAAGGAAAATAAGGTGGTGTAACTGGTGTAATTTACACTGGTGGACACTGCACCAACAGCGAACGAAAGAACCTTATGTGTCTGTAGTAGTCACATACTTTGATTTTCTATACGGAGAATGGTCGCACTGCGCAGCTTTCTGAGTGCCTTTTAAAAGGAGATAGAAAACTCCGCCATTTTGAACCCTTATTACGTGTTGCCTACATCTTGGCGCAATATTTTTAATAGGTGCGTTTAATGGCGTATTCGACTACCCTGCGCTGGCTCCGATCAAGTTCGAAACATGAAAGTGCAGTTGCAATGTAAAATCAAGAGCGGATAGTGCCGATTCGAACGCGCGCTGGGGCAGTGCGAATTTTCAAAAATTTGAGCTGGCTCTGTGAAAATCCGAGTTGAAGCGTTCGTGTTCGCACCGATTTCACTTGCCGATTATTTGTTTAATTTTTCACCTAATCTTCAAATTGATAAATTATAATTTATCATCAAATATTATTTTTTTTACTTATGTGTCTGTAGGCTATCCATATTTTATTTTCTTTTCCGGAATTTCTATTTTACAATTTACAGAAATAGTGTTAAATGATGAAAATGAGCCAATAGTTATGGAAGATGCCAAAAGACGCCAAAGAAAGACCGATTTCAAAATTGATGTTATTTTATCATAAAAAATCCAATGCAATCTACTTGCACCGCCAAAAATTACAGTTCCAAAAAGTTCGAACGCTGGATGAACCAAGCTAACAACCCGAACACAAATTATTGCTCTGCCCGCGCTCGGCTCGGGTAGTCGAACATGGGAAATATTTGCTCGCTTATGAGCTGAATCAACCCGAACATAAATTATTGCACTGCACTCGCAAAATGCGAGCTGAGTGCGCACTAGTGCAGGTAGTCGAATACGCCATTAATCATTCGCTTCTGCTTCGGAATTGTCGGTTTTCTTGTTTTAATCTGACAGGTTAACTAAACCGACAATTCCGGAAGCAGAAGCGGATGATTAAAACGCACCTGATATTTTGCTTGCTGCTGTCAGTGTCAGTGAATATTATTTTTGAAGTCACAGTTTATTGCTAAAGAATCAGTTAGCTCACTCGGACCAGTTGAAAGTTCCAAAATAACATCCACTCCAGGGATACAAATTCAGGATACGCAGAAGACTGCTGTTTTATTATAGGCGGTTGTCATATATTGTATTATCCGAGTTGCACAGTGTATAAACTGAAACATTGAGATCCAAAGTTCCGACGCAGAGTGAGCGATCTGATTCTTTAGCTGTAAACTGTGTCACAGGGTTCAAAATGGCCGCGCCCTATGTTGGGCGTGTCGGACCTCTCTCTTGCCTCGTATAATGTGGTAGTAGTGCATCTCACTTGTTAAAGAGTTGGCACCACATACTTTGAATTTCTTTTTTTGTGGTTGGCACTAAGTTTGCAGCGCTAAAATGCGTATGTGTCTGGCCGCTCAACTAACTCGATATGGCGGTAAATTCAAATATAATTTTAAGGCGAAATTTAAATTTCCCGCCATAATCGTAACTTTCCAGCAGCGGAATGGCGGGAATTTTTAAATATATTCATTCGGCAATAATTGAGAAGTATATTGCATGTTCGATTAAACGAGCTGTAAATCGAGGCGCTATTTTTATTTTGATAGCTAAAAATAATACTATAATTCTTTTAATGTTAGCTATTAAAATAAGAGCAGCATTTGGATTAACAACACATTTAAAAGAACATGTAATATACTTTTCAATTTTACCTGAATCACTTATTTTTTACCTATAGGGGTTAGATCTGAAAAAAATTGGCTCTGGTAAAAAAAAACAAAAAATTGTATACCTAAAGTATTTTATTTGAAAAATTATAAAACTTATTTAATTTATTTTAAAGTCGAGGATAACTCTAGCCATATCCACTTTACTGAAAAAAAAAGAAACTATTAAATGAAATCATTTAGTTATTAAGGGCAAGTTCAATTTCGTTTGACATACTATCACGATTTTTTTTAGGTTAGAAAATTGTATTGTCGATTTTTTTCATTCGAAGTAATACAAGACATCACTTTAAATTTCTATCTCTTTATGTCAACAAATATGTAACACGATGAATTTATAAAACGTATGTCACTAATGAATATGTAGCGGCAACTGACGGCAACACTGTCAGCTACTCCATGGGTACTAGAGTACATACAGGTCCGGTATAAGCACATACTTTGATTTTCGTATAAGCCATATATAAATGGAAAATAATAATTTAATGTTTTGATTGAGTTAAATAAAATATCAAAATTAAATGTTTATTTTTTAGTAAACGACATTTTTAAATGTATACGTCTTCAATCAAAAATAATATAGGCTTAGGATGAGATTACAGAACTTTGCAGATCTACAAATATGGCGGACTTACAGATGCAAGTATCCAAAAAATATCTGAAATTCGCAATATTTATTACCCCTAACAACACTAAATCCAAATCCACCCTTAAGAAGGTTAGAACATCCTACAACCATGAAGTATTCTTTTTCTTTTGATTGAATACAGTTCATGGTGTCAGATTATCGAGTTTTTAAACATAGTTAAGGATTTTTGTTAAATGTTGTTGGGGGTAATAAACCACAATATATATTGCGAATTTGCAGATCTTTTTTGGAAAACGAAAACTTGATACATGCATATGTAAGTCCGCCATATTTGCAGATCTGCAAAGTTACCGCCATATTTGCAGATCTGCAAAGTTACCGCCATATTTGCAGATCTGCAAAGTTACCGCCATATTTGCAGATCTGCAAAGTTGCAGACGTTTTGTAATCTCACCCTAATACTCAAGTGTATACGAGTGTACTGGACAAGAGATAATTTTACCCTTTACTCCAGTTTTTTGTAATGAAACCAGCGGTAAAATAGATATTTGTGTACCAAGGCTGTGTTTTGGCCGAATTAGACATATGCGTTCGAGTCTAAGCTAGGTCTGGTTACGTATAAGAGTAATAGGCAAGAAACGGGTGTTCAGTCAAACTTGACATCGAGATAGATGTCACATAAGCAGGTGTACTGCAGATGAACTTTGCAGGACCAAGCATCAGATATTCTGAAAACTATGCATACTACACTGAATAAGAACGAATGGAAGTGTCAGAAGGAGGCTAAAGGCAAAAAATAGACGGAACAGAGCCGAATAGATAGATAAGTAATATTTTAGCCAAGAGGGAGTCGATAAGTGTTATAAATATAGTTAATTTATGAATGTATTTTTAATGTATAATTTCAGTTTATTTTCATTTTTGGTATAAAACTATGGCTGACATAATAAAACTCTTAAAAGTATATATATTTTCAATCTTTATTACTATACATTATTTCGTTTTCATTTATTCTCTCTGATCTAAGGAAAAGGTTAGAAAACCCTGGTCATAATTGTTTACAATGTTGGTGTTCCTAATGATACAAAACATTACAGAGGAATGATACTTAGCCGATGAAATCTCATCGAGTTCACACATGACGTATTGTGGTATGGAATATGGCTATCTCTGATGCATCTGCAGATTTAAATTTATTTTTTCGTACTGTTTTCTATCAACTGATACCCCAAATTTATACAAGCCACATCTTCGCACCACAATGTGACATAGCATCAAATCTGCTTAATCTCGTACCATTTTTTTTAAGTATCAAGGATATTCTTGGCAGGGCCGCCGAGAGCCAGGCCGGGCTCCAGGACAATACTCTAGATCGAGCCCCGTGACAATAAAAAGCTCCTCAAACAAAAACTTTTCCTCTTCTACTTGTATTGAATTTTCTAAACAAAAAGGTCCTCAAGCAAAAACTTTTCCTCCTCTACTTGAATTGCTTTTTCTAAAAAAAAAGGCTTCAAGGCAAAAAACGTTTCCTCCTTTACTTGAATTGCTTTTTCCTAAAAAAAAGGGCCCTCAAGCTAAAACTTTTCGTCCTCTACTTAAATTGAGTTTTCTAAAAAAAAAAACCTCCCCAACCAAAAACTTTCCCACTTGTCTTCTGTCGAATGTCTCATACAAAACAAAAAAAAAATCCAGTTGCCGGGCCCCCCATATACCACTACCGGGCTCCCATTTGAGTCCGGGCCCCGGGAATTGGTCCCGGCTACCCCCCCCCCCTCTAGTCAGCCCTGATTCTTGGTGTAGCTGATCATCATGTTTCGAGTCACTGAACCTAAAAATAACAAATATCAATAAATAGAATTCGGAATTTATTCCAAAAATATTTTTCTTTGGGAATTATATAGGATTTCTCGTTAATATACTGACAAACTTTTAAAGGTGGTAGGTGCATCAAAATAAACATTTTTTTGCTTAATAAAATAAAAATAATTTTATTGCCCAACAAATTAATCCATTTACAGAACAAAATACATGAAATAAATGTTAAACATAATATTTCGACAGAAAATAATTTTAGCAACAGCAAGAAAAAAAAAAAGAATCCTAAATACATTAGCTACAAATTAGTACAACTAATGGTCGAAATAAATATCCCAATCAAGTTTGTTCAAATACTTGCTGTATAAAATGTTTTATGATATCTAATGGCTGTTTGGGGAACATTAAAATTTATTTAATTTATCAAAAATAGTACATCAATAGTGTTATGTAATATTTTATAAAAAAATGTAATACTGGAAACTACCCTTCTATTTTCGAAAGAAGCAGAGATTCTTCAATACCTACCTCGAATGGGATACAGCTCATCTATTTTAAAAGAAAGGTACTTGAGAGATCGCCGCTGAACATTTTCCAATGATATTTTATGAATATTGTAAATAAGGTTCCAGATAAGAGATGCATATTCTAGCCTGGAACGAACTAAAGAAAAGTAAAGGATCTCCAAGCTTTAAGAGTTTGTAAAAGAACGAGTATTACGAATTAAGAACCCTAAGCTTTTCAACGCAGAAGCAACTGTATTTTCAATATAATCCGAAAAAGTAACTTTTTGGTTGAATAATATACCTTAATCTTCAATTTGTGCACAAGTCCGATAAATGTAGGCTGTTAAATAAATAATCAAACTTCACCTTGTTAATACTTCTAGTATAGGAACATACTTCACATTTAGACACATTCATAAACAGCTTGTTTTCATTACACCAATTTTCAACGATTCCCAAGTTGGGTCTGTAAAAAGTAACAGTCTTGAATTGATGAGATTGAGGTAAATATTTTTAAGTCAGCAGCGAACAGCAGGTTAAATTTATTGCCAAGTCATTTATAAATATACTAAATAATAGTGGCCCCAGATTGGAGCTCGGTGGAACTCCAGATGTTGCTGTGAGGGGTGAAGATGAAAATCAGTTGTAAAAGACATAATTAAAACGATGAAAATATTCTCAACAGCGACTGATCAAACCCTAAGCATTCCAACTTCCTTACAATAATATTATGATTTTCAATTATTACAAAATACATTATGGGCAGGTGGTACAAAAAATATTCTAAACATATTTTAACTAACAAGAGTTTTATTTTTAACTAGTTATATTCAAAAACAAATGTCATTTTTAAAACTATGTTTAACAATAACCGATGAGTATACAACAAGGTTCACAGTTTAAACTGTCTACATTTTAACTGCCTATTGTACAACCCGCCATATGTACAATTAAAAATTAATTGTATTTCTTTAAAATGCACTTGATTCTGTTGATCAAAACCATTCGATAAAAAAATTAAAAAGTATTGGTATAAAGGTGGTTTTTATATCCATGCCATAAAGCATGCATTGGAGTAGCATGTAGATTATCTAAGTATCAGGTCAGAGAGATTAAAATTAAATAACATATGTAGTGGGATTCTCATCTTTCAGTACGTCTCCTATCGAGACTCCTATCTTCGTTCGACAGACAGCAATTTTAATGTAATGTCTCTCTGTATTCTGTATGTAATGTGTCGAGTTCGCACAAAAGAATCGCTGTCCTGATCAGAAGAAATTAACCACATCAAAGGAAGAAAATTAGGTCTCCTGTTATTTTTAATTTATATTAATGATTGTTGATGTCGCAATTAGGCATTCCAACGACCTGTCAAACAATAGGTGCCAGTGGGAAATTCTTGTGTATTTAAGGGGGTAGCGACATAGTCTTGCAACTTGGACGCTATTTTTATTCGAAGTAGTACTCGCCAAGCCTGCCAATTTATGAAGAAATGTATAGGTGGGTTTTTTAAATATTATTTTTATTGTGTTTGACATAAAATATTTAAATGTAATCCATTATTCATGATTTTACGTAAAGTAGATAGAATACACCATGTGTCGCCACCCTTAGATATACCAAACCTGCCCACTGGTAATTCATTTGTTTGGAATGCCTAATAATCAATATGACATTTACCTGTTTGCCTATGATGTCCTTATCTATGTTTCTTGTAAGTTGTAAGGATTCAGATAACTTAGTAAGAGTTAATTGTCAATGAAACTCTGCAAAATGTTTATAAATGATGTTGCAATCATTTGTTAAAAATGAACACAAATACCTAAAACAAAATATAAGCTGATAAGTAATAACTATATGCAGTTTGTGGACAAACAATATAGGAAATTGGAAGAAAATCTATACAGTTAGTAGAAAAATTCAAATATTTAAGGGTAATTATTCGGAAACAGATGAAATTCACAGCCCATATGCAAATACTGTTATCAAAACAATTGCAGTTAAATTACATTTCCTATTTAGAATGTTTTAAAATAATTGTTATATTATTACATTATTTTTTACTAAATTTGAATATTGTGATATTAGCAAACTAGCCAAATAAAGAAAATAAAAATAAAATAAAAACCGGAAACATACCTGGATCTACAATAATATATATAAATAATATAAGTACATTGCATCTTTTAAATTATTAAAGTCCATTAAATTGAAATGACACGTCAAACCATAAACGTCAAACTTTCAAAACAAACATGTTTGTGTTGTGTTCCAAACAGAAAATAGCATTTATAGAATAATTTATTTACTTGCAACCTTTCCCCGCACACCACCTCGCCCCTCGCCCAGAAACATGGTTAAATTGGGCTAAGCCATTTTACATTCGTCTGCATAGGGAGTGATGTTGCAATTTTCGAATTTAGTGTCTATTCCGTCTGTTCAGATGGCAGCATCTTATGGGCCCTACATTTTTAAATCTTATCACAAGAATCCTGAAATAATTAGGCAAAAATAAAAGAATGTATTTTGCGTTTTAACTTTTAAATACTATAAAAAATGATGGAAAGTCCATAACTTTTAAATATTTGTTAAATATCACTTATTAAAATATTATGCATTAAAAGTAAAACAAACCATAGACTTTCCATCATTCTTTACAGTTTTTTGAACCCATTTATGAAAACAGTTTTTGAAAATATTATCGTTCAGAGCTGTATTTCTTGTGATAAAAATGTCGCCGTCACTTGTCATTGACAACGCGTTGAACTTGTCCTTAAGAGATGTTTGTAATAATACAGTGACAGCTATCGAATGTTGTACAATACGTTTTGCTAATGTCCAAGTAAAAGCTACAAAGAGTTAGCATTAGTGGGAGAAGGAATAGAATACTATGAACGTAGCCAGCTGGCTACGTGGGGATGCATCGCATCGGGGCGAATAACTATAGAGAGGAGGAAGCAATGTTACGCAGCACCCTGCAGTAGCCTGCGGCTATCATAGGAAACGTACAGATAGAAAAAGAAGTGGAATGTTACTCATCGCTCTACAGTGTGCTGCGGTCGTCATAAGTAAAAGTACAAGTAAAAGAAGATAGAATATTCCAGAAATGTCCATAAATGTCATTACCCGTCAAGAATATTCTAGATGACAGTTCGAAAAGGGTGGAGAAGGACAAGCAAGCTATATAAGTCGACGACCTGACGTCAGAGTTTCAGTTTGATGATAGACGTTACATGTTAATGTTATCAGTTGTATCGTTATTGTTAAAGTTGAACTGAGTTATTGTAAAGTTCAGTTGAAATAAATTGTGATACAAAAAAACAGTGTAACAATATTATTCGTTTCCTGATCGCACTAATGCGCTAACTCTTTAGTTTTCTCTTCGATGCTAGCCAAGCGTATTGGAAAGTGTTCATTAGCCGATACTGTATATAAATGCTAAAATCAATAAGTGAAATAAAAATTTTTAGTTCAAATGGACACCTACTTCGAAAAAGGAGAAAAACTGAAACAGTAAATTATTATACTTGAATTTTAAAGGCTGTTGCCACTGGAAAACTATGATCTATTCGATCAAAAGCCTTTGAGACGTCTGTATATATTAGGTCAATTTGACCTTTCTGATCGTCTACATCTGAACATAATAATATGTGTCCAAAAATGCTTCGTTTTTGAAACACATATTTATTAAGCAAAAAAGTTTATTTTGATGTCCCCTCTACCACCCTTAAAAGTTTGTTGGTATATTTACAGGACCCTTTGTATATCTAAATCTGTACAATGTAGGTACTCATCAGATTCTTGTTAACAACTAAAAATATAATGAAACAGAGTTCAGAAGTTACAGGGAAACTATTACTGAAAAAATAAAAATAATAGTTACCTATATAGATTTATAGTTATTACAAAATACATTATGGGCAGGTTGTACAAAAAATATTCTAAACTCATTTTAACTAACAAGAGTTTCATTTTTAACTAGTTATATTCAAAAACAAATGTTATTTTTAAAACTATGTTTAACAATAACCGATGAGTATACGACAAGGTTCACAGTTTAAACCAAGTCTACATTTTAACTGCCTATTGAACAACCCGCCATATGTACAATTAAAAATCAATTGTATTTCTTTAAAATGCATTTGATTCTGTTGATCAAAACCATTCGATAAAAAAATTAAAAAGTATGGGTATAAAGGTGGTTTTTTATATTTATGCTATAAAGCATGCATTGGAGTAGCATGTAGATTATCTAAGTAATAGTAGGAGAGGTTAAAATTAAATTATTATGCAGTGGGATTCTTTCAGTACGTCTCCTATCGAGACTCCTATCTTCGTTCGACAGACAGCGATTTAATGTGATGTCTTTCTCTATTCTGTATGTAATGTGTCGAGTTCGCACAAAAGAATCGCTGTCCTGAATATAGTGGAAAATGTTAAGATTTGGCTTAAAACTGGGGGTCAAATATTAATATATACTGAGAAATTGTAAAAAATGTAAAATTTGTACGAGATTACTTTATCACCAAAAGACTTTATTAAGATTACCATTTCAACGTTTATGGTACAATTAAATGAAACAAACAATTGGCATTTATAATAAATTTTAGTAATAGGTATATTTTTAAATTTTTGTTGATCCCATAAACATAGGAGAAATGGTTTGGTGAACAATTAATTCCTAATTTGCCACCAAATGCTGTTATACATAGTAATGGATAATGCCCCTTACCACTCTCGTCAAACTAGTGAAATTCCAAAAGCGAAAGCTCGAAAAGAGGTAGTTTCCGCGTTTTTGGACAAAATGCAGGAGTATCATATCCACCTACAGTTTAAAAAAAGATTTTCTTGCAATATTGAAAGGCTTAAATTTCAAACCTAGCCATGTTGTACATTAGATGGCTACGGCATTCGTTCAGACCGTAATACATTTACCACCGTATTATCGTACATTAAATACCATAGAATTAATTTGGAGTAATATCAAAATGGAGGTAAAAAAAATTAATCCTGCGTTGTCTGAAACCGTTTTAGATGTTATCAGAGAAGTTGTTGGAGGTTACCGTGTTACCAAAATTGAAAATGACCATCGAATATTTCCGGCCTATTCTTGCATTATAAACCTGAATGACATGTCAAGTGAAGATGATATTTTTGATGTAAGCATGTATCTGTTGGTTCACGTTATTTTGGAAAGGAACATGGTTTTGTACCTATTTTCTTTCTCTAGGAATATAACCTTGACGTGTTGAGAAGGCCTGAATACTTCAATCACTTTAAAAATTAAAGCCAGACTAATATATTCCACAGTAATTTAAATTTTTTATAATAAGAAAATACTAATAACAGTTGTTCAAGCATTTTTCGTAACATCCTTACCTGATTTTTAATATTCAATGTAATAATTGAATACTTCAACTAAATGAAATATAGTTTCATGGCGATTTTAATTACAAGTCGTGAATATTTATTTCGGATCAATTTCGTAAGTGTTGCCTTAAATATTTAAATACGTATAACATTTCTTCTTTAAAGCGTAACATACAGCTAATTAAGTCCGTCCCTGGGTCGCCGCTAAACGTGTTTTTATACGATTTCCTTTGTTTTGCCGAAAGGGAAAAAATATCTTTACCTTCAACTATACTTTTAGATTATAAGTAATTACTATAGTACGCCCATTTGGTATTTAAATCACTAAAAGCATCCATTTAGATTCAATTCTGATCAAATGATTAAAATAAACCCATTTAGATCTAGATATTTATTCATTTAGTGTAGTTAATTATTGTGTACAAAATATATACAATATAAAACCGTTTCTTTATGTTGTATCCAAGTGAATTTGAATGCGCATAAAGATGAAACAACGTTTGAAATATTATTTAGAAGAATCAAATTTACATGGTTTAAAATATGCAGCTGACGATAGAAGGGCATGGTTTGTAAGGTAGGTACCTCTATATACATACTCATCAAATCCTTAATTCTAGAGAAATGATTTTTTATTGAAATGTGTTAAAACTGACTATATAAATATGTGAAAATGAGTGGAAACGCAAATTATGGTTTTTTGAGCGAAAAACCGTTTTTAAAAAAACTCTTTAATTCCTGAATACAACTCTAACGTATGAAGAATATCTGAAGAATTATTGAAATAAACAAGTTACCATATATTTATAACTTTTTAAATACTGACTAAGCTAAAGATAAAATAATATTTACTATGCTAATTCTATACATATAACTCCTCCCTTCCTAAGCTGAGAAGATCAGGGACTGATTCTTCGAAGTTTCTGGATTATCTTCTTTTCTTCTTAATTCTAATTCTTTCTTTATTTTCTTCATTTGTAGATTTTCTTGCTTCTTTTCGGTGAGGACATATTTTCAATTGTAGTATTTCTTTTATTAAATAACTGAGGCATAAGGTTATAATTATAATAATTGAAATTGATTTACTTTTATAAGGATTATCTATTACTTCTTCTACTGGTTTAAGACTTTTAGCAATTTTACTTATTTCATAAAAATTTTCAAAATTGACTTTGGTTAAATTAGCTTTTTGAAATTGAATTGGCGTCTTCATATCGTCTATTTTGAATTTTGGTAAAATCAGAGGCGTTCCTTCTTGGATTTGGACGTCGTTAATGTAATTTTCTTCATTAATCTCTATATTACACTTTTTAGGAATTTTTATTAAGACTGGTTTCTCAATTTTAAAGTATTGATTGGATTCGCACGTTGAAAGTATTTTTTCAGGTTTTGATGGCATAAATAGGACTTCATCTCTCGTGATTTGTTGATTGATTGATTCTTTAATGCATACATCTAAAAATTGGCAATTGTTTGGATTATTTCCATCTAAGAGTTGAAGAGTACAATCATCTTTAGTAATATAATTTTCTTGACAATAGTATATTTTTTCTACTGTTGGACATTCGTCTTTTTCGAATTGGACTTTTTTCTCCCGTGCCAAATAAGGGTAATTGGGGATAAACATTTTGTCATTTTGGATAATATGATAAAGGTGATAAAATTCATAGGAAACAGGTTTCAAAATAGGAATATGAATAGCAAATATTAGTTTTGTTTTAGTAAATGTTACTTGTGTACCTAGAATTTGATAATATGAAAGAATATTTTGAAATTTGAGAATTTTCTTTATATAATTTCGATAAATATTGTAATAAATCTAAAATTTCTTCAATAGAAATTATTGAATTATGTAATGTATTTAACTTTGAAAACGATATGGCATTTTCTAAATTATCAAGTAAAGTTATTATAGTTTGACAATCTAAATTAATTTGGGATAATGTTCCTTGAAAGTTTACGAAAGTTTCTAAAGTTTGTATTTTTTTTGCTATTGAATATTGGAGTTTTTTAAGAGTATCAGTAATGGCTTGTTGATTTTTAAATAAAATTGTTATTGTCCGATTATAGTGATCAATTAATTTTTTGTAAAGTGACATTTGTAAATTTGTTTCTGCAATGAGATTTTTCTGATTTTGTTGCAAATGATCTATAGCTTTATTATATCTTTCTTCATCATCTGAGTCTAAATTTCCAAATAACCATTTATTGAATTTTCCAAGACCATTGATTAAGCCTATTTTATTTCTAATATATGGATGAATATTTCCTAATTTTTTTCTGGATAGTATTTATTAATATTTCAGTTCGTAATAAATTATTTTGAGCAAGACGATATGATATTTGATTAGTTATATTATCTACATAAATAATAAGATTTTTAAGTGTTTCAAAATTTTTAGTTAATTGCTGAACTTGTTCAATTATAGAATTTATGTCTATATAATGTAAAAATGTATGTTTACTATAAATTACTTTTGATGTTCCTAATTTTATAGGTAATAATAAATTTTCAAGGTGAGTTATTTGTATATCTTCTTATGCGTTAATTTGTTCTATTGCTAGAAGTACTAGGCAGATTATCATTATTTTTGTCCCCATTTTCGTCTTGTTTCTGTAACAATAAATTTGAATTGGTTTTTGAACTTTTAGGTTTTTTAATTATACTTTTATGATAAGTCCCTTTGTTAGTTTTTAATAAAATACCTTTATTTTTAATAACCTTAGTTTTCTTATAGACTGGAGAAGCTTTATTTCTTAATTTAGTTATTGTTGAAATTACATTCAACATGTCCTATCTGCTAAATACTAGGTAGACACTCCCTGTATAAACCTCCGCTTTTAGCAAACAAAAATAATAAAGTAATGAATAGTCACTCCCTGTATAAACTAATTATCTAAACTTGAAACACGCTTGACTTTCAAATGACCGCTAGACATCTGTGTCTTCACAAACAAGTTAATATGAACACGTATGCAATCATGCGATCTGGGACGGCCAATGAGAAAAAAGGCGGTAAAACCGTCGCTGGCTGGCGGGATTGTATCGGAGAAAAAACTTTCACTTTCATTTTGTCAGTCGAACAACTCACAACAAACCTTGTCAACGCCGGCAGCAAGCCGAAATTTAAGTAAAAGCATTTGTGCGATTTGATTTAAAAAGTTATAACATGTAATCAATTAATAATTTATGTAACCAAGTATTAATATGTAAAATGTGGAATCAGTAAACCGTGAATATATCAAATTCAAATATAAGGTGATAGTTTCATTTGAATAAAATCAGTGCATCATCCAGAACTTCGAGAGCATCCTCCAGAAGCTATAGGATGGAGCATAAGGCCTTCACCCCCAGGTAACATATTTCGAACATAGTCATACAGTCCACACATGATCGAAGGCAGTAAGTGTCAAGTCTTATAAACCCAGGGTAAGACGGTTATTATATATGCAGTGCTTGGTTCTTCATAATTAATTGGTTCTGATCGATTTTCTTTTGTATTATCTATTACTTTTTGTTTAATTGTTTCATTTTTATCTTTTATGTCTTCGTATAATTTTTTACTAATTTGTTTATGATTTTATCGGGTCGATGGTGTAGCGGTCTTACGCGCTTATATTCGTTTATAGGCAAGTTTATGAGTCCGAGACTGCTGGGCTTCGAATCCCAGACCAGACCATGTGGATTTTTATTTAAATTGCATGGTTTGGTTTAGGATTTGATGTGTGCCGTATTAATAGAAAATTCAATTTCTATTGATATGACATGCAGATTATAAAATCGCCATACATTATCGTCTCGATGATGGTGGGTGAGGTTTTCCGGGTTTTCCTCACCTGTAAGTCAAATGGCACCATCAATCATCCTTAAGTCGCCCCGGAGCGCTACGGCAAATAATAATAATAGCCGTCCCTTCCCCTACACAAGTCCTTCAGACGACTTCAGGGGTTGAAATTCACTCGTAAGGGGGTGAATTAGGGAGAGTATTATTATATTATTATATTATAACTAAATTTTGTACGTAATTTGAAATTATAAGGTGATCATTTAAATCGAAAGGATCTTCATTATTAATATGTCCTTTAATTATTTGATAAGGAGTGAATTTTGTTATGGAATGTACGGAATTATTATAGGCTAATATAGCATGTTTTATTAATTGATCAGGGGTTAGATAATTATTTTCTTCTTTGAGACATCTAAAATCGTTCTACAGGTGAATTTGAATTGCTATTTTTTGCAGTAGTATAATGAAGTTCAATATGATGTAATTTACAAAAATCTTCTAAATCATAATTTTTAAATTCAGTGCCACTATCTGTTGTAATTTTTTGAGGTTATCCATGATGGGTTACAAAATTTAATAAATTATCTACTACATTTATTCCTGTTATACTTTTCATAGGATATGCCTGATCATATCTTGAGAATGAATCAATAATAGTTAAATATGATTGATTAGAAATTTTATGTAATATTTAATATCTTCCATCATTTTTGGCCAATAATATTTAGAACTTAAGGCTGCATTTACTTCATTAATATCTATATGTCCTGATTTATAAATATGGTGATATTCGATTTTAGTTATTTGTTCATCAGTTGTTAAAATGTCCGTCAAGAATTTTGTACAATGTATAAATGTAAATGCAGAATGTTTAAAATTATTTTGCACTGTAGTTATAAATGTTTCAAGTAAATTTTGATTTTTAAAATATAAGGCATATGTTAGTTTTGGATCAATATAATCTTGGACAAAATTAATAATTTGTTCTAAATTAATTTTAGATAAGGTTACATATGTTCTAGAATTTTCAAAAATCTTTTCTATTCTTACTTGATTATTTATTGATTCTCCAACTGTAATAAACATTTTATTTTTCTAAGAGTTTAAACATCGTTTTGAAATATGAATTAATTAAAATTATGTATATTTCTGCCAAAACTAAAGTATGTATTAATGTTCAGTTTTTAAATCTTACTCTTTTTCTATCAGAGTTTGCAAAGTTTTTAAATTTTATTCTCTTTCTATAACATTTGTAGGTTCCAGGTTTTTCATTTTGTTTTTAATAATATTTGATGATAAAAATTTTAGTTTTTTATTACAAATATTTGTTCGATTTATTTTAATATTATTATGCAACAATGAACATTCTTTTTTATTACATGGATTTATTTTAGAAAGTTTCCCATCGTCAAGTTCATCTATTATATTTTGAGGTGATTCATAGTTTGTTAAATTATTTTTGTGTGAATTAGTATCGATTTGCAAATTTTTATTATTAGTAGTAGTTTCCATTTCAAAAAGATTATATAGGTTTGTTTCTTGACAAATATCTTCTACGGATTTCGTTATTTTATTTTTTCTTCAGAGTTCATATGATTCGTTCTAGTTAATTTTGAAATATTAGCTTTACTTTTTTACTTTTTAAATTTTTAGTTTTTTCAAATTTATTTTTAAAACATTCAGATTTATATAGTTCGTGCTCTTAATTTTGGAATTTTTTAGCTAAAATTGGATTTTTTAATTTAATAGAAATACTTTTATCTGTATTATTTTGAGCTTCAATTAAAGCAAATCCGTTTTTTGCGGTTGTTATCATTCAAGGTAAATAAATATTTCCAAAATGTGTTTCTTCAATAATTATATCTCCATCCTGTATACTAACAGGTAATTTTTTTAAAAGAGATTCCTTACCATTAACGGTAAACGAAAAATTTATATCATTTGGTTGTCTATATTTAAAAGGAATTTCAACATACGGGCCTATTAATTTCTTGTTTATTAAATCTATATAGGTATAGGTACACTAGGTCAGTAAGTCCAATAACACCATCAAAAAAGTCGTGGAAATCATATACAATGAAATTAATCACGTACCGGCAATTAAATTCTGCGAATGCTGGGATATCTGATTGAAATCGGATCTGTTTACTCCCAAGTGTTTCAATGTTATGTTTGCGAGATAAATTGTGTCAGGAAAATATTGTTTTATAATGAATGGTCTAATTATTGATTTGGAACTACCAGTGTCAATAAGGAGTTTGAATGGCGGATTTTTAATTTCTACATATGGTAGTGGATTATTTGCATTATAATTATTCATTTTTATTATGTAATTGTTTCTGAAAGGCTGACTTTCCGAAAATTTTCAACTTGTTGAGTTTCAGTTTCTGGTTCATTTTTATAATTATATTGTTATCATCATAATTTTCGTACGGTTCATCCGCGTATATTTCACATTCATTTTCTAAAGCATAATTTTGATAAAATTTGTTTGTGTATTATTTAATTCTTCAAATGAAAAATTTGGTTTTTGATTATTTTGAAAATAGTTTTGTCTTTGATTATAATTTACGTTTCTCATAAGTGATGGGTTTCGAGAGGTTCTGGTTTGAATAATTGATTTGAATTAATTGGATTAAAAACATTTTGAGGTTTTAGATTTTCCCCAAAAATTCTGTAAAGTAGCTGGCTTTTTTAAATGTAAATTATTTTTTAAAATTGATGGACAACCTGCAATAAATGTATTTAAAGCTGTCTTTTTATGGTGGTTTGTTTGACAAATTTTATCGTTTATTGATAATGTAACATCATTACTGATTCGTTGAATCACTGTACTCATTAATAACTCTATTCGACTACCGAAATCTAATAAATGTTAATTTTTATAAGGGTAGTTTCCAGTTAATTCTTGCACAAGGCAATCCAGATCTCTTCTGTCTGAAAAGCATTGAACAAGAGCATTTTTTAAATCATCCCAGGTTTGCAACTCTGTTCTGTTTCCTACATTTAATTCGGCTTTATCAATTAGTTTTACTTGGATGCATTCAAAAATATGAGCATTTAATTGATCATTATTCAGATCAGCATAACTTTGAAAAAGTGCATCACATCTACTGATAAATTTATTTAAAGTATTACTATCCCCGTCGTAAAGTTTAATATTATTCAATTTGGATTTAAAGAAACTCTAATTAATATTAGCTACTTGTGGAGCCATCTCTGTTTTATTATCTTTATTATCTTCTAAAGAAATCTTATTAAAAGTTTCTATAATTTTATCAAATTCTGTCATATAAATATTTTAAAATAAATGCAATATAAAAACTTAGATATATATTCTTTTCAATATTAAAATTCAATATTAATATTCAATATAACTTAAATATTCTTTCCTTTTATTTTTAAAATCAAAATATTACTATCTTTCCTATTTTTCGATGAAAGAGGAGAGGCAAAAAAGGATTTTGGCACTTACAGTTCCTCGATGGACGCTGGTTCCTTTTCTAGAATTCGTCTGACTTCTCCACTGAAGCTTGTTCCTCGATAGAATGGTTGTAGCTCACAGGAAAGTTCAATTCGCACTGAAGGCGTCAAAACTGCCAAAATTTATCGAAAAATCACTGTTAGCACGATGCGAACGTTAATGTGTTTTTCGTAGCTTGCGCGAATCCTACTGACTGCGCCAATTATGTTTTTTTTGAGAGAAAAACCGTTTTTAAAAAAAACTCTTTAATTCCTGAACTACAACTCTAACGTATGAAGAATATCTGAAGAATTATTGAAATAAACAAGATAACATATATTTATAACTTTTTAAATGCTGACTAAGCTAAAGAAAAAATAATATTTAGGTACTATGCTAATGATAGTTTGAAGTCTACATGGGTGTATCCAAAAGAAATAAAACACCAAAATTAAATCCAATATTTTTTAAATTCAACTAATACAACACCTACTATTTACAAATAGTCTCTGATTAACACGCAGCTAAAATAAATGTCCCAATAATACTTAAAATACTACCACGTTTCTAATAAAAAGTTAATAAAACTTATAGTAGTACGTCAGTCAGTATCGCATCCAGAGTTTAAGTCTGGGGGGCAGTGGTAATGATATTTAAGACTTTATTTTTGATCATATTACATTTTAGTAACTATAAAAAGTTAGATTTAAAAATTCTTGGGGGTGGGGTAATTACCCCTAGTGCCCTCCCTCATATATGCGCCCCTGACGCAAGTTGAGAACGTCACGTAAAACACTTGAAGTTGACAATATGGAGTAATTTTTTGCACTCATTCCATATTTAACTAAAGACAAATATAGCATCCGCTTTCGAAAAAAAAAAAAAAAAGAATGCACAGTTCTTCGAATGATTTGTTTTTGGTTATCATCCAATTTCAACAATTTTCGACCACGGGTATGCGTTTTAGGGGCTTCTAAGGAGGCTTGTTTTTGTCTTTTCGCGTACAATACGTTCAATTGTTGAAACAGATACTCCGCGGTTTACAGCCTCATTTGTAGGAAGTGTCTGTTTCAGCCCATCATACACTTTCCATATAATGTTCTTTTCATCCTTTGATAAGGGCTTTCGGGGAACGTAAGTGGGTTTCACTTGGACCCGCCTCTGAATCCATTACTATTGTAACAATATAATTCTACTATTAAATTGTTTTTATTAAATTTATAAAGACATCAATATTTTACTATTTAATAAACTTTTAAAGTACCTACCTAATATACTACACAATAAATATAACTCCTCGAATATGCACTACCACTACCAAATTGTAAGGCACAAACATGAACACCTACTCGTATATCAGCACTTATACAAAAAAGTATTAATAAAATATAAAATAATTATCGTAAATACTTAAAGCGATACAAATCTAACTTCGTCGAAAGTTAGTTTTTAACTGTCTTTGTGCCTGTGCTGACAATATTCAAACTCTAACCCGTCTGTTGTTTACTTACTTGAAACACATTCATTTGTCATCGCCTCCAAATATTAAGGCATCATCTTACAAAATTTTACTCTCTATTGCAGAGTTAAAAATGATTTCAACTGATTTAGCGGTTTTGACTATTTACCTGATCCGCACATGGACGGACTTTTTTGTCTGTCTAACTAAATTAATGTAACGATCAACGAAATTGCCAAGAACGGAGATGACACGTTTTTAAAAGCGGTGTTTTTAAAACCATTAATCACAGATAACGAAGTCATTAGGGAATAAATATATTCATTTCTTGAAAACTATCAAAAACGCATCATCTTTGTTTAAATAAAGATGTTGACAAACAAATTTAATAAAGTTTACTAACAAATACCTAATAAATAATTATTTGGTATTTGATAGGCGGCCTATGCTGACTCTGTTACTTTCCGTCGGAATTTTTATTCATAGACAACAGTGTTGATTATGCATATGACTCACCTTCTCCAATATTTTGTTCTAGTATAACAGCATTATTTTATAGAATGACACACTGCGAATACCTACATTTGTATAAAATATTCATTTATTTCCAGAGCATTTTGGTGTGTTACATTTATCGTCAGTTTCGGAATTATGCTCTTACTATTTTATAAATCGTGGATACAATTTGAAGAAAACGCCATCAGCTTCGTAACCGAAACTACTTACCTTCATTGGAACACCACATTTCCTGCTATCTCAGTTTGCCCCATTACGGGAACTGAACCTGAATGGGACGAGTAAGTATTTAGCTATTAGCGATTAGCAATGTGTAATACCACATATACGTTATTTCTTTAAATTATTTCTAATCTATAAAAAGCCAACTATGGCTTAGTCTTTGCCGACTAGTTAGGAAATAAGTTAGGAAATTTTGGGGAATTTGACAAAAATATTTCACTCTTCTAAATTTATTCCGAGATTTCGAGTATGGTTATACTCATTTTCAAGGAGCTACAAAAGTTAATAACAGATGTTAAAAAAGATATGTTAATTTGATTGAAATGGTTAAACTTACAACTCATTGAGGATGGTGTGTCATTTGATTAAAAATAAAAATATTGGACATCACAGTTTACAAAAAAGAAAACTATTTTAAACGCACAGATAATTCATTATTTTAATTATCGAGAACAACATCGATGTTGTATCAAATATTAAAAAAGAAAAAGTTTAATCTCAGTTTGGTGAGTAAATTAGTTTATTCTGTTTTTGTAACTAATTTTTAACAACGATTTTTGTATTCATTGTAGATGTTCTGATGAAGGAAATAAACAGTTTCCGAAAGCTTAACAAACAAAAAAGAGGGCATTTTATTTACTAAAAAAAGCCCTTCTTATCTTTGACTGCATCCCCAAGATATTCTATTTTTTCTCAACTAGTCAGTCAATATATATAGAAACGTTAGCGTAACCACCCTACTTAATGGACCCTACGAGATAAGATAGCGACAACGGACGCAATAACCATTTCCTTTATTGCTTCTATTTCTGTAATCAAATAGGGTAAACTAACTATAAATACTTTGTGAAACCATGTTAGCTTGTTACTATTTTTCTATTCGTTGTGCAGTAAACACACAACAATATTATACTGAATTATTGTATACCACTTATATTTTAAATTAATAAACATCACTTTTTTAAAAAGTGCTTTGAGTGAGTGAAAACATAATTGGCGCTGCGAACAGGATCATCTATACAGAATCACAAAGAATTCCTGGTCAACTTCAGTTGTTTGATAGACGATCTACGAAGAAAGTAATGCAGATGAAATCAAAGCTGATCATCTTCCTGTAAGTATCTTTCCTTACCTGTTTCACTTATGAGCACCTTTTCTAATTCCACTGAGGAAGAAATTAATTTAATTCTTTCACAAAATTCTATTTTTAGTGATAGAAGCCCACTTAATGGAAGCCCCGTAAATTTGACAGTGCAAAACCCTATTCCTGTAAGAATGTTGAACAATAGTGACATTTCCAGTCTCTGTTCAACTCTCCCAGAATATTCGACGGAAAGTAACCTGTCAACTTTTCTTAAATCCGTAGATAACCTTTTAATTTTCCTTCAGGGACAGAATCTTACTGCTCCCCAAGAATTCATATTAAATTCACATATCTTATCTAGGATTAAAAGTGAGTCGAGAGATTTTTTAAATTTTTCAAATAAAACAAATTGGACCGAAATACGTCCAGCTTTATTAGCAAAATATGGTGATAGGAGATCTGAAGAAATCCTAGTCACACAACTTACAACGTCTGTTCAGAAACCATCTGAAACATACGATGAGTATCATCATAGAATAAATAATAATTTAAGTGATTTACTCACACATATATCATTAAATGATAACCGCGAAACGGTAGAATTTAAAACCCCTTATTTTAAAAATATAGCTTTAAAAACATTTTGTACAGGTATTAACAATCCTTATTGCGAATATCTTTCGCATTTATTATTAGATTCGTTAGATACCGCGTTACAAAAATGTATAGCTTATGATAAAAATCAAGTTTCTTATATGAACTACTTAAAATCACAAAATACTAGGCACAAAATTGAAAACCCCAAAAGTTTTCCACCTAGCAATCAAATTAAAAATTTTCCTTTTAAACCCCATCAAACTAATTATAATTTTAAACAAAGAAATCCAATTGCCCCAAATAATACTTATAAACCATTTCATAATCAATCTTATCAGTTTAGACCCACGTTTCAAAACCAGAGCAATAACTCTGCTCCCAAACCTATGAGTGGTGTACAAACTATACGCACTCAAGTCGCTCAACCCATGTCGATTTCGACTAGGAGGACGCATAATTTTAATGTAGAATCCGAAAATTACTTCGAACCCCCCGAAAATTTCGAAGAATATTGTCACAATTTTTCAAGCGATGATTTTCCCATCGATGAAACTCCCCAAGATTATGAACTTTCAAGCGAGAATTTTCAGAACCTCTCGTTAGAAGAACAACCACCACCTCAATCCAATTAAACAATATTAAAACTTTCCCCAGACTTCCATATTTTATATTACCCTTTAGCCAACTCAGAGTACTTATCGACTCTGGAGGATCCGATACAATTATAACCCCCGAAGCTTCTAATTATTTTAATCCCCTTCATAAATATAAAAAAGATTTTACTCACGTCCATGAAAAAAACCACAAAATACTCTTTTAATTTAAGAACAGCTTTATTCAAAGAAATTGGTATTAATGAATTTATAGACACACGTATTGCCGATTGGAGTAAAGATTTCGATATTCTTTTAGGTAATTACGATTTAGAAAAATTCTGCGCTATTTTAAATTACAGTACGAAAACTTTAACACTTAAACAATACGACTTAGACATACCTTTTCAGACTCTTTTCAACAAAATACCAGTAGACATACAAAATGGAGAAATATTGCTACCCGAAACAAAAATAAATAATGTTACTTTTCCCGAATCTATTCATAAGGTAACAAACGGCTACATAGACGACATTACCTTAGACGAACCGATTCAATTAGACCCAATACACGTAGAATCAATAAATAATTATACATTAACTAATGATTTTCCTTCAAACTTTGACCCTAACATTATACGTACTCAACACTTAAATTCCGAAGAAAAAAAGAAAATTTTAAATCTTTGTTACAAATTTAGAGACATATTTTATGACAAAAAGACAGACTTATCATTCACTTCGGCCATTAAACACGAAATTCGAACAAACGACGAACACCCCATATATGCACGTAGTTTCAGGCATCCCCAAAGTATGCAACAAGAAATTACAAGGCAGATAAACAAATTACTCGACAATACAATTATCAGACCATCTATCTCCCCTTATTCAGCCCCTGTTTGGATCGTTCCCAAGAAAGCCGATGCTTCTGGCAAAAAGAAATTTCGAATGGTAATTGACTACCGTAAACTTAACGAAAATACAATAGAAGATAAATATCCTCTTCCTAAAATTGACGAGATTTTAGATAATTTAGGAAAAGCAACATATTTTACTACCCTCGATTTAGCACAAGGATTCCATCAGATAGAAGTCCACCCTAAATAAATTGAGAAAACTGCATTCACAGTCCCCCACGGTCATTTCGAATTTGTTCGAATGCCCTTCGGTCTTAAAAATGCACCCGCTACATTTCAGAAATTAATGGATAATATCTTACGACCCTTTCTATATAAATTTTGCTTTGTATACATGGATGATGTAAATGTATTTTCAAAATCTCTTCAAGAACACTTGTCACACATATCCACTATCTCTAAAACCTTTCAAGATTCCAATCTAAAAGTCCAATTAGACAAATCCGAATTCTTAACAAAAGAAGTAGCATTCCTTGGTCACATAGTTACACCTGACGGAATTAAACCCAATCCTGCAAAACTCGAAGCCGTTCGAAAATATCCACTTCCGAAAACCGTAAAAGAAATAAAGTCATTTCTAGGATTAATTGGATATTATAGAAGATTTATTCTTAACTTCGCAAAAATCACTTCTCCTTTTCCTAGATGTAGACGAAAAAAATCTGTAATCGACCCCACTAATTCCGCATACTTAGAATGTTTTGAAAAATGCAAAACACTACTTTCTAACATACCTGTACTTCAGTACCCTGACTTCTCACAACCCTTTACGAAAACTACTGACGCTTCTAACATAGCCTTAGGTTCCGTATTAACGCAATCTAATCACCCTATTGCATATTATTCACGCACCTTAAATTCAGCTGAACAAAATTATTCCACGACAGAAAAAGAACTTCTAGCCATAATTGACTCCTGTAGACACTTCCGACCCTATCTATATGGACGAAAATTCCTAATAGAAACTGACCATAATCCTTTAGTATGGATTTACAAAATCAAAGACCCCTCATCCCGCTTAGCGAGATGGCGATTAAAATTAGACGACTACAATTTTGAAGTTAAATATAAAAAAGGTAAAGAAAATCAAGTTGCTGACGCCCTTTCCCGAGTACAATTAAATGCCCTTACTAGCGACTCAATGTGCGCTATAGCTCCCGACACTACAGATTTCGACCTTGACGATTTCCTGACTAATTTCGACGAGATACAAAATACCTCAGACGACTCACAAACCCAACACACCTCAATTGAAAATCCCAGTAACGGAATTCCTATATCCGAAGAACCCTTAAATTTATCGACAAATCAAATTATTATAGTCCCAAATTCAGACAAATATGACGTCACATACAAGAAAATATTTAATAAACATAGGTAGACAATTAAAACGACCGACAATTGGCAAGACTGCATTATCGACGCTTTTCGAACAATCTGGAGACCTAAACAAAAATTTGGAATAAAATCGCCTCACGATTTAAGACCTTTTATTTGCAATTATTTTAGAACAAATATCGATAACACAGTTAAAGCAACCTTTTGCAATACAATTTTACAAGATATAGAAGACGATAACAAACAAACCGAATGTGTTAAATTATATCACAATTCTAATCACAATGGTATACTAGAAACTTACAAACACCTTAAACACAAATTTTATTGGCCCTCTATGCAAACTACTATTGCTAATTTTATAAATAAATGTGAAATTTGTTTAAAAAATAAGTACGAAAGACAACCTTACAATTTACCACAACTAGGCCCTTTACTTGGTCAAAAACCCTTTGACATTTTACACGTTGACATTTTACAATGTAACAGAAATTATTACTTAACAATAATTGACTCTTATTCGAAATATGCCCAATGTTATAAATTACCTGACAAAGCTTCCGTATCAGTCTTAAGCAAACTAAGACACTATTTCTCACATCATAATTATCCTAAAAAATTAGTATTCGATAGCGGAAAAGAATTCAACTCTGCTCTCTTAAAAGAATTTATGAACCTTCATAAAATTGATATTCACTTTACTACAGTAAACAACTCTTCTTCAAATTCACCTGTAGAACGTTTCCATTCTACCTTATTAGAAAAACTTCGAACTTTAAAAGCTCAAAACCCCGAAAACTCCTTAGACGACACGTTTACTCATGCTGTACTTATCTATAATTAATCTTTACATAGTGCCACCGGGTATTCACCTTTTTCAATTTTATATGGCCCTTATGCAGAAGAAATACACTTCGATTTCGATTTACCCATTTACGATACGTACAATCAAAGACATAAAGACGAACTTAAACCCTTCATTGACTATCTATACAAAAAACAAAAAGACAACAGAACTAAAGCATTAGAAAAAACAAACAAATCAGCAGAAACGATTCCCACGATAAATAAAACTCTTTACGTTAAGAAAAAGAAAAACAGAGCAAAATTAGACGCTCCCTATCAAACGATATCTCCTACTAAACAAAACAAAACAAAAATAATTGGTCTAACAGACAAAAACAACCCTACAAGTACACACCTTAAATACGCAAAACGATTAAGAAAAACTTATAGTAAAAATATACCTTTTCAGGATCGCCCTTCAACATTTCGAAGCCTCGATCAGAATCCAAACGATTCCCAATAATGGTTACTACCCCGAACCAATGGGAAACGCAAAGGAAATTTCACATTTCCACCGACATATTATACAAATTAATCTTTCAAAACTTGAGAAGACATTAACTAATAGTTTAATTAATTTCGAACAATTTACACCTAAAGTGACTGGACTTACATTATTAAGAAATCAATTCGACCACTTACTAACAGAAGCCGAAGACAATTTACATAAAATTACACGTAGACATAAACAAAAACGAGGTTTGTTCAACTTCCTAGGAACAACCATTAAATACATTACAGGTAACCCTGACAATTCAGACTTAGAACTTCTAAAGACTCATATCACCTCATTAGAATTAAAAGAAAATGAAATCATAAAAAAGTATAATAATCAAATTTCATACAGCAAAACCTTTAATAACAGATTCGATATGTTATTAGATAAGATAAATAATAATAACTTAGTAATTAAAAATGTGGTAGACGATATATCTCAACAATTAGTAATTATTAATGAAATATTAGAAATGCAAAGCATCAACGAATATATTAAGAAATTAATTAGAACAATAACATTTTCCCAATTAAATTTAACAAATATTGAACTTTTCACTTTTAAGGAATTAAAAATTCTTCAAGAAAACTTAATATCCTTATATTCAAGAGACGCTCTAGTCATCAACGACAAGCATCCCTATGAACTATTAGAATCTTCACACTCTATAGTGTGCGTCACTCAAAAGAAAATGCTCATAATCCTCAAATTACCCATCCTACATGTTCATTCTTACCCTTTAATCAAAGTATACCATTTACCTAATGATGATCATGCGATGATAATACCACCTGCCAGGTATTACTCCAACAATTCATGGTATGAAGCCTGCACGCAGAAATCCAATTTTGTTATATGCCAAAATAGAATTCACTCAAAGTGCCAAATTCCGAACGTACAGACCTGCGCTGTAGCCCACGTCTCTGAGAACTTCGTTCAAGAAACCGACAACGCCATTCTTTTAGGAATAGTCGAGCCCTTGACTATAGCCAAGACGACCGTCTCCCGTTCCAGTTTCATAATATACAATGAAACTCTAGACGTTCTAGGACAGCGATTTCTACCCAGAACCCTACAAGAAATTCAATCTCCCAATATCGTCCAACTCAAGTTAGAACCACAACATGTGCTTAAACTAGAAAAACTGGACATTCCAAGGACTCACGGACAAATTCAACCGATCGAGACGCTGAGCCTCCAACCGCAAATTTCCACTGGACTCAGCATACTTTCTTGTATTTTAATAACATTTGTTACATCTTTTACCTGTTACATATTAATTAGAAAAAGACACCGGATTGCCAAACTGCTATTCAGCCCAAAAATCCAACCCCATCAGGCCCTCGCCCTGCAAGAGCTTTTAGAATCTTCGAGGACGAAGACTTCACCTAAGGAGGGAGGAGAAACGTTAGCGTAACCACCTTACTTAATGGACACTACGAGATAAGATAGCGACAACGGACGCAATAACCATTTCCTTTATTGCTTCAATTTCTGTAATCAAATAGGGTAAACTAACTATAAATACTTTGTGAAACCATGTTAGCTTGTTACTATTTTTCTATTCGTTGTGCAGTAAACACACAACAATATTATACTGAATTATTGTATACCACTTATATTTTAAATTAATAAACATCACTTTTTTAAAAAGTGCTTTGAGTGAGTGAAAACATAAAATTATATAATTCCGATTTATATTGACCGCCATTTTTGATAATCTTCATTGACAGTATTTTTACGGTGACATATGTCAAGTAAAAACTTTGCGGATACTTGTTTTTTGGTCAACATGGAACAACTATCTATCGAAAACCACTTTTTTATTGTGAAAACTTATTATCAAAATGAAGAATGTTTTGCTGAAACTGCAAGAAGGTGCCTTACGCATTTCGGAAGAAATTTAGCACCATCTGTTAAAGTTATTGACAGTTTTATAAAAAAATTTCACCAGCAGAATATGGGGTGAAGAAAATCCAAGAAAAATATTGGAAAAACAACTGTATCCAGGAAATGTGACTGTGTGATATGGTTTTTGGTCTAGTGACGTTATTAGTCCTAATTTTTTCCAGAATGAAGCTGGTGATTCGATAACTGTGAATGGAGCGCGATACAGGACAATGATTACGAGATTATTTGTGGAACGAATTAGAAGACATGGATGTCCAAAACATGTGGTTCCAGCAAGACGGCGCCACTTGCCACACATTGGATAAAATTTTTTAAGAGCTAAAGTTAATTGTCTGCCTAGGTCGTGTGACCTTACACCACTGGATTATTTCTTGTAGGGCTTTTTGAAGGGAAAAGTTTATGCTAATAACCCTCAAACACCTGAACAGCTTCGGGTTAACATTATTCACAAAAATGAAGAAATTGATCAGAGTGTTTGAGAAAATGTTCTTAAAAATTTTGTAAGAAGAATGTTAGCATGCTAAAGAAGTAGAGGGGTCACATGCCGGATATCATTTTTCATTATTAACCGTAACATTTAAACTTTAAAATAATACAATAATATTATATTATTTCAAGGACTTTTTGTGTTTTATTATTAAATTAAATCCGAAGGTGAAATTTGGACACACTTTACTTTTACTTACTCTCAGATTGCAGTTTGGTTCTAGATCAAATTTTGCAAAATTTTAATGTTTTGAATTTGTAGACATTCATTTATCGTAAGAAACAAAATTTTACGACTTACCCTTGGAAAATAATGAACTCTAGATTATTCTATCAAAAATGACCTAAGAAATATGAATCTGTAGCTACCAACAATATTTTTTGTCGTTCCGCCACATCTAAAACACATGGCGCAGTCATATTTTCTTGATTAATCTAATTCAACAAACATAATGTTGTTCTATTAAATATAGATTTACATGTATATTTAACACTACGCATTTTAAGGAATGAAGAATTTACAGACGACGAAATTGACCAACAGAAACAATTCATTGCTGACTTGGTTTTTTTCACTGGAAATTGCTACTCTTGCTACGATGATTGCGAATCTTGTAAAACTATGAATTTCACTCAAAAAGTGTTAAGAGTAAGTAAAATTTTACTCGAGTGGCTCTACGAAATTAGTCTTATGCTACTCCCAAATATTTTTTTTTTTTTAGTATCGAAAGGAATGCAAAAAGATAATCATAGGGTGTAAATGGAACAAAGTCGATTTTGATTGTTGCGAAAATTTTTTGCCGTTGGAAACTGAATATGGCGTGTGTTATTCCTTTAATTCTATGCACACTAAGTAAGAGAAACATTTATCGAGGTATTTTTAAATAAGAAGTATTTGGCTCTTCTTTGTATATAGAATCTTGATATAACCTTTTTAGCAAAAATATTAAATCTACGTTGGACCTTACAATGAACAGTAATAGTGGACCCGGAGAAATATGGTTTAAGAATAAAGAAGATATAAGGGTAATAAAGTAACATGAGTGTATTTTGCTTATAAGCTCCTGGCAAACGAATAAAAAATACATACTCATTTTAATTATATGAAGGAGCATATATATTGCTTGACAGAAGTCATATTATATTATTTTTCTACGATCACTATCCAAAGTAGGCTTTTGCACATCCAAATCTAATTAGGCATTCCAAACAAATGAATTGCCAGTGGGCAGGTTTGGTAGATCTGACGGTTGCGACATACGATGTATTCTATCTAAAATACGTAAAATGATGAATAATGGATTACATTTAAATATTTTATATCGAACACTATAAAAATATTAATTAAAAAAACTGCTTGTACATTTTTTTAAAAACTGGCAGGATTGACGACTGATATTTCGAATAAAAATAGCGTCCAAGATTCAAGAATATGTCGCTACCCCCTTAGATATACGAGACCTTCCCACTGGCAGGTATTGTTTGACAGGTCGTTGGAATGCCTAATTAGGCATTCCAAACAAATGAATTACCAGTGGGCAGGTTTGGTATATCTAAGGGTGGCGACATATGGTGTATTCTATCTACTTTTCGTAAAATCATGAATAATGGATTACATTTAAATATTTTATGTCAAACACAATAAAAATAATATTTAAAAACCCACCTATACATTTCTTCATAAATTGGCAGGCTTGGCGAGTACTACTTCGAATAAAAATAGCGTCCAAGTTACAAGACTATGTCGCTACCCCCTTAAATATACAAGAATTTCCCACTGGCACCTATTGTTTGACAGGTCGTTGGAATGCCTAATTAGAAAGTTGACGTTTTCCGCGAATTGTCATAATTTGACATAATTGGAACAATCGTGCACCACAGTAACTTTTGCACACGCTTGTCTATTTAGATTTGAATTAAATGAAAGAAAGTTAATCGGTATTTTAAAACAAAACGTAGACTAAAATTTAAAAAAATTTAATTGACTTCCTAATATTTTAAATCATACAAAAGTATTTGCCGTAAATAATCAAATGATTAAATCATAAATAATTACAGACATATAATACAATATTATAACGAAAAAAGTAAGGCATTTCTAATAAAATAAAATAATTTTATTTTGGTGTGATCGTAGAAAAAATCTTGTGCGTAATTGGAGCAGAACGTCCTTTGAAAGTTTCGACAGATTGCCGCGCTCAGCTAACGCGTTACAACTGCCAAAGTGCTACTTTATGCTCTTACTACACAAATAGCTATTGTAAATTCTTTTTAGGTATATTTTCATGCTCCTGAGGATGTACCATTTATAAATTCGGATCCAGATCAAAGAAAAGACGTCATGTTAGGAGAAACTTTTAATATAACGATAAGTGTAAGTTTTATATTTATTCAAAAGTATTTCAGACTAAATTTTGTTTAATTTACTCGTCGATCCTTTTATTCGCTCCGTGCGCGACAGCAGCCCCAATTTGTTTTGGTATTAAAGGACTATTTCTGCCTATACTGACAAATACAATTTTTATTAGAATTCGTAAATAAAAAGTATATGTTAGTTTTAATAAAAGTATATGGATTTGTAAAACAAGTAAAACATTAATTTATTGTTATTATATATTTCTCCCGCTTAAATGAAAGAAAATTATGTATAATCAATAAAAATTAATAATAAGATACAGGCAGGCAACAGTATTTACTTGAGAATGTATGAGAAGTTGCCTAAGTCTAATTAGTTGTTATTGAAGAATTAGCCTATTTGTCAAAATAAAAAAATATCATTTAATAAAAGCGTGAAGTTAAAATGTATAAAAAAGGATTGTTATTTATATTTTCATTTTTGTTCGAAAGAAAACATAGAATGAATGATTAAAACTGGTTTCCCATCAGTAAGTCACAAAATTGCATTCCAGCCACATATTATAATCAAAGCAAGAAATCTTGAAATCTAGTCCTTGCTGAATGAACATTTAAGAATAAAGGGATATTAAAGAACATCATAAAATGATAATTTATTGTTTATTTAAAACATTTTAAGTTTCTGATGTCTACTATTTCCAGCATTAATGTTATTATCACAAAAATAAACGTAATTTTTCTTCTTGTTGTACACCAACCCATTTATTTCTTTGATTTAATTTCCACTTTGCTAGTGAAATTTTTTATATAAGTGTCACTGTTTTTTTTGCTAGTATTTGTACAATTTTCAACACAGCAACTCCGGTTGCTTATTGTATTGATTTTACCTACTTTTTTGAAAAAAAAAAAATTTAAATGTATACGTGTATTTGATATGCCAAAATTACAAAATATCGCCCTAAAATGCACGAATTATCCGCAGCTAGCGCTAGTATCGCTTTTGCTTCCCTTTCCATGACTTCGCACGGAGCGAATACGAGTACATACATATTCCTATATTGTCGCTTAGGCGGAGTTATATGATAAATCTAGAAAAGATTTGGTTCATCAGAACAACTCATTGAATATATTAGTCTTCTTCTAAGCCACCTTGTTTTACATTTTTATTAGATGTCTTCATCCTTCTTGATGGTTTTAATATATAGATTTTTTTACTCTAAAGTAGATTTGGCATTTTCAAATCGTATAGATACTTTTAGGGAACATGGACTTATATTCTCCATAGTTTTACCATTAACGATACTGTTGTATTTCAATTCGGAAATTGTATAGAACAATGTTATTTTGAACACGCTTATATAACGGGGCGGGTGGCTCAGTGGTAGAGTCTCTGCCTGTGGATTCAATTGTCCCATGTTCGAATCCCACCGTTGGCCGGAATTTTTTCATTTAATTTAATTATTTAAAATTAATTCTGATGCCTTGGTAGGATTCCCCACTCGACCATTCACTGTTGGGTTCTAATTAACAGTGCTGTTCCTGAAGTGGCGCTGGGAAACAGTATCAAAGCCTACACAAAACACGAGGCGAAATAACCTTAGCAGTTGAAGCCGATGACACACCAAAAAAAAACACGCTTATATTAGCTTCACCTGTATGTATGTTAACTCTCCTTTGGACTAAAAGCAACTGGCTTCTTATTACTGTCAGTATATCCCACTAACTCAAGTTCGTTCGTTGGCCGAGCGGTCTAAGGCGCGGGTTTTCGATTGCCAGACTCACCGATCGTGGGTTCTAATCCCCACGGATGAAATAAAAATAATTTTTTTTTCAGCAATTTTTTTTAACAATTAAGCGAACTAAAAAGTAAAAAATAAATATAGTTTAAAAAAACTAAAAAACACGCTTTTATAATACATCGAACTAAAAAGTGAAAAATAATTTTTCAAATAAGCCTAAAACAATAATAGAAAATACTAGGTATTATTGTGAAAAAAGCGTGGGGTGCTTTGTCCATATTTCTCGTACATCAAGCGCCCGACGCTTTTTTCACAATAATACTAGTATTTTCCATTTATTATTGTTTTAAGCTTATTTGAAAAATTATTTTTTAGTTCGATGTATTATAAAAGCGTGTTTTTTAGTTTTTTTTAAACTATAAATAATATTAATTTATGTTATTCTGGATGGTAAATACAACAAAATGAAAACGTAGAATGTTTCTATACAGGGTGACAATTTAAAAACACACATTGTTTATATATATTAAAATAACCCCCTACTTGTCATTTATCATTGGAAAGCTAGTGAAAAATACTTTTCAAAGATATAAGTTATACTATATACAATAAAAAAACCTATTTAAAAAGAAGATGGCATGTTTCTCTGAATGAAACATTTTTAAATATTTCTAGTCCAGGAATTACCTAGTACAAAATGAATTGTTTTTATTAGATTTTACTTTTTGCTTTACGGCTTATTTCTACGAATTCTTGGAAATTTTATTTACCAAGCCAGTAGTCGTTATATAATAATATTTCTTTTTAATAAATAATTTTCAAGTTATTTGTACGTAGTTACAAGTTTTTTGTTTTATTATTCAAGTTAACTTATTTTCTTTTTAATGATTAACGTAGATTTAGACAACATATTATACATTATTTAAGACACATTTTTAGTTTTTATATCTATTTCTTAAAATAATGTGATCGTACAAAAACAGATTGCCGCGCTCCGCTACGTGGAAAAATCACTTTTCACTATTTTTACACAAATTAGGCATTCAAAACAAAATGGTTGCCCGTATGTAATGACAGGCCACTCACAGGCACGTGATAGGTTATTATATGGCAATACTGTGGGCACAGAAGAAAGAACAATACAGAAAAGAAAGTAATGGTCGCACATACTTTGATTTTCTTTTACTATACGAAGAATGGTCGCACTGCGCAGCTTTCTGAGTGCCTTTTAAAAGGAGATAGAAAACTCCGCCATTTTGAACCCTTATTACGTGTTGCCTACATCTTGGCGCAATATTTTTAATAGGTGCGTTTTAATCATCCGCTTCTGCTTCGGAATTGTCGGTTTTCTTGTTTTAATCTGACAGGTTAAAACAACTAAACCGACAATTCCGGAAGCAGAAGCGGATGATTAAAACGCACCTGATATTTTGCTTGCTGCTGTCAGTGTCAGTCACATACTTTGATTTTCTTTTACTCTACGGAGAATGGTCGCACTGCGCAGCTTTCTGAGTGCCTTTTAAAAGGAGATAGAAAACTCCGCCATTTTGAACCCTTATTACGTGTTGCCTACATCTTGGCGCAATATTTTTAATAGGTGCGTTTTAATCATCCGCTTCTGCTTCGGAATTGTCGGTTTTCTTGTTTTAATCTGACAGGTTAAAACGACTAAACCGACAATTCCGGAAGCAGAAGCGGATGATTAAAACGCACCTGATATTTTGCTTACTGCTGTCAGTGTCAGTGAATATTATTTTTGAAGTCACAGTTTATTGCTAAAGAATCAGTTAGCTCACTCGGACCAGTTGAAAGTTCCAAAATAACATCCACTCCAGGGATACAAATTCAGGATACGCAGAAGACTGCTGTTTTATTATAGGCGGTTGTCATATATTGTATTATCCGAGTTGCACAGTGTATAAACTGAAACATTGAGATCCAAAGTGCCGACGCATAGTGAGCGATCTGATTCTTTAGCTGTAAACTGTGTCACAGGGTACAAAATGGCCGCGCTCTATGTTGGGCGTGTCGGATCTCTCTCTTGCCTCGTATAGTAATCAAAGTATGTGATTTGAAACTATTCTCGATTTACGTAAATTATTTTTTGATTTGTAACACTTTCGACAAAGGTTTCAAAAATAAAAATTTATAAAGTTTTAAACAATAGTTTATTTTACCCTGTCATAATGAACTATTAATATTGTACCACAAATCTCACTAGTAATTTATGATCCATAAGTATAAGTATTAGCTAAAGCGTATTTTAGGGATTTTATGAATAAAAAAAAAAAGAAAAATAAAATAACGTGTATTTATGCAATTGATAAGTTTACAATCTAGTGCATGTATTTTATTAAAATAGAATTGTTTGAAAATTAAAATAATTAGAATTGTTTACACAGATTTATAGAGCAAGCCGAATTTATAATACATAGATAAGTAGCTTTATTAAAATAGCTATATCCTAATATACAACAAAAATATAGAATAATTATATAAACGGTACTTATAAAAGTATTAAATAATGAGTAATTAATTATTACTAATTATTTTGCTTCTTTTTGCACCAAACAAACGTTTTCTCAACGTTGCTATCTTCAGTCGCAGACTCTGCTTTCTTGGAGTGTTTGATGATAACACATTATTCGTTTGAATTTATGCTGTTACACAAGGTAGAGAAACAGATGGTTGACTATGCACTTGTTCAATAAATTCTACTTCTGCTGAAGTTGAGGGTAGACACAAGTTGTCTTTGCCTTCTTCGCAATGAAAGAGAAACTAAATTTTTATCAAATCAACTAGTGTCAAGAAGGTGCATTATTTGTCAGAATTAAATGTTTGAGTCACACTTTTTAGCTAGATGAAATTTAAAATAATTTTATAAAATGTAAATATATTTCTGTGCATAGGAGCTAAACTGCACTGTCATTCCAGTCAAATTTTTAGTACAGCAGATTGAATGTTGTTAAATTATTAAATTTCAATTAGATATGCATTTAGACACCCATTTATTGTCACAATATTTAATTTTTTTACTAACCTAACTACTAAAACTACTTTATTTTAATTTGCATAAGTTGTTGTATGTCGACATAGTGTAGTTTACCTCCGAGGTAGTTCTACAAAATGGAATGTATGGGTTGATATTCTAAGATTATTATCATTTTATTTTTTAAACTACTAAATGTAATGTAAAAAAATGACAAGACGAGTAGCAAACTTTTTGTAACATTTAACCATAAATTTTATTTATTTACCTTGCAAAACTGTGACTCTTTTCGGAGGTTCTGAATGGGAAAATACTGTTGGGGGCTACGGTCGATATTAGGGACAGTAATTTTGTCACTTTTTCCATAAAGATTAAGTAAAACCATAATATTTTTGGGTTTGACAATGCTAGATCGCGCCAATTTAAATAAAAAAAAAAATGAATGCTATACCGGGCGGCGGGTTGTAAAGGTTCCTGGATCAGAGCTTATTAGGGAGGTCCGCAAATAGCTCGACCAAGCGAGGTTTGACAACGCCATTTCACGATAATTAACAATAAAAAATTAAAAAAGTTGAATGCTTAGTTAGAGGTGAGACGGGAACAGTAATTTCGTATAGAAGAAAAGAACAAATTATATGGAAAGGTCTACCTTGGTTAATAACTGGAAATTACGGTTCATCCCAAAACTGACGATGAATCGGTATACTAATTTTCACTAGCAATTAGACGGCAAAGGTCAATTACGGCAGTCAGGAAGCGAGAGCCAAAAAAATTTGATAAGCCGACTACTTCTACTCATGCCTTCCAATAAAAAAATTTAATAATATTGATACATATTATACCAAAATGCACCAAACGTAAACTATCCACTAAAACAAAGAGAAAATGTCAAAAATTTGAGATACTAACTAAATTAAAAATACTAAAACCGTCTGTTGAAGAATCAGTCTGCACAGAAGAAAATGTTGTACCGTGTTTGTTTTGTAGCGAAAGTGGATGCAGTGTAATATTTGCAGAAATTGGGCTCATCAGTTATTTGTCGATTATTAGTGCGGAATATTTATTTGCAACCCCTGCAAAGGAGAAATTCTTTCTTCTGAAAAAATAAAATAGTTATTTATAAACTTTTGGTTTTTGTTTCTCTTTTTAATAATTAAGTTTTCTAGGATCTCTTGTAAGTTATGACAAAATTTTTAATTTTCGTTTTTCTATTTGCTCTAGTTTTAAAAATCTGAAGGAATATTCCATATTTGCTATTTCAGTATTATTTTTATTTATTTATTTGGTGTCATCGGCATCAACTGCTAAAGTTATTAGCCTCGTATTCTGTGTAGGCTTTGTTACTGTTTTCCAGCGCCACTTTAGGAACAG
This sequence comes from Psylliodes chrysocephalus, assembly GCA_927349885.1. Taxonomy (NCBI): domain Eukaryota; kingdom Metazoa; phylum Arthropoda; class Insecta; order Coleoptera; family Chrysomelidae; genus Psylliodes; species Psylliodes chrysocephalus. The sequence goes on from OV651819.1 coordinate 52,262,127, forward strand.
CACTGTTAATTAGAACCCAACAGTGAATGGTCGAATGGATTTCAGTATTAATGACAACTAATATGTTGGTCTAATTTATCTATTAAACCCATAAAATTAATGAACTCATAGTTGATTATTTTTATCCTACTTGATTCATTTTGTCCAAACGTCTTTATTCCATATGCCACTAAGTAAGGTTTCGTATTTTAAATTTTTACAGAAAAAATATTTTAAATCATCCAAATTGAATATCGAATGATGATCTTTTCTTTTATACAAAATTTGTAGGAAAATAAAATGTAAAGTGAAAATCGACGTAATAAATAAAGTGACCCTTTTTGCCCGAGTCTCCTATATTTAAATGTGAAGTAGACATTTTATAAAAACACATTATTTTAAAATAAATAACATAAAAATATAAATTCAATTTTAATAATTTTATTGTTTTCATACGCTCTGGCTTTGGCTAATCGCGTCGTCTCCGTGGTGCATTATTCTGAGTGAGCTCGAACGAGCTCGCAAAAGCCTGTAGCTAAAAAGAGAGGTCAACACGTCAACAGATCCGTAAAATAAACAATGTGTCTAAATCACTTAAATCATGTTATTTTGTACATCGCACATAATCAAGCCGTGACGTTACAATGTAGGGCGGGGCATACTAATATTTCCAATCATTGATATAGAATAAGGAGATGATGCCATGACGATACTAAAAGTGTGCGCACTTTTACGTTATATGTCAATCTCGAGTTAGTGGAGCTAGTCAGTTTTGGTGAGAATAAATATCATTTCTTCAAAATAGCATGATTTAAATGATATAAAAACATTTTCATTCCGATAATCTTCAAATACATAAAAGTAATGACCCCAAATTTGCCTATAAATTAATATAAGCGCGTGAGACCGCTACGCCACCGACCCAAACGTAGGCATTATTACCTAAGGATTTAATTAATACAAGTTTTAAAAGTAATTTTAAAAAACCGACTTCAAAATCGTGCAGAAGCCCTTAAAAATTGAGAGTTTTTATTTTCTCAAAGATCATCAGATCCTGACCAATTGTATAAGAATTGTAGAAGAATCATAGAAATAGCACAACGTTTTAAAGAATTATCGCTGAACATACATAAAAAAAATATTCTGACGAACTGAGAACCTCCTCCTTTTTTGAAGTCGGTTAAAACCAGCGATATTGGCATTTGTACAAAGTTTTGAACCGAACTCACAAAATTATTGATTATTGGAAAAAATTTAACACCCATTTTAAATTACCACAGCCGCCACTTGACACTAGGATATTACATTTTATTAACAACTAAAGTAATATATTTTATAAATGTCTTTTTACCTGAAGACAAATATGTAATGTAGGTATTGAATTAAACGGTGAATTATTTTACTATTCATTCATTAATAAGAATTTTCCTTGCAAATACAGATGGTACGAGCCCAGAATCATATCATTTGGTCCATTCAATATTATATTTTTAATTTAATTTTAGACAACTGTGCATATCTCTAATTTTCTAATATTAATTTTAATAAAAAATGTTGATAAGCATGTCTCAAATTATAATAAAAATAGTCATAGGCGCCGGAACTCAAAAATTGCGTTGGGTGCCCGGCCTCTATGCGGGTAATGGAGGCTATCACTTCCCCCCCCCCCCCCCCACCTCCACACACCTCACTTAAAGGCACCACTTACATGCACCACTTAAAGGCAACACTTAAAAGTATTTAAAAAGCTATTTTAAAGCGTTGATTTTATGAAAGTTTTCTTGAAAAAAAAAGCGTATTGTTAAATGTCCAATTGCTGGATAGGCTGGAGGTATTGTTACATAGATTATGACCCCTGGGTTTTAAAACGCTACTGTCTTTCTAGCTATGATCTTTTAACGATTTGTATTTTCTGTAAAAGCTTACCAGTTACTCGAGTAAATGCTGGAAATGCTGACCATGGGCCTCCATGCAATAATAGAGGTTTTGTCCAAAACGCTCTCGGACATTTTGAAGTATCTATGGGGTGATATGATGTTCTTAAGTGGCCCCATAAAAAATCTAACGGGCTTAAATCCGGAGATCGTGCAGGCCACTCAATACTTCCTCTTTTTCCGATCCATTGACCTGGAAATGTTTGATTCAAATACTGACGAACAGTGGAATATTAAGTTGTTTGCTATGTACTGATCGTCATTCTCAATCAATTCCAGTAATGCTGGATAAATTGCATTTTCTAATAATTCCAGATACATTTCTGCGGTTAAACTCTAGGTTACGGTTACCAAAAATGCCAGCCCAAACATTCAGTTTTTCCGAATGTTGCATATGCATGCACTTCATGAAATATTCTGGGATTTGAATCGGATCTATAAGGACAGTTGTGACGATTTACCGTACCATTTAGAAAAAAAGTGCATTCGTCTGAAAAACACACGTTGAAAAGAAATTGCTGATCATATATTGTCCGTTCAGTCATAATTTTACAAAATTGTAATCGCCTATTAAAATCGTCTTTGTTAAGTTCTTTTACCAAATGTATTTTGTAGGGATGAAACTTGTGTTTTTTCAATATCTTCTGAATGCTACTTCTCTTAATACCAGATGTAGCTTTATTTACTACAGCATTTTTCATTTCTACTTTACTTTACGGTGACCAAAGAATGTCATCTGATAACAATAATTGAAAGCCACAGAAATAAAACTAAAATTGTTACAAATACTTCCTTTTTTTTAATAACGTAAAAATTATGTTAAACCGGCTTTGTACTTTTGGTAAACCACTGCATGGGCTACACAGATAGTAACGATGTAAAACTTGGGGGTTATTATTTAGGTAAAAATAGCTTCATCATCTTTCCATTAAAGATTTTACTGGTGAGTCTCACCTTCGATAGAGGGTTTTTGCTCAGGGGGTGAAACTGGTAGAAAAATGTTTCCCCCTAAATCAAAAATTGACAGGTCCGAACGTTTTTTGGTAGATGACCTGGTTTCTCGCCAGCACTACTACAGAGCTGTTTCTGACTCCAAATGAACGTTTTCTTCTAACTGTGCTTCATCGGGAGCAACTTTCAAATATTCTCCCTTCTCCCCTCAAGTATTTGCCCAATAGCATATGTTCAGAGCTCTTGTCTTGATAATTGTAGACCGTTATTAGTCGTTCTTTTTTGACGTCATAGGGTTTTATACACCAAGAATAATAAACCCTTAAGTCCAAGTTCAGCGCGCTGTCTATGACAAGTCTGACTTTTTTATCACAAAAAATACAGCTCCGAACGATAATATTTTTTTTTGTGCTGCCACTTCAGAAAATGCGTTTTTTCGATCATTTTTTAGCTCAAAAAGTGCATCGTTGCCGGTCTAGATCGGAAAATTGACATAACTGCTTGGAAGAGTGACATAACTGCTCGGTAAAATACCTAATTTCCCGAGCTCTTATCCAATATTATTGATAACACAAATATTATGATTCCTAAATTGACTGGAAAATCAACATTTAATAATTGTTCTTTGCATAACTACTCGTTCAACATAAATATTAAGTTAAGTTTTGTTATAAATTTTAAGCAATAAATATTCTGTTTCTATATTATTTCCAAATTATTGGTGGCAGCACAAAAAATATTGTACGCACCTCAATCGGAAAGTGTATTTACAGGGCTCGCAAGCTTTCACGGCTCCGCCTTCGGTGTCGCCCTGAAACTTGCATGCTCGCCTTGTAAAGTATCACTTTCTGTGCTTGACACTACATCTAGGCATCCTGTCGCTATACCAACTTGGACCACGACAGCTTCTTCATTTCACTTATTGACAATTTTTGTCCACGTTATGCTAACCCAATTTAAAACTGCTCTGGGTGCTTGCGCACCCAGAACCCCGAGGATTCGGCGCCTATGAAAATAATTCGATTTAATAGATTTTGCTTTTGTATTTACCAATGTTGTCTAAAGTGAAATAAAAATATAACATTGAATGGGCCAAATGATATGATTCTGGGCTCGTATACTCTCTTATGTGAAAAATAATTTCGGGTTCTAGCCCAGCGATAAATTAATTATCAACTAGTTGTACCCATTTGTCTGTTTATGGATTTGCAAACTGATGCATGGTGAATCAATTACGTTTTTCTCGACGTTTTTAACTTGCTTAACACAGTTGGAAATAGAAAAACAGAACATCACAATTTTGCAAATAACTAAAAAGAAATTATAAACAGAAACCAAAAGCCAACAAAAAAAATCACTAAAATCAGACGCAAAAATCAGAATACCCAAAAATATAAATAAACATCTTTGGATTCTTTGGTTAAGTTTCACCCATAATAATGAATGAAGGGTTCACAATTTCACCGGTAGACCCATCTAGTGTTTGGAGTTAGTCGCATAAGAAATGTGGAACCTCTATGTGCCTTGTACAGACATTATTTTGACTTAAATGCTTACTAATTTATTGAAAATAAAGGTGCCTTCTTCTGTTTGAATTGATTTTAATTAGGTATTTATACTTGAACAACCCTGTATAAGATGTAACTTATATCGTAAAAAAAGCATTATTATTAAGTATGACTAGTGAGAAAATCATATTCGTCAAGAAAACTCATTTTATTAGATATATTTTTAGCATTATATTAACATAATTACATTTATAGGTCATTGAAATAAATAACGATGAAAATGTAAAAAACGTCCCTGTATATAAACGAGGCTGTAAATTCCCGTGGGAGAATGAGGGACTTCTAGTACACAAACATTACAGTTATTCTGCATGCGTTGTTCAATGCCATGCAGAAAATCATATTTTTCTATGCAATTGTACGCATCATCTAATGCCTTTTTATAGTAAGTACTCGTCAGTTACATTACCGAAAATCCGTTTACAAATAAAATCAATAATATAGACTGACCGATGATAAACATATACAGTGCCTAATGATAAACATTTTAAATAAAACCTTGTTTAAATACTTAGCCAAAATGATAATAATAATAATAATAATAATAATAATAATATTGAAATCCTTTCCACGACATTTTTCATCCTAACTCTGTTCAACAGTCAAATTTTAGTGGATAAAAATAATAGGTAATTGTAATTAAGTTTTTTTTTTGTGAAAAAACACTCCATAAGGGGAGTTTATTAATATTACAATCTGATCAAGAGTTAGTTGATCAATGAGTAATTTTGTAATTTAGTGAAAAATTAAATAAAATTTATAAAAACAAAAACTTTGTATAAAATTCGCCGAATGAAAGTAATAAAAAAAGAATAATTTAATATTAAATTTGTTTATTCACTACATTTATCCGATTAGTAATTTTTGCTAAATGTTATTACTTATCTGGCTATATAAGTTTAATCAAATCGTAAACAAGATACAAATATATATAACATGCCTCGTACAAACATCGAGATTCGAGATAATATTCATGAATGTCAGTCACTAAATATAGTTTTAAAATAAATTGTTAATATCAGTATGCTGCGAGTTCTGATAGTTAAATTTAAATTGATTCAAACGGTTTGAATTTAAAGTATAAAAAAATGATTGATTTTTGTGCTTTTCCTTGACCACATATTATTTCTAACATGGTTAAACCTTTTACTTCTTGAAAATGTATCAATTTTTCAGATAAAATAGAATATTGCAATAGAGAAGGTCTGCGGTGTCTAACAGATAATTTTGGTAAGTAGAAGGTATTACAGTATGGTTTGCAAGTAACGCTAAACACAATTAGCCCTATGACCACAGCACGTTGAGCAGGGATTCTCAACCAGTGGGTTGCGAACCCCAGGGGGGCGGGACGGGTCTGAGAGGGTCGCGAGGGAAGGTGATAAATAAAAATAAAAATAATTCAGGCCACAGATACCAGTGGGGCTCATAACATATGCGCGTTATATCAACAGGTTAGTGCGCAACAAATCCGCGCATACAATTTGTAGTTAAATTTTATTAGAAAACATTTTCTTATAGGATTTTCGTTTAACGTTTTGCAATAACAAAATGATATTTAAATTTAAAGTACACTGAATAATTCAAATATATCTCGCTTAGTAACAAAAGCAACACACGGAAAGTATTGTTTCAAAATTATATATTTATATAAATACTACAATTATTTAAAAAACATTGGGATTGTTTCCCGATCGAACCGATACAATAACAAAACAATATGGTTATGGTTGCTGATTAAAACATGGTAAGTACTTTTACTTTTATTTAATTTTAGTTTTAGTTAAACATGTTAAATTTAAAATTAAGCAAAGATATTTTTATGTTTTAACATATCTTTAGCATGTCCTGTTCGTAATAAATTCATAATATCCAATTGTAATAGCGTTGTTTGTAATGGTAAATAGTACATTTTACTGACCAATTTATGCTGTAAATTTTAAGAACAAAATTTTTTTTTATTTCCTTCCGATATTAGGCAAGGAACAACATGATTCCGCATAAACTTCATCATTCCACTTGCAAAAACCATTTATAGGTTACAATACTTTGTGTAAATTGGCTTTGGCTTTGCCTTTGGTACCCTTGAAAGCTAAATTAACACTAAAGAGTAATACTAAGTAATATTATCATACCATCAAACAAATTATCAGTGAAAAGAAAGTTACATTCAATCAAAATTTCATCCAATGATAAAGAATTATTACCTAAAAAACAACGATTAGATATTGGATTTTTAAATCAAACAAATGAATAGTTAACTCCAAGGAAGAAAAAACTTTATTTTATAATTAGAAAACAGTAAAGTAAAATTTGCGAATCAACGAAGGACCTCGAAGCTTGATCCCGCAGGCATCTGTTTTTAAAAGTACTTGTAACGGTTGAAACCGTTTTCGTTATTTAGACCCAAACATTGTAACGGTTGGAACCGTTTTCGTTATTTTGACACCAACATCTCTACACAAATGTCATTTGTCGTTTATGCCTTGTGTCAAAAGTTGATAATTCATTTCGATTTATATCTGTCAACGAGCAAGTTGATTTGAATTTTTAATTATCTTTTATCTTGGACATCCGATGTACCAATTGTCTTTAATATTTTTAATGACCGTCTGATTTTAAAAAGGTAAGTTTCCTACCGATATTTTGTTGAAAATATATATTTTGTACAAGAATTTCTAATTAAAATGTCAAATCTGAAACATAACCTTAACATTGAATAACACATGATAATCCATTTTATATAATATTATATATTATTTTGTTAGGAAAGAGATATTATGCTTTACTATATTTAAATATGTTAAATAAGATTTTTCCTTTTCATATTAATTTTGGTATCTGTGAAGCTATTCATTTAATAATTAGCATTGTTCATTTAATAGTAAAAAGCATCTTATCTGTTTCCTATATAAACTTCCTAGTCCCTTTCTTTATATTTTTACCTTTTTCCTTTTAGCCTGGCTGTATTTAGATGGTTCTGTTGTAGGAGAGATTGTTTAGAAGTTTAGAAGCTGCATGTTTAGAAGTATAGAAACTTAGAAGTTTAGTTCCAGCTACATAAGTTTATTTCAAGTATATCAAGAGGTTTAGTTCGAGTCATCTAAAGAAGTTTATGAGATTTAAGTTTACCTATGAAGATTTATACTTAAGAGTTGGTGATATCCGAAGTGTATCATACGAATCCCCTTGAAGAAGGCCTTTACATTCACTCCTTAAATACTACCTATTATTTAACAGATGAGTCTTGAATAAATCATTTAAATTTGAATAAGTAAGTCTCTGTGAATTAGAATTTGTCGCTATCTTATCTGAAACCTTATTTAATTATAATATCTTAATGGTTAGTGATTTTCTATATTTGTATCAATAATCGATAAAGTTTAGTTAGTTTTAAATATAGTGGCGCTCAACATTATTTTTCAAAGTAATACGAGTTGTTTAATAACCTAATCCACTCCCCAAAATCATAAGAGCTTAAAACACTATAAAAATAGATAAAATAACAAGATCACGTTACATCTAATTAAAAAAGATGAAGGGACTATCATTATTAATTATAAAATATTATAATGATAGTATAAAATTGTGACAATGTCTAAAAGAAAAAAGAGATTCAAAATGATATGAAGTTAAGGTACTGCTTTGAATTTTTTCTGTTTTAGATTATACGGATGGTTCTCCTTCATGTGTTTTGTTACCTATCCAAGTTTACAGAAAATTAAGTTTTAGTTGTTTTATTATAATATTGTTTATTTAAAAAATGTATTATAAATTAGTTTTAATGATACAATAGATAATACAGTTATTTAATATTACATTATTTATTTTGCCCTTCCTAAAATTAGGGGTCATAAAATTTTACATTTGTGTTGTAAGAAATGCCAATAAAAATGCAAAATTTTAGTTATACTAATTAAAGCAGAGTTACAAACAAAATCCCGCTAATTTTTAAATGAAATAAAATATGTAGGTATCTATATTACCGACTAAGAAATAGTTGGACAAATCCCTCCCATATGGCGCTGATAGCAAACATGTTGCCATATTTATACAAAGAAACGGCAACTCTTAATTATCCTTCCTCCATGATACACCACGCGTAGTCCTTGCCTGCTTTGATATTGAAGGATTCAAAATGATTTGAAAATTACTTTCATGATACTATTATAACCGGATCATTTATTAATTATTAATAAATTAATGCTCACCAACGTCTTGTTAATAAAGTTTTGAATAGTGGTGGCTTTTTTACTATTGTAACATGTTTTATAACAATTAATTATTGCTATTTTTTTGTGCAAGAAAGCCTACTTTACGATGTTATTAGAAGGGGGTCGCCAAAAACCTAAAAAGGGGGTCGCAGCGTTAATAAGGTTGAGAACCCCTGAGCTAGAGGGTAGGAAACATTCAAAACGGGGTCACTGGGCTGGCCAATAGCAGTCGGAATTGTGAGTATCATGCTGTGGCCATAGGGCTAGTTGTGTTTAAGCGTTACTTGCGTTTAAGTTGAATAGAGCGTAGAATAATGTACTTTATCGCCAACCGTCAATAAAGCCATACATTACCATAGCGATTTGAGGGTGTAAACACTTACTCTCCCTGTAAAAATCAAATATTTTATCTACCGCTAATAATAATCAACATAGCCATGACCGTCTGATAGAAATAGTCTGTAACTGATTTGTTTTGAATTCGCTGTTATTTTTCTGTTTACTTTGTCATACTAAAATGTGATGTTATAATATCTTCTCTTTTATTAATTATGATTATTTATGGTTGGAGATAAAAGTGTGTATGGACCACGTCAGCAAAGTATCTTTATCGAATTCGCCTGTTACTCGCCTCGCTCGCTTTTCTAGCTCGGCTAATAATCTCAGTCTAGTTCGATAAAGAATTACTTTACTGACTGGTACATAAATAACTATCACAACAGAAGGTTCTAGTAGAAAATAGAATTTCAGTCTTTTGTTTCGATAGTCTGCGATTTGTTTCTTTATTGAAAATCTGATTCTAGATAAATTTTTCACTTGATAAAAATCAAAATGACTGACAAAAATGTACCGCCATTATTATTTACTTTTTTTATGAATGAAATACATGGAATATATTTCAGAATATTTTTTTCAAAGCTAGAACTTTATGAATGAATTGCATTATACATCAGATGAAAAAATAAACTAGATATGTTTAGGTGAGGTGTTTAGATCATACGTACCATATTTATTTCCAGACATTCCTGGACTATTCTTCTTTTACTTGTACTTTTACTTATGACGACCGCAGCACACTGTAGGGCGATGAGTAACATTCCACTTCTTTCTCTATTCGTACGTTTCCTGTAACAGCCGCAGGCTACTGCAGGGTGCTACGTAACAATGGGGTCTATTCTGTAACAATTCCTTTATATTTAACGGCCTTTAAAAATATTGGCTACCTTTAAAAATATGTTTGTATTCGTTAATTTACTTATGACAGAAGTAAATTAACGAATACAAACATATTTTTATAGGCCGCCAATATTTTTAAAGGCCGTTAAATATAAAGGAATAGGCGAAAAAAGCTTAGACTCCAGCGCCTCTACCGGTCACTTTTTCGTCCTCCGCTGGGCCATTTATAGTTTGTTTACATTTGTTTTCATATGACATGCCATAGGTTTTTCGTAAGATTAGGTGTTGAATTTTTCGTTTTTAAAGTGTGTAAAGGATTTTGTTAGTTTTAGTGTTGGTTATATATGTATTAATTAAACATTTTTATAGATAGTGGCAGTGTATTTATTTAGCAAAAGTATGTTTACCTTATATTACATTAACCCATAACCTAAATACATAATACTATTTTATCTTCCAAAGGTAACTTCCTAGACGGTACTGCATTAAATTTTAATCTATGTAATTTAGAGCTGTCCCCTACAAACAAAAACTATTAATACGGAAACACAAAAAACGACTAAATACTAACCTCTATAAAAATAATCGTTTTCAGAGAAATGCAATGAACATACTCTCATGTACGGACTCGCAGGCTTTCCAATTTTTAATTTTCTTATCCATTCCTCCCTCCGATCAACAGCTTCTCGTTTCCCTAATTTTGTTTCTACCAAAACACGTTGTCCTTTTTTGGGAAATGTATGAAAACAAAGTTCTTTATTTAGTTTTACCCAAGAGGAACACATGGGAACACAACAGTGATGGTTCATTTTGATAAAATAAACAATAATTTTATCAATTAAACGTCTTTAAAACACCATATACAAACAGAAACCGTAAGATTAACCTATATTATGATTGAATCACATGAGTAAACAAAACATTAATGGCCCACTGGAAGGTTTCAAATTAAAACTGTAGGTGGCGTATCGCTTATTTTGTCATGCCTATTGTTACAGAATAGACCCCAATATCATTTAAAGAATTCCTGTATACCTCTCAAACTTTTTCTCGTGTAACATAGTGTAATGTCAGTAACAATCATTAAAGAATCATAAACAAAGCTGTAATGGAGGGGAAACTTGTTCCAGCCAAACAAATCTAATTTACTTATTCATCTGAACCATTGATAAGGCAACGTAAGGATACGTCATATGTATTATTTTTGATATACAAAAGTGGGACCGGTAGGCGTGGCTTTTGCACTCACTAAAATGGCGGAAGAGCAGAACCGGATTTACAAGTTTTTATTGTACTATTTCTGGTTAAGCATCATTATTTGAATTATAAAAAAATGAATTTCCTTTTTATAGACATTGACTTAAAAGGTGGTGGAAGGCCGAGGTTATAAAAGAAGGGGGTTTAAAAGCTTAAATATGCCCGGTTTTCAGCCGAGAGGTGCTGAATAAAGTAAATGAAAGAAATAAAATATAACTGATTTAATTATCACTCAAGTGGCTATTAAGCGCTGGAGAATATATTATTTGCAAAATTGCAACTAATCAATGACCATAACTTGGGGCCGATTCCACCATTGGGTTTAACGAAGTTTAAAATGACATTTTTATATAAAATGTAATTTTAATCTTCAATTAATAGTTTAAACTTTAACACAATGGTGAAATTAACCCTAAAGCGTTGAAATCATTCACAGAAAAAATAAATAGTACATGTTTGGTTCACATAAGCGACAAAAGTAAACAGAGTTCGATTTATTGAATCAGTCGTCACACGTTTGCACTAGGGCACATAAATAGCCCAATCTTTAGTTTTTCGTTTTTTTATGAGCCCAATGCTTTCTGTCTTTAAATCGGAAAGTACAAGGTCGCAAATGTCAAGTAATCTAAAATCTAAACTTACTTTAATTAACTGGAGTGCGTTTAGAAACCACGCACGGCGCGTCTGGACCCTATTCTAATGTACGTGGTCAGGCGCGCCGTACGAGGTTTCTAAACGCACTCCAGCTTTCTCGAAATTAAGAACAAATGTTCATACACTAAAAGCTCGATAATCAGATACGAAACTTAATGCAAGGCTCGCGGAAAATGGCTAATAAGCAATCTCTGTGTAGGTAGATGCACTATTCAGGAAATCAAAATGTGGATTAATCTTACTTGGTCTTGGTCCTTTTGTAGATTTAGACTGAAAGGTGTATATCTTCATGCAAGACATTCAGTAAATCAGCGATGCCACAACCAGCGATGTGCTGGTGCACTTCTAACAAATGTAAAATATGAAGAGATCTTACTTGAGATCTATAGATCCAATGACGATATTATGGTAGTTGGTTTGAGCTGGGCTTCTCACCATCTGCAGAGATTATGGCTACTTATGTAAAGGCCTACCGTAGTAACACACAACATGCACCACAAGCATGCCGGTCCAATTTAATTGATCTGTGCACAATAATCATGCATGTATGATTGAAAGTCAGACAAAGAATGTAAAGATAAAGTTGAAGTCTCAATCATAGTTAAAGTCACAGATGAAGTTAAAGTTAACAGCAGAAGAGTTGAAATTGTAGGCTGGTGATAAAGGGAGGCCAACATCTAGGTAATAAATGTTTATCGAGTTAGGAAAAGTATCCACTGTAAGCGTTTTTCTTGACCACTGAGGTAAAAACCAGAATATTTCCTTATACACAATTTCTTCGCTAGGCAAAATAAGAAATAAATTTGTAAGAGTACTTCCCAAGTGTTTTTCCAAAAGTTCTAAGAACAAAATTGACGAAAATGGCCTAATCCAAGTTCAAATTCTAAAACTTGAACATTACAGATAAGTATCTTACTGTAAAACAAGTAAAACCCCTTTGTTGACTAAATGGTTGAATAATTCATTACCTACGTGAAGGTAGAATAGGGACTAAAGTTTAGCAGAAAAAGCCACTAGAAATGATGAACAAAACAGACTGGGGCATATGAACGACAAGCAAATATTGTAAATGCAAATAATGTGTACTGTGATTAAATAAAATTGTACAAGGAATAAAGTTTTAATATTTTCTTATTCATATATATGAGTGATATTTATTTTTAATACTAGACAAACGGTTATGGTTTTGTTGCTAGTCTCATTAAAAAAAAACTAAGTGAGTATTGATGTTAAATGTTTATTATTATAAGTACTTATATACAGTATGTTCATAATATGCACTATACAAACTTAAATATCATATTCCTGAATTCATTTCAAGCATAAAATGTCCTATGCACAAATATCCAATTCTACATGGTTACCAAGCTAGAAGAGTTTAAATATCAAAAGATATATTAACATAGTATGCCATGTGTTGGAATATGTCGAAACACAGCACTGAATGTTTGGTGCCTTGGAACTTGTCGGCATGGAAATTGTCACTGATACTCCATACAAGCAGCTCGCGAATATTCATGACAAAATCATTAAAGGTACACTATTTTGGCATATTATTAATTTAAATTTATCATAAAAAGGAAACGTAGTTGACAAGTGTAGTACTGAGTAGCCAACTGACGTTTATAATTATTGTTGATAAAATACCAAAAGTTTTGAAAATGTGATATTTAAGTTTGTATAGTGCGTCTTGCAACATTTTTTTTAATAAATGCCCCAAGTAAAGAAACATTTACGATTATTACAATCTAATCATTAAAATCAATTAGAAATTTTATTCTAACTTATCAAGGAATGAAAAACTTCACAAATTGATATTCTACTATCTAGTATACCTTAGAGTCTAAATCACTTAACTGCACTACACTATGCTTTAACATCACTGAACTCAAAAGGCTTGGTCTCTTGAGTCTTCTTATTAGATTTGGCATTGTTGAGGAGCTGGATAATCTCGAGGTTTCCATGCTCGAACAGTTGTTGTTGTTGGTGACTACTGGCAAATTTTTGTATTGTATTTTCAACAGTCTCCACTTTAAGGTCCCTATGAAGATCAGTATTGTGGCAGTACCAGGGTGCAGCATTGACGTTGTTCCTTAATGCTTTATTCTGGAACCGTTGAATAACTTTGATGTCACTTTTCTGGCACATCCCCAAAGTTGGCGAATCGCTTCATTTTCACCAATTCCTTTAAACGCACTAATCTGAAACAAATTATAGGTAATTAAGAAGGTATATTAATATTGTTTTAAATTAACTATAATAAAACAAACAATACTCATGCATACACAAAACATGAAGCTCTACTTTTCAATCAGCTGTAGAACTAATAAATAAAATTGGTGGAAGGACAGCAAATGTAGGTTATATTTAAATAGAAATAAGAATATAAAATGCCTATAAATTAAATTTGATAAACGAAATGGCGTACGATTAATGTACTTCTCAAGAAAATGCTTGAAACATATACTGCTGAATTTAGAAGGTTACCAATTATACTTATTGACAAACTGTATCCACGCGCTACGTATTATAGGATTTTTTGGAAATCTATAAATATTATTTCGTATGAAAAAGTATTATTCCAATATAGGTAGGCCCAACAGTTGATAGATAATTTTTTTTGCATTTTTAAAAGCATACTTTTACAAATTTTATACAAACCTGTCATAATACTGTCCTGTATAATATTTATAATTTTGATACTAACCTATGAAACGTTATTCCAATCGATTTTTCACAAAAACGTCTATCGCTAGAGCAGGAACGTATAACACAGCAAGGCATTATATACTTTATAAGTTTGTAACACTCAAAATTTGCTCAAACACAAATTAAATTCAAATTTAATTACACAAATGACACTAAAAATATAACCTATAAAATTTGACAATTTGCACTCACAGTAATGGCGGACCGGTCCCACTTTTCGTTTACGCATGTCGTATCCCTAGGTTGCCAGATCAATGATCTGAACATTATACTTGCCTGTATCAACTTGCACCTTATGTTAATTTCCTGTACTAACTTATACTCTATGTTTTAGAAACTGTTAATAGATTACATGCAAAAGGATCTGGCTTAAATAAACCAGGTTTAGTATGCGATTGCTTACCATCGTGTATAGAACCAGAATACAAAGTGGTATTGGATAAAAAAGGGTTTTTATATTTCATATGTTATTCATATTCGGCAGTATTTTCTTTAACCAACACTACTGTAAACTGAACTAGTTATATTCCAGTTCAGTGGTTGCATCAGAATACTGACGATATATTTTGCCAACTTTTTAATTGTTGTTGTTTTAGTTCAGCTATGAAATCCTCAGAAAATGAAGTTTTAATCAATATTATAGGCCTGCCTACGACCAGATTTAAAAGGATAGTTCTCAGATCATTACTGGATTTGGTTGGTGCGTAATTGTTATTGTCTATTTTATTTTTTTATTATTATTACACAATCTTTGACATCTTTCGTTGCTCTTCACGTCTTTTAGCATCAATCCACGTCCGCCCATAAATAGGCCCATTAGACGTCCATTCGATATACAATTTTGGATGTCTGGACGTCCAAAGATGAGTTTTTTCCGGACTTCCGACGTCCAATGGACGTCAAGTGAAGTATACAAATGGCACACTGTTGACCGTTCATAGGACGTCCAATTCTGGATTATATATTCCATTTACTTTTTTTACACAACCGCAACTCACCACACACTATTTTATAATATTAATAATTTAGTTATTATTTTCGCAACCCGCTATACACCATTTTTTTGTATTAAAAATCACTTGACCAGAGCAGGTATCGAACTCACGACACGTACATTGTCTTTCTGGGCATTCAAGCGCTAGGCGACCTCGACCAAGGAGCCACTTGAAAAATTCTTACTAGATACGGTTATAATACAATAAGATTTCAAACTTCCGCTGATTGAATGAAATGTAATAGTTTTAATTTATCAATTAAACTTGAAATTAAGTCCAAAAACAGACGTCCTCTGGACATCGATATGCAGCTGTCAAATTAATGATCATAAACGGACGTACACTGGATGTCCGAATACGGATATGCACGTTCTGGTCCTCAAATGGATCTAAAGTGGACGTCCATTGAACTATGTGTGTTGTTTGGGAGGCTGTTTGATGCTTTGTAATTAAAAGCATTTTTAAATATTTACCTACATGTAAATCCTTAAAGATATCAATAAAGATTTACATTCAGATATATAAAGTTGCTTTGTGAATTAGGCCTATGTATCTCGACTTGTGTAATTCATATTTCAAACTCTACATAATTCTGGGTATATTTAAAACAATTAAGTTTATTCTGAAACATCGAAGATTGGCCATGGATGGTTTAAATGGCACGCTTTACATTACCCACTATGCATAAAAACGTTAAATTAATGAAAACTTTACATCACATTGTTACATTGTAACTCTCATTTTTACTTTTGTTTTCATCTATAGGACGGACTCATAACCGTCTAAGCCAAGAATAGGGACGTTCACTTTTGTGATGAAACAATGTAGATGTTCCAGTGATATTATAGTGCTACCTTGTTACGTTATTCAACGTTACTGGAAGTTCCCAAAAATGATGTCTTTTTAACGCACCAGATGTGACATTCCTGTTATATCCAAGAAAGTATTTTTACTTCTTGTAGATGTTATTATAAAGCCCATAAAATAAAATCATATTAATGAACCAAACGTGATGTTCCAAATACGATACAGTTCATACCTTTTTATTTTTATCTTTTAAATTTTATATGGACTATGTTATATAAATAATTTAAATATTTCATCTATATAAAACAGAATAGAAATAATGTCTAATGTGAAGTTAAAAGCTTAGAAAACAAGTTAAACTTCTAATCCCAGGAAATTATACAGAAAAAGTATGATAATACAATGGTCTAAATTAATATCGAAGGTAAACTTAAGAACTTTGATGAAATACTTAATACCAGGCAACAGACTGTTCCATAATGCAGTACTACCGGTTACGTAAGTAGAAAGCGATCATTGGTATCTCCATCTAGGAACGCGGGACGAACAGTAAGGGCCAGTTTTTCAATGTAGTGTTAACTTGGAGTTTAACTAACTTCTACTTGAAGGTTAACCTCTAGTTAAAATAAAAAGCGGTTTTCAATGCAAATTGTACTTCTTGTTAATTGACCTAGATTTTAAATGAATTTCAATTTGGCAACGTTGTATTTTTATGTGTTCTGTGGTATTCTTCCGGTGAATATTATCTTTCATCGTGGGTATTCTACTGTTGTTTTTAAACCTCGATGAATGACTTTATTTTTTAGTTTCATATGATATTCAAACTAAAAAAGAAAGTTAACCTATAAAGATTTAAGAAGACGACAAATTTTCAATTATTGAAATTTGGAACTTTTCTATAAATCTATTCAAGAATCTATTATTTAACCAGAGTCAACATTTAATTGTAAGGCCCGAATTTCATCAACGATCATCTCAACAGTCCACTTTGACAATCCAAATCTTTTGAAAAAATCTAAACTAAAATATTGTTCCATAAAATTAGGCCTCTGTCAAATTATTTTCGGCCTTTTCACTATTTCTTCTTCGCTACTGTAGGCATTAACAATATTTAAAGCATTCATAATGTCAAAGAACATGTTGGTTATAAAGTGATGATTATCTCTTAACAATGGGTTAACAGTATCCTAAAAGTAAGGTTAAAGTTGGCTCTCAGTGTTTAACTATCAATTGAAAAACAGAAATGTTTTAGTTAACATTTAGTTAGCTCAAGGTCAGAGTTAACTACACATTGAAAAACCGGCCCTTGAGTCTGCCAGGTCTGCGATGTAAAGACTAAAGATAGCCATCTTTAAAGATGTGTAACTTTTACACATTACTGTGCTGACCTGTATGCGATATTATTGTGAGTTATATAAATTAAAGTCGTTAAATGTTTGTCACATGAAGTAACTAAAAAGAAGTACAAAAATCGTTTATGTAATTGCAAATTCAAGTATTCCAGCGTACATAAAACTTCATTTGTGGATATATGCGAGGAATGATAATAAATATGATGTTATAATTTAAACATCAATGGGATATTTTAGTACCATTTTAAAAATATATCAAGAAAAGTCTCTACGAGAAACGTTACAAAAAATACTGGTAATGTTTCATGTTTAGTGGGTAGCGACTCGATAGGTCTCTTCTAGATTTCAAAAATAACGATCCACAACTGTTGGGCTCATGCGTAGTAGATAAAAAGCGTTCTGGTTATTTTCAGACTACTTCTCAGTCCAGTGTTCTGGTTTTGTATCCGAAATAATCCGTGGTTGTTGTAAACAGTCAAAATGTATTCATGCTTCGGAGTGTGAATCGACACGGGCATGCGTTTTGAAGTGTTATAAATATTTGATTTGCTTTTTTAATTATTCTCTTTTTTTATTGCGTTAAAATGTGATGAGGATGATAATGATGAATATATACATTCCAATGGTATTTGAAGCTGAGCTTTCAATAGGAACTGCATTATTATAACAAACAATAACCAAAACACCACATCGCGCAAGCGTACAATTCCGTATAAATTTTATGTGTTCTGGTTATCCGACAATATCACAGTCGCGGATTTTTTGCCTTTACGCACACGGTCCGGCGCAGTTTTAAACCCGTTTTCATTTTGAAAACCAGAACAAACCTATTATTGCTGCGTTTGAATATCCACATCGAACGCATCTGAGATGTTGTGAATCTTAGATCACGTGATTCAATATACGTACATGTAGTAGGATAAATGTATCCGATGTGGATAAACAAACGGCTCGAGATGTAAAAAATGCATCGGATGTGGATATTCAAACGCAGCAATTGTCTACCGCTGTAGAATTTTGGCTTTTGTCACGTCAGCCGTATTCGAGTAACTATCCTCCTCTTCAGGGTTTCAGCATGGGGGCACTGCAGTCCCATGGGGTTATTATATCATCATTAAGCCTAATGTAGTGATCGTCTAGTTAATGAACTGATTAATTTATATACGCACGTTGTGATAATATTAATTAAGATAAACCAGGATTCGATGCAAAGTTTGGAGCAAATTGGTAAATAAAACCAAAAATTTATATTTATTTTCCATACTTTAAATGTAATGCAATATGCAACGTATATTACAATTGGTACAATTTACTGAGATCTCACTTGAGTCCCGCTCAAACGAAACCATGTTCATTTGCTATCAAGACATATTTTATTTAGCTTGATGACCAACGGAGTTAACGAACAGCGCCAATTCGCCAGTTGGTTAACTTACTGTGTTTATGTTTATATTTTATTTAGCATGATTCTATGCTAGATATACACAGGATTGTATTTTCTTAGGTATTCATTTCGACGAGTATAGAGGCGATGACTGACGGAGTTAACGAACAGCGGCAATTCGCCAGTTGGTTAACTTACTGTGTTGATGTTCACATATACTTTATGGTTTAAACCTAGTAGAATCGGTGGCTAGTATAGGTGCCCCCTCGAACTAACGAACAGTGTCAATTCACCAGTTGGTTAACTTACTAATAAATTTTACCATCTAGGTTCAGGTAATTTATCCAAGTTAATACGCCTCTGTATGTTTTTAAAATATTGATAGTTATATTTTCTATTGAAATGACTCAAATTCACCCATCTAAAAACATATGTTTACTTAACGGGCTTTCGGAGTGAATGCCCGAAGGCCATGTGGTTTATTGGGTTACATTGATATTTTGAAGCAAATGTCAGGCCCCTATTCAAAACAAGATCCCGGCGATATCGCAAAGAAAGTTACATTAAACTTTTTCGACTCACCATTGAAAATACAGACATTAGGTTCGTC
Source organism: Psylliodes chrysocephalus (assembly GCA_927349885.1). Taxonomy (NCBI): domain Eukaryota; kingdom Metazoa; phylum Arthropoda; class Insecta; order Coleoptera; family Chrysomelidae; genus Psylliodes; species Psylliodes chrysocephalus. The sequence continues at coordinate 52,281,714 of OV651819.1, forward strand.
TAAATTAGACTTTATGTACTAATTTTATCTAGCTTTGTGATGGCGTCGATTTGGGTACGCCACAGCGTTGAGCGTCGCCTTGCGTCGTGGCGGAGAGAAATATATTTATTACGGTACGGGACAGATATACGGTAATAAATACTTAGGTGGTGCTACGCGATGAAGGGTGTCGTCAAGGATATTATGAAGGAACTATTTAGAGACGGCAAGCGTCAGGAAGTAAGGCGGTGGAACGTTGATCGTCGGGAGGCGATTTTGTTCGTGGGATAGGTCGTCAGGACGGATATAAGGTAGGAAATACTTAGGCAGTGACAGTGTTGGGGACGTATAAAGGTAGGGAAGTAGGGTGGCGGGACGTTGTGCGTCGCGACGTGAAAAACGTTCGAGAGATAGGTCGTCGGGACATAAAAAGCTAGGGAAGTAGGGCGGCGGGATGTTGATCGTCGGTACGTGTCAGTGATCGGGAGCCAGGAGGTATTGTAGGATATACGTCGGTTAGAAAGAGCGTCGATTTAAAAGAGGTACTGCATACTGAACTTGAAATATAACTGAATTCGAAAGCAACTGAATCAGACTAAATTTAATATAATAATAATAATAATAATAATAATAATCAATTAGACTGGATACACATGTATTAGAAATTAAAAATTCAAAAAAACCGACTTCAAAAACGTGCAGATGCCACCACAACATCTTAACCAAATTTATATGGGACCACTCTTGTGGTACCCCCTTACTAACAAAAAAAGAACCATATAAATCGGACAAGGTGGTAAAGCGTTATCGCTAAACATACATAAACAATGAAGAGTTTGAGGATTTTCTCATGGACCCAATTATTAGATTTTGACCAAATTTATATTGGACCACTTCTAAAGTACCCCCTTTCTAACAAAAAAAAGAATCATTGAAATCGGACACCGTGTAAAAGAATTATCGCTGAACATACATAAAAAAAATAAAAAAAATATTGCGACGAATTGAGGAACCTCTTCCTTTTTTGAAGTCGGTTAAAAATATAATAAATAAATGCATTTCGAGTCCGCGGGTTCGGGTATTTAGACCCATTTTAATGAATTATTCTACAAGCGTGCGAGAAGATGATCTTCTCGCACTCTTTCGAGTGCGAGAAGTTTATCTTCTCGCACGCAGATAAATATAAATTGAAAAAAAAAAGCAAGGTATACTTACGGCCGAGGCCCGGGTTTGAACCTAAGATCTTTGCGTTATGAGCCCGAAACCCTAACCACTACACCAATTCAGCACATAACATCGGTTTAATATATATACTTAAATTGTATGTTGTACCTAATGTCATTATACAGGTTAATTCTCTATTTTAGAAATAAATGCGCTTGTAGAAAAAATGTTGATCGTAACACGTGCTAGAAGCACTTTTACGCACGAAACTGCGTTACCCGCACGACGCGCAGCGGAGTGCGGGTAAGCACTTGTTGCGATAACTACTATTTTGTGACTTCAATTTGTCGTAGGTTGGGTAGCATAGATATATAACCAAGACAGATAGGATTATTTACAAAATTTTTGAAGAATGAACGTTGGTGTCCGCGGTAGAAATCCAATAATCTGATTGAACATTGATGCCAAGTTTACGTGCTTTTAACTATAGATATATATATATATATATATATATATATATATATATATATATATATATATATATATATAACCAAGACAGATTACACAATTTCTGAAGTCAACGCGGATGATCCTCGACAGAAATGCAATATTTGGATAAAATTAAAATATTGATGCCAAGATTGCGATGTTTTTAACTGCAGTAATATTATTGCGTTTGCTTGAAATACTTTTAGGTATTTAAATTGTCAAAAAAAAAAAAAATAACGTCTGACAACAGCGGAACTAAACTAGACCGTAATTGTATTAGGGTCGTATATTGTTTCATTCATAAAATTCCTTCGATACAGTACTAGTCCAGGAGCCAGTGAATTTTTTTCGTACTTGTTTTCCCGGTCCGTGTATATTTAAATAATCTATTCCCAGTGAACTGTATATTTAAAATGGAACGCCAATCTATTAACAAAAGTAAGTCAGATTGAATTCGTGCATTACGTCACATCGATACAGGTGAGATTGTGCACAATAAAGTGCCTTTGCAGGCCTATTTTGCCCATTTCATGTATTTGTTTTTAAATCATGTTAAATTACTATTTTTGAAACTCAACAAGAAGAAAATCCAATTAACTCTTCCGTTGTGTATATATATATATATATATATATATATATATATATATATATATATATATATATATAAGATAAATTAACTGTAGTTTTATTAGTAAAGTATTAACACTAAAATTTTCCATAAAAACGACCCCATCTCAAGCAACTTATTTTTACTGATTTAAGTTATCGAGTCAGGTTTTATTTTTGCTTTAATAAATTGAAAATATTCTTTATCGTTAATAACAATTTAATAGATGAGAAATACGTTTTTTACATTTTTAATGTAATTTACAGAAAATAGCTAGGTATGTATTTGTTTTTAAATAATTTGACAATTTATGAAACAAGGGAGTAAAAGTGGAATGACCAGTGGCCAGTAGGTCAATACAATGTATCATATATTTCTATTATAACATAACTAAAATACCTAAATCTTTTAATCATAAGGGCACAAGTTAAAAACCATTTTAATATATGCATTAGAATGAAGTAATAATAACTTAAAGAGACGAGGTCTTAAAGTAATATCTGGTACAGCATGTTTTTTAAACGTTTCCTAGTTCCTGCTAGAATGAAATCACTTTCTATGAAATGTGCTCTAAAAACGGCATTTATAGCAGTCAGTGTTCCAGTCTTAGGTTATCTTCCTAAAGCCCTCATCAAAGCTGCATACCTATTCAAAAATATTTAAAAAAAAACTATATAGTTTCCGGTTCTGGATGCCCCAAAAGAGGACACTTAGCCGACAATTTGGCTCAGATAGCTAAAACCCAACAGTCACACCCCGAACCAGGACGTATTGCTATCCGTTTAAGTAAAAAATAACTAAAAATAAGTTACCAGAAAAATGAAGGCGTCTAACTTTACACCAAAAAAAAACATAAATTTTTTCCCACTGTTGCAAGCACCCGATGACGATTTGGTAGATATCAACTAGAAGCATGTACTTAATGGTTATAAAGCTTATTTTAACACAAAAAGAATAAAGCACTAGTCGAAAAGCAGCAATTAAATATAAATAGACCACAATATTAAAATTCAAATTAAAAACTATAACTATAAAAGACAAATACTCTAAAGGCGCAAAAGATCAAAACCAAATAAAATGAATAACCATAATAATCTAAAAATCACACTAAAATTGCAAAAACTATTACTGTAAAATCATGAGATTACATCAATAATTCATATGCGTCGGAGTATTGCAAATGTCAAAAGTACAGTGTTTCCATGAAAATTTAGCTATGATTTTAGCAGTATTATAGCAGTATCACACCTCTAGTATAAATGATTTGACATAACGAAACTAACAATAATTATAATTAATGTAAAGTAATAAATGTTTCGTGAATTCTAAATAAAATAATTATTATATAAAAGTGTAAAAGGAAATATAATTTATTTCCCTATTTTCTTCTGTAATATCTTCAATTATTATGTTTTATTTCTATAAATAAACCAACTGGTTAGGTGAAACATTGTGATATATGATTTTATTTATGTGTCCTATGCGTACACTTTAATATACAAAACACCTGGAACATACTTTAAATAATTGTGGTCGTAGAAATAATTGTGTACATAACTCGTTTGAAAGTGTATTTTATGCACTTGCCAAATATATTATCCATACTCACAGATTAATCAGACTATTTTTTTTACTTAACTTCAGTATATATCTTACTACTAAAACTATTTCTATCGCTGAAGAAAACGATCCGTCTTTTCGTATGTTCTGATGCATTTTCGGCTTCAACCCATCGGACCCCCCTCTAAATATATATATATATATATATATATATATATATATATATATATATATATAAATTTTGCTTAAAATTGCTAACCCTACAATTCTCTATCCGTATTTGCTGACTGGGAAAATAAATACCGAAAATCGTTACTGTCTCCTGGACTATACAATAGACGATCATGAGGACTTCACAACAAATACACTTTTATGAATGGCTAGTTGGGGATGTGGTTGGTAGAGATGGTAGGTTTATTATGTGCCTTGAGAAATTCTCGGAATTTTGTGTTAAAATCGGTCTTGATATTCGAAACTAGAAAGATAAGCGCGTTAACTGTTTTAATAATTATTACTTCGTGAACAGAAATATGTTTATGGAGATTTTTGGATCGAATTCTCAGGGGATACCTTTTTATCTTTTCCGTAATATTAGAGACCCCGCGAACAGAAATATTGCTTTTATTTATTAGGCATCATAGATCGGATTTAATTATCTAAAAGATATTTCGAAAATGTCGGAATTTTAATTTAATAGGAATGCAATTTTTCTGTAGTAAAATGGAATTAATAAATTATGAAGGTACGTGGGTGAGGTAGGTTACAGAGCTAGTCAGTTTTGGTGAGAATAAATGCCATTTTTTTAAATAGCTTCATTAAAATGAAATAAAAACATTTTCATTCCGTCAATCTTCAAACATAAAATTATGGGCTTCAAATAAATCAAAATACAACTCTAAGTCGCCATTTTGATTACACTTTTCCATCACTAGAAGTGCGTTCATCTTTCATATCCCAAAATAGTGTTTATGTTGTCTATACTTTATTCTATCTCGATGGATGTTCCAGACTGTATTAGTCTAAAATGAATAATATGTATGCTGTAATTATTTTTATGTAGTTTCAGTTGGAGGTACAGCAGGTCTCTTCATTGGAGCATCCTTATTAAGCATATTTGAAGTTTTTTATCTTCTTCGTTTTGGACAACCAAAAGGAAAGAAAAATAAATATTATTAGGTAGATTTTTATTAGCTAAATTGGATATATGCATGCTGTAATTATTTGTATATAGTTTCAGTTGGAGGTACAGCAGGTCTCTTCATTGGAGCATCCTTATTAATCATATTTGAAGTTTTTTATCTTCTCCGTTTTGGACAACCAAAAGAAAAGGAAAATCAAAATTATTAGGTAGATCTTTATTGGATAAACGTGGTTTATTTTAATAAATTTAGCAAAATCTTACACTTTGTGTTGTATATATTTTTTGGTCTTCTTAATAAATACTTAAGTGCAAATGATTCTGGATAGGAAAAGTCGACTAAAAAGTCTGCCGATAAATATGTAGACAAGAGAAAACAATATGGCGTACGGATACATCAAGAATTGTATATCATCGGAAATATTCGGAATCCCATAAAAAATTACCTACACAGTAACCTTAAAATATGTTGAAATTTTACTGTCCTTTTAAACATTCAATAGCTTCATTATCTACATCATTTTTAGACTCAGGGGCGGTTCGTGACCAAAATTTTGAGGGTTCACAGTAGCAGAATATAGATCTCGGTACAGATGTTGGTAAAAAACTGTCAGTGTTTTAGAAAGGTATATCATAAACTTTCTAAAACACTGAAAGTTTTTTCATACATCTGTACTGATATCTATATTGTGAACCCCAAAATTTTGGCAGCAAGCCGCCACTGCTAAGACTCATTATTATCATCAATTTCTTCGTAGACTGTATTTGGGAACTGGAACCACCAGTTTCATTAAAATAGGAAAAATATCTTTCACATAACTTTGCTTCTGTTTAATGGAAAAGTAAGATAAAAATTACTAGTCTAAATAAAGAAGTTCCTTTGTTAGTTAGCACTTTTTCACTCTGTCATTATATCATATTCAGGGCCGTTAAATATAAATGGTGTAGGCATAGGAACGCAACAATACGAGGAGTGATCAAAACATAATGGAAATTTTAGTTTTTCTTAAAGAATCTTTATTAATCAATATCAATTTTGTCCTCTTTCTTCATAATGATCCCCCTGAAATTAAATACACTTGTGCCAATGCTCTTTTCATTATTAGAAGCAGTTCTGGAACTCACTTTTCGGTATAGTCTGTTTTTATCTCGTCAGTGATGACAAAATGTCGTCCTTTCATGATTCTCTTCAGTCTCCTCGGGAATAGAAAGTCACAGGGGGCATGTTGTGCGAATAAGCTGACTGATGCAAAATAACCATTTTGTTTCTTGCCAAAAAAAATCACGACTAACTAGTAAGGTGAGATCATGTTAGCGTGCTGCAACTGACACTTGTGATGTTGACACTTTTCTGTGCGTTTTCCACGCAAATGGTGCATAACTTTCAGATAGGATTCCTTATTAACAGTGCGACCATATAACAGGAACTCATGATGCATTGCGCTATTGAAATCAAAGAAAATAGTGACGAGAATCTTCAAATTTGATCACTTGCTTCTAGGGCCTTAGTTTTGTCATCACATCACATTAGTTTCATCACCTGTTATGACCATTTTTATAAAGTCTGGATTGTTGTTGACTTTACTCAGTAATTTCAGAGCGATGTCTACGCAATTTGTTTTTTTTTTAATCGAAATTAAACAATTTTGGAACAAACTTTTAGGCCCAAATCATCCGAAAAAATTGATTTTACATGAGCCAAATGATATTCTGACATCATCAGCAACCTCTCTAGATAGTGATTCGACGAATTTCCAGCAACATTTTATTCACTTATTCCACGGTGTCGGCGGTTGTTGATATTTTAGGACCTCCAGGTCGGTCGTCATCTTTAACCTCTTCACGGTCCTCTTTGAAACATCTGTACCACTCGTTAACTCTTCTTTGATCCATTTTTTAGAGAAAGTTATGATAGTAAACATTCAAAATGATTGTTACCTGCAACTTACTTCAAGCACATTTAATTCTAACCAAACTTTTAACAAAAACATCAATAAATTTGACATATACGTTTTTACTGTTTTTATTTCAAAATATTGTTTACAGGTCATAAAAAATAGTTTAAAGGTATGTAATTCGTAACTAAACGATTGTATATTTGATACATGCTATCTACTTACTTTAGGAATATATTTATAAAAGTGAAAAAACGATATAATTTAGGTAAACAAAACGAAAAAAACACACTCAAAAAATCTAAAGTCACTTTAATTGTCAGTGGAACCATAATTACATCATCACTGAACTAGCGCATCCGAGATTCAGTAAATGTACACAAAAGCACGCGAATGTAATTTTTGACCAGGGCCGTAATGAGGACAATATTTTATTGCAATGTAGTTTTATTGTAGGTATTTAAATTAAGAATTTTAGAGATATAAATTTTCAATACCTTAATACCAACGAAAATTGGAAGAAAATATATTAAAAATATACAAGGTGACACTTAGAGCGGTATTTATGAAGCCATCATACACATTTTTCTAATTTTAAACAAATATTTAAAAAAGTTAGAACAGGTTGGAATAGCATTTTCAATCGTCAACGTGAAAAAAAAACAAATATTTATATTGAGTGAAGATTATTGTATTTACTGTTGCCATTCTAGTTCGTCAGAAGACGTGTCACTCTCATTCACATTTATTACAAATTGTTCAATTTGTTGCTCTATAATATTGTCTAATTTCCACATTTTTTGCTCCACTTTTTTCTGCACGTGATCAATGCATTTCTTCCACTTTTCTGACGTGATGGTAGCTATCGCATTATAAAAGATGTTTTTCATGTCAGCAAATTTAAATGTTCTATTATGCTCCGCAACAAATTTTTTTATGTCAGTTCAAATTAACTCAATGGGATTAATCTGGCAGTGAGATGGTGGTAGCCTTAAAACAATTTTATTTTGAGCTTCATCCATTTCGTCGATGATATATTTATCATATTTTTTTCTGTGCTCCTTAACTAATGCTAAAAGTTGCACTATAAGTAATGTTTCATCAAATTGTATACTTTTAGTACGCAGCCAGTCTTGAATATCAGATTTCCTTGATGCAATAGTTGGAATTTTTTCCAGTTTCCTAGAATGATACGGGGCATTGTCTAATACAACAATACACTTATTATTCAATTTCAGCAAAATATTTTCAAACCACTTATCAAAAGATTTTCCGTCCATTTCCTCGTGGTAATCTCCGTTTTTTTTTTTTGATTCAAAAGCCCATGGCGCCTCTGGAACAAATCCGTCATCACTTCCAATGTGGCAAACTATCAACCTTTTTCCTTTACCTAAAATAAAAAAAGCATTTTTATGCTGTAGTATATACCCATACAAATAAACCAGCTCAAGATGTCAGCCATCTTAATAATGCCGTGCAATGAAAAGCCTGAATATCAACTGTTTCAAATGTCCCGATACAATGTACTTTCATTTATTTTTAAAGTATTATTCAATCAGCCGGATAGATACCAAAATTGTAAAATATACATATACCGAAAGTAAATAATATAATACGACTATAATTTACCTGATGGATTTTTTAATCCTGTTGAAATTCCATCAAAAAATGCCCGTCTTGAGGAAGTGACAGAATTATCAACCCATATTTTTGATCCGGCATTTACCCAAGTCTCGTCTACAAAATAAATCTTTCTATTTTCATTCCTGTAGGATTTTATTTTTTGTAAATACTCTCTTCTCCATAGCACTATTTCATCCCTGTCTATAAGCAAGCTATTTCTTCCTCGTTTTTGATATTTGAAATTTAATGTTTTCAATCTTCTTCTAATATATAAAATTCTCGTGTCACAATGTTCGTTCCCATTTTTTTTAATTTGAATTTTTTGACTGCGGGAACTGAGTCCATTCGCCAAACCACATAGATTAAATTTTATCTTAGTTTTATATCATATAGTAAGGATAATATGCTCACGTCTAGTTTTACAAATTAATTTTATTTACATTATAATTATAATAATAATAATAATATAATACAGTATTTACAAGTTCTTTTTTTACCAAATTACAGCTTTTTTTTTATTTTTTTGTTTTTGATTTTTTTTTTTTTTTTTATTTTTTTTATTTATTATTTTAGGATTCACAAGGACACTACACGCTTATGGATCTTTATAAGCGATTTTGACAAACAAGAGGACCACGGATAGACTTGGAAACAGTTAGGATATATACAAAGGGTAGATAACTTAACTTAACTAAACATTTTGTGAACACATATATACATCTTTTTTGTTCGTTCCCATACTCCTCCGAAACGGCTCGACCGACTCTTATGAAATTTTTTATGCATATTCAGTAAGTCTGAGAATCGGCTACTATCTATCTTTCAAACTCCCAAAAAATTTTTTTTTATTTTTTGGATAATTTTTTTTAATTTTTTGGATAAAATTTTTTTTAAATTGTTTTATAATGTGGCATTAAAAAATACATACAACCCTTAATTTTCAACTCCCTAAATGTTAAGTGTGGTCCACCCCTAATTTTTTTTTATTTATTAGACGAATTTTTTTTTTATGATACAGCATACAAAAATACATACAACCCTTAAATTTCACCCCTCTACAATCAACCCCCATTTTTTAATTGTTAATTAAAAACTTTATAGTTAACATATTATTATTCAACTCTGCTGAGCAAAACATTCAATGCTCATATTAATGTTGAGTCATGCAGTTCGGTGAAGAGTCAAATATATTTGCAAGTATGTGAATAAAGGAAGTGATATGGCTGTATTTAGAATTGAAAATACTAATGTAAATGCTCCTCCGTTGAATCAAAATGATGAAATTACGAATTAAGTTTATAATGGAGCCATTGCTAAAACACTGAGGATCTACTAAGTCAGGAAAGGAATTTAGTTGCTTTTATTCCCACAGATTTTCGAATAAAGGATTATTTAAGTGAATTTGAGTGTTTAAGCAATTATCAGAATTCAGGTTCATCTCTTGAAGGACTTCCCCATCTATACTGTCTCTACAGGTCTAACAGTTCTACCTTAACTTCACATTTTATTTTGGCATAAGTATATCAGTTCCAATGAAGCTGTCTGGCGTATTTTCGGTTCCCCAATTCATGAACGGGATCCAGCATTTATCCATTTAGCTGTCCATCTTGAAAACGGTCAGCGCGTATATTTCACGAACGATACAGCGCTTGATCGTGCCATAAATCCACCAAAAACTACGCTCACCGAATTTTTTGAACTGTGCAATCGTAATAGTACAAATATGAATAATTATTTTTGATGTTTAGATAGCTATCAAGAATTGCAATTTAAAATAAATTCGTTATTTTAATAAAGATTAATTTATTAACCTAAATAAAGCATACTTTCATTGTTTACAACGCTTTCATTATAAGTACATCCCCGCACACTTATAGTAGATAATTATTTTTATTGAACTAAAAAAGTGTTTCCTAGAAACAATATACATGGCAAAACAACGTTTGCCGGGTCAGCTAGTAATTTATACAATGTAGTGCGTTTAAAACTTGGCAGGTCCAGAGCGTCATTGATGTCTTTAAGTACCTTAAAAATAGTAGGGAGTTCGTTTTTAAAAAAATATTGATGCACTATTCTTGACTGTATTTCTATCAAAGTCATCCACCAAATCTAAAATTTTTTTACGATTTTGGTTGGTTTTTGGCGCCGAAAATGTATGGTTAGTGGTATATTCTTTGATAATTTTGTAGACGCTGCGACCACACACTTCTGTTTTACTTGTCACTTTGTTTACAATTTCATCTTTAAGTAATGTTGGATTTTGTTGAGTCTCATGCTTATAAACGTTTAATATCATTTCCTTGCTTTTTATGTCGAAATGATACTTTTTCGACCTTTGCCTAGGAGGAGACAAATACATTTCTGTAGACTCATCAGCTGTATCCGTGATAGACATGTTCAAGTGTCCTGGATAATTTATTTAATATACCAAACAAGTACTTAAAAGGGTGACAGAGTGGGTGCTATGAACTAACATGGGGTAAAACACAATAAGCCAATAGGCTTCAGTGTTATTCGGAGACACATAGTCAGACGAGCCCAGGACAGAAAAAAAAAGTATTTAAACAATACACAAAAAGTTTCGGGATATGCCCGTGGAGCAAACACACTGTTATTTAATATACTTCGAAAGTATTTAAATAAAACACAATATTCAAACTACAAGGTAACGGTATTTAAAAAGATTCAATTCAAACAACACATTTAACGACGATGCACTTCGCACTGAATCTGAATACGCATCTGCATCAAAACAGTAAAGAGCAGCTCTAGCAGTTTATGGCCGTTTGACCAATAGCATTGCAGATTCCAGAAAGCCACGAGGTGATCACGCGCTGATCATTATTTACATGCGCTGAATCTCGGATTGGAATAGACTTTAGTTAATTTTTTCCAAAATATCTTAGGCACATATTAATATTAATTAGGTTGATACTTACTTTTATAAACACTTCAACTCAAAGTAGTTGTAGATATACTCGTAGGCACACAAGGGGGTCTTATCTTTTACGAATGTGAAATAGAAGCTAGGATATAACATTTTATTAACACTAAAGTTCTATTTTATAAATGTCTTTTTACCTGAAGGATAAATATAATATAGGTATTGGATTAAAAGGTGAATCCTTTTAACTATTCATTCACTGATAAATATTTTCCTTCCAAATACAGATTGGCATACTCTCTTATATAAAAAATGATTTCGGAATCTAATCCAGTGATAAATTCGATTACCCGTTTGTCTTTTTATGATGCATGGTAAATCAATGAAGTTTTTCTCGAAGTTTTCAACATAGCACCAAAATTATTGCAAAACACAGTAGGAAATAGAAAAGCAAAACATCACAATTTTCCAAATAACTAAGACGAAACTCTACACAAAAACCAAAAGCCAAAGCCAACAAAAAAAATCACTAAAATCAGACAGAAAAATGAGACTAACCAAAAACTTAAATAAATACACGTCACTTTTTTGGATTCTTTGGTTAAGTTTTTCACCCATAACCCGGTGAATGACATTTTATAGGTGTTTCAACTCTTTTTAAAATATGGCACCAATAACAGCATAGTAAGTAAAAAATCCATTAGATGTCGGTAGAAGATGAAGTACCTCAAATGAAAACAAATAATGACTGCGAACTGTCAGAAAAATTCAGTTAATTTTATCTTAATCGAGTAAAAAATACGTCTGTATCCAATTTTTTTTTTAAATAATGGTAATTTATTAATGCCTACTAATAATATTCTATATAACAAACGATATGGAAAGTGAAAATGAGAAGAACAATACTATACAACATAGTGTACAAGACAGCAATAATTAAATAAGAAAAATAGTGTGTATTCTTTCCTACAAAATTGTAAATATTGTTGAAATGGGTTTTGAAAAAATAAGTGTTAAGTGCCATTTTGATGTTATGTTTACAGAACAGTAGGTATAAAATTATAACTGCCACATTTTAGAAAATTAATAAACACATTCCAAAGATACATGCTTATTTTGTTACCAGTCCTAAACAAATTCACATGAAGGGATCTCCTAATTGTAATAAAATGTGGTTCTTACAAGGCAAATTGATGAAAAGGGTAGGTACAAAAATGATCTGTAAACCTTAATTACCTATTATGAATAAGTGTTGTAATAAACTTTTTATTAAATATAAACGTAGAGAATTGTTTTCAATAGATTCATTAACTTATACAACTTTAATTATTTACAAAATAAATCAAATGTTTGTAGGTGTAACTACACACAGAATGATAAAGAAAAACGAAGGAAAGGTAGGTATTTTCAAGTGTGGAAATTTTATTAGTATCCGCCATATTATAAATGTAAAAAAAGAACAAATTATCTCAGTCATTCCATTCTTGTTTACATTTATAATATACGGATGAACAGTCGAACTGCTAATTCTAATAAAATGTACACATATACACATTTAAAAAATTGGTAAACCGGTACATCATTCATATCTAAGATCAACAATAACTAGACCTCAATAATGATGAAAAAAGCATTACTTTAAACTAACTTTAATAAATAATATTGCAAAATTATTAGAGTTATAAATAAAATACAATTATATTTGTTCATAAATATAGTATATGTCATGCTGGTGAACATTAGTTTAATAACCTGTCAAATTATTGACTAATCATCTGATGGCCAAATCTTGAAGTTGGATACATGTTGATGTTAAAATATACTTTATCTAAATCTTAATGATCAATATATGATCGAATCGGGTACCTCACCTTTTAACGACCTCTGGTGAATTTTTTGTAACTACGTTGTTTGGTGCCATATCGTCTTTTGTTTTTATATGGAATTTTAGGGAAGTTGAAACGCCTATTGTCTTTCATCGTGACCCATAAACACTAAAAATGGAGTAAGAAATCATAATTTCACCAGTAGCCCCATCTAGAGTTTGGAGTCAATAGCCTAAGAAATGTCAGTTGTCGGTTTTGACCTTGGTCATTCACATGGAACCTCTATGTGCTTTGTGGTGGGTACTTTAAAAATTAAATAAGTTGATAAAATTAAAAACTGTAGACTTGAAATAATTATAGTGGGATAAAACTAAATGATTTTTAATATTTGATTTAGAATATTACAATAAATGTTACTTCCTTGATTAATGTCAGATTTATAATTTATGGTGTTTTTTGTTTTATTAATGTAGTACATTTCCAGAAATAACGTATTCTTATATTTTTCTTTTCCTAAAATTTTGATCTTCGTTTAGTCAAATTCATGTCCCGTATTGATATGGTATTCCACTGCCGCACATGTATTTTTTTTGGTACGGCAATCGCTTTTGTGTTGAGTGACTCTTTGTCTCAACCATTGTCCCGTTTGTCCTATTATAACATCCATTGCACCCTGAACAGGGCAAACTGTAAACAACATTGCTGTTGAATAACGTTGGTGTTTTATCCTTTACTTTTGAGAATATGTTCTTGATAGTTATCGGATTGTAAGGAGCAATTTTTAAATTGGGAACATTTATTTTTGAACAGGGGTGCAATACGATGAGTTAAAGAGTCTATTAGAGGAATCCTTTTATAAATTAAGGTAGTTGGTTTTTCTTCATCTGTGGGACCATCGTACAAGTTGGTGTTGTATATTAACTTCTTTAAGATGTTCTTTGGATACCCGTTGTTTACAAAACTGTCAAAAAGCTTCTTGAGATTGTCTTGAATAAAGTTGTCATCGCTGATGTGTGAGATTCTATTTTTCATAGCAATTACAGTATTGAATTTTTGGATGGTTAGAAGAAAAGTTTAAAAATCTATCAGATACGGTTGGTTTTTGGTACCAATTTAAACTAATTTTTTGTGCTTCGGTACGTATTACTTTGGTATCTAAGAAAGGCACAGAACATTCATTCTCGGTTTCTATTGTGAACTGTAATCTATCGTTGAAGGAACTAAATATATTCAATGTTGTTTGTATTTTGTTAGCTGAAATAGCGCTGATCATATCATCTACGTATTTATACAAGAAGCGTAAATTAAACGGTAACATTGGAATTACACTATCAAATAACTCTAACACTATTGTAGCTAAAATAGGACTTATAGGAAAACCCATTGGAGTTCCAAACTTCTGCAGGTAAAAATTATTATTGAAACTGAAGTAGGTATTATTTATTATGAATTTGATGAGAATTAAGACGCTTTCTTTGGATAAAGTAGTGTTTTTCAATAATATTCCACCTCTTTTGTAAAATGTCAATTACCAAATCTGTAGGAATGTTGGTAAACAGTGAAACGACATCCAAAGAGATCAGAACATAATTGTCTGGTAAAGTAATACCTTTTACTAAGTTGACAAAAGAGAACGAGTCTTGAATATTGTAGTTGGTCCGATCTATTAAAGCATCCTTTAATATGTTGGAAAGAAATTTTGAAATTTCATTAGTGGAATTTATCGAACTGACTATAGGGCGTAAAGGCACATTGGGCTTGTGAATTTTTGGTAGACAGTATAATTTAGGGAAAGATGAATTCTAGATGGTTAATTGCTTGGCTTTTAGTTCGGTCAATTCTTTTTTGTTTTAAGGTTTTAATTAAGTTATTGTAATTATTTTGAATAGACGTCGTTGGATCTTTCTTTATTTTTTCATATGTGAATGTATCTCTTAAAAGCAAGTCAGTTTTTTGACTGACTGTGTACTTAAAATACATGTCTATAAAAATGAAACACTGATGAAAAGTACTTCCGTTTAATCCACTTAAAAACGGGAACGTTTACACTTTTTAATTACATATGTAAACGTTGGGTTAAAAAATTTAATAGTACAATCTGGTAGTTGTTGCTTTGTACATCCAGCTAGGCTAGAAGGTACGGTACCTACAGATTACCCTGTAGTTACATTTTATGAGTCGTTATGAACAATGTAATTTCTTCATAGTTTAAAAGGTGACTCGGAGGAATGATAGTTGTCTATTGGAGGCATCGTGCTGGTTGAGACGAAGTGTGCGACAGTGTTGCTTAAAGTTGCCCCCACCTCATTCCATAATAGACTCTTCTGCTTCGATACAGCGTGTGGACACTGGATTGGCATTTTTGTGACGAAATGTTTTTAGTTCCATGGGTAAGACAAAGGTTGTTGGTTAGTGTACTGGAATGTTTCTGGACTGTTGTACGTGACTGCATGAAATATAGTTTGATTCTAATGTGTTGAAGCAAGAGAACAGTTGTTACTAAGGAGATACAATATTTTTGAATGTGTGGGATTTGAGTGCAGGTGTATTTTTGCTAAGCAAGCTTTGGAATGCGAGTATTATCTTGGGTACAGGTCCGGCCTGGGAATACTGTTTAAAATAAGTGATGCATATTATGAAATTTAAGTACAAAACTAAATACCGATAAGTTAACCAATGAAACGCTCCTGCGGTGTTAATTGTAGGCACTAAGAAATGTCTAGAGGATTTAATATAGTGGGAGCTTCAATAAAATAGCCGATTTTTCGTTAAAATGATTTTATTTTTTTTTATAAAAATTAAATTATCTAACATTGGATTTAATATTTAAAAAACAATTAACTCATTACTTTTGTAACAGGAATAGTTATAGTAAAAACTTAAAAAAAACTTAATTTAAAAAATGTATAGAAATATTTATATAACATTACTGAGTCAATTCAAAAACAGTCTTTACTCTTATAAAAGGAAAACTATTTGAAGATTCATTAGAATGCGAAGATGTAGCTATATAACTCTCTTCAGTTCTAACTGGAGAATTAGAATCATCAACATCGAGATTCATCTCCGTTTCTTTCGCAAAAAAGAGTGGATCGGCAAACGGATTTGTTTCGTATTTTCCTCCATTATCACTGCTAACACGCGAATTATACAATACATCTCCGTCTTCTTTAATTAACAAAGCTTTATCGTGTAATTTTTCACCACATCCATTTTCTTTGGTACGGTCTCTCGCATCCCTGATTTCGTCAAAACAATCATCTTGAGAGCTGGAACATTCGTTATCCAGGTTCAACACCTCTGTAACGTCACCATTTGGAACAGAACTTTCTTTCAATGTATCAGCCGCATCTCTGTTACATTTATTTCTATCAATATTAGACATAGCATCTTTCAAAGTAAACGTTTCTGTAGAAGTAAATAATTGTCGATCATCATTTATATCTTTTATATTGTTAATTTCTTTAATTAAATCTTTTTGGCAAAAGTTACTGTCACAATTTACAGTGCTACCTGATGTGTTTATTTGAGTAGGTACTATCAAACGATTATAGAAAGGAGAAGTGGCTTTACTAACATTTTCAATAATTTCCATATTGACTGAACCGTGTCCTTCAATATCTAATTCATTCTCAGCATTATCATCATTACTTTTAGCAGGTTCTGTCAAATGATTATTACCTTCGGTAATATTTTGATCTGTCTCCATATCGACTAATTCAATCCCTTCAATATCCACATCATTATCATCATCAATTTCTTCATCTGCAATTATAAGCGAATGATGAATATCATCAATAAACAATTCTTCGGATTTTATGTAGTCTTGTAAACTTGAAACTTGATTACTCTCATTTGGAAGATCTATTGGAATAAGATCATCCCAATGTTCTACTACCTTATTTTCATCATTCCTACAATCGTATTTATAACATGCGTTAATAATCGTACCGTACTTAATTTGCATGGGAATTTTATAATAATGCAATTGTTGTATTATAGCTTGCATTTCAATCGAACCATCTTCCCGATGGGTTTTGATTAACTCGTTAGTTGGCAATATGGTTTGAGTTTGACTGCTGACTTTTTTATTAAAATTAACATTTTTTTTGAGATTCTTGTTATAAGAACTTAAAAGAGTTTTCAGAAGTTTTACATCAGTGGAGTGGCTGTTATCTAGTACGATTTTGTTTAAAAGGCCGTCTGTAATTTCAATTTTCGGGCGCGTGAAATTATTTGGTTCATCTTTAATGATCGGAGATTCTTTTTTATTTTTATTTTCTTTATCTGACTCAATTTCTATAACATCATTTTTAATTTCTAATTCAATTAAAGCTTTAGCGTATTTTTGTATGATTTTCTTATCTAACTCGACCCTCACTAGATACACATCGGGCAAAATGGTCATGCCCTTCATTGCTTTCTGTATCTTACAACTCGATTCGATATGTTCTTCTTTGATCTCCATCGTTTTGAATTTGCGTTTGCAAAACTGGCAATACAAGTGTTTGATCAGATGCTTCTTCAATTCTTTTGCGTGATAATGAACGGAATTGCAGATGTTGCACACGTGTAATTCGTGAGATTTCTTGGCTATGCCGCAAACGTCAGAAAAATCTTCGCTGAAATTTGATGGAACTGGACTTAACGAGGAGGTCGTACTAACTGAGTCTTCTATGAGTGGTTTCTTTAAAATTTTAGGTGTGGTACTGGGGCTAAAAGGTCGTTTTCTTTTCCTGTCCCGTTTACTTGTTGGTTCTTTCAGAAGATTTGGAGGTTCAGGATCAGGATGATTTTTTATTACCTTATTACTAATTCGTCTAGCAATTATATCTGTTGCACTGAACGGATTTTTCGTCAAACGTTTAGATGGTGCTGATGTACTCTTAATCGCTACTGTTTTCGGTGTTTTCGAAGTCTTCTGAACATATCTGTCTATATTTAATTCTCTAACTTTAAAGTAATTTTCCACAGCATCCAATTCCATTATGACGCTAGGATTGATGTCACATTTAAGAGTTATGGCAGGCATTCTAAGTTGAGGGTACGCTTTGAAAAGATTTTTGACGCTGTTATGTAACGTGTACGTTTTAACCGAGGACTTTTCTGCAGGTTTTTTTGTTTCCGGAGGAGCAGTCTTTTCTTCTTCTTTTTTTGGTAATTGTGAGACTTTATTTTCTTTTGACAAAGAATTTCTAAGCTTTTCATCAGTTTTAAGTAATTCTTCTAGTTGTTCCTAAAATATGTAAATCATAATTTAAAATATATATAAGGTTTAAGGGATAAAACACGCTTAATTCACACAATTAATTAGAGAGTAAAAAAGATCAAATATAGCTGTATACTCAAGTCTAATGTTAAGGCTACAAAAGCGTCGGAACCACTAGGTTTTTAAAGTGTTCATCTGCCTATGTTTGCGTTATATTAAAAAACTGGTTTTAAAAAGGAATTCAAATTTTGATATGTAATTGTAAATTGTTTTTGATATTTTATTAAAAAACAGGCTTCTCGCCCTATCAGATTTTGGTTATAGCAGCATTTAAGCCTGAGGTGTTGGAAAATCCTTTTAGAAATTCTCACCACAATCTATTTATTTGTTGTCAACTTAATTTGAAAGAAACAGATGCTCCTTTGTTTGTATTTGAATTGTGTGTACCTTGAATACTTTCTAATGAAAATAGTAAATATGTTGAAATTGTCACAGAAATTAAATTGGTAATAGACCTTTCCCGTTATTGATAACCTCTATTACTGAGTACCATTTACACATTCGCCACTTTTTTACGTTTGCTAATATTGGTAGAGGAGCCACTGACACTTTTAGGTGTTATTTGCAAATTTTACAAATATTTCGTTTATTCTTACCTTGTAGAACATGGAAATAGTTTACTGCGTAGCGATGGAGCCCTCGACGATGACGTTTTAAAAAAGTATGTGTATAAAATGCTGCAATAGAAGCGTAAACTTGAAACTTAGATATTATTGCTGCCACCTTCTGGAAATTCGGCTCACAGTACCTTCTTGCTTGCTGACAAGGCATTTCACTGCTAGATCGATTGCAACAAAGTAATTTCATCTTCTACAGGGTAGGAATTAACGGTAAATTTATAATTTAGTCTTGTGCAAATGTGTACCACAAAAAGTTTCACTGGCTCCCTACTATATAGAATCGATGACATAAGGCAATTGTCGTAGCCAACCCAACGAGAATAAGAGAGAGAGATAGTAAAAAGTGTTTGGAAAATTAATAAATTCTAAAGCCTCAAGCTTTTTTCGCGCATGAGAAAAGCGAAATTGTCGAATAAGGGAAAGGCGAATTGTTGGTAATTGTGGTAATATAAAATATTGAGTATGAATAGTTACCCTAACATAATCTTGAATCTAATAATAAAAATAATAATAATAATAATAATCTCCCTAATTCACCCCCTTACGAGTGAATTTCAACCCCTGAAGTCGACTGAGCGACTTGTGTAGGGAAAAATAAAGAAAAAAGAATAATTGAAATTGATGATTAAAATCATGTGGTGAATCCACCTTTATCATTGAAAAATTATGGAAAAAAAAAAGCATCATTCCAGTCGAGAATAATAGTTTAAAAACCAAATATTATTTCCCGAAAGACTATAATAAACGAATTTTGATAAGAAAACTGGAATAAAAGAAATAATGTAATAAAAGGTTTAAATTATAATACCAATGGTTGGTAATCTGTTATTGTAATTTAAAACTGTCACATTAGAAATCACTATCGACAACATCCATAATCATTGATGTTGAAATACTTCAACATATCTAGCCATTTGGGCTGTTTATTTATTTATTTGTTTGTTCGCTTTACTAATTTTCGTTCATCAGTGCCATGTTAAAATTTTACTAATGAAATAAAGGAGTTTTTAGTGAAGCCGGTGATTTTCTTATTCGTAGCCACCCAATACAGTGGTAAAGAACTAGTGCATATTCATACATTTCACACAGTCGAAACATTTTATTATGTAGAGGATAACGCATCTATCTTCTGCTACATAAAATGGTCCTTCGAGTCGGATTTGAACCAGCGACCTATGGGTGAATGTGAGCATCCAGTTAATCACCCATTTAAACATGCGATTATGTGTAGTGTTGAATTAAATTAGTTGAAAGATTATGAATGTATGCATAGAGGCATGTGTGTTTGTAAGTTAAATTGCTCTGTATAAAATACGAAAGTTGCGAAATGTCGGCACCTAAACGTTATTCGGGCCCAATTCAATTGTATGAAATTGTCCGATATAACTTGAGTTAATAAATTATAATAAAGTTCTAATATTTGGTTTTAGTACATTTATTTACAATTTTGTTTCATTTTCTATGCAGTGATAAATGTACGATTTTTATTCATTTATATGTTAAAAACTGTGATTTTAGGACAAAACTATATATGCTTTTTTCTTCATAATCAATTGTTAAAATTAGGCGACCTTTTCCCTATAACCCATTACAATGGATTTTTACCATTAATTTTAATGTTTTCTTCGTGAATATAATTTTGAATCAATACTGATTTTGATAGTATATTTTGACAATATTATTTCATTGAGTTCCAGACACATATTTAATGGGGGTAATTACCCAACCCCCAAACTAATGTTTCAATTGCTTAAATCAATACATACAGTATATTTAAATCTTTTAAAGAATGTAAATATATTTAAAAGAATGTGATTGAATTTGAAATAAATGCTTTACGCGTTTTGAGTAAAATACTATTGACTGAAACTATAAAATAATTTATATTAATATAAACCAGATACTAACCGAACATATAAAAGCGTATAAACCTACCTACGGGATTCAATTTGAGTGACTTACTGTTTAGACAACATAAGCCTTCCTATAGAGTTAAAATGAGCATAAGATCAAAAGAGTAAAATTACATCTTGATATACCTATGTATTATCATACAAAATTATATTCACAGCTTTAAAAACAATAAATCATCGTAGTGTTGTATATTCGTGTAATTTTTACCTTACCCTGATAACTTTATCATGCCTTATGCATTCATCACGGAACTGGTACATTTTGATGGCGTTTGCGACGCACTTTGAGCATATTTTTTGAGAAAGAAAATCTTCTTTATTAATCTGTAAAAAAAAAGATTGTGGAATATTATGATTTGTATTTACTTTTATTTTTCATTTATATTCTTAACTATAGGGTGTTCATTAATACTATAAAAAATAGTGCTGCCGTACAATTGTTCAAAAATTTAATATTACAACAAATCAAAACGTGCATAGTGTTAATTTATTAAACTGAAATAATCGAAAGGTAAAAATAACAAAGATCCAGATATGAAATAAATTTATTTTGATAAATTTTTAAACAAAAATATAATTCCTCATATTTTTCTTCATCTTCTTCAAGAAAGAAAAGCATCCTAAGAACTATTTAAATTAGTCTTACTCAGTAATAATTCAGTGTTGAAATAAATCTATTTTAAATTTACATTCTTAGATTATTTGGATATTTGTATAAGTGGTGACAAAGCGTCTATTAATATACATCGTCACCAGTCCGAAAAAAATATATTTTCTTGAATGACCTGAATTTATAAGTGCATTTTGGATTTGGAAAATTTTTCTGATAAGGACAATCGAGTTTTGCATGTATTATCCCCAAGAGCCACTAGTAATTTTGTTTTATTCTACTCAACATCGATGTACTTTTCAACCCTCTTCGCGGCTTGCATGCGAAAATGGGGCACCTAAATCGGTGACTATCTGACGGTCTATTAGTTCTTTTTTTGTGAATGATAACTGAAGTAGGCACATAGTAGGGATAAAAAATGAAAGCAACAATCTCATCTACAATTTGGTAGATTAGAGATTGTAGGCAGAAGCAGAGTAGGAAACTGTCGCTCTGCCAGTGATCTAACAACAAAATATATATTTAGCTCAATTTACAAACTTTTCTGTATTAATATAATTCACAACACAAAGTCAAAACAGTTGAAGGGCAAGAGGAAAAACCAACGATGTCCATTTTATATGAATTTTTAAGAAATGAACTTGTTATGTAGGTGATAGGTACCGAGTCCCAAACAAAAAAACGATTTGCAAGTACAAAAACGATTTTGTCACCCAAATACTAACGAATTTTATGAAACATTGTTATACAGGTGAGAATCTCTTTATTTTAGGTTAGTTTTAAAATGGAAATCAATCCTTTTTAACACGTATATTTTTTTGAACCTGAATATAATAATCATACGTTTAAATTCTTTTATAACAAGTTAACTATACTGTAATAAATTACGTTAAAATTATTAACGTGCAGTTTTATTTATTTCTATGACTGTAACATAACATTTGGTAATACTATTAATTATAAACTTAATTTTTCTCAGTAAGTCAGTTTTGTGACATCGTCTGTTTTTTCCCTTACCCTTCAGTTTTGAAAAATCACATTATTGATTTTCTCACTTCACCTTATTTCCTATGTTTTCTCTCATTGCATATTCTACGTTTTGTAATGTTTCGTTATTTTTTCATAAAATCTTCCAACTCCTGTTTTGAATAACTAAGGTGGAAGACGAGAAAGATATAAGTAGATACATCTGTAAAATAATAAGTTTTAATCCTAAAATAATGCCACTGGCTTATTTGTCAGAACTGACACATAAGGTGCCATTTTCATTACATTTCTTGTTTTATCAGATCACATGATCAATGAGTGGGGTAGAATACCAATGTGTTTGTTGTATCAATAAGAATTTGTGCTAACTTTATTGTTCATCTCACGTGGGAGTATTATTATTAACCATTTTCTGTTTCACACTGTTGTTTCCTAGTCCACAAACTGATGATTCGAAATTGTTTAGAGTAAAATAGAAAATTGTTATTATAATTACTCCCAAGTGAGATGAAAAATAAAATGGCTGCACCACTCCACTTCAATGCGTGGGACATGGTTATTATTGAAGACTATATAAATAGAAACATAAGAAAATAAGAGTGAGATCGTGCAGAGAATAGGGGAATTGCTATGATATATAAAAAATGATTTTTCAGATTTCTTAATATATAGTGACAATCATGTAAACAACTGCGTTACAGATTTCCGCAGAACAGTGAAAATTTAAACATATCCTGGAAACTACCAGTAAGAATGCTCGAAATACATTCCCTGGAAATCCCCAAACAAATCCCAAAATTACTTCTACGAAATAATGAATTGTATTTTTGAATTTCCGTGAAAACAAATTTAATGAAAAATTGAAAAACCCTGTCCTCGCAGCGATTCAAACCCACCTACCCGTATTCTACATATACCTATCTTACTAACTGAACTGTCAGGGATATACTCATTGGGTTCCCAGTTGTTGAGATAAATATAAGATTTAGAATCCAACCTCAATTTCAATTCTTCAACAAACTTTTGAACAGCATCATCTGGGAAAAACATCGACGGCATGCATACACTTCCCCAGGTCCTCTGTGATGTGTTAAATTTTCAATGTACGTTACAATGCAAACAAAAGCGATTGTCTCACCAATAATGTTATTGACTATATTTGTTACATATTGAAAACATATTTATTGAAATGTTTAAAACAATTTTTAACATATTATATAGCAATAGTAAACTAAAAAATAAGCAGATAGGTATTATTTAAAGACAGAAATAAAGAAAAATATATATTTTATTTTTCAGTGGAAACAAAAACTTAAAAATCAATAGAACAACAATCACATACTAAAGTTTATTGAAAAGAACACTTAATTAATAAAAATAAATTTTCTTCTAATTCCTCTATTACCTCTTCTTATTCTTGCAATTCAATTTCCATGTTTATCACTATCTTCATTTAAATCTCACTTGAAATTTAAAATAAAATCAAACTAAACAAATTAAAATATAAAGTAAAATAATTCATCCAACATAATGGTGAACACTTTTATATTAAAATATTAAACTTCGGATAAACAAAAATATATTTCTCATTATTTAAATATCTTTAAATATATCACGTACAAGTAGTTTAGCACTACTGTGATTATTCACCTTTATTCGCCCATTCTATATTTTTGTATGTCTATTTTATATATTTGTATGTTTTAAGACGAATAAACATTATTATCAGATGGATACTTTTCATTATGAAATCCCCTGGTACGTTCCTTTATGACACGTAAATCTTTATTTTTTTATATAGTAATATGCGATTTTGTTATTAATCTTAGCACAAAAATTAAATCTGTTTTGTTTATAATTACTATTTTCTAGCAAATATTATTTATTTAAGTACATACTACGCACTTAGGAAAGGTGAAAGTCTCAGTTTTTACATGTATACGAGCAGAACTATCTAAACATGTTAGAACTGAATGATTGTCTTTCTTAATGTAAAAAAAATAATTTATTTTTATCATTAATATATGCAATCTAATCCTATTCACTTTTGATCACACTTTAAATTTTTTCGGCTACTTTTCTTGAGCAATATTAGATACATTTCGAATCTTGGAAATGTATTCCTAAGTTATTTTCTGAGCCTGATAATTCAAATGACCCCGTTTCTTCTTTAGTCTAAGCTCTTGTTTCTAAATATACACCACCTTACTCAGATTCAAAAAGAACACAGTCACCTTCACACTCTAAAATATTACGGTTACTATAAAACACAAAAATATCACCGTTATTATTATTTTCAATTGAAACATCACTTAATGTTATTATTTCCAATCACTTCCAAGTCAATCTGCTCTCTGCCTATAACAAAATTCTCGATCTGAAGCGAAAGCCTTCACTCTAGCCATGCGCTCGTTGCTGTGATTGGTTGTTCTACTTTACGATACTCGAGTTATTCCACTCCACGTTGACTAGACGCAAGCGCAGATTAGTCTACTTTGTAGGATTTTTTTTCCAAACGGTGCCTTTTCACATTTTTTTAGTATCAGCTGGAGAATGTTATATGCAGCTTTAAAATTCACATTACATCGATTTCTTGAACTTCGCCAAACAGTGATTATAATAACATACTATTTTTATAATTTTCAACATTGACATAATTATTTTGAGAAGAAACGAGGTCAAAAAAATGTTATTTTTAGCGAAAAAATTTTTCATCATAGATACATTTTTTTTATTCTAAAACCCCAGTTAGATATATTATTATGTATTCAGAAATATGTTTTTACAACACTTTCATAAAAAAAATATATTATAAACTTCAATTAAATCTCGATTTTTTTTATTTTAAAACTTATAGAAGTAATAAGTACTTACCTACTAAATGAAGTAAAATAAAAACTAAAATCACAAATAAAACAAGTAGTTACCTTTCTTTAAATTTGCACTTTCATTATTAGATAGGTAACATGTAAAATAATTATTTTACGCCTACAAACAAAACCCAATTTTAATTCACTCAAATTTTTTAAAATAATCATTAATTTCCATTACATAACCGAATAATCAGAATATATTCAGTAGAAAAAATAAGAATTTAATTACATACATTTTCGCCTATAACTATACAGGCTGTTTACTTTTTCCAATATACAAAAAAAAGATTCTGGAACATGAAAAATTAAAACTCTGGTAACTTAAGTAACTATTCAATTTTATTCCAAAAACTGAGTTTACTTTTTCAAATTTATAGTAAAACTAAATAAAACAAGCCAAAATTTGACTTATTTTAGAATCAGATATACCTATATTTTTTGGAATAGATCGCGCAAGTACTTATATTTATTTATAATAAACATAATGTTTATTTTTATTAATTTTTTTGAAAGATGAATAAAACATATGTGTCGAATTTCACTTGAAAATACTTAAAAACATAATATTACGTTAATGCCATCAACATAACATAAGATAAACCACATCAAACTTCAAACTATTTCATATCAATATCTGAACGTGACGAAAATTATAAAACTGACCTCGTACGCGACTTATATAAAGAGACAGACTTACCTCGATCGTTGTAACAGCTGATACAATACTTTTCATAGGTTGAGGGAAATTAAACTTCGTATCGAATATCCACATTAATTCCATTTTGTTACCACACAATCTACAAATGTTTTTAAGATTTAGAATAGTTGCTGGATTTGCTGACACCATTTTAACTAAAGTCACACGACACGTTGTTTGTAAATGCTCGACGAACGGAATAAAACTGCTGCGGAGTGTGCGGTGAAGATTGCATTCGACAAGCTGCCGTCGAGTATGTTCGGAGCTAGTTCGGGATTTATACAAGGGGGACGAAAAGTATGTAGTTTAATGATTTTGATACTGGTATAGTAAGATTTTATAAAAATAAAAATTGATCGAGTTTAATTTTTCAGACAATAAAGTAAATAACAATTTTAGTTATATTGATAAGCGATTTATTTATATATTATTAGTCTGTGTTTAGTTTAAATTTTGTACCTAGAATGTGATCTTAAATTGTAATTATTAAATAAGTTTTTTGTTCGATTTAAATTTAGGAATTTCAAGGACGACGAATTGTTTGATACTGGTATGCGCAGTAAGGTTTTCGTAAAGTTAAATTTATGTACGAGTTTGATTTTTGAGAAAATAGAAGTACCTAAAATATATGTTTTATAATATTGTTAAGTGATTTATTTATATACAAGTCTGTGTTTAGTTTAAATATTGTACCTAAGTACCTACTTACAAAAATGTGATCTTGAATTGCTTAGGTAAATTATTGTAATTTTAATAAGTTTTATTAGTTTTCTATAAAAATGTTAGTAGACACAAAAAGTATTGCCTTGAAATACATACCTACTTACCTACATGAAATAATTTGGCAGACTAATCTAAATATTGTTATTCATAAAAATAGATTTTTCAAGTTTCATTATTGGGAAAATAAAATGAAAAGATGATGTTTTAGTCACCTTTACTGTTAAAAATGTTCAAGTATAGTTTTCGTAAAATTGTGTATAATTAAATTACTCTTAAACAAATATACACTACTCAAATTAATTACAATCGTAAATAAATAGGTATGTAGGCATTTGGGTTGGGATAGGTATAGGTACCTAAGTATGCATAGTTATGTTGGTGGTTTGTAAAAGATGATGTACCTAGTCACCTTTATTGTTAAAAATATTCAAGCAATGTTTTCTTAAAATTGTGTACGAATATATACTTATTTTTAGTTCACAATAGTTTAGGTATATATACTGCTCAAACCAGTTAATGAGTCTTTCGGTATTTAATAAATATGTATTTGTGTTTGGGTATGTATCTATGTGTGTATGATCAAATTAGATACTCTAATCAAGTAGGTCTGTATTTTATATGCATATTTTTGGTTTACAATGGGGTATATAGTGCTCAAACTAATTAAAAAGCGATTAGGTATTTAGTAAATATATAAATGTATGTATTTGTATTTAGGTAGGTCTATGCATACTTATATATGAGTACCTATGTAAAAGAAGATGTTTATTGTTAAAAATGTTCAAGCGTTGTTTTCTTAAAATTGTGTAGGTACAAATAAATTAATTACTCTGACCACCAAATAGGTCATTATTTTATATGCATTTTTAGTTCATAATAATTTAGGTATACACTGCTCAAACTTGTTAAATCCTTAGTTATTTAATAAATATGAGTTTGTGTTTGGTTATGTGATCTGTTTAGTCATATTTTATTAAGTTATAATTGTTTTTTAATACTAGAAAATTATTTTTTGTTTTTTTTAAATCGACCTAAAAATTAATCAAAATCATAAAAATCTTGTAGGTTAGGAAATGCCATTTTATACAACTAGTGTGATAAATTAGTTTTGTCTACGACCACTTAATAATAAATCAATATTCTACCTCCTAACTAAAAGCATATGGTACCCATATATCACTAGAGTGAATTATGATAA
Organism: Psylliodes chrysocephalus; assembly: GCA_927349885.1. Taxonomy (NCBI): domain Eukaryota; kingdom Metazoa; phylum Arthropoda; class Insecta; order Coleoptera; family Chrysomelidae; genus Psylliodes; species Psylliodes chrysocephalus. Next base: position 52,309,769 of record OV651819.1, read on the forward strand.
TTCACGCTTTTTTAATTCTGGCAATTTCCGATAGATAACTAAAATTGGAAAATTGGAAAATTGAAAAGTCGAAAAATAAAAAAAATCGAAAAGTCAGAAATTCGAAAAATTGGAAAATCAGAAAATTGAAAAATTGAAAAATTGAAAAATTGAAAAATTGAAAAATTGAAAAATCGAAAAATCGAAAAATCGAAAAATCGAAAAATCGAAAAATCGAAAAATCGAAAAATCGAAAAATCGAAAAATCGAAAAATCGAAAAACCGAAAAATCGAAAAATCGAAAAATAGAAAAATCGAAAATCGAAAAATCGAAAAATCGAAAAATCGAAAAATCGAAAAATCGAATAATCTAAAAATCGAAAAATCGAAAAATCGAAAAATCGAAAAATCGAAAAATCGAAAAATCGAAAAATCGAAAAATGGAAAAACTTTCCAAAGTATAGTATTATAGTATTAGACTCGCAATTTATGGTCATTATTCACTCGGGTGACTTGCGCCACTCGCCTACGGCTCGGGACCCAAACGTCACCCTGCGTGAATAATGGTTACCATAAATTGCTCGTTTAATAATATACTATTATTCGCAGAGTGAATTGTCAACTGACTCTGTATTAATAGTAAATTTTCGGATGCGCAGTTATTAAAACTAAATTAATTTTTTCGTTCTAAGTCTGTATTCGCTGTAAAATGGGCTAGATATTGATGATACCTGAAATACTGAAATGTAATAGATATTTATTTTATGGTAAAAAATCAGAAAAACTGAAAATAAATTTCAGTTTTTTGGATATCAACCGATTTTTCTCATTTCACGTTTACGGCGGACCGTACTCAAAGTCTTAACGCTGATGAACGAATAAAGGTTCTTAGAAATGTATTCTAGTGCAATTCGATTATCGTCCTTTCCACGCGATGTCACAAGGGTGGCTTTGAGATGAATTGAGAGAGCTGGGATGAGATTAGAATTTGTATTTTTGCCGACGAGAGTCGGAATCTGATTGACTTCAAATCTACGAGTTCGGATGTCAAAAACCAGGTACCTCGATGGTTCTACTGGTAAGAGTATGGACGGCTATAGTCAGAAGGTCCCAGGTTCGATCCCTGGAAAATGTATTCATTTTTTCGTTAATTCTCAGCATTTTCAATTTTTCTTTGGTTTGTTTTCACTTTGGGGATATGAGGGTGCATTTTTCATAATTTCGTAGGGGGAATTTGGGATCATACATTTTCATATTTCCAAAATTGTGTTAATTAGTAGTTCTGAGTTAGTTCATAATTGTTTCCGCGAACAAAGCTGTGATTCTTTTTAACAGATGCTACGCGAATTTTTTCTTATACCGGGTGATCATACATGATTTTATTATTTTTTAAATTAAATTGGTTTGATAGCAGCGATTTACCAATAAGTGATATTCACAAATTAAGTCATTTCTCCAAGTAAATTTAAAGAATTTTTTTTATTTTCCTTCTTTGTGGCTTACGTTGAAGAAGTTTCAAACAGAATTGTGTTACCAAAATTGTTCCGTTGCCAAACTTTAAAAATTCACAATATTTTTTATTTAAATCCAGAAGGTTATCAAACTCCTCAACATTATTTATCTAAGGAATCTGATTTGGGAAAGGGGTAAAATTGAAAATTAAAAATTAGAAATACATTTTGATGCCTTCGAGCGGGGTATTAAATAAAAAATCTTTGAAGCACGATTTCAAAAATTTATAATACGTGCGTTTGTGTTACATTTGTTATAATACGCTTAAAAATTGCTGTCCCCCTAACTTGTCTCCAACGCTCAAAATAATCTGAATAATATCATGAACATGCTCAAGATTGCATTCCGTTTGACATTTTATTTTTCTACAAAAAATATACATCCAAGCTAGCACATAAGCACGCATGCAATGCAACCACCGAATAGAGGTTACAAAGTGAAGTTGGTAGAAGATCACACTAGCAGTTGTACAGTATTTTCCCCAGAAAGTTGTTCTGAAACGTTTTATAGATGTTATAATGTGAATTATTTCTACAGCATTATACAATTTGTCCACGGATGGACTTAACTATACTTGTAAAATATTTATTTTAAATGAAAAAAAGTAATTCTTCATATTTTCTTTTGATTGTTAAATAAATACGATTACGTAATACTGAGAGGCTGAAATTAAGGTTATAGTAAAATCACAACGAAATATGGACATTTCAAATAAAATATAAAATGATATAAATCTGAACTGAAACTATTGGCAACTCTATGAAAATGACAAGATATTAGATTATAAACATCAAATAAGTTTTTCGAAAAAATTTTCAGTTATCCGCTAATTTTTTTTTGAAATTACTATAATATGGAATGAATACTTTTTAGTGTTGACATTTTTTTTTTAAATTTCCAACATCCCTAATATTATACGGATCCATCAATATCTTCTGGTTTCAAAAATAATATTTCAAAGCAATAATGAAGCCATTTTCTAATGTCCCAATTTTTATCTTTGTATTCGTTCGTCAATCCTAACTTTTGAATTTGACGATACCACTCTGGGTGAGATAAAATCTACGGTTTGGTGTAAATTGATCGAAAACAATTGCTCGAAAGAAAATTGCTCGAAAAATTGTTCCTCGAATGGACAATTCCTTGAATGCCTAGTTACTCGAATAACAATATCTCGACATAAGAAAATAAGTTACTAAAATAAATGTACACAAATACAAATTATTAAATGTGCCTTTAACGAGTGCAGTTAAATATCTATTATCTTCAAATAATCTTCTCATTAGTTTTCGGGTATTCTTCACTTGGTCGCTGTGATCAGTTTTGCCAGCGGGGTTCCGTAATTATCAAGCAATAAAAGTTTCTAAACCGATTTGTTTTAAATAGTTTTAAGAAAAAATACGCAAGTCTAAATAAGACTGATTCTCATTATTCATATTTAATTTTCCCGGAAACCTATCGAAAAAGGATTAAATTTGCTAAATCAGACGTGAATTTATTTCCAAAATTTTTAGTTGAATACAGACATCAGTACGGTAACGGACTAATAGTAACGGTTTAACAACATGAAAGTGAAAATGGCAAAAACAAATTATTGATCGAGGGTTATTTGTTTATTAAAGACAAAGTTGTTAAAAATTAAGTTTATTGGAAATGTGAAGTTTCTAAAAAAGTGCTACGCTCGAGTGATAACAATCGGCGACAATGCAACAAAAATAAATAGTGTGCACAATCACATAGCTGACGCTGCAAGTGTAGGTGCCGCTAGAGTATACAATACCATGAAAGAAAATGCAAAATCTACTAGAGACACGCCACAATTTATTATATCTACTGCATCAGAAAATGTTTGTCAAGCAGCAGCAAGATTGCCTGCAGTAAGTTCCATCAAAAGAACTATCAGAAATATTCGAGCAAGTCAAAATTTGGGTCCCGCAGTTCCAAACTGCCGACAAGACATTCAATTTCCTCCTAAGTTTACGATCACTGCAAATGGAGAAGCTTTCTTATTATATGATAAAGGGAAAGTGAAAGATCGGATCATTATTTTTTCTACTAGCAGGAATTTACGTCTGCTGGAATCATCCGCACATTGGTATACCGATGGAACCTTCAAAACTACTCTACTTCTTTTTGAGCAATTGTATACTGTACATTGTTTATAAGGTAATACTGCTGTGCCGCTAATTTATGCGCTTCTACCAAATAAAACTAACCCAGCTAGCACATAACGTTGCCAAGCCAAGGGAACGTAATAACATTACTATACAACGTAAATGCAACGTTCATGAGAAGTTGTTGAGGAAAATCAGAACCTCGCAAAACTTCTATTTATTACTTACCTTTTTAACCTATGTGTTATGTTAACACAACGTAATAAAGTAATTCCGAACGTTTTTTTTGTTAATTGTCATTTGTCACTTTTTCTTGTCTGGAGATAATTTTAAGCGAACTACCAAATTTTCTTGGTATTTACCACAAAATTTCTTGGTTATTGCGTGAATTTATGGAAGGGATTAATATACTGACGTCACAAGTGGCATTTGCTTGAACGAAGTGGTAATAAACGTGGTTGTAAGTTTGTTTATTTTCAAATTTCAATTCTATTTAACCTATCTTTTTCGCGACATTTTTACATTAACAATGTCATTTTAATCTCCGTTTAACACAACGGTGGAATCGGCCCTTAGTGATATAGATTTTTATTTAAACTATATTGTTTATTGTCCCGCAAGAAAGAATAAGATCCAAAGAGGAAATTATAGTCTCTGAAGTCGTTCCCTTTGCATTTTTAACTTATCCAATAATCTTTTACCACTTTTGAACACGGTTTTAATGTTTAAAAAAGGCACAAAATCAGGTTTAGTACCTTATTTGCATAGTACTAATCGGTACAAAACAATCACTCCAGTTGTAACTTGTAACTGTCAATTACCTAGGTCCAATAATCAAAAACAGCTCTGGAAGAAGGTAAATACCGTAAAATTTTGGTTATAACTTTGACAAAAACAGCTGATTTATGACGTCACGAATATATTACCAATACCAATTTTTGGCGAACTCCCGGTGATCAAACGGTATTACCCGCAGCATTTTCGCGACGTGAACCGCTCAATGGGAAGTGTAATGACGTCATTCACTGACGTCATTGTTTGCTACCGCCGTGATGAATCTGTTCCCGGCCTCTTGAGGTGGTGACAAACGGTTGATAGTGACAGTTGACGTTCATAGCCATGGAGGAAGGATTTTCATAGCATTCTGTAATTTATACCGTTTTGTTTTGGAATTTTGGAGTTGCGTTTTATTTTGTGCGTTCATATTTTTATTTTATGTATAATAGTTTTCGTTGAACTGTCTCTAAATTCTATTTGAATTTGTTATTTAAAAGAAAAATTGTCTGTGTTCCTCAATTTTAGATTTTTCACAGTTTGTTTATTGTAGGTACCTTTTAAATACACATAACATAACCTCGTTTATCTAAAAACGTTGACGATTGACGTAAACCAGTTCATTTTTGCGAATATTTTTTTAGAAACCGACACATGATAGTGGGGGCATTTGACATGTCACGGTTTCTGTGTCACTGTTTATCAACGGGAGCACACCAAAATATGCTTCTAATTAATAACCGAAGTCACTTGAATGTTGTAGTAATTACCAATCTCAAAGGGTAAATACCAAATGCTTTTGGTTATTCGCTTAAAATTGACTATATTTCATGTTTTTGATGGTTGTCGAATGTTGTAGGAGAATTTATTTTATAAATAGTTTTTTATACATTTGAGTAGAATAATTGGTAAGGATCCTCTATAAAATAGAAAACTATTCTCTAAACCATTTTCTTCGTTTCAGATTGCAATGCCTGGTGCAAATTTAATATTTCATTTATTAGGTACCTACCCAATACAAATAAAAGGGTTTAACTACTATAAAAACAAACAATAGTGTAGATATAAACGTCTTACGCCCGTATCCACCGTACACGTTTAATCCAGATCAAGGGTTTAATCGCGTTTAGTACCATTTTTAGCTATGGTACTAAACGCAATTAAACCCTTGATCTGGATTAAACGTGTAGGGTGCATACGGGCGTTAAACGAGAAGATAAACAATTAACCGAATGTCTAGTAACATTTTACTTATAAAAGAGGTATAATATACTTAATCAAACTAAAAATACATTTTAAAAATATTATATTTTAGGTTTCCTTTGTACCTGACATTCTAGGAATTTTAGGAACAAAAGTAAAACTACAGACTTGTCTAAAGAAGAATATATAACGGTGAAAATTTGGCACATCATTATCATCAACAGGCTTGTTGTGCCTGGAACTCTAATCATCAGTTCAAGTACAAACCTAGAAGAAAAGTTGAGAGAAATCACAGAAGATGTCCTCGAGCATACATCAGAATATCTTGCTAAAAAAACGAGTTGTTTTTTTTTATAAAATATGCATACCTAACTTGGAAATCCATAATCAAGCATAAAATTTGTAAAATTCAAAAAAATTTCATTACACTAACTTTGGTTGTTTTATTTAAAACAACAAAGTAAGACAAAATTATCTAAAAATAAGTGCAACGATTAAAGATGGATTTATAAACTACGTTCAGTTCGAGTTCAACATAAACAAAGTAGAATGACACGGTAAGTATGTTTTGGATAAGAAATTATAAAGGATTTATAATTATTTTATGACCAACACCATCTACAAATATAATTAAAACAAAATATAATTGAATTTGTGGTTATGTCTTGACAACTCGAACTGAGCACCAACTAAACGTAGTTTATAAATCCAGCTTTAACCTTGAGCATATTTTTTAATTTCTATATCATTTCCTTTATGAATAGTTAAACAAGTAGGTCAATCTCTTTTTTATTCAATATGTTGTGGAAAAGTAATTTATTTTTACATAAAAATATAATTTATCCTCTTCTATTAAATTGTCATATCTTCGTATTGGTGGTGAAAAGAGCTAAGCCAAATTTTTAAGCAAAATGAGTTAATTATATCACATAAATAAAACAATTCTGAAAAATACAGTGGTGAAGAGAGATAAGCGATTATATAATTATAACCTTAAAATCCCACAAACTGAAAGAAGCTAGGTGAAAATACATATATCTTTTTCAGAGGTAAGTATTTTTAAGAAACATATCTTTCTTTTTCGTTTTTAAATCAGTCTTAAAATGAAGGACATGTTTTCGTTTGTACCAAATGTTATCATATTTAGTGAATACAAACTTAAGATTTAAATCAAAAGTTGTTTTAACCTAAGAGTTACAAACTTATTTACCCATTTTCTCTAATTAATAAGTGTGCTCTTTTCACCACCAATATGACGATATATTTGTTACATTATAGCATAAATAAAAATATTTCCAAGCCACAAGTAATTACAATAAAATAATTTTTGTTTACCTTTTCATAAATAATAAACTAACAAAATAAAAATATATACATATCTATACAAAAACTAAGTTAAATGGCTTGATTTAAAAAAGATGATATATCTGCATCTACAGGTAAGAAATAAGGGAACTCAGCTATCTCGTATAATATATACCTAGTCATTGTTGCAATCATCTATTTATTATTCACCGATCTAGTTTTAGCATCATACAATTGCCATCTTGAAACGTACCTTATGCAAATATACTTTTGTACAATCGTTCACTGTTTAAACTTCTAGTGAACCTTTGCCATATTGATACCTTATTATACTATTAAGCTAAGTTTGTCCAATCGTTCAGTGCGAGCCCCTTCCCATTTCAGTTAGCCCACCTATTAATATTTTTTTTATATAACGACAATAAGAAAGTTTTAAAGATTACATGCTTTTTGAAATCATAAATTAATTAACAATGCATTAATTTAGAATTATATTAGAACTAGAACTAGAAAACATCAAATTTTTTATTTATTTTTAAATTTATTAACACATGGAGTATTATTGCATTATTTCAACTTGAATTCAATGCGTTAGAAAATAAACCAAAATCGAAGGTAGCTTTGAAAAAATAACAAACAATAATGCAAATAACTGTCACAAGACAATTTAACCTCTTTTAAGCTAATTCTGTCTAATAAAATGGGTAGAGGAAAAATCATTGACGAAAAAATACGTTTTCTTGTTATAAAACATTGCAATTCTGGAAAATCGAACTCGGAAATTGCAAATATATTAGATTTATCACGATATAGTGTAAGAAATATAGTTAGAAGATACAAAACTACTGGTTCAATCAGCCCAAAGCCCCGTCATGTTAGAAAAAGCAATATTACAAATGCCGATAGACGAGCATTGAGAAGAATTATTGAAACTAAGCGTCGTGCTAATTACCTTGAATTAAGTGCTCATTGAAGTGATGCTGTTGGAAGACGAATTTCGAGATCTTCATGTCATAGAGAAGCTCGCAAATTGGGATTTGGGACCTACAAAGTAAGTTTATAATAATAAAAACAATAAAAAACATGGATTGAAGACACTAAATCAATCAAATATGTTTGCTTAAAATTGACAATTTTGTTACAGGTTAAAGAAAAACCACTACTAACTGCGAAACAGAAAAAAAATCGATTAAGATGGTCAAAAGAACATATGAGTTGGACTTCTCATCAATGGGATGCAATACAATGGAGTGACGAGGACCGATTCGAAGTTTGTGTTGGAGATAGCAGAAGTCGAGTTATTCGCAAAAAACATGAAGCGTTCCATCCAGACTGTCTCAAAAGAAATGTAAAATTTCCCGCATCGGTCATGGTCTGGCGCAGCATGTCATCTAAAGGAATAGGGAAATTGTATTTTATTGAAGGAATTGTAAATACAAATAAATATTTGGACATTTTGGAGGAATCACTTTTACCGACTATGGAATTATATTTGACATCAGGGAAAGATTTTGTATTTCAACAGGACATAGCAGGGTGTCACACGTCAAAAAAGCTCTAAAATGGATGGAAGACTTCGGTGTTCCACTTTTGGAATGGGTTTCTAGTAGTCCTGATTTATCACCAATAGAAACATTGTGGCATGAGATGAAAAAGGTACTTCGAAAACATCCTACAAGAACAATACCTGAACTTAAACAAAAACTTCTATATGGGATTCATTTACACCAGAATTTTGCCAAGGCTTAGTTAATACCATGCCGCAAAGAATTTCAGCTGTAATAAAAAATAAAGGTGACGTTACTCAATGGTAAACTTTAAAATTGATTAACGTTTGATTCCAACTATTTGTTTATTTTTTTTTAATTTTATATTAAATAAATATTTTAATGTTTTCTACATATTTTTTATGATTAAACGATATTAAATATATTGTTCAATGAATAACAATTGGAAAGTTCATGCAATATTTATATTTTTAATCTTTAAATACGAATTTCCTAAATTTCAATAGGTGGGCCAACTGAAATGGGAAGGGGCTCGTAGGTGGCTTCTGTTATAGCACTTGTGTAACTGCGTTTGTGATACTACTACTTTTGTGATATTTCTACTTGATTTCAAGAACATTTTAATAATAAATTTATATATTTTGTTTTATTTGAAATTTCCATGTCTCGATTGAGATTTTACTATAACCTCAATTTCAGCCTCTCTGTATTACATTACAAAAAGAACAACATAGTGTCTCCACGCATTTATTTTAAATTAAAAATTATTTTTCATAATTTCTCAATGCGAATCGAATTTATTTAACAAGTAAAAGAAATTATGAAGAATTACTTTTTTAATTTAAAATAAATATTTTCACAACTATAGTTAAGTCCATCCGTGGACATACTGTATAATAATGCTGTAAAACTAATTAACATTATAACATCTATAAAACGTTTCAGAGCAACTTTCAGGTTAAGTACCGTAAAAGTGCTAGTGTAATGTTTTCCGAACTTCAATTTTGTAACCTCTGTGAGATGTGCTATAAAAGTCTTGCCGTTGCGGACATTCGGCGGTTGCAGGGATAATAGGGTTACATTAAAAGTACATCGCATGCGAGCTTAAAGAGCCTAAAATTGCAGCTTATTAACGTAGATGGGATGTTTTTGTGCTAGCTGGGAAGGAAACTTCTTCAGAATTATTTCGCAAAATTAAAGAATTTATACCTAATGTAAATCCAGAAACAATAATGACCGATTTTGAAAGTGCTGTAATTAATGTCGTGCATGATGTATATCCCGAAACCAGACACAGGGGGTGTTTTTTCCATTTATGTCAGGCAATTTTCCGCCATATTCAATCGAATGGTTTAAAAAACAGATATGAAATAGATGCCGACTTTGCACTGAAAATGAAAATGCTTCCTGCATTAGCCTTTGTACCTGAAGAACATGTAATTCAGTATTTTGAAGTTTTGTGCGACGAAAATGTGTTCCACGAAGAAGCACAACCCGTTATAGATTATTTTGAGGGCACGTGGATCGGTCGCCCAAATCGAATATATCGACGTCCACCTCGTTTTCCTTTAAATATATGGAATTGTTACGAAGGTACTCTTGAAGGTGAACCAAAAACTAACAACAGCGTCGAAGGTTGGCACAGAGGTTTCCAAGAGTTACTTTCGGCGAATCACCCTAGCATATGGAAATTTAAAGATGCTATCAAAAGACAACAAAGCCTTAACGAGTTGAAAATAGAACAATTTTTATCTGGCATTGAACCTTCAATGGGTAGTCGTAAATATCGCGATTGTGAGGCAAGAATAGGGCGCATAGTGCAAAAGTTTGAGAATAACGTAAATATTGAAGGATATGTTCGCAGTCTTGCCCACAACATTTGTTATTAAGTGTACATACAGGGTGGCCCATTAGGGTGTGGAAGTACAATAGCTTACTTTGGATAAAATATACAAAAAAATATTTAAATAAAAGTTGTTATATTTGCGCAAGTACACATTTCTAAAATAATTTTAGATATACAGGGCTTAGGCTGAACCTAAGCGAGACAACATGAAGTAAGCTTTTTTTAAATAGGACACCCTGTATATTTGTTTACCATCGAATTCAGCGTAAAATTCTGCATATACACCTAGTATATTATTTTTCCATCTTACAAAACTATTTTATCCCTTCAAATTATGTATGTACAAGGTACTCTCTAAAATTTACTGTTTTTAAGAAAATTGCATTTTTAGTTTATGATTTAAAAATATTCATGTTTGCACTTCCACACACTAATGGGCCACCCTGTATAATTGTTAATAACGTTAAATAAATTTATTCTAAGTATAAACACATTTTATAGTGCATTTAATTATTTTGTATTTGTAATAATTTAATAAATTTTCTTTAAATAACTTATTTTCTTATTTCGAGGAATTGTCTTCTCGAGATATTGTTATTCGAGTAATTAGGCATTCGAGGAACAATTTTTCGAGCAATTGATTTCGAGCAATTTTCTTTCGAGGAATTTTCCGTCACCCAAAATCTACACCCAGTTATTTTATGTCTGACCATACCTCCGAAATTGCATTTTGTATAAGTAGATTTTGAAAATCAACAACAATTTCTTTAGGTCCTAAAGATACTTTTATGATTGAACAAAAATTACATGGAGACTACACAAGGAGCACGCACTCAAGTGTGGCATTTGCCAGAGTATGTCCGCGCTTTATCGTATAAATAAAGCTTTCTTTTTTCACCACTAGCGTCGCTAATTTTTCTTTTGTACCGGTGTGAATATAGAGGAATAAACAAATGTGAAGTTAGCGTGAAAATAAAGTAACCAATTATTTAATTAAAGTAAACACGTGTCAAATGTTTTTAAATTAAATAAATATAATTAGAGTTATAATTAATTAATAATTAATTAGAATTATTTATTTTATTTCAAACTACCGCCTCATTCTCTTATGCCATTTTGGTACTTATGGAACACTAGCACCCTCTTAAAATACTCTGTTTAACACAGTACGCTAGTTATACATGGAGTGCGTGCTCCTTGTGTAGTCTCCATGAAAAATTATGTGAATACGCTAGTGATAATATATTTCCACTGACAAGTGACAGTAAACTCTTTAAGTGCGTTTTGTTCGTTTTTTTTTACCTAAATTATATAGGATTGGAACTTTTATAAATATATTCCTAAAGTAGATAATATGCATCAAGTATAATCATTTAGTTACCAATTACATACCATTAAACTATTTATTATGATATACAAATAATATTAAGAAAAAACAGTAAAACCGTATATGTAATTTTTATTTTATTTGATGTCATCGTTATCAACTACTAAGGTTATAGCCTCGTGTGCTGTGTAGACTTTGTCACTGTTTCCCAGGGCCACTTTTGGAACATCACTGTTAATTAGAACCCAACAGTGAATTAATGATGTTTTTGTTAAATGTTTCGATAGAATTTACTGTCAGTAAAACCATTATTGCGTCATACTAATATAGCGTATAGGCCTTTTCATCACAATTTTTTTTTGTGCGCATGCGTCAGTATCAGCCATCTTTTTCGTACTGTTTTTTGTAAACAAGCATGTTATAATGTCCACGTGAAAAAAATTATAATCGATAAATTACACTTTAAAAAAAGGAAAAAAAATTTTTTGCAATCAATTAATCATGTTATCTATACGGAAAGGAAAAACGAAACGGTATTGTTATGGAGTATGTAAAAGTGACACACAGGATAAATTTTCCAAAGAGTTGCCTGCAATATCGTAAAAAAATTATCAAATCATTAGGCAAAATACATATTAAAACATTTTCAAAATGAGAATTATGGGTGAAAAAAATGTGGTCGAAGTGACAAAGGTTTTCGATCGATTGATGATGTCACTAAAGATATTTATATTTGTTCACTACATTTTCATGGAGAAAGTGGTTCAACAAAAGAAAATCCTTAACTGGTATTACACAATATTTTTTTAATATTAAATACTACTTCGGTATACACAGTAATATTATTAAAAATGTCATGTTGATCCTTAAAATATTAAATAATTTATCTTAATTATATTCGTGATTAACTTTTATGTTAAAGTGTTTTTGCAATTACTATAATAGTTGGTTGGCATAATTAATTAAAATAGAATTATAATTTTTATTTGTTTTCATTAATTTTTTACACAGTAAACAACTATTGAAACCTAACCTCTCAATCAGCACATTATTTTTCCTTGTTCCGAACGTCCACGGCACTTCAAGCACCTTTTCCATTGCTCACAACTATGTGCTTCCACAGAGTTATAAAAATGTAAATCACCATCAAAGATTTTTTCTAATGATTGATTTGTCTGTAGAGATATAGTTCTTCCATTATCAATTGCAGAACATAAAAACTCGTTCGGAACCTTTACCGACAATTTTGTTTGATCTTCCATAGGCGTAGATACCTACCTCATTTTATAAATTTATTTTATAAATACTTTTAATATATATCATATGCAAGAAAGAATTCGTTAAAAGGAAATCGAATCATTATAAATTGGACGTTATTATACGCCTTGATTTAGACAGATGCACTTAATTGTAGTCTTACTTGGACTTAAAAAAATCATTATAGCTCGTTAACTTGCTACAACTGAATATTAAATTATAAAACGTAAAAAGCGAGTAAAGTGTACCTGCCTGTGAGGGCGTTTGGTTTAAACAGGGTACCAGACGTGAACTGAGCCGTTTTTGTACCCTATTCGTTTTTTTTCTGGAAAACGAAATTTCAAAGCAAAAACCATAAAGGAAAATAAATTCTTTGCAAATAAAACAAAAGAAAAAAAAAACAATTCGATTCTAAAGTATCTTTATAAATAATCATGGCAGTCTGAATCCTTTGAACTAGAGTCATCATTTGGTTGAATTATGATGGGTTGTAAAGAGGGTAATACTACATACTCATCTTCTTCTTTAATAACATGTTCGACGCAGTTTTTTTCCAAAGCTCTTGGCGGTCTGCTGCTAGAACTTTCTTTACGAGTTCTACAACCTATTTACTCAGTTCTGGAGACTGATTACATTTTCGTAATTCTGATTTTACGTTTGCTCATATTAACTCTATAGGGTTAAATATGCAATAGTAAGGAGGTAGTCTGAGAAAAGTATGACCCTGTTCTTTGCACAGCTTGTCAATATAATAAATTTTTTCCAACTTCATGCCTTTAATAACAGTAAGCAATTCTTTGTTCGTTGGGCCTTTTTTACGATCACTGGCAGGAATAGGAATATTTTTTTCAGACATAAACGCTAAAATTTTAGCTTTGTTACTGCTACTATTTGGTATTTTAAGGAGTTGCCGTGAGTGGTAGGATGCGTTGTCCATAACGATTACTGACTGGTGGAATGTTAGGTATGAGCTGTTCATTAAACCATTTTTCAAATAATTCTGCTGTCATATCTTCATGATAATCAGCTGCACAATTTTTAGTTTGTTTAACAGATAATAATAAAGCATTAGGCACGAAACCGTCTTTGCTTCCAGCGTGTACTATTATAATACGTTTCCCTTTAGAACATGGCCCATTCAAACAGCAATTTTTACTACTGTCAACCCAACGTAAATTTACTACATCGTGACTGTCAAACCATGTTTCATCTAGATAAATTATGTGTCTATTAGAACTTCTGTACTCTTTTATCTGACGCAAATAATCTTGTCGCCATTGAACTATCCTTGACGATTCGGTGATTGCCATCCGTTTATTCATTTTTTTGTGTTTAAAACCCACATACTTTGATTATTATACGAGGCAAGAGAGAGGTCCCCACATACTTTGATTTTCTTTTACTATACGGAGAATGGTCGCACTGCGCAGCTTTCTGAGTGCCTTTTAAAAGGAGATAGAAAACTCCACCATTTTGAACCCTTATTACGTGTTGCCTACATCTTGGCGCAATATTTTTAATAGGTGCGTTTTAATCATCCGATTCTGCTTTAGAATTGTCGGTTTTCTTGTTTTAATCTGACAGGTTAAAACGACTAAACCGACAATTCCGGAAGCAGATGCGGATGATTAAAACGCACCTGATATTTTGCTTGCTGCTGTCAGTGTCAGTGAATATTATTTTTGAAGTTTATTGCTAAAGAATCAGTTAGCTCACTCGGACCAGTTGAAAGTTCCAAAATAACATCCACTCCAGGGATACAAATTCAGGATACGCAGAAGACTGCTGTTTTATTATAGGCGGTTGTCATATATTGTATTATCCGAGTTGCACAGTGTATAAACTGAAACATTGAGATCAAAAGTGCCGACGCAGAGTGAGCGATCTGATTCTTTAGCTGTAAACTGTGTCACAGGGTTCAAAATGGCCGCGCCCTATGTTGGGCGTGTCGGACCTCTCTCTTGCCTCGTATAGTAATCAAAGTATGTGTCCGACATGCCCAACATAGGGCGCGGCCATTTTGAACCCTGTGTCACAGTTTACAGCTAAAGAATCAGATTATCTCACTCTGCTCACTCTGCGTCGGCACTTTGGATCTCAATGTTTCAGTTTATACACTGTGCAACTCGGATAATACAATATATGACAACCGCCTATAATAAAACAGCAGTCTTCTGCGTATCCTGAATTTGTATCCCTGGAGTGGATGTTATTTTGGAACTTTCAACTGGTCCGAGTGAGCTAACTGATTCTTTAGCAATAAACTGTGACTTCAAAAATAATATACACTGACACTGACAGCAGCAAGCAAAATATCAGGTGCGTTTTAATCATCCGCTTCTGCTTCCGGAATTGTCGGTTTAGTCGTTTTAACCTGTCAGATTAAAACAAGAAAACTGACAATTCTGAAGCAGAAGCGGATGATTAAAACGCACCTATTAAAAATATTGCGCCAAGATGTAGGCAACACGTAATAAGGGTTCAAAATGGCGGAGTTTTCTATCTCCTTTTAAAAGGCACTCAGAAAGCTGCGCAGTGCGACCATTCTCCGTATAGTAAAAGAAAATCAAAGTATGTGTTAAAACCACATGCTGACAAAACTTGACGCAATATTTCCAAACTGGTATAAGTGTATCCTGGAAAATCTGCTACCTTTTGCTGTATTACTTCCAATGTTGGAACCCTGTTCTCCTTATATAAACTATAAATTGTCCTTCGTATAAAATCTTGGGTACCTCTGTCAACTGATTTCAGTTTTTCTTTACATGTTTTTCGGTTTTGTGAATGATCCACAGCAACCCCTTTTGTGACTACCCGATAAATGGAAAATTTATTTACTTTAGTTAATTCAGCAATTCTTATTATGATCGCATTATCAGACTGCTGAATATTTTCCTTTTTTAAACATTCGAATATATTTAAAATAACTTGTTGTGTTTGTATATCTAAATCCTTATTGTTAAAGTCATACCTGGGGTAGTATTCTCGAATCACGAATACCGACATTCGCATACGTGTTTTACAATGTGTCTCACTTTGTTGAACGAAAACCAAGTGAGACAAATCATAAATTTCGCATGCGAATTTATATTCGTGACTCGAGAATACTACCCCTGTCTTTAATCTCACTACATTGTGCAATTTCATTTTCTTCATTCGCCCACGGTCTAAAGAACGTCATATTTATATTTATTAAAAGAAATTTAAATTAAACCAACCACACATACAAAACACACCGCACGACAGTACTCCACTGATATTGCAGACTGTCTTCCCGGAATATCTTCCCCTTCGTGAACCTTTTTTTACGATTCGATGTTTTCATTGGTTAATAACGGAGATGATGGATTTTGACACATATATATCAAGTACACGTTGACTGACTGTTCCTTTAATATTTACCGCATTGTATAAGGGGAGTAAACATTATTTTTCGTTTCTAAATTTGGCATGAGTACCGTGCGTATATATTAAATATTGATGATTCCCCACATAACTGTGTTCTGCAATTGATATTGGAAGGACTATACCTAATATTGCTTTTCCAGTCATTATTGATCAAAATAGTACGAAACTTTTGAATTGGCGCTATTTCAACATGGCGCTAAGCTTGAGATCATCACATCATCATGGCAAATCGGCCATTACTTCAGAGTTTTGAGAATAACCCAGTGTCGTACACCGTCAGCGGCTTAGTTTATATTTAGCATTGCCAGTGGTAGCCTCAAGCGTGTGCTATTTGCCGGTATTAAATTACAGATTTTCGAATATTTTAATTACTTTCGTTTTAGAATAGTGTAGTAGTTATAGTAATATAATGACATTAGTAACAAACAATTTTTATCAAAAACTTTTTTTATAGCATCTGCCGTTTTCAAATAACCTTAAAAACACTTTATTTTCTTTTTTGTTTGCCATTTGCCGGGTTCTGAAAAACAAAATTTTATACATATCGTTTTCAAATACTCGAAAGTGGCTTATATCAAAAATTTTTGTATTTCCTCCAAAATTTTGATTTAAAGGTTTATTTGATTAGACTTTATAGGTCCGTTTGACAGTAAGATTCTGAAAGAAAATGCTATTTTGTTTTATTTTTACTTTAAATTTTCCACATGACACGTTTTTTTATAGTAACAAGACAATGGGAAATTTTAATATCAATATTATAGTATTACATAGTTATTTACTCAACTATCGCAAACAATGTCTGTTTATTGCGTAAAGTAATACATTTATAATAATATTATTCTGGATTTAATATCAGAATAGTTATTCTGGATTTATGAGGTTTATTACATGTAATAGAGGTTTTTTCTCTACAAGTTGGCATGAAAATGTGAATTTGGCAAAAAGTGGAGTAAGAGGTTTGCTAATTAGGGTAACGGTATGCAATTAACAGCCTTTTAGTACATGTTGTATACAATATTTTTTTAACAATCTTATTTTCAAGCTAAAAAATGTTTCTTTTAAAACGTGCTCAATACTCGTTTATTGATCATGTGTTAATGTTTCTAAAAGGTGGGTTTGACTTCAAATTACTTTTGAGAAATTATTAAAAATGACAAAAACATTTCAGAGAATAAAAACAGAGACAACAGAGACGTGTAACTTAATAGGAAAAAGTGTTCGGTGGTCCATTTAAATTACATATATGACTTTCTTTCTCTTTTACATTGATCTTTACATATATTTATCTCACTCCAATAAAACTAACACCAATTTAAGAGGTCGCTGATGTTGCTGGTTTTTTGACGAGGACGTATCGATTAAAACTGACAACTGACAATGTTATGAATGTTGTTATGAACGTGTGCATTTTATTAAAATTAATTTAATTTGGGCCCCGTTTATTTCTTTGAGTCTGATTTTGTTGTTTAATTTTCTTTTTGGGGGGGGATTGTTTATTTTTGAGATTATTATTATATTATTTTTTGCATGAAGCAATTTCTGGAACCAAACTCGCATCTTTGTACACATTTCTTTCTAGAGGTAATTTATTAAGAAAACCACTCTATAATGTGTGTGTTTAATAATATATTACAAAATGGCTATAATTATTTTAGGTGAATTGGAACAGAAATCCATTGTTACAGCTACTTTTGTTCATTAAGTAGGTAGATGAATGTCTGGACAGCTTTAATGGTAGCACAAAGTTCCTACCTACTAGAAAAGTAAAATGTATACCGAGTAAAAAATCTGCACATGTAGTATTGGCAAAGGACTTTTGAAATGATTAGAGATTGACTATTTCTTACATACACCTACCTCTAATAGCCATTCTAAAGGAAGAAAAAAAAATTGAATCACAAAAGGGCAGAATTTTAAATCAGGATGCATTGGAAAATAAATTTGGGGACATCAGGTCGGTTTTGGATTTTAGAGAGAGATCAGTCTCAAGAAAAGTTTAATTTATCCTGCAGAACAACCAGTAGTTTAAATAGGATTTGCTATAACTTTATTATAAGATTTCCTTGATAATAAATTGTAATATACCAATTGTTTCAAATGAAATGGAAAAAGAATTAAATACGAAATTAGATTTTTCATGGGTAAAATGTTATATTCATTCAAACATTGTAAGGTAATCTGTAATTAAGGGAATGTGGAAAATAGGTATACCCTGGTGGTGTAAGAGACAGGTAAGGGGCAATGACAAAAAAATTACAAAAATGTATTCATCTTTAAATAGTGTTTATTATTATTATTATTATTATTATTTGCTATGTTTGAAAAGTACCTCCTGCTGCAGAACAGATCGAATAGATTAGACTACTAGTTGGAAAAGGTCCACCTAGTAACCAAATTAGGAGACTAGGAAAGCATTTTTAATTTTCCCGCTATTTACTAGTGGCGCCATCATAGACTGGTTGTGGTTACAATCGCCCAAATAACTTTTACCGAACAAAAAAAATACATTGAGTTACACGAGTAGATATGATTGGTATGCGGAGCAGCGGCGCAGCGCAAGATGGCGGTCGGCACATCTGGCGGCCACCTGTTTCCGGCCATATGGTGAACACATGACGGCCATCTGGCGAACACATGTTGTAATTTGATGGGAAAGATAAAGACATTTGCAGGCCACATACATAGAGAACATTTGGAGACCAGCTGCATAAAGAACATCTGGAGACCATCCTACACATCTGGAGCCCATCTGGAGATTTTTTATACAGTCACCTGCATCCAAGCAACTCTGTTTACAGGCCTTTTATTTTTTTGTTATTTTATATTGGTGGGGTGAGCCTTTCAATAGTACTTAAGCAATATTTACCTCCTTTACTCAGAACTGCAAAACCTAAACTTGAGCAATATGAGTTATCGGTGTGTCACTCCTGAAATTCTGTTTCAGAAGACAGATAATGAGGTTAAGCTCATATACAAAACATCAACCCTTCAAGATCTCTCAGCAAATTCGTTATATTGGGCTTTTAAAGACATAAATCCGGAAATCATCGGGATACGTGATAAAAAATTTGTGATACCCCAGTGTATAACGGACCAATTAAATTTATACGCCATGGTGCAATTAAAGAAGCAAATTTATAAAAATGAACGTTAGGTGCGTCACTCCAGAGGACCCAGGATAAAGTTTCAGCATTAGATGTTTTGAAGAGATAAATTTATAAAAATGAACTGCATCACTCCAGAGGACTCAATATAAAGTTAATAAGTATGTAAAAAACCTATTAAACGTTGTAAAGAGGCAATATAAATGAATAAATTATTGTGACTACGCCACTGGTATTTTAAATTAAGACAGAATTTCGCACGGAAATTAATAAAAATGAATAAAATATTACCCGCTACTGGTATTTCAAATTAAGACAGAAATTCATGGTAAAAAATTTTTCCATTATTTTTATGAATGCTTTATTTGCTTCTACAATAAAAATAGAGAATTTTAAGTGACTGTGACAAAGACAAAAAATCTGCGTTGTTTTTATAAACGTGTAACCACAGAGCTGCGTTCACACGATTGTAGAATAAAGGAAATTATTTTTTAAATGAACATATGTTTATAGTGTAATGAAACCTCAATTTATTTTTGTCTGGCTTGGCAGCTGTTATAATGTTATGCCATTAAAGACTGTATGCAAAAGACATTTTTCTATTTTTTAAGAACTTGAAATAAAACTTAGACATTCAAGATTTATATAGGTTCATGAGAAAATTTTCATGAGAACATGTTTTAGCGGGAGAATAGAGGGCGTTAATTAATTTTTAAAAAAGAATGCACTTTTAGCATTGGTCTTTTGGACTTTTTATTTGAATGATACTTGTACAGAGTTTAAGGCGTGGATAAATTTTTTAAAAATGTATATATTTTACTATTGGTATAACGAGAAAGATTTTATTTTATTTTAATATTGTCATTGGTTTGATGAAATTTCTAAGACACCCATGTAGGGTTAGCGTATGATTGGGGGTAACATTTAAATACCAGGGATGTGACTTATTTTACTGTCCAGAGTAAACTACACGTTTTCCATTTAAAAAGCATTGGTGTCCAAGATCCTATAACAGGATGCGGGTGTTCACCAGATGGTTTCCTCATTTTGCCTTCTCATTAGACCTCTTGATTTAGACAAAAATTGCTATTTTGAACCTTAGCGATTTCTTATGGGAATTTGCATAAGGATTGCGCTAGAAACCGTGCGTGAGCACAGCGTGTGACCTTGATTTAGACAAAAATTGCCAGAATGGACCTTGGCGATTTCTTATGGGAATTAACATGGGGAATGAGGCCGAATCAGTGCTGCCCCTTTACTTACACGTCTCGCTGGATTGTCTCTGATAAAAATAACTAGAGATCCTGGGTACGAACCCAGTAACGGCTACTTTTTTCCGACAGTTTGTTTGCTTTCCGCAAAAAGATTTTCACCTGCAAAAATATTCAGATACTAAATTATTAACATCTATAATAATAAATAATTCTTTGAAACTAAGACCGGGATTTATGCCAATTCGGTTTGGCAATTTAGAACATATTTTCGATTTATTTAAGATTTATTAATATTTTTCTATTTTGGCAAGCAAATGCTTAGTTCAGGTAGTAAATTGATAGATCACCTCAAATATTTCTATTTATTTATAGATTATCCTAAAAATGTATACCTGCATGTAAATATGATTTATGCGCATCTCGGGCGTCGCAACTCGAGCGGAATACTTAATTTTTCGCATTTCGGGCGTAAGGCTACAGCTTAGATAAAAGAGACCGGAGATGTAACATTGCACATTGCGCATGTTGTCTATTCCAAACCTAAGTAACCCACCAATTAAAAATCATTGTGTTCACGACGTCACCCGAATTGCTCCGAAATTTCTATTCTTTGCTTGTCTCCGCGTGAGTAAATCATTTATGGACCGCCGTTTTTGAATTATTTGTTGGTGTTATTGGCAATTTAAAGTGTTTTAGTTATTCAATTTCAAGTTGAAAATGCCACGATGTATGGTGAAAAATTGTATATACAAATAATATGTGTCAATGTTATGAAAAATAAGAAATATATTCGTTTTCAGCGGTAAATATTTGTTGACGTTTTGACATAAAGTCGCCATGATTCTTTGAGCTGAATACTTCAGATCTGCATTAAGGGGTTTCAATAAATATTTAATCTAAATAAGAAGTAAATAGGCATTGTTACTAACGAAATTTTGTTTTTAAAAAGTAGTTTTATAAGAATATTTACTAAAAGTGGTTTTTAGCCCTTTATTAGATATTTTTACAAGAATATTAGATAAAATACAGGTTCACCTACTTAAAATTTCAAGGTTTATTTTATTTGCGGTTAAATCAAAAGTGACATTTGAATTTTAAAACAAAGTAAAACGCGCAATATGATCTAGTATAAGCAAAAAATACTAAAGTTACGGAAATTAGTCATATTATTAGTAAAATGTTACATTATAAACCCCTAAACAACTCGAAAAATATCTTCGTTTACTAAAAAAAATCTAAATTCTAGCAATATTTATTATACAATCGAATGCGGTTTCAAAGATAATAGGATCAATAAATCCGAATCTCCAAATTTTGGAGCTAAATGCTCTGATAAAAGCATGCGACCGATAGGGGTTACAAAAATAATCGATTTATCGTTTTCATGAAAATCGATTTATCCGTTATAATTAATCGATTATCTTTAATAGATTATTTTTGAATAATCGAACATTTTTAATAAATTTTTTTCGTTTTTTTAGGTAATGGAATAATCGATTATAAAGGAATTACAAAAAGAGAGTAGATTTATTCAAAATATTCGATTTATTGAAAATAATCGATTTTTTAGAAAAATCGATTTATTGTTTAATAGACTTTTTAAATTAATCGATTATTTTCGATTAATCGATTATTTTAGATAATTCGATTATTTTCGATTTTTCAAAGGTATTCAAATAATTTGTTTTAAAATACAAAAAATAGATTATATAAAAATAATCGATTGATCGAATATAATCGGTTATATTATATAATCGATATTTCGGTTATTTTATAGAATTATTGATTTATTGGTAAATCAGCTTTTTATTAATCAATTATTTTCGATTTTTCAAAGAAAATTAAATAATCAGTTTTAAAAGGAATATAAAAAAGAAAAGGATTATTTGTAAATAATCAATAATTATTCAGTTTTTTTTTTTGGAAAATCGATTTATCGTAGAATCTTCTTAATTAATTGGTTATTTTCCGTTAATCGATTATTTTCGATGTTTCAAAAATGATCGAATAATTGATTTTAAAGGAAATAATTCTTTTTTTTTTTTAAATCGATTAATCGATTATTTTAGATTTTTCAAAGATTATCGAATAATGTTTCAATGGAAATACGAAAAAAAAAAAATAGAAATTAAAAATAATCGATTATTTAAAATAAACGATAATTCGTTTATTATTTTTTGTAAACACTGATTTATCGGTTAATTGGCTTTTTAATTAATCTATTTTTTTTTATTTTTTAAAGATAATCAAGTAGTCAATTTTAAAGGAAATACGAACAAAAATAGATTGTTTGAAAATAATCGATTGATCGAAAATAATCGATTATTATTAATGATCAATAATTTATTTCGATAATCACCCACTCCTAGCGACCAAATGACTTTTAATAGGTTTAAATTTTAAAATGTTATCTGGTTTCAGACATATACATTTCTAGAGTTTTATGTGACGCATCCTCTATATTAATTAATATTCCTAAAGAAACAAGCTTTAATATATCTTTTTCTGAGGTTATAATACAAAACAGCATTTTCTCATTTTGACTAAATTTTAATATTATGTGATAGTCGTAGAAAAAATATAATGTTCAACTCACAAGTTTTGATTTGCAGTATTCGCCTGCGCACATGCTTTTTTATAATACTCTTAGACAATGACCATTTCTTACTCGATTAACAATATTCTATTTCAACATTTTACTGTAGTCTCTTAGAGAAAAGTCCATAGTAAATAATAGCTAACGAAATATTCTATTAAAGGTCTTCTCTTTACATAAAATATCGTGGCATCTGTTTAATATTAAAAAATCACGTTAAATTTATTTCATAATACAAAATTCCATTAAACGTATATTTTAAATAAATCTAATAGTTCATTATGATGCTAATAAACAAAGTCCGGTCCCTGTCACAGAGTTCGAGTCCCTGCCCAGTACCCCCACTCCGTTAACCTTTCTTTAGAAACTGGCAACATTTGCGCAGGTTAAACACCGGTGTATGTTATATCTCTGGTCTCTTTTATCTAAGGGCTACAGGTAGATTAAACACCCTTCGCAACTCGGGCGTTCAAGGATCAGTACCAATATTATAGTAATATAATGAATGTCACCTCTTTAGTTTAACCTGATAAGGTGCTTTCGGCTTAAACTTAAAATTATATACGGAGTGCCGTACAAGAGGAGTTTTTAAATATTATGTAACTTTTATAAAACAAGATTTTTTATTTATCTGTCTCTGCGAAAATAGTCTTTACATTACATTGTTATGACATTTGAAATTGTCGTTTTTATTGAAAAAAGTACAATTTAATTTTTATATAATAATTAGGTTGATAAATAATAGTGTACCTACCTAGCCTAGCTATTTAATTTTTATTTTAATACATTTTTTATGTCTGTGTAAGTTGGCAACATATAGAAAACTTTTTTTTTATTAGTTTTATAAACAAAAATTAATCGAACCTTACAACATGTCTTAATATTTCGAGTGTACTTCGCAAGTCATTTTTTCCGTTTTGTGACGAAAGTCTAATTTATTTTTAGTTTATTTATTTAAAACACACTATTTTCAATTTATTTTAGACGTACTATTTAATTTATATAATACTAACTAATAATTCTAATTTATTTCTTACACTTTAACTTTCCAATACAATGTTCTATATTAAAACTGTCTATAATCAACTGACCGCCGTCTTCAAACACGCGATATTTATATCAAGCCAACTCTGTAACCAGAATAATCCCGATGGTCGGGAAAATTTCAATTCTGACTCAACGGCACACTCCGTCCGTTCTACCCGTTTCTAGAGCCTCATCGACATTCCCAGAATATTCCATCGCCTCTAGCATGAATCGGCTGACCAGACGTGAAGGCCGCGTGCTTAGACAGAGTCAGACTTAATAATTTTATGACAGTTTGTTAAGTCTTCCACGATGGCATTTATTTGTCGGTCGAGATTACTGTATTTTGTGGCTCTTTTATTTAACTATATTTTAATATATTGGGTGCTATGATTGAACGTTTACGTTATCCGTAACGTACATGTTAGGCTCAGTTTTAACAGTAATTAGGCAAGTTCGTATGATGAAAAACGGTTTCCAACACATTACTGTTATTTTCCGCCTGTTATGTTCTAATTTAACAGTTTTCCATCATACAAACTTGCTTCGTTACTGTTAAAATTCGACCTAACATGTGCGTTATGGATAACATAAACGTTCAATCATAGGACCCAATATATTTAAACGTTGTTATGTAACTAAAAGTTAATCATTTTGTTAAATATACATATATAATATGTAAAAGATTATTGTATTTCAACCTTTTTAACGTTTGGTTAATAATGTAAACCAAATATCTACGTTATTTTAATATTAATTTTAGAGACAACCATATATTCTAAATAATTGGAAGTTTGCGTCTGTTGTTGGATACATTTCTGAAATATCAGTATGTTATATTTCTGATAGGTTTCAAATTATTATTTATAAAATATATGAAATATTACATTTACAGGATATTTTTACATTTTAGGAATGTTTTAGAAATGTTTCTGAGGCGTTTCGTAATATTTATATATTATTTTATCATATTCATGATTTCCTTAAAATGGTCCGTATTCGAGAATTTTGACAAAAAGTGCAAAATTCGAATTTTAAAGAAAATTCTTCAAATAAAAGTTGCTTACAATGTAATTCTCTATAATTTTTGTTCCATACATTTCTCTAAAATAGACCGAATTCGGGAAATTTAAGGTAAAGTGCAAAATTCGAATTTTTCTCATTATTTTCACTTGTAATACAACTAGTGGCCAAATTATTTCCGGAAATATTTTAGAAATCGCGAATAATTTGAAAATGATCCCGATATCATGCTCTATATTTTTTATTCTACACATGATTTCTCTAAAATAAACCGTAATGGAAAAATCTTTAATTTTTTACATCAACTAACTTTTTTAAAATCAAAGCTTGTTCTGCGATGTCATTCATTTCTCTTAAATTTTCGATAATTCATTACTACCTGAATCAGATTGTAATCAGAATCAGGGTACATAAACTATGGTCAAATTTCATATCCCGTCGACGCCCGAATTGCGAACTCACAGGTGCACAATTTTGGAGGGCGCCCGAGTTGCGACGAATTCAGGTAGTTTTATATTATGCCCGAGTTGCTAACGCACGAGTTGAGAAAGTACCGTAAATATAGGTGCCGGTTTAGTATGCGATTTACCTAAGCTTATCATAATTACACCAATAACAAAATAATATTTTGACAATTTGTATCCCTAAATTAGCTTAACTGGTAATTAATAGTTTTTATTTAGCACCTAATACAAACTTAACTGAATTAGAAGAAAAATCATAAATTAGTTCTTTGTTTACTAATTATCTGAAAAACAGACTGATGTTAAATGCTACACCAACCATTTTCCCTTTTCTTGAAGGCTCAAAAATTCCAGACGATGACAATGACAATCATGGCCAAAAACGCTCCAGTGAGTATTGCCAGTCCAGTAAATTTTATATAGGAATAAGAACCGAAACGTAAAATGAAAAGCTTCTATTATTGATAAAACTAATTCCCAATATTTTTTTCTAGGTAATTTTAATATTGAAGAGCCTGCCAAGAAAACCAGGCTTCTACAAAATATTATTATTAAGCCTGCTTCCGTAAAAACACAATGAAAAACTAACTAAAAATGTCACAATGCTTCAAGACACTATAGCGGAGCTGCCGTGTCATGAAATATCAGACACGAATATATCAACCCCAGCCGTTAGTCCCCCACTGTTTTCTCCTGGAAGCACTCAAACTTCTTTAAATTTGTCATGTGGAACCCCACGAAAATTTAAACTAACAAAATCTTTAAAAAAAGTGAGAAATGATAACGCCACTTTAAAGAAAAAGAATGAAAGATTACAGCATCAACTAGATTAGCTAAAACAAAATCGTATCAGTACTGTCACTCTTCAGGAATATATATGACATTAACAAATAATTTATGTCCCTCAAAGCATTTGGCAGAATTTATTATAGTACAGGTTTCCCTCTATGTACTTTATGTAATAAGACTGTATTTTAGATTAAGAGTATTTTATATATTAAAAAATATAAATAGAAATTTTAAAAACCATTAACAAAAATAAAGTTTTTATTTGAAGAAATCAGTAAATTTTGTATAAAAATCTGATGTGTCCAACACATGACTTTCCTATCTAGTTATTATAGGCTTTTTCAGGTTATTTTGTACAACCTATTGCAGCACCTCTATAAATGTTTAGAGGATAAACTAAATATATACATTTTCCACATATATCTAACTCGAAACATTTTTCTATAGATATTCATTGAAAACGAAAATACTGAAAAATTTAAATTTAGCACTCTTCCTCCAATTTTTCCATTACAGTCCATTTTAGAAAAATTATGTAAAAACAAAAATTATAGAGATCGATATCGCAAACAACTTTTAGTTTAACAATTTTCTTAAAAATCAGAATTTTGCACATTTTGTTAAATTTCTCGAATATATCAGGAACATTTGACATAAAGCAAAAATTATAGATAATAATATTAGAACAATTTTTTTTTCCAAACATAAATAACATATATATTATCTAAAATATAAAAACGTACCCCCCAGATGTTTCGACTTTGTCCAAAATTTAATCATTTCACATTAAGCCGAAGTAAAACTTAAGTTAAAAATTTAATGTTTTTTCCTTTATCCGTCGAAAACTGGAGGTCGAAAAAAATCATGATTCCTATACTTTCCTTATCTGTATACAGAGAGGAAAGTAAAAATAGTACTCTCTTGGATTAACTATATCGAAGTGTAATAATAACAGTTAAAGAATTTATTTTGTGTTCTAGTCAAATATGTAAAGTACATGTCTGTACACAAATATATACCGAGTCTTGCATACTTGAGCTAGAATAGCAATTCTCATGTAATTTGTAATGAAGTTAATTATTGACTTCCCTTGTAGATTTTCGAGTTCTAAAATTAACGTAATATATATTTGATAATTATTGATTCCATTAAAAATTATATCACGCCGGACGATGTAGCACCGAATATAAAGTTAGAATACGGACCTGAACTTTTACCGAAATAAAGTTTAAATACGGGTATGAACTATTACCGAATTCTCTCTCCGCTTGACTACCTGCTCTGACTTGGCGATAAAAGAATTTGTCTGAGCGACTTCAAAGGCGGCATCGGCAAGTGAATATTCTGATTCTTTATACTTCTGTGATTAGGTAACTGCGAGGGTAAATGATTTAATTTTGTGTTTCAGGTATATCATTATTAAGTTCTGTGCCCTAACGCGTTACTATAAAAATCATACCTGCTAATGTTCTTTCAGATCCAGCTTAACTTGTGCCGAAACGCCCTTTGCCTATAAATTCGTATGTAAATTGTGCATGTTAATTTAATAAAAAAAATTTCTTAATTTGTAATGGAAATCCCTCAATAACTGAATAAATAAATAAATATAATATATTGTGGATATAAAAACGTTGTTCTCACACTGAAACACAGCCGCGATAAGTTTTATAAAAATTAAATACGATAAAATATTCGATAAACAAGTTAACAAGCTGATTAACGTCTGGTGGTCGATTCTTGACCTTTCTCTTCGCCACAGATTTTTAAATCATAAATTTACTTTTGACCATAGAAAAATAAAAAGAGGTTTGAATAAATGGCGGGACTTGTTTCCTTGTTGGTAGTTGAACCGTAAGCGCTTAGCGCGCTGCTATCACTAAATTCAAACCCGTTTTACACCCATAAAAAAATATGTTTTCAAAAATAATGACAAAGAAATCAATAATTTTACTGATTTACCCCTTTAAATTTCACTTTAATATAATGTGATCAAATACAGGGATAATCGTTAATAAATTTAAAGTTAAAGCTAAATTTAAATATTATTAGATGGTGTAAATCTGGCTTTGAAAATAAATTAGGTTATGTTGCTATAAATATGTCAGCCTGATATTATTTTCATTTTCAAATGCAGGTGATATTTTTTTCAAATTCAGGTGAGTAAATTGTATTAAGTGTAAGTTAGATTTAACTAATTTAATTATGGGGAGGTTCTTAAGAAAATCATTAACTTCTGATTCATTTAAATTTTAATTGCAGAAGTATTTTTCTCACAAAACTAACAAGAAATTTTATGTTTTTCCTGCTATTATTACTCTAAATGGATCCACATTTTAAACATTTGTGGTCAAAAAAATGAAAGGAGTTATGAGCAAAATGTGTAAAGCCAATTTACAAACAAATTTAATATTGTAGAACCCGAGATATAGAACCTCATCCTAGTTTTACTCATAAAGACCATGATGAAAAAAGGCGAATGATTTGTGCTTAAAAAGTTATTGTTCAATTTTTGGATGATATTCATTATTATATTTATCAAATAATACCCAAATATGTTCAAAAACTTATATGCTTTAGGTCAACATGTTAATTTTTGCATAGTTCACCCATTAAGATCATAAATCAGATGTTTTCTATTTTTATTGAAATTTTTATACCTTTTATTGCAAGAAAAATGTAAAAATTTAAAAAAGTTATGACTCCTGTTAATTTTTAATTTTAAGATACACACTGCACCTTTATTTTTGTTTTGTTTTAGATATTTCTCGGTATGGAATGTACATAAATGTGTTTCTTAATTAGGGTGAGTTTCAAAGCCCACCTGTATTGAAGCTGGAGGCTTATTGTACCCGAAATAGGCATTACAACTATTCTAGATTGAAATAGATGGGAAAAGGCCTTAAAGGGACAATAAGTATAAGAATATTAGAATTAGAATGATTTGTCCTTGGATTAATAAGGGATATTTAAAACATTAAAACAATTGTGTTTATAAATTAACTACTTTGACTTTTTATAAAAACTATATTCGGTTTTTTAATAATAAAAACATTGTCATGTGGCTATGCTGGTTATTATATTATATTTTTATTTTTCAGTAATTTAGTGTGTGATATAGTGCTTATTATGTTCAAAATATGCAGTTAGAAGATAATGAAACACATGTAATTACATGGTAATTCTAAATAAATTAAACTTGTTAAAAATGTGTTTTATTTTTCAACTAATTTTATTTTTCAGTTAAAGCAAGTGACATTTTCCTTTTTTCAACATTTACCTACAACAAAAATTCACTAAACTTATTGTTTGTTTAGTAGTTGTAAGTAAAAGTTGTCAAATAGAAAAATGCTACTTTAAATTGCTTCAAATATCTAAATTATCAAGCCCGCCAATTTTTAAACCGCTTCAATTAGTAGTGTTCTACTTTATCGACTGAAACTGACAGGTGTAGTTCAACCGTAAGCGCTTAGCGCGCTACTGTCGAGGTCAAGCAAACTTGTTACCAACTATTTACACGGAATCCGACCCCCGTGCTTTTGACTACTCGAAATAATAGCTTTTGTTTGCCACTGCTAATATAACATGTGTGCAACAAACTTTTCGGACATTTTCTTGGCTTAGCTCAAAGTCTTCTTCAAAGTGCAAGAAGAAACTAAAAGAAATTAGGCAAGCTTTTTTTATTTTTTTTAGCAAAAGTAGAAACAGCTTGAATGTCACAAAAAAGGAGGTGAGTTTTTTGTAAGAACCATCTTATTTTATTAATTAATGTTAAGACAAACACTCCTTTGAAAATAAATTCACAAAATGATGACGGGTTTATCCACTTAAAAGTCTGAGATAAGTATCCCACTGGGTCTAGGAAATTTCTAAAGTAGGGTAACATAATTCTAAGAAGTCACAGATTGTAACTAATTTTATTGTGGGTGTTTGTATGATTGTTTGATATCGGGTGAGTGTTTCACTTATCTCTCTGTAACCGATCTGTTTAGGATGAAACACTGCTATTGGTTTTTAACTGCTAATTAAAATTTACTTGAGTACAATAACGATGACAATAATAACGTGGTTAACTTAATACTGCCTTATCAAGGGTTTGCCCTGATGTATTTATACTTTTACCATAGACAAAGGTTGTTCTCTCTAAATCTTCCAAATATTATTTATGTTTACGTTAATTAAAATATGGGGGTTATGATTGACAACCTGTGTTATTTTTAACAGGTCTGTTATTTTATAAATACACAGAAATTACAACCTGTTCACAAATAACGTGTCTGTTAAAAATAACATTACTTGTCGATCATAACCCAGTTAATCTACAATAGCTCAAATATTTACGAATACTTTTGTCTATCGTTTCTCTTATCTAGGAATTAAACGATTCAAAACCAATTATGGAATTATTACACAATTATAACTAAAATAACACATTAATGGATATTTATACAGGGTGTTTCATTGGTAAAGGGACTCCCTTTAACCATGGATGGAGACCACCGAGGTGCTTCCAAATAACCCATACTTAATGGGTTTTTCGACCTTTATAGCCGAGATACAGGGTGTTTTATCAATTTGGCCTATTTCTTTCCAGACTCACCCTGTATATGTTTTTGACATTTGGCGTACTTATTCACCGTAACATACCAAATCTAAAAAGGTATAAACAAGAAACGAAATCCTGGTCCGTCTTTACAAAAAATTAATAAATTCGTGCATCCTTAAAACAACATCCTGTATGTCTGAATTTGAAATTTTTGTTTTTCATATTTGAAAAGAGCACAAAAAACTGAATCCAATAATGTACATTTTATTTTTGCGCAGACGATTTTACTACTGAAATTATAAGTCCAAATTGTTATTTTTGAGCATTTTGGAGGTACAAACTGGAAACGGACGGAGTTTTATTAATTTTATTACGGTATATTTAAAATTATTTAAAGTATATTTCTAAAAGCTACAGATATGTTAATACTTATAATTGTATGCATCTACACCATTTCAAAAAATAATTTCAGGTCCGGTTTTAGGGCCAAAAATCAGCATTATTTTTTTTTTCGACCGCACCCTGTATAGATTATGCCATGTAAGTTTTAATAAATAGTATGTAGGATAATAATATGGAAAGAGACTAACATTCAGTAGAACAAATAATAACATTTACAACTAAAGGAAAAACACACAAATAATAACTAATTAATACATAATAAACAAATCAAAATAACAACTAATAATACAAAGAAATACAAATGTTGGAAATGAAGTAATAAACCTTATTGCTACTAAAAACTACAAGAGTTCTTCAAAATGACCTCCATTTTGTTCGATGCATTTTCTTGCTCGTTTTAAAATATGGTTGACGGCTTTTCTGAGTTCATCGGGATTATTTTTCATTTCTTCGCACGCGTTTTCTATCCTCCCAACTAGTTCTTCCCTACTATTTATGGGAGTGGAATATACTTTTGTTTTTAGATGTCCCCAAACGTGGTAATCCAGCGGATTAAAGTCCCAAACAATTACCATAAAATATTAACTTAGAGAAACCATTATGAAATTACTTCCTTATAAATGAGATTTTAATATGAGAATTAATGGTCTCTTTCAGTTGTTTTAGGAATTTTAAACTGACAAAATATCTTTCAATTCATTTTAAATAAAAGGCTTCTAATGATACACATATTATTTATCCATATCGGTCACCAGCCATTGGACTATTTATTCACATGCAATCTGAAATTAATACGGCAATTGGTTTAGCTACCGAATTAAAATAGAGTAGCTACCTAAAACAAAAATCTGATTATTTCTGTTATTTATATTGGACTCCCGTCTTTATGCAAAGTCAAACTGATACAACAAACATGACATGTAATGTTGCAAATAAGATTTATTATATTTGCTGTCTATGACGATCATCAACTACATAATTCACAATTTTTATTTTTACATAAATATAAAACAGAAATACATGAACATTTGGTTATCTGTTTGACAGATATTAATTTAGAAACTTCGTAATCTTTTTGTATTATATGTATATCCTTTCACCGCATGGAGGAAAACGGCTTTGGTAAATGAATAATAATTATTGTTTTTCATATCCATTGCTGAATCTCGTCTTAGAGTAAGTTTTACTAAAACTTTACAATTTACTAAAACTTAACTTACTAAAACTTAAATAATTTACTAAAACTTAAATAACTTACTAAAACTTGACTAACCTACTAAAACTTAACTTACTAAAACTAAACTTACTAAAACTTAACTTACTAAAGCTTAACTTATTAAGACTTAACTTACTAAAATAACTTACTAAAACTTATCTTACTAAAACTTATCTTACTAAAACTTACTAAAACTTACTAAAACTTACTAAAACTAACTAAAACTAACTAAAACTTACTAAAACTTACTAAAACTTACTAAAACTTACTAAAACTTACTAAAAACTTACTAAAACTTACTAAAACTTACTAAAACTTACTAAAACTTACTAAAACTTACTAAAACTTACTAAAACTTACTAAAACTTACTAAAACTTACTAAAACTTACTAAAACTTACTAAAACTTACTAAAACTTACTAAAACTTACTAAAACTTACTAAAACTTACTAAAACTTACTAAAACTTACTAAAACTTACTAAAACTTACTAAAACTTACTAAAACTTACTAAAACTTACTAAAACTTACTAAAACTTACTAAAACTTACTAAAACTTACTAAAACTTACTAAAACTTACTAAAACTTACTAAAACTTACTAAAACTTACTAAAACTTACTAAAACTTACTAAAACTTACTAAAACTTACTAAAACTTACTAAAACTTACTAAAACTTACTAAAACTTACTAAAACTTACTAAAACTTACTAAAACTTACTAAAACTTACTAAAACTTACTAAAACTTACTAAAACTTACTAAAACTTACTAAAACTTACTAAAACTTACTAAAACTTACTAAAACTTACTAAAACTTACTAAAACTTACTAAAACTTACTAAAACTTACTAAAACTTACTAAAACTTACTAAAACTTACTAAAACTTACTAAAACTTACTAAAACTTACTAAAACTTACTAAAACTTACTAAAACTTACTAAAACTTACTAAAACTTACTAAAACTTACTAAAACTTACTAAAACTTACTAAAACTTACTAAAACTTACTAAAACTTACTAAAACTTACTAAAACTTACTAAAACTTACTAAAACTTACTAAAACTTACTAAAACATACCAAAACTTACTAAAACTTACTAAAACTTACTAAAACTTACTAAAACTTACTAAAACTTACTAAAACTTACTAAAACTTACTAAAACTTACTAAAACTTACTAAAACTTACTAAAACTTACTAAAACTTACTAAAACTTACTAAAACTTACTAAAACTTACTAAAACTTACTAAAACTTACTAAAACTTACTAAAACTTACTAAAACTTACTAAAACTTACTAAAACTTACTAAAACTTACTAAAACTTACTAAAACTTACTAAAACTTACTAAAACTTACTAAAACTTACTAAAACTTACTAAAACTTACTAAAACTTACTAAAACTTACTAAAACTTACTAAAACTTACTAAAACTTACTAAAACTTACTAAAACTTACTAAAACTTACTAAAACTTACTAAAACTTACTAAAACTTACTAAAACTTACTAAAACTTACTAAAACTTACTAAAACTTACTAAAACTTACTAAAACTTACTAAAACTTACTAAAACTTACTAAAACTTACTAAAACTTACTAAAACTTACTAAAACTTACTAAAACATACCAAAACTTACTAAAACTTACTAAAACTTACTAAAACTTACTAAAACTTACTAAAACTTACTAAAACATACTAAAACATACTAAAACATACCAAAACTTACTAAAACTTACTAAAACTTACTAAAACTTACTAAAACTTACTAAAACTTACTAAAACTTACTAAAACTTACTAAAACTTACTAAAACTTACTAAAACTTACTAAAACTTACTAAAACTTACTAAAACTTACTAAAACTTACTAAAACTTACTAAAACTTACTAAAACTTACTAAAACTTACTAAAACTTACTAAAACTTACTAAAACTTACTAAAACTTACTAAAACTTACTAAAACTTACTAAAACTTACTAAAACTTACTAAAACTTACTAAAACTTACTAAAACTTACTAAAACTTACTAAAACTTACTAAAACTTACTAAAACTTACTAAAACATACCAAAACTTACTAAAACTTACTAAAACTTATAGAACAATTTAAACCATAACTGGGGTATTAGAAAAATCAAAGTTACAATTTAAAAATGATGTAAACGAAACAGCATACAAGCTTTCATATGGTTTGCGTAAGAGAATAGCCTCCGGACTAGTTAAGTAGTATCGGAATCAGCTCACGAACAAAACCTATGCGAGCTGGTACAGTAATACCATAAAATAAATAATTCCGGAAGCGTGCGAGGTTACCCATTGGCGTCAGCGATGACTATCAGTTGCCGCTTGACGCAGCTGTCTGCTGAACTCTCTTGTAACCTTGAACGTTCTGTTTCGACAAACAAGGAGGTACAGTCGAATCAAAAGTGTTTTAGAAATCCTTCAGCGCAGTATTTAACCTTAATAGATATATTTATGTTAATAGATAATTGTATAATAGTAATTGCAATTACTATAACTAATTACTTAATGTAAATAAATATACTTTAGCACAGGCAAATAGGTATCTATTTTAAAATGGTTATAAATACGTAGGTAAAAACAAATTAGATATTTGGAAGCGTAAACTTGATTTAAAATGCAAATATTGTATAGGTATTGTAAATAACAATTAAGCATATGCTTTTTCTTAAAATTGAGAAAGTTGAGAACATTTGCTGTAGAATTTCTGATAGAATTCAGAAAAACACATAAAAAAGTTAACTGATAAGGGTATAAGGTCCGGTTTTTCAATCTCCGGCTATTTAGGATAGCTGGCAGCTACGGAGATAGCCGTCAGCCACTGCCTGTCAAAACGTTTATCGACCTCCAGTTATACGATAGCCGTCAGCTATTCTGACTGTAACCGTAACCGACACTTGCAAGTGGTAATTTCGTACAGATAGCCGCCAGCTATTTATTGTACATGCGTAAGACGATGTTTGTTAAATTTAGAGGTTAATATTTTTATTAATTTTATTTCTGAAAAATGGGTTTCTTTGAATATATTTACAGCGACGATGCCAAAAAATAAATTATTTAAATTATTGAATATTAATCAATGGTGACCGTGTAATCCGTGTGTTGTAAGGGAACGGCCCATTTATTTCGATATCGATGAACTGAATTTTATTTTTTTTTGTTTTTTGTGTCATCGGCATCAACTGCTATGGTTATTAGCCTCGTGTTCTGTGTAGACTTTGTAACTGTTTCCCAGCGCCACTTTAGGAACAACACTGTTAATTAGTACCCAACAGTAAATGGTCGAGTGGGGAATCCTACCATTCACTGTTGGGTACTAATTAACAGTGCTGTTCCTAAAGTGGCGCTGGGAAACAGTAACAAAGCCTACACAGAACACGAGGCTAATAACCATAGCAGTTGATGCCGAATTATTAAATTTTAGATTATTCTGCAACCTTCTCATTTCGTTTACGTGATATTGCATTTTCCGTTTTTTTTACATTTTGTAAGGACCAAATTTCAATAGTAGGGCTCTATCTGATTCCGCGTAATTAGATATTTTCTCTTTTTTCTAAATCACCAATTGCCCAAAAACAGAAAATAACAAGATCTTAAAGAAAAATGGAAGCAAAATAGAACAATTTTTATGTGAAGGTCGGTGACGATCAACACAAGACACGATATGTAAAACGGAAAATTTAAATTATCCAATAAAAACCATTTAACAAATTAGCAGAAATGCCAACCTGTCTAAGAATAAATAAAAACTATTAGACTACGTAGCTAGCAGTTAAATTCGTGATGAAAAACACTTCCATCCATATTCCATCGGTAACAGGGACTTTGACTGCCAGCTAAATATAGCTGTCGGCTACGTAACAGCCACTTTGACTGGACATTGAAAAACCGACCCTAAAAGCACCAAATAGAACAGACGGGTCTAGAGATGGATGAACTCAAACATAGTGTTAGCTTCCAGTATTTATTACATAAATATTTGCTAGAAACTCCCTGTAGTATTTTTGGATGCGGTGCGTCTTTCGCTGACACAAGATATTCTAATATTTCGATGAGTGGACAGACGCAGTTTTAACAATGAAGAAAGGGAAATATAGACCGGCATTGAGACATTCATGATTAGCTGTTCAACCATTATTGATTAATAAAGTTTATTTTTGTAAAGTGAATTTCTATTACCCCTTAGCTAATATCAGAAGTTGGGATAAAGAATCTGTTGTTGTGTGGTGTTGTGATGTTCGAATAGTTTCTGTTGTGAATTAAAGTTGTGTTAAAATTTTTGTCAAAATGCCGAAAATTAAAAGAAAACATCGTAATTCAAGTAGTTCTGGCAGTAACTGAACTCTACTCCTTTTTGTTTTAATCAGTAGCGCTCTACGTCATCTAGTTCAACGTCAACTAGCTCTACTGCATCCAAAGAAAATCGTAGAAGCCACAGATGAAAATCTAGAAAATCAAGGGGTTGAAACCAAGATAACGACGAAATTTTAAAGAGTAAGATTATCAGATAAAAAAAAAACTAATGGAAATTGGGGTAAGTGAGTTCCTTTAGGGAAAAAGTAACTTTCACTCACAATAATACCAGATTTTGACCGTAAAAATGAAAATATCTATGAATGCTTACATATTTTCGGTGAACATGCCTTTTGTTATAAATTTGGACGAGCGGAAGACAAAATTTCAAGCTTTAAATAAATTAAAAGTTAGGCGCTGAAAAGTGGTAGGTACCTATAAAGATTTGATTATAAACGAAATAGTGCATGATAAACATAAAATTGCAAAAATAAAGAGTGTTTTATTCAGAATGTATTATAGATCGCAATTTTACGGAAAATACATAAAAAAATAAAATATTGCCGTGTAGACGAAAAATTACATTTTTTTTAGACATCAACGCAATAAAATAAATGAAATATGTTTGATTCTGTAGATGATATAACTGTTAATAACTTACTGTGCAGCTATAATTGTATTTTTATTTTAAATCTCACAAGGATTTAAGTAAAATCACCTGTGTTACTATGAAATTACATTTTATTTTAAACAATCGCAATCTATAATCTATACAGGATGGCCGATGCGGTAGGTATAATTAAAATTAAAAAAATATATATCAAGGAGCTATTGCTAGCGAATAGTATCCAAGAAAGTAATTCATTGTAGATCAGCTCTGTTTTATTGGTTAACGAAAAAAATTGGGAGAGTGACTGATTAACTGAAGTTCAAAGCCAAGATCCATAAATTCAAAAAAGTATGTACAATTTTAGAATCAGGATAAATAGACGAAGAAAAGGGAATTTTTAATAATTACGATTTAAGAGCAATCCAAATTTTTCAATTAAACGATCTTAGGTGGGTTGTAGAGTGATCGAACCGGTTATCGGACACTTAAGTAATTTTTGGCGGGAAAACGTATATAATTGAGTTATTTTTCTATGTATATTATTTATACAGGGACATAAGTAATCAATGGAGGATTGAGAATAGAAAAAGAAAAGGCAATATATGTTATGTGAATAAATTTTCAAAATAATTAAAAAAAAAGTTGGGAAAAGTACCTTTTACCAGTTTTCGATCGCCCTAGATACCTTAAAATTGCCGATGGCAATGAAAATTAACTAATAACTATGTCAAATATTGCCGCAGTTGCCCATATCATAAAGCTCAATCACGTAAAAAACCAGGTCTCTTATTTTCCATTGTAAAACATTGTCGTCCATTTCATACACTGTATAATATGGCAATTTACATAAACGAAAAAGTGTACAAGGTATAAACTGCAGAAGTTTTGTATAAAAAGAAGAAATCGACATTATCATACAGCTGTGGGTATGCCTAGAACCAGTGTAAAATTTCAAATATTTAATAAAACAATATTAGTTGCTTTGTTTCTTTATCGCAAGTGAAGCTTATACTAATTTAGATGAATGGGATTCCAACATAAAAAAATACAACTGAGTATCAAAAGTACTACAAATAAAACAATATAATTATGTTCCATAATGAAACAAACAAAAAGTTGCGAGAAAAATTTAAAGGTTTATTTTTTTTTAATGTACAGGAAGTTATTGGTAATGATCGGTAGGTACAAGGTAAAGACTTAAAAAGTTTTATTTTGAAACAATAATGTAGAAATTACTTATTATTTCTAAAACATTGTATTTGAGAATTACAGAAATTATAAAAGTATTTGTAAATTATCTACTTCTTGTTATAGTGTGTCAAAGTATTTGTTTGTAAATATATTCACCTCTTTTCTAAAGACTTGAATGAAAAGCCGACACTATAATTTTACGATTATTTTTATGAAACTTCTAAACAAGCAAAATGTTTTAATGTTGACGATGCATATAATGCAAGGTCTTGAATTGGAAAACTAATGTTAATGTGAGTTTTTGTTATCGACTTCTATCGTTCAAAATACAAATCAGTAAAATGAATAGAGGATTTGATATATCATGCATTTTTCCTTAGGCAAGCAAATTAGTTCTACTGTGATTCACATAAGCAGATACTTAACAGAACCTATATACTAGGAACTCAATAACAATAACAAATAATATTATGTTCTAGGTGATGCTTCCAACACTAAGAGCAAATCAGTTTTCGCTACAGACTGGCGTTACATAACAGTGCGGTGTTGACGATGTTGTAGATGTAAATAAAAATAATGTGAAGTAATTAAATACGATGGTTACAAAATTAGTACTGAAGAACTGAGTTAAAAAATACTGACGATGAACAAGGTTTCTGAAGATGAAAAACTCAAGAAAAGCAGTTCCATGGAAATAAATATCTCTAAAACACTATCAGGTGGAAATGTTTTCAGACATAGCACTGTAAAGAGGCTATCAGGTGAAAATGTTTTCAGGCATAGTACTGTAGAGGACTCATTTCTAAAACACTATCAGGTGGAAAATTTTCAGACATAGCAATGCAAAAAGGCTATCAAGTGAAAATGTTTTCAGGGATAGTACTGTAAGGTTTCGTTTCTAAAACACTATCAGGTGAAAATGTTTTCAGACATAGTACTGTAAAGAGTCTATCAGGTGAAATCGTTTTCAGGCATAGTACTGTAGAATCTCACACCAAAATACTATCATCAGGTGAAACTGTTTTCAGACATAGTACTGTAAAGAGTCTATCAGGTGAAATCATTTTCAGACATAGTATTGTAGAATGTCATCTCAAAAATATTAACAGGTACAAATGTTTTCAGGCATAGCACTGTAAAAAGTTTTCAGACATATCACTGTAAAAAGTTTTCAGACATAGTATTGTAGAATGTCATCTCAAAAATATTAACAGGTACAAATGTTTTCAGGCATAGCACTGTAAAAAGTTTTCAGACATATCACTGTAAAAAGTTTTTAGGCATAGTATTGTAGAATATCATCTCCAAAACATTATCAGGTAAAAATGTTTTCAGGCATAGTGTAGTATCTCGTTTCTGAAACACTGTCAGGTAAAAATGTTTTCAGGCATAGTACTATAGAAAGTCTATCAGGTAAAAATATTTTCAGACATAGTACTGTAAAAAGTCTATCAAGTGAAAATGTTTTCAGTACTCGCTACCTAAAGTCAACAAAAAAAAAAAATAATATTTGTATGGTGATAAATTATTATTATTATTCCAGATATTCATACATCAGATATACCTTGAGGACAAGGTTCACATCCAGGATGGCCGGATGTTAGCTTCCAGTATTTATTACATAAATATTTGCTAGAAACTCCCTGTAGTATTTTTGGATGCGGTGCGTCTTTCGCTGACACAAGATATTCTAATATTTCGATGAGTGGACAGACGCAGTTTTAACAATGAAGAAAGGGAAATATAGACCGGCATTGAGACATTCATGATTAGCTGTTCAACCATTATTGATTAATAAAGTTTATTTTTGTAAAGTGAATTTCTATTACCCCTTAGCTAATAATAGTGATAAAGTCAAAATTGCCGTTTAATAAATAATGTAATATACATTCTATTGGTCGGCGCGTTATGAGCTTTTCGCATCTCAAGCCAGACAGCTTTTTGATCAAATTAACACCTAAACCCCGTTTAAATATTTGTGTCGCTTACGAGATTTTCGTAGCTCAGTGACGATATACTGCCGTCCTAGCAAGAAAGGTCCTATCTGAAAATTTGTTGTTTCGAAATATTCGAGTTTTTAACTATTTTTAGCAGACATATTTATTTTTTTTAAACCTTTTTTGTGTAACTTTTAGCAGCTAGAACCTTTCTTGCTAGGACGGCAGTACACATGTGCTCATGTAGTTCACTAAAGACAAATAACATGTTAATTTGTTACGTTTCAGTAAATTAAGTACCTATTACCATTGCTGGACAGTAGTGGCATTTTGGTGGATAAATACAGGGTAGCCAGTTCCCCTGTAAATAGTTGGTAACAAGTTTGTTTGCCCTCGACAGTGGCGCGCTGAGCGCGTTATGATGAACTATAATTCGGTACAGTCGGTAAAGTAGAAAACTACTAGGTAAAGCGATTTAAAAAATGGCGGGCTTTAAAATTTATGAAATTTGAAGTAATTTCAAGTAACATTTTCCTATTTTACAGCTTTTACTTACAATAATTGAAACAATCAATAAGTAAAATGAATTTTTATTGTAAGTAAATGCTGAAAAACGGAAAATGTCACTTGTTTTAAATGAAAAATAAAAACATTTGTAATAAGTTTATTTTATTTAGAATAGGTAACTATATCATTACATTATATTAAACATCATATTCACAATATGTTGAAAAATGTTCAAGGGTTGAAGTTAATTTAAAAATATACGTTTACACTAATCACGATTATTATTGTTATTAATATTATTATTTTATATCTATAAAATTACCTAATATCACAAAATTACACATTATCACAAAAAGTACACATTAAAAATAAATTGAGTTTACTACCTGAAATTTTTTTTATTATTCTTAAGCTCTATTGGGTGTTCCAGTGCCAGAGTTGCTAAAAAATAATTAATTAAGTTGAGATCAAAGTTTAAGAAAAATTTAAAAATAGTCACTTGTCAAATAAGTATTTAATTTTGTCATGAACTACATAATTTTAAGGAATAGGTAACTTTGGCATGTATAGAAATGATTTTAAAACAATAACAAAGAAATTTTGTTGGTTAGGTAACTCTGGCACTAAACCACTTTACTATCCCTTCACCCATCTATTTCGGTTCATTGTAGTTGCAATATCCATTCCAAAAATCTCCATACTCAGGAATAACTAAAACAAAAAAAAATAAAGGCGCAGTGTGTATCTTAAAATTAAACTAAAATTTTTAAATAAATTTGTTTCTGATAATTTTAAAGCAGTCTTAATTGTATTTTTAGATTTTAATAAACTATTTTTTAATCTTGAAATTTTGTTTTGCTGCTCTCGATTAATATAATAAAATTTTCTCTTTCTAGGAGTTAAATTACCAATTGTAGTTGCATTAATTTGATTTAAAATACCAGTTCTTACACGTGGTTTCTTTATTAAAGGTTCCTCAACACATTCAATTCTATCATTAAAAAAATCTAGCTTTCTTTTAGCTGAAGTTATATTCGAAACAGAAGGTTTAATCAAAACATTACTAATTACATTTATTTTTGCAAGAGAATTTGATGAAGGTAGCTTTGAAAAATTTTCATCTAATGTAATATTATTATTAGTAGTAATATTCTCTTCTAAAGGCGCTAAAGGCAAGGCAAATTTAATGAGCTTAGTTGGCAAAGTGCTGGTGAAGGCATTCCCGTCAAAATGATCCTCGCACTATAGTTTTTTTTAGATGTGTAGGGAATATTTAAAATATCAAACCATTTCTCTCTAAGGGTAATAATGGACGGAAAAGTAAAAAATTTCTTATTAAGTGAATGTAAATAATATTTGCTTCTGCAATTTGGAGCAGCACATGATAATGTGAATTTATTATAAGTTAATGACATCGTTAAGGACCTCAGTATATTTTTACACCTATAAATTACTTAAATTTAACTAAAACTAAATTAAAATTAAGATTAATTAAATTTTACTCACCTACATTTTCCACGACTGTCATGTTTTAGTGTAACATAACCTAATTTATTAGCAAAGCCAGATTTACACCACCTCATAATATTCAAATGTAGCTTTAACTTTATAAATTTATAACAATTATCCCTGTATTTGATCATTATATTGTATTAAAGTGATATTTAAAAGATTGCACTAGTAAAATTATCGATTTCTTTAAAATTTATTCATTTTTTAATTATCATATGGGTGTAAAAACGGCTTTTATTTAGTGCTCGCAGCGCGTGAAGCGCGATATGATAAACTACAAACAAGGAAACAATTCCCGCCTATTATTCAAACCTTCTCTTTTTAGTTTTTCTATGGATAAATACATCATTTCACCGGACATATACCTATGCCGTTTTGCTGTACGTTTGCTGCGCAATATCTAATGCTGGACAAACTTTAAAAATGCTTTACAAAACAGCAATATGCTGTAACTATGGTCGCCCTAGTGTAATAATATTTTGATCACTTAAAATACATTTTGAAAATATTGTGTTGTAGGTTTCCTTTGTGCTGAAATATAATTCTAGTAAAAATCTCAAGAATTTTAGAA
Organism: Psylliodes chrysocephalus; assembly: GCA_927349885.1. Classification (NCBI taxonomy): domain Eukaryota; kingdom Metazoa; phylum Arthropoda; class Insecta; order Coleoptera; family Chrysomelidae; genus Psylliodes; species Psylliodes chrysocephalus. The sequence continues at coordinate 52,353,023 of OV651819.1, forward strand.
GCTAAAGTTAACAATACAGAATTGGTTAAAGAAGAATATATACCATCTGAAATTTTTTCTTTTCCTTTCATGGCAAAATATCGTGCTAAAAAAATTGTTTTTATTAAAAAGCTCTGTTTAAGTTGGACATAAATTATTAAGCATCAAATTTGTAAAAGTCAAAACAAATTTCATTATTTATTTAAAACAACAAAGTCAGTAAAAATCAACTAAAAATAGGTGCAACGATTTAAACAAGCATATTTTTCATTTTTTTTATACATATTATTTTCTTTAATAATAGTTAAATAAATTTATTATCTCCAAAGTTATTTTTCACAGAAGAAACTATATAATTAAATTTTTTTCCTTGTAGTTCTTGGGTTTTAGGTGTTGATGAAATGAAACTCGTGTTTAGTAGATTATTAAAGCTTTCGGCCCTGCTCAGGGCCTTCTTCTGAAGAAGGCCCTGTGTGATTTAAAAGTGGCCGAATTGCGTCGAGAATTAGAGGATCGTGATCTGGAGACTACAGGGAAGAAAGCAGAACTGGCAGAGAGGCTTAAAGAAGCACTGGAAAGTGAAGGTTTGGATCCGGAAACGTATTTATTTTCTGATGATGCGTCTTCTATAATTTTTTCTATGGAAAGTAAGATCTCTTCGTTAAAAATCAAAATGTCTTCTGATATGTCTTCCATGAAAACCGATATTTCTTCTAATATTTCCTCATTAGAAACTAAAGTTTCTTCAGATGTTTCCTCCTTAGAAAGTAAAGTTTCTTCTGACATTACTTCCTTAGAAAGTAAAGTTTCGTCTGATATTTCTTCCTTAGAAGAAAAGGTGACTTCTGACATATCTTCTTTAAAAAACCAAATTTCTTCCGACTTGGAAAACAAAATGTCTTCTCTGAAAAATGAAATCTCTGCTGATGTGGAAAATAAGATGACTTCCGTTGAAGAGAAAATAATGTCTTCCGTTGAGGACAAAATAAAACAGATGGAAAAGAAGATAGAAGAAATGGAACACGTAGACCAAACCAAGAACGGTGAAATAACGTGCCATGAGGTGGAGTCAAAGTTGAAATTGGAAAGAGCTGTAAATTCTCCTCGTGTTAAAGCCCCAACTTTTGACGGGAAGATGTCATGGACGAACTACCTTAAGCAGTTCGAAACAGCTGCCAGAGCAAACGAGTGGTCTGAACGAGAGAAGGCAATAAATTTGACCATTGCCCTTCGAGAAGACGCTTTGGATGTCCTTCAGACTATACCCGTGAACGAGACAGATGATTTTGAACAACTGAAAAAGAGACTCAATATGCGATATGGCCACAAACACTTGGAGCAGGTATACAGATTACAGTTGAAGAATCGCAAACAGAAACGTGACGAGAGCCTTCAAGAATTTGAATTAGATATTGCGAAGATGGTGCGATTTGCCTACCCATCAGCTCCGGAATACATGATTTGCCATGTTTGGCCGTTCAAGCATTTGTAGATGGACTTTGTGACCATGAAATGCAAAGAACACTTCGTTTAGCCCATCACAAAACATTGCTCGATGTCTTGTCCGCTGCTCTTGAATATGAAGCGGCTACGCTGGCTTCTGGTGGATACAGAGAAGTAAGGACTGTAAAAGAAAAAGAAAAGGGAAATAAATTGGACCAATTGTTTCACATGATAAAAATCCTTATTGAGAAGCAACCGAAGACTATTAGGTGCTGGAATTGCGGTGAAATAGGAAAAGTAAGCAGTTCGCGCAAACGTCTAAAGAACACTACGAATCTAAAAACCGTGCCGGTGGCTGTACAGGAAGGAACAGTGTTACTTGAAAGTAGTGAAACCATACGAGCAAGGAACTGTAGAGAAGGCAACGCCTGTCATGGCGGAACCTTCGAAGCGCAATAAAGGTGTTGGTCAAGGAACTCTGATTGGAAAGGGGTTGGCCACATCTGTTAAAGAAGTTACAGTACGAAGAACGTCGGTTGTCAGCGATGAGTGCCCACTCATAAAGTCAAACTTAGGGAAGAACAAGAGAATGATCCCGTTTTAAAGAAGATACGAGAATGGAAAGAGGAAAATCTTCGACCTACTTGGCAAGAAGTATCTAAATTTTCTCCAGTAGTTAAATCATATTGGGCTCAGTGAAACTTCTTTATCCTGGAAGATGGCTTATTAAAGCGAGAACTTGAAAATGATGATGGTTCCGAGAACAGAAGACAGTTGGTCATTCCAAGAAGTAGAGTAGCTGAAGTACTCCGTCAGTTACACGACAGTCCATCAGGAGGACATCTCGGTGTTAGGAAAACCCTTCAGAGGATTCGGGAAAGGTTTTACTGGATGAACAGTTCCGATGATGTAAAGAACTGGTGTAAGAAATGTACCACCTGTGCTATGAGTAATGGACCTCAACGAAAAAGGAAGGCTCCCATGAAGCAATACAACGTTGGTAGCTCATTTGAGAGGATCGCCTTAGATATTGCTGGACCATTCCCCGCGACCGAGGATAGTAATAAATACATTTTGGTGGTTATGGATTATTTTACAAAGTGGGTGGAAGTCTATGCCATTCCAAATCAAGAGGCCGCAACTGTTGCAGATGTATTGATAAAAGAGTTTATCTGTCGATTTGGAGTGCCCTTGGAAATTCACAGTGACCAAGGCAGAAATTATGAAAGTCAACTTTTCCGTGGAATCTGTGACAGACTAGGCATGAAGAAAACCAGAACCACAGCATTGCACCCACAATCCGATGGAATGGTAGAGCGAATGAATAAGACCATTGGCAAATATCTGTCAAAAGTGGTTTTAAACCATCAGCGAGATTGGGATAAGTATCTTTCGCTCTTTGCAATGACTTGTAGATCCGCTGTCAATGAATCAACAGGCCAAACACCAGCAAAGGTCTTGTTTGGGCGTGATATGAGACTTCCGTGCGACCTCGAGTTTGGATGCCGACCTGGAGAAGATGTAGCTGGTGAAGATTATGTGATCCAGTAACGAAGAAGAATGGACGACATGCATGAATTAGTTCACTCGCATATCCAAATCGCTAGCGGCAGGATGAAGAAACGGTATGATACTCAAGCTACGGAGGGATGTTTCAAGGAAAGCGAAAAAGTGTAGCTCCATAACCCAAAAAGACAAAAGGGTTCTTCTTCGAAGCTTCAAAGGTCTTGGGAAGGTCCGTACCTCATAAAGAATAAAATAAATGATGTAATTTACCGAATAAGTAAGATCCCAAACGGTAAACCAAAGGTAGTGCATCAAAATAGGTTGGCGCCATTTGAGGGTGACCATAAAGAAGAAGTAAACCAACTCCGAGAAACATCTGACCTTGTCTTTAAAGAATTTATGGGTGCATATGGAGGTACTGGAAAAGCCAGATATGGTGTTACGACCGAGCAACAACAAGATCTGCTCTCGCTTCCGAAAGACTACTCGCTGGTCCATAGTACATCCGCCAGCATCAACGACGCGCGAGGACTGGCATATGTGTTCCGTAAGAAGTTTGATCGACTGGTAGAACTTCAATATCAGTTACCAGCCCCTGGAAAAGCCTTGAAACTTCAAGACGGGTCGCGTTATCTTTTTTATTTAATAACGAAGAACATCTTCCGAGTTTGATTCACCTATCAGGATGTATGGGAAGCATTACTCAGTCTAAGGGAGCAGGTACGGGAGTCCAATTTACAGAAACTAGCCATGCCGAAGATAGAAGGAAATCAGCTGGATTGGAGGATCATTAGGAACATGGTGGAAGTAATCTTTCGAGATACTGGAGTCCAAATACTGGTCTGCAACCTTTCGCCCAGTACCCAGGTTACAGCGAAGACAGGCTCTTTGTTACTTCCATGCAACTGGAAATTGTAAAAGAGGATTCAGTTGCAGATACAACCATTCCAGTTTAGTTTCGTAAGAGTTCCAGGAGGAACTATCTCTTAAGGAGGGGACAATGTTATGTGAGCCATTTCATTATTCAGTCATGCTCTAATCATCCAAGTCCCTCTCTGTCTTATTTTTAGCCTTTGAGGCTCAACTTGTCCGATTATTATACATAAATAAACCCCTTAAGACCAAACATATATGACGACTATGGCGGAGGTGCTTTCGATTACTATTCGAGAAAGAACGGGATAATGTTTCTAGTGTATTCCAAATATAACGTGATAACGTTTCTGGTACATTCTGATTATTTTGGTGGAGGAGCATTCTAGACCACCAATTTGTATATAAATATTGATGGAGGACCAACAATTATTATTAGTAGATAGACAGTGGTGAATATAAATAGTGAACAGTTCAAAAACATTCAAAATATATATAAATTAGAATAGTAGTGTTATAAATAAATAAGTGTTTAAATAAATTATTTACAAATAAACTGTTGTTTAAAGTAAACAAACATCACATTATACACAAACATCACAATATCTTTTTTTAGCATTTTACAACTGCCATCTTAATAAAAATCTAGTAATCTTTGAAATATTCCTTATATAACTTATATAACTATTAAACTATAAATATACTTTTTACTACTTTTGTAAAATCTTTCAACTTATTATACTCTTTCGTGCAATCGTTCAGTGTTCTCGATTCTAGTGAACCTTTGAGATATACCCTATGTTACCCACTTTTGTCCAATTTTTCACTTATTGTATTCAATTATTGTATCACACATGTGTATTATATATGATTTTAATACCTACCTCTACTTGTATGATATTGGTACTTGATTTCAAAAGCTTTTTAATAATAAATTTATACAATTTTTTATTTTGTTTTCTTCAGATTTTACTATATCCTCAATATACTATTTTATATAACGTATCCAAGGATGGACATAACTATACTTGTAAAGATATTTGTTCTAAATTTTTCAAAAAAGGTCTTTTTCATAATTTCTCAACGTTAATCGTATTTATTTAATAAGCAAAAGAAATTATGAAGAAATACCTACTTTTTCAAATTTAAAATAAATATTTTTACAAGTATTGTGAAGTCCATCCGTGGACACACTGTATAATGCTGTAGAATGAATTCACATTATAACATCTATAAAACATTTCAGAGCAACTTTCGAGGAAAGTACTGTAAAAGTGCAAGTGTAATGTTTTCCGAACTTCACTTGTTAACCTCCATGAGATGTGCTATAAAAGTATTGCCGTTGCGGACAATCGGAGGTTGCATTGATATTAAGATTACATTAAAAGTACATTCATGCGAGCTTAAAGAGCCCAAAATTGCAGCTTATTAACGTAGATGGGATGTTTTTGTGCTAGCTGGGTGGTGAGACTCCAACCAAGAGTGTCATTATTGTTCACCCAGCCGATTTTTATATTAATCGATTAAGGTCAGTACGTGTCTAGTCTAATGTTATTTACTTTTAAGTACGTACTTATGAATTGCATCTAACTAACGTTTATCAAAATATACTTATATAAAATATTATGCTGAATTATTTAATTTGACGAATGTATATTAAAATACAAAATGTATATTTTATATATAGAGTATAGGTAGAAAGGAAAATCTACTAAAAAACGTGCTCTCATTTAAAGTTTTTCTAGTTCTTCTCGTTTTCTATGACGGCGCTTCTTTTAAAAAGTTTTGGATCTTCTTTGGTAGGTACATCTGCTGGATCTTAGTCAGTTTCGCCTTGGAAAAACTCGAATAATATCACACCTGTGATCCCTCGTAAAGGTTAGAAGTAGCTATCATAATACTAACACATCAAAAATGAGCGAAACCCACATTTATCTTGACTTTAATCTCTAAATCTAACAATAAATTAACTAAAAACACAACACATTATTTAAAAATCAACTAATATTCATAATATGTTATAAATTTACATACTATACTGTCTATGTAACAGGTATACCTGTATATATATAATTTTAAATGATTAATCATTGGTGTTGGCCTTGTTGGCGCACCTTTATCGAATTCTAGAACGGGTAAACTTTTGACAGAGATGTACCTGGGTGAAAGCAAACCGGCTCCGCAGCTGTGCAGGAAGTCGATGTACCTAATTTATATGTAAATTGATGTAGTTTTGTTTTCGTCCTCGATACAGACATTGAACCTAGAACTTAGGTACACTTTTTTTAAGGGTAGACCTAATTGGGATTTAGTTTAGAAGATGTGCACGGGGTCATGACTAGTACTGTAACGGCCCACCTCCGGTAATCCTTTTTGTTCATTGTTTTTAACATCTGAAAACTTATTATTATTTCCCTCTTAATTTTGTTTTACTTTAAATTCTATACTTACTGTATTTGGCCTTTTTCCTTTAGTAATAGTAGTGGTGACCGTCTAGTTAATTAATTGATAATTTATATACCTACGTTGTGACAATGTTAATTAAGGTATACCAGAATTCGATGCAAAGTTTGGTGAAAATTGATAAATAAAACCATACAAATTTATATTTAAACTCTTTTATTTTTCATACTTTAAATGTAATGCAATAATTAGTATTACAATTAATTTGTACTATATACTGAGATCTCACTTGAGTCCCGTTCAAATGCATACCACGTTCATTTGGTATCAAGATATATTTTATTTAACTTGATGACCAACTGTGTTAACGAACAGCGTCAATTCGTCAGTTGGTTAACTACTGTATTGATGTTTATATTTTTTATTTAGTTTGATTCTATTATATACACAGGTTCCCAGACAACACACCAAATCCCAGAGATATCCACATAATATCTTTTGTGGATATCCAATATATCCACAGGATATCAGAAATATTCCATGGATCTAATATGGATATCCAAATGTCCGTCTATATCTAGAATATAGAAGATATCCCTATGGATATCCAGCAAAATATCTAATGGGGATCTTCCAGACAATACAAGAAATCCCAGAGATATCCACAGAATATATTTTGTGGATATCCAACCAAATGTCCGTCTATATCCCAGGATATTCGGATATTCAGCAAAATATTTTAGTGGTATCTTTAGTAGAGAGTAGAGGTTCATAAGTAACCAATGATTATTGAATAACGTCGAAAGAAAATAGCAGAGATAAAAAATATTTTCAACACTCCAAAATATTTTCAACACTCTGCCTTTGATTTTACCGACAAAGGAGAAAGTCATCCTTATTAGGACTCTTCAGCAATAAATGGAAATTCTCGTCATTCTCGACTCGTCTCTAATGGAGTCTGAAAGTATACAAATTTCGATCGAACTCAATTACGGCGGGTTGAGCATGAGTAGATGCGAAAGTGGTATCGCCATCTATACTTAGTAAGCAAAATCAAAAATTATCCACGATGGTTTGCGTTCGCGCCTAGACTTTGATATATTTAGTGGATGTCCATGGGATATTAAATACACCTTAAAAAAATTAATTTTAAATATCTGAACGGTACTATTAGCCACAATGGCGTAATTTTTTAATAATTTGCTATATAATTACTATTATTTATGGACATTTGCATGTCTATAAATTACATTTCATGGATATAAAATAGATATTTACCATGGACTGGACATTTAGTGGATATTGGGATGTCCAGTAGATATCCAAAGGATTTGGTGTGCTGTCTGGGTTGTACCCTCTTAGGTAATTATTTCGACGTCAATTCGCCAGTTGGTTACCTTACTATGTTGCTTTCACATATACTTTGTTTCAAACCTAGTAGAATGGGTGACTTAGTATAAGGTGCCCCCCCCTTGAGCTATCGAACAGTGTCCATTTACCAGTTCGTTAACTTACTGTTAAATTTTACCATCTCGGTTTGTATAATTTATCCAAAATAAAATACATCCCTTCATATTTCTAAAGTATTGATTTTTATAATTTGTATTGAAATACTCAAATTTAACCCTGTATATTTCTAAAACATTGATTTTTATAATTTCTATTGAGATGGCTTAAATTCATCCATCGAAAAACAGATTAACCTGTCTTTCGGGGTGAATGCCCGAAAACCATGTGGTTTATTGGTTACATTGATAATATTTTGAAGAAAATGTCAGGCCTTTATTTTGGGTGGAAAAATGGGTGTGGTAAATTTATTATGTGCATTGAGAACTTCTCGGAATTTTGTATCGAAATATTATCGAAAATTGGTCTTAACATCAAAATTAGAAATATATGCGAGTTAACTGTTTTAATGATTACTTCGTGAAAGGAGATATGTTTATGCAGGTTTTTGGATCGGATTCTCATGGGATAACTTTTTAACTTTTCTGTAATATTAGAGACACCGCGAACAGAAATATTGCTTTTATTTATAACGAAGATTTTTCGTTGGAATTTAATAAAAATGTAACTTTTTTTAATAAAATGGAATTAATAAATTATGAAGGTACCTGGGTGAGGTAGGTTACAGTACCCCAGTATAGGTATCAATCAGTATTGGCACTCTGAGGCGGTACGTTTGATCTTTAAAAGTAGAAATTTTAGTTGACGCTTGACGTTTTCAGGATATGAATAGTTTTCTTTTCACGGACTCTGTTACATCTGGTTAGTTTAATTATCGTTCTGCAGTTGAATAGAAAAATCCTGCGCAGTAGCAATGCCAAAAGGACCTAAGCGTGTATCTCGGTTACTATTGGTCAGATTTAAACGATGAAAACGTCATTATGTAGAGAATATGGTATAGATTACCGTTGAAGAGAAAAGTCCTGCTTAGTAGCAATGCTAAGAGGACCTAAGCGTGTATCTCGGCTATTATTGGTCAGATTCAAACGAAAAAAACGCTATTATGTTGAGAATTCGGTATAGATTAACGATAAAGAGAAAAAATCCTGTGCAGTGGCAATGCCAAGAGGACCTAGACGTGCATCTCGGCTATTATTGGTCGGATTTAAACGGAAAAACGGAGGAGTGGGGAAAATTACCGATGAAGAGAAAACATATGCGCAGTAACCTGCGCCTATTATTGGTCAGATTTAAACGAGGAATGGGGAGCTTGCTCGCACCAACTATTGAGTTTTAATTATTATCGAGATGTCAAGCGAAGAAAATAGACGTAGAATTGAACAGTTTGATAAAAGAGTTAGAGATATAAAATTATATGAAGACAGAAGGGAAGTTTTACAAGACCTAACAAATTTAGAGACGTTCGCACATGACGTTGATAATGTCATCTATCAAACATCATAGTGCGTTCGATGTTTTTCGACGTTTTAAACGCTATTGCCATTGTCAACGTTGTTCGACGTTTTTTCAACGTTTTTCAACCTTTTGTTCGTCCTTGTTAGTCATCGTCATACTCTTCGTTCCTTATCGTACGTCCTCGTTAGTCATCGTCGTTGTCTGGAGAACTGAAGGATCTTCGTTTCGTTGTCGTACATCGTCGTTAGTATAATAGTCCTTGGATATTATTAACAAGGTAACAAAATACTCTTCGTTCATTGTTGTACGTGATCGTTAGTCATTGTCCTACTCTTCGTTTATTATCGTACATCATCGTTAGTCACAGTCGTTGGATATTAATACAAAATACTCGTCGTTCATTGTCGTACATCATCGTTAGTCAGAGTGAAGATATACACTTAGGCCCTTTTGGCTTTGCTACTGCGCCTAATTTTTCTCTTCGGCGTTAATTTACGTCACGTTTCCGTTACAACGTCATTTTTTTCTCGTTTGATTCTATTCGATAATAGCCGATACTTGGGTCCTTCTGGCTTTGCACATGGTTTTTCTCTTCAACGTTAATCTATGTTGTGCCTCCTACACAGAGCCGTTTGTTCCGTTTGAATCGGACCAATAGCAATAAAGACATGTACTTTTAGTATTATTGCTACTGCGCCTAATTTTTCTCTTCAGCAATAATCTACGTCACGTTTCCGTTACGTCATCATTTGTTCACAAAATTACATTCTCCTATAAAAATCGTCTATCAGAGTATTGATAAAGCCGCCGGACGACGGTCTACTGTATTTAAAACATTAAATGCCGCCGGAAAAAACTCGCGTATCGGTGATAACACTTATCATTTGTAATTGCTGTGGTGGGAGGTGTTTGTGTGAATGCGTCTTGTTTGTTTTCATTTACGCCGTGACTAGCAGTAGTATTTTATAAACCTTAGAAGCTAGTTTCACATACATGAATAAATAATAATAATAATAATGCCGTGACAACAAGAAGACGAAGTAAAGACTTATCGTAGGGTGGCGGCTTCGCCGCCACCATAAAATTTCAATCCATACCTGGCTACGCCGACCGGCATAAACACCGACGGCCTGGACACAGCTCATCTACTCTGTCAAAAAGAGACCGATGTACAAATAAAACGCGTACGACATTATGATCATTTGCCACAAAAATGTAGACGATTTTACAAATATTTTTTCTTAAGACCGGGATTCAATGTTTTAAATACAGTAGACCGTCGTCCGGCGGCATTTTTCAATTCCCTGATAGCATGCCGCCCTGATCAACAAATCAGTTTAGATTTGCGGCGGTTTTCTTATACAGTGTGTCTACTTAAGTTGGAACCATATGGAAAACATTTTTATTATTGATTTTAGGAAAAAAAGTTATTCCTGATAAAAAGTCCTGCATGACCCAAAACTTAAAATACAGTCATCAGATATCAAATTTTTCAAGCCGTATACGAGGTTTGTCAAAAAATATGAATTTTGCTCAAGAGTAAAGTATGTTTATTTTTTTACAAAATCGAAAATTTTCATTAAGAAATTTGCTAAATTCTTCACAAACATCAACAAAAGGAAAGCGTATCATGTTTATAGTAGCTAACGTAATTTATAACGTTTTCAGATATTTACAATCAATGTGTAGAGTGTATAAAAAATAAGAAAATCTGTTTTTCAGATAGATCGGTGTAATTGCATATTTGAATGTAATATTCAATTCTAATCAACTTTTCTTAATGAAAATTTTCGATTTTGTCAAAAATAAACGTACTTTACTCTTGAGCAAAATTCATATTTTTTGACAAACCTCGTATACGGCTTGAAAAATTTGATATGTGATGACTGTATTTTAGGTTTTGGGTCATGCAGGACTTTTTATCAAGAATAACTTTTTTCCTAAAATCAATAATAAAAATGTTTTCCATATGGTTCCAACTTAAGACGGTTTTCTTTTCAACAAATGCAAGCACCGCCGGCGGTCCGTTAGCCAGTATGAATAAACAACGTACAAAATGCCAAGCCACGTTGCCACATCTAGCATAAAATACTTGATATCCAACTTAACATTAATGAGGTTTTGGAATTTATTGAAAATTATTACTTCTAATTTAGTGAAATTACATTTAATTTATCTAAATTTGATATAATTAATGGTTCAATTTTTTTTTATTTCAGTTGCAATAAAATAGGCTGAATTATTTTATTTATAAGCGTCCCAATAGGAATTCTTTGCGATGTTGTGTTTCGAGAATATTGAGAGTTTTAAATTTTTGTAACGATAAGGTAGCACTCTACAGAAATTTAAGAAAAAAAAGGTGGGAAACTCCTCTATTTAAAAACTACTTGATATTTATTAAAACGAAAAGCATCAAATTTTCATAGATTTAATATAGAATTGGCGAGTATTTTTATTTTTAAATTCCTTTTAAAAATTTTCAAAATACCTAAATACTTTTCCAAGATTTACAAAATAATTAAGAAATCTCCACCATAAGTTTTGTTATTTGGCATTCTAACGACTTGTCAAACAATAGCTGCCAGCGGGAAGGACTCGTAAGTCTAAGGGGTTGCAACATAGCCTTCCATCTTGGACGCTATTTTTATTTGAAATAGTAGTCGCCAAGCATGTCAATTTATAGAAAATGTATAAGTTGTTTTTTTTTTAATATTTTCATTTAATATTTAAATTTAATCCATTATTTATGATTTCACATATTGTAGACAACTACATCGTATGTCGCAACCCTTTAGACATACCAAACCTTAGCACCTCGTTTCATTTGTTTGTAATTGGTATTTCCTGAAAAGTTCACAAAAATCGGACCAAAAATAAAGGCCCAAAAGGAATTTTAAATTTTCAAGCTGTTCGGTTTGCTCTTAAAATCATGAACTTCAATATCAAAAAGTTTTTTTTGGGTCAAAAGAAACGACTAAACAAAATTAAATATTTTAATTTCAGGTAACAAAATAAAAGTCTTTTAACATAAAAAAAAATGTATAACATTCATAAACATCAATATGATTGAATCTGATTTAATCTAGATTAACAAAAATCAGAGAAAAAGGTACGCACATGCATATCTTACATTATGTAGAACCGACATTTTGTTCTTAAAAATAATATGTATTTCTAAAAAATATTGTATATATGCCGGTCAGTTTCTTTTTAAACCTAGAGTGGCTATGGCTTTAATAAAAGTGACATAAAGCACACAAAAAAGAAATAAATATCGTTGCCACGTCGCTTTACGTTTTTTACGTGTTTTACAATTTGTGAATCTCATATTATATCATTTAAAATGTTAACCCAATTAAGAAGATATAATGCTAAGAAATAGAATTGACAAATGTTTTCAAGGTCAGCTTTCAATCTTATCCATCATGATTCGAAAGCACTGAAGCGGTTGACAGTTCATCGTCGAATTTGTTTTATTTAAGACAACTTGGTGACGCTCAAATGATAAAAATGACATGTCTTAGCACTAGTGATGGGCAAAATCGAAAATGTATTCGAATGGGATGGTCACTCAAATGGTAAAGGTTTCTCGCAATTATAAGAAGAGATGTGCTCAAAGGATTTTTCTCTAAAACTGGAGAGTTGATAATATGCACCAAAATAGATTGATAAAAAAACTTTGATATGCTTAATTTTTAAATGCATTTATATTTATTTCAAATTATAAATATATTCCTATTTTACTTTTTTGTAAGATTAATTTATTTTTGTTTCGTAATAAATGTTATTATTTAGTGTATGTAGTTCTTAAAACCACTATGTATCTACACTATACTCAATAATAACGAAAGTACATCATCATCATCGATTTCATCAACGATATCCGTCCGTTATACGCATACTATTATCAAAAATAAAGGGTTAAATATGACCACTACCCCCCTCTTTTTTTCACAAAGAAAGGACATAATTTTATAAAAATGTCCCATGGCTCTCGGCGGCCCTGATTACCATCCCCCCCCCCAGACTCTGAATGCGCCACTGATTGAGATAGAATTAAGAGGAGATGCTATGGCTAAAGTATCCTCACCTTTGCATTACATTTTTACGTCATGTGTCAAACTCGAGATAATGGAGCTAGTCAGTTTTGGTGATAATAAATGCCATTTTTTTAATAGCTTCATTTAAATGTTATAAAATAATTTGCATTCCTTTAGTCTTCAAATATAAAATTATTGTTTATAAATAAATGAAAGTACGACTCAAGTCGCCATTTTCATTATACTTTTCCGTCATGCGCTAGTTCAGTGTGATGTCATTTTGGTTCCACTGACATTTAAGTCTAACCAAACTTTTAAGGAAAACATCAATAAATTTGACATATACGTTATTACAGTTTTTAGTTTATTTCTAAATATTGTTTACAATATTGTTTACAGGTCATAAAAATAGTTGAAATGTATGTAAATTGGTAACTTAACGATTGTATATTTGATGCATGTTATCTACTTACTTTAGGAATATATTTATAAAAGTGAAAAAACGATATAATTTAGGTAAACAAAACGAACAAAACGCACTCAAAAAATTACTTTCACTTTAATTGTCAGTGGAACCATAATTACATCACTGAACCAGCGCATTGGAATGACAGGCGTACATCTGTCATATCGCAAAATAGTGTTTATGTCTTCTCTACTTTATTCTATCTCGATGCTTATACGCTAAAGTAGTGATGACATATTTTGGTTCCAGTGACAATTATATTGACAATATTTTTTTGAGTGCGTTTTGTTCATGTAGTTATTTTACGTACAGTATATAATCATTTAGTAACCAATTACATACCTTTAAACTACTTTTTATAATTTTGACATATAAAGTGATATTTTTGTAATTGCAGCAAGTGCCAACTAGTTGTATAATGTTAAACATTATGAAACTAGTTACGAAAAATTCATTGTCACCAGTTGTGAAAAGAACACAAATAAAAATAAATCTTTTTTTGTTTTAAAATCGTTATATATCAAAGAAGGACAAGCTGAGATAAAAAAATTAAATTTGGTAAAGTAATAATGTTGATTTGGTCTTTATTTTCCATTCTAAATCAGCACAAAACAAGTATAACCCACTTTCTTAAAAACTAAATAACTTTAACAAGCACACTACAAGTCGTTAAGAATAAATTAATTTGTTTTCTATTTGTCAATGAAGTTAGGCACATGCAACTAACAATACAAGAAAGTAATATTGGTTGCCTAGATATCAGTAATTTTTTACCAAAACACAACAAACTCGTTTAGGTTACGGGACCTCGCTCTGCTCGTCCCAAAAATATTCACTAGTTACATAAAATAAGGCATTTCCTATCTGGTTGCATAAATAGCTATTTTATGACCTGCAATTATTTAATAAAAAAAAATAGAAACAGTAAAAAGTAAAATATTGTTAAAACTGGTTAGGATTCACTGACAATGGAACCAAAATTACGTCACTTTTATGGTGTATTGGAGCAAGGATACTTAACTTTTCTATTAGGATTGGCCACTCCCATGTATGTCGTTTCATTGTGCTACGTCATTGCCGGACCAGATATTTATAAATTGTTGTGTTGTTTATACGTTTGTACATGGTTTTTAGTATTTTTTGGATTGTTTTTGTAACTTTTTAATTGACTGGACTTTTTAAAGTGTTTTTATATGAAGTATTTTAATAAATTAACTTAGTTTTATTATAGGTAAGTTCTACAGTGGCAAAAATGATTGTTTTTAACTAATTATAGTGTTATTTTTTTAGGGTTTGAATGTGCCAGACAGACGGTGGTCAGTAATTGTAACAGCCGTGTGAAAACAAAATTAGATAACCCAGATATAATTTATCATGATTTCCCATTGGGAAAACATTTTGTTTCACACGAAATAAAACAAGAGTGAACCCCACAACAATCCAGATTTGTTTTGTCCATTTTATCGGCAATGATTATGAAAGAGATCTTTATAATGAATTATTGGGCAATTGCCAGTGAGGAGGCGATTAAAGAAAACTGCAGTCCCTACTTTAATTTTTGGGAATAATGAAAGTGAAGATAAAAATAAGGTGGATGATTGTTTAAAAGAATATACTAATTTCCGCACATTTAGAGGTTAATGAAAGCAGCACATTGAAAGCGAAAACACTGTCGTTAAAAGTGTTAACCGGGAGCAAAAATATAATAAGATTAAAGATGATTTTAAAATTATAAAAAAAGAAAAGGCCATTATGTTAACACAAGTAAAGCAATTACATTTTAACTAAAGCAAATATCACAAACTATTGAAACAAAATAAAGAACTAAAGGCAAAGAAAAATGTTTTTACCAAAAACCAAATGGACTTATTCATAATAAAAAAAAAAAAGAAAAAGAAACGTATTGACATTTGAAGAAGACGCATCTGCTTTTACCTTGCGGTTTTAGAGCAAAAAAGGCACATCTGTATGTAAAAAAGCAATTACATTTTCCACTTCCTGGTTTGTCTTCTCTAAGACGATGGGCTAATAAATTTTACAAATGGAATCTTAGTGTACTAGAATTTATGCAGTTGGACGGAGAATCAATAATGAACAATCTGTATTATGTGTACTATTTATGTACTAAATGTCAAGAATGCAGCAATACTGGCCAGGAGAAAAAAATGTTTGTCGAGGAATACGTGTAAACGATCTTTTTTGCTTTTCGGTCATCAACCTAATTTTAATTTGTGTACTTTTTATGTACTGCGTGTACTATTTGGGGCACAAAGTGTATTAGGGTACAACAATTTCCCAGTGGTTTACCTCTACACTACACTAAAATAGTAATGCGTTAATGATCGGTGCAATAACAATGGAGTAATTAATACTCCGATGATATTAAGAAGATAGTACATATAAATTGTCAATTAGTTTAAGTTTTGTTTGTATATTTATTTTTGTATTAAAATACTTTGACTTGTCCTGTACATAAAGGATCAATAAAAAATTATTTTTTTCAATTTGTGATACTTGTATTTTTCGTATATATTATGTAGGTATTTCATTGGTAATTTAATAAAGATATGATTGATTGTTTTTAAATGTGCTCTGAAAAATATTGTGCCATCATCGCCCACAATTATTTCTTGTAACGTGGTCGTTGAAAGCAGATATACCTATGTATTGTTGGTACGGGAATTCCACGGTTTACATTAAAAAAAGCGTTTATTACATGACATTCATTACTGCTATTCCCATTTTACACGAAATATAAGCCAGAGTAGTTTATAATCGTGTTAATTTTTAAATTCGCACATTCAATGGTCCGACAACTACGTCATTTTCCCGAATACTTTCGATGATACACGATGCATTGAACAATCCTATAGAGTCAAGTATCCTTGTATTGGAGATTCAAGCTAAACAATACTCTGGGGGTAGGTATATTTTACGTTATTAAAATTGTAACAATGACCACTTTATTTAAGTGGCATTCAAAAAATATAATTAATGTCGAATGTCATAATTTCAGGGACAAAGCTAACCACGGTAACAGCGGTAATCATACGGAAATCTTAAGTTGACACTAGGAATAATGTCTTCAAGTTAAACTTTACCTATTGGTTCAAAATTCTATTACAAATTAATTAATTGATATGACAACACTGTTGGACGATTTAGAGCTCATTCCACCGTTTAAATTACTAAACGAAGATTAAAATGTCATTTTTACATAAACAATGTCATTTTAATCTTCGTTTAGTAATTTAAATTTTGTTTAACAGAACGGTGGAATCGGCCCGTACTTACAAGGAGCGGTAAAATTAATTAGAAACGCTAATACATAGATGATTCGAATTATTATCGATTATTCTTCATTCGAATACTTTCAGTGATAATCGAAACATTAGAATGATTCAAATTAGACATTCCAAACAAAATAGGTGCCCGTGGATAATAACAGGTTACACATAAAATCAAAGTATGTGATAAATGACAACACTGTGGGCCTGGTGATTTGATAAAAATGGGTATTCGTAGTAAAACATTCCATGCGCATGCTGGCTCGTGAATATACAACAAGAAGACGAAGCTACACCGAACGGCATAGACTCCAACGGCCTGGACACAGCTCAAATTGAAATGAAAAGTCTCACATAACACATTATATTCTCGTATTATCATCTGCACATGAATAATCATGGAATGTGTTACTACGAATACCGCCTCCTGTGATTTGACAGGGTCAATGATATAGATAGTTATATAATCATTCATGTTTTTCAAAATAAACATAAGCTTATGCCTTAAAGTAAAAATGTAGGTAATTTTTAACCTATATATCAAAGGCTCAAAATTAGTTTTAAAAAACATTTTTGCTAAACTGATTTTGGTTGATGAGCACTTGCAAGGCAATAGGGGCGCTCGCAATGTAACTCGCATTGAGCAGTCTATATAACTGCATATGTATCATTGACCCTGTCATCGACAACAGGTCCACAGGGTTGCCTTATCATAAGCAGCATTTTGACAGGTCGTTGGAATGCCTAATAATCGGATGACCAATTATTTTTAATTCGAACGATCCGAACACTTTTCGAAATAATATTTATATTGTAGAAATTTTCATAGCCACCCTGGATTTAAAACAAACATTTTGTGAACACGCGAACATTTTTCACGTCGGCAAAATTACAATATTTTAAATAATCGGTTTTATTTCAGATCACTTAAAGGTCTCACTCTGATAGTGGACGCGTTAGTAGCAGTATCACTAGTTGGCGTTATGGCACTATCAATTTGCATACCGTCTTTATAATTATCAGTCATGTTGTACGTTGGAACGTTGCTAACATCAGGTACAAAATTCCGATTATAATAATTCGACCTACTTGGTATATTTACATTTTGATTGCTATTTTGGTTGTAAGCGTAATAATTATTTACAAGGCTAGGGTTATAACTATTAATATGATTATAGGGATGAGGAAGAGCATTTTGAGCGTTTCGTTTTTCGGGTTCGGGAGGTATTCTTTGATGGTGTATATTATATGGAGGAGGAGGTGCTCTTACATCTTTATACATCACAGGGTTTTGTCGATTTTGAGTCGGATACCAAGTCTTATTGCTTCTAAATATTTGAGGCTGTTGATAATTCATGTAATTTTCGAAGTAACTAGTTTCAAGTCCATTGATTCTCTCTCCTGCAGTAGTGGGATAGACAGTCGTCTGATAATTACCAGTACTAATTGCATTGGGTTGTACATGTGTATCCATTTGTTGGTACACTGGATTTTGTTGGGGCTGAACCACGTAATTCGTTTGAGGGTTATTTATTAACTCATTTGGATACGACTGGTTACTGCTTGTACTTTCAAATATACCACTGTCGCTCGATGGGGTTACCCTTTCTGCACATACGAGATCATTCGCGAATAATTCTATATCTCCAAGATCTGGTAAAGTTTCGGTAGCTTCTACATTTAAAGACGTTTTTGTAATAACGGAGTCACGCAGTTGATTAATTTGAATAGAATTTGAATCAATGTTTTGGCTCGTGCTTGGCCTAGAAACATTTAATACATTCTGACAAATGTTTTCAACAGGGAAGTCTAATGCTTCTCCAGGATTTGGTACACTTGCAGGTGGTGCCAAATCAGTTATATTTGGAATGTCTTTTTCGATTGGTGTAGAAACCTGTTTTCTTACTATAGTTGGAGATTTAACAACATCAATAGGAGTTAGATCGTCCCAATCATCGAATGTCTTTTTTCTTTTTGGAGGCTCTTCGAAATTGTAGTTTACATCAAAACTTTTCTTATAATCAATGGATACAGGTATTTTATACAAATGTATGTAAGACTTTAAATGGTCCAGTGAAAATGAATTGTTTTGAGAATGGATAGAATCTTTCTTCGGACACATTTTCCAGCTTGATATAACGTTACCGAGTTCTGGACTTTCAGAAGACAGTTCGGTTTGAGAATTCTGATCAACTGGAGATTCATTTTTATCATAAACTAGTAACCGTTTTAAAATATCGGTTGTTTTAGATGTGTAATTGATGTTGGGGAAATTACTGTTTTTAATTTCCACTTGAGGGGTCAAATTTAAAACGAGGTTCTCCATTTTAACTGATGGCTCTTCAGTTGTATCTAGTATTTCGATTATATTATTTGAATGAGTTTTTGCAAGATCGCTGAACACCTTGTGGTACTGTCTTTTAATATCTACATTATGCTCTATGTTTTCGAGTAAAACATACACAGGTACTTCAACTTCCTTCTTTATTCTGCAGGTTTTCAAGTGAGCTTGGCCTATTTCTAATGTCGTAAAAGATTCTCTACAGAAATTGCAAGTAAATTCTGGTTCGTTTTTCGAACTAGAATATTTTGAAATTGTTTGTTTTGAAGCCGAAGCTTTCGTAAATATTGGTTTTGGCTGAGATTCGATATTCGATTTTCGAGGATTCAAAACTTTTGTTATTTTAAATTCTGATATGGCTTTTATCGGATTTAAATATTCATCAACCTCAAAAATGTAAGGATCTGGGATTGTTTCAACGGGTTTAGATGTAGCAGGTATTGCATTTGGCACTAATGAGATACTAGGGGTAGTTTGAAGAGGTGGACGCTTGTCACTTTTATCTAAATTAGATACAGTTTCAGTACTTATACCAACAGATTCTGTAGATCTGTTAAGTTCGATTTTCGAAGTAGAATATTTCGAAATTGTTTGTTTTGAAGCAGAAGCTTTCGTAGATATTGGCTTTGGTTGAGATTCGATAGTCGATTTTTGAGGATTCGAAACTTTTGTTATTTTTAATTCTGATATGGCTTTTATCGGATTTAAATATTCATCGACCTCAAAAATGTAAGGATCCGGGGTTGTTTCAACGAGTTTAGCTGCTGCTGGTATTGCATTTGGCACTAATGAGATACTAGGGGTAGTTTGAAGAGGTGGACGCTTGTCACTTTTATCTAAATTAGATACAATTTCAGTTCTTACACCAATAGATACTGCAGATCTCTTATGTTCGGTTTTTGAATTAGAATATTTGGAATTTGTTTGTTTTAAATCAGAAACTTTCGTAGATATTGGCTTTGGTTGAGATTCGATATTCGATTTTTGAGTATTAGAATTGTTTGTTATTTTTAATTCTGATAAGGCCTTTGTCGGATTTAAATATTTATCAACCTCAAAAATGTAAGGATCTGGGGTTGCCCCAACGGGTTTAGATATATCTGGTATTGTATTTGGCACTAATGAGATACTGGGTGCAGTTTGAAGAGGTGGGCGCTTGTCATTTTTATCTAAATTAGATACAATTTCAGTACTTACTCCAATAGATTCTGCAGATCTGTTACGTTCGTTTATCGATTTTTGAGGATTCGAAACTTTTGATATCATAAATTCTGATATGGATTTTATCGGATTTAAATATTCATCAACCTCAAAAATGTAAGGAACTGGGGTTGTTTCAACTGGTTTAAATGTAGCTGGTATTGCATCTGGCACCAATGAAATACTAGGGGATGTTTGAAGAGGTAGACGCTTGTCGTTTTTATCTAAATTAGATACAGTTTCAGTACTTATACTAACAGATTCTGGAGATTTCGTTGCGATTTGTAAATCTGTACTTGGATAAAAAAAACTTTGAATTGGAGTAAAATGCCGAGAAACCGTATTAGTCTGTACAAAACGAGGCTCAACCGTACTGGTATTTGGTACTATTGGTCTTGATGGAAATGAATTTGAATTTGGAATAAACTGTTCAACAATTGTCCTCTTGGGTAAAACAGTAGGATTAACATGAATATTTGTAACAAAATTTTCATTTGTAGGATGTTGGCGTCTAGTTACATTTGTTGGAAAGAAATTTGAATTTGGAACAGACTCTTTAATAATTGTGTTCTTGGGTAAAACATGACCATTTAAATTTGGTACTAAATTTACATATGTATGCTGATGAGGTCTAGTTACGGTTTGAGGACGAAAATTTTGATTTGGAATAAGGTGTTTAACAACTTTGTCCTTAGGTAAAATAGGAAGGTTAACTGGAATTATACTTGGTATTGAATTTTCATTTATATGATGATAAGGCCTATTTAAAGTTGGGGAAACGAGACTTGGATTTGGAATAAATTGTTTATTAACGGCATCGACAGGTGCAGAATGAGACATGCCAGTATTTATACTCGAGCATGACCCTTCTGTAATAAGACTTTTCTTTAAAAACTTTAAATGGTCCATAACTCCTGGCTTTGGATGATTGTTTGTGTTATTGATCCTTAAGTAATTGTCATCACAGCTTGTTGAACTTAAATCGTTAAATGTAGACGAGTTTATTGCAGTATTCGGTACGATTTCCTTAAGTTTTTTATTGCTGGTATCATTAACATTATGATAAAGTATTGATTTATCAGCTGGTTTAATAAGAATATTCGAGATAATTGCGGGAGATCTTTTGGTGGGTGTAAGCGGCACATTTTGTTTTTCCGATACCTCTAGGGCTTCCAATAAAGTGGCATCTAAATCAGAAGGATCTGGCCTACTATTGAACTCAATAGGACCTATTGATTGTCTTCTATTCGGAATAGTTAGCGCAGAAGATGAATTTTTGGTTGGAGATCTTTTAGAACTACACGATTGTTCGCAATCGGATAATTGTCGTTTTCTATGATTTCCTAAATGCTTCAATGAGTTATTCGAATCTGTGGATACCTCGTCGTCATTTTTATGAACTATTTCGTAACTTGACTTATCTTGCCTAAATTTAATGCTTATTGGTGATACGGTTTCGTTAGAATTATTGCTAGGGTTTTTAGATTTTAATGCAGCGTTAATAGCCCGTTGTTTTTGCTTATCTTGTCGCAAAACTTGAATAACGTGCTTCTGGAAATCCAGGTTTTTCGATTTGAAGTGGTTCTCTACTTCGTCCATCCGCATTTCTACGACTGGGCTGATATCTTCGGACAAACATATTTCTAAATCTGGTATCAATATTCGAGGGTATTTCTGGAATATGTTCAATATACTTCGATGCGGTTTCTTCTTTTGTGTCCTTTGTTGTTCCTGAAACAAAGAAATTCAAATTTAGATAAGCGTACATCTAACGGATTTAAATACGACTCATTAGAAAATAGTAGCAAGCACATTGATTTACATTCAACAATTCGTCATTAAGGCAGCAGTTGAAAAAGATCCGCAGTGGGATTTTCATTTTCCAATACAACACATCTCGAGACGCCTATCTTCGTTCAACAGACAGCGATTCTTATGTAATGTCTCTCTCGATTCAACATGTAACGTGTCGAGTTCGCACATAAGAATCCCTGTGCTGATCAGAGATGAGAAACGTTCAATTACTTTTTATTAAAGTATTTAACTCAAAACAATTTTCTCCAAATGCTACTTGTTTCCGCTAGCGAAGGTCAGGTCAACGCGTTGAGTGGATATAAACCACCGATGCCAGTTTGTATTAAAATTCTGATATGTCTGCATTTTTTTGTATATATAGAAATAGGTATGATTGACACAAAAATTTTAAGAATAATGCAAATAATATTTCAAAAATAAAGGTGAAGAGTTCCAAAAAAGAACACCTATAATTTCAGAAACAATATTAAATAAATAAAAAAAATATATATAAATAAATAAATAATAAATAAGGGATATATAAGAGAATACTACATTTCTTTTGGCACATAATTTTTTATTGAAAAACGCACTGACTTGGTTACGGTATGTATCGTTTGGTATGTTATTTTCAAAACATACGATAAAATATTCATTGCAATACAAGCAACCATTCGAATTGTATATTATTGTATAGTATATTTCTACGAAACACTAAAAAAAGTTTTTAAAAAGTAATTTAGAGGTTTTAACAAAATAAATATTTAAAAAATAATTAACACAAGCATTGAATTTTTGGATTTTACCAATTTATAGAATAAACATGAAAAAAAAAAAGGATTTGCATTGGTTCAACCCAAATTTGAACCTCAAACCTTTCGTACGAAAACTCATCACTTAAACTTTCACGATAACTTATCATTTATTTCTCTTTAACATTTATACTTGAATTTTGTTATAATTTCACAAAATTTTTCGGTTTCTTTAACTATTTACGATAAATATCTAGTGGATTGCCATTATTTATCGATTCTTTATAAGGATCACCCATTTTTAATAATATTTTATCCTAATAACAAAAAAATATCACAATTAGTTTGACAAAATTGTCACTAATTTAAAATAAAACAAAATAATTTATGTAAACAAGAGCGTATATGAAGACAAAGTTTAATGCCGTAGGAACTCAAACGTTTGGATCATGCGGTTACTGCAAAAACTTTCGGCATTTTAGAGTTAGGTGTTTGTACCGGGATTGCGTAATAATTCGCGTTACATGCCACGCGAATGCTACAAATTCTATAGCCTCACATTGCAAATAAGCGTGAACCGTCTTGGTATAGCCTCTGATGTGGCACACTTAAGTTTTAAACATCTACGCACCTACAGTTGATGTTAAGCCCACAAGTGAGTGGCCAGAATTGTTGGCTCGCCTGGTTGCTTTAGTTGTTTTATCTCTGATCAGTAGCTTGCACGATTTGAAAAATTTTCTCAAAGCGTTTGTTATAAACTTGTTTTTTTCAGTGTTTCTGTTAAATTTTGATTTGTGTTATACGAGATGCTTTCTGGAGACTTTTTGAGGTAGATGCAGATGCTAGAGTCATAATTTTACATGCCGGAAATAAAAATGGCTTTGTAAGAACTGGTTTGCTGAACAACTTTTACCGAATATTCCAACTAATTTAGTCATTGTAATGGACAATACGCCATATCGTTCCCGGCAAATTCACAAGAAGCCAAGTATTGACTCTAAGAAATCAGATATATCAAAGTATTCAAAAGATAATAACATTGATAGTCCTGCTTCCGTGAAAACAAAACCACAATTGTTACAAATTGTTAAAGTAAGAATATTTCAATACAGTATTATATTGATAATTTTGCAAAAGATGATGGTCATACTGTATTGAGGTTACCACCTTAATATTGTGTACTTAATCCAATTGAATTAGTTTGGTCTTCGGTTAAACAAAAACTGAGACGTAATAATTTTGCACCTACCTTAACAAATGTGATTTGGAAAATATTAATGGGGTTTTTAAAGATCCGTCTTTGACTGACGTTTGGAAAATTTGCATTAATCACGTCCTAAAAAGGAAAAAGAATATCATATTTTACTTTCTATAGCTTCAGTAGTTATATATCCCAACCTCGATTCCTCGACAGATGGTTCAGATTTAGATTCGAATTAACTTTCTTATTTTTCATTATTGGTAATCCGAGAGTCATCAAATTAATTCATTGTTAACATTTTATTAGTTCGTATTCATTTATTTCTTTTAAAAAATTCATTTTTCTAAATTATTTTATAGTTTTGTTTTATTTGCAAATAATTTATTTTCCTTTATGATTTTGCTTTGAAATTTCGTTTTACGAAAAAAAAAAAAAAAAAAAAAAAAAAAACGAATAGGGTACAAAAAGGGATCAGTTTACGTCTGGTACCCTGTTTGAACCAAACGCTTACGCTTTACGTTTTATAATTTAATATTCAGTTGTAGCAAATTAACGAGCTATAATAATGATTTTTTTAAGTTTCAAGTAGGACTACAATTAAGTGCATCTATCTAAATAACGGGTATAACGCCGTCCAATTTATAATCATTTGATCGCCTTTTAACGAATACTTTCTCGTATTTATAAAAATATTAAATTTTTAAAATGAGGTATCTACGCCTGTGACAGATCAAACAAAATTGTCGGTAAGAATTCGGAACGAGTTTAATGGAAGAACTATACATAATTATTAATTTAATTTACTAAATTTTAATAATAAAATTGGTACGCCCATGTGCGCGGTCCCTTTGAAGTCGGTACTAATCGGTTATTCTGCCGTGTTGGATTGTGTCTAGAAAGACTATACACTTGTCTTCAAAATAGTTCAAATAATATACGGCTTAAACAAGACAAGTGTGAACGAAGTCTATATTCATGATAAACAGATGGCCAACAAAAACGAACTCCATATTAATACATTAATACATATGCACAAACAAGATGAGTAGCATTTGTACCGAAATATAATCACAACATTATGTTCAATCGCTAATAGTGTGTCTACCAAAACCAGATAAGGTACATGTAACTTATTTTTGCTAAATGAGTTTATTAATCCGATTCCTAATGTTTCTGTCAAAACAAGATAAAGGCCAGAACAACTATTTTTATGAAATTATTTGTTGAAATACTTCAACATTTTGCCCAAGCCTTTTGTTTTGTCTAGAGCCGTCTCTGGCCTCTTTCGATTGGTCTGAAATCGACATGGTGATTACGTCACCCTTTCTTTTCACGATACAGCTAGCCTTCAAAAATCAATGGATGATAACACATGATGCCCGAATAGCCATGATAAATGAATGATTGGTTAATCTGTAAAGAGTAATTGGCAAGCCGTAACTAGTGGGGATGCTAACGCTCGTCTCTATATTGTTTGCACGTTAAAACGACCAGAAGCACTTCTTAAATCATCGAAACACCAGCTTTTCGCATTGCTTGAAAAACCCAAGCCATACCGGCAGAGGGATGCCTAAAAAAGCGAAAAAAAGGCTCTGAAAATACTTATAAAAAAAGTACCAAATAATATAAGTAATGCCAAGAAAAAAGATTTACTACACCTGATGAATTTCACAATTCTATCTGAGTTAGGGCGTGGTACAAAGCCCACTCGTACTGAAGCTCTAGGCTTATTGTACCCCTCACAGTTTCTACCCCATCAAATTGATTTTCTTAATGAATTCAAGAATATGCCTGAATTATTAATTTTTATTAATTTTTATTAATTTTTATAAATTTTTATTAATTTTTATTAATTTTTATTAATTTTTATTAATTTTTATTAATTTTTATTAATTTTTATTAATTTTTATTAATTTTTATTAATTTTTATTAATTTTTATTAATTTTTATTAATTTTTATTAATTTTTATTAATTTTTATTAATTTTTATTAATTTTTATTAATTTTTATTAATTTTTATTAATTTTTATTAATTTTTATTAATTTTTATTAATTTTTATTAATTTTTATTAATTTTTATTAATTTTTATTAATTTTTATTAATTTTTATTAATTTTTATTAATTTTTATTAATTTTTATTAATTTTTATTAATTTTTATTAATTTTTATTAATTTTTATTAATTTTTATTAATTTTTATTAATTTTTATTAATTTTTATTAATTTTTATTAATTTTTATTAATTTTTATTAATTTTTATTAATTTTTATTAATTTTTATTAATTTTTATTAATTTTTATTAATTTTTATTAATTTTTATTAATTTTTATTAATTTTTATTAATTTTTATTAATTTTTAATATTTTTTATTAATTTTCACCCCCATTTTCCCCCCTTAAAATGTGAAAATCCAAAAACCATGAAACACTTCATTATTTATTTATGATGAGAACATACAATTCCAATTTTTAAGTTCCTACCTTTAAAAAAAATCAATATTTCCAAATAAACTTTTACCCCCCGTTCCCCCCCTTAAAAAGTGAAAATCCAAAAACCCTAAAACACGTCATTATTAATGTGTACTCAGTAGCTGCAATTCCAATTTTCATGTTTTTAACGTTAAAGAGAACCAAAAACGGATACTCCCAAATAAATTTTCCCCCCCATTTCCCCCCTTAAAATGTGAAAATCCAAAAACCCTGAAACACGTCATTAATAATTTGTAGTCAGTAGCTGCAATTCCAATTTTCATGTTTCTAACTTCATAAAGAACAAAAAAAATCGATAGTCCCTTACAAACTTTCACCCTCCGTTTTCCCCCCTTAAAATGTAAAAAATCCAAAAACCCTGAAACACGTCATTATTTATTTATGCTCAGTAGCTGTAATTTAAATATTTTCCCACATGGTTCAAACGAAAATTAAAAAACACTTGTAGCAGAAATATATTACTGAAACATAAAAAGATGACATGTCTAGAAATATGTTCCCAGACTATAAAAATATAATGCATAAGTTGACTTCCCAGGATGCCAACCTTATTTGGCATGACTAAGCTTAATAACACGATAACATTTTTATGTCTGCAATATTTTCAGCTTGAGATAATAATTGATACCTTATACAGGGTGTTAAAAAAAAAGTGCCACAAAATAAAACGCGGGGTAGTATGGGCCAAAATATTCAGAAAAGTCTTAATAAACATATGTCCGCAAATGAATGGTTTCATAGATACGGAGTGTTTTGTGTTTTGTATCATTTTTTGATTATCTTTTTTCATTCTCAAAAACTTGCTTTTCTTATCGGAGTCTACCGATGTTTTTTCATAGATACTATTTGCAGTTATTATTTTGTTGTGGGTGAATAATTTTATAAATTTTCGTTATGCCTGTTTACACTAATATTGAATTAGCTGACATGCATTTTATGTACGGTTGTGCAAATGGCAATCCATTGAAATGGAGGGAGGGCACTTTGAACATCTCATTTAACTCTATGTTGTTATTGATTGTTTATAAATATCATTGTTTTTTTATAATAATAAAAAATTGTTATAAACACAAAATGGTCCGTATCTCCGAAACCGTTAATTTGCGGTCATATATTTATTAAGACTTTTCTGCTTATTTTGGGTCATACTATTCACCATTTCATTTTGTGACACTTTTTTTTTAACACCCTGTATAGTAAGTAGTAATAATTTTTATAATGGCTTGTTATTTTGTCTCAGGAGCATAAATCTGATATACATTTTCTTTCATACATATTTCTTAGGTTGTTATGCTAATAATTTAATTAGTAAACCGGAATATACAGCATGGATATAAAAAGGTTATATGATAATTTTTCAATAACAAATAGAGGAAAGTCAGACATATGCATTTAATGTCTACACATGTGTCTAGACAGGGTCATTAACTGGGGTCATCAGGCAAATACCTGTTTGCACATTTTGCACATACATAGGTTTTGCCATAGCCTCCTAAAATTAATTTTAGGTGGCTGTGGTTTTGCATATTTTCCACATTTTGCGCATACATATCCTATCTACTGAGGTAGAAACGGGAAGGATATGCAATCACGCTAAGATAAACGAATGAAATATAGATAAGTAACAGCGCGGATTTATTTGAAGCCAGTATCTGCCCTTTTTTCTATTACTTTCTCTTTCTCCTGGGTCTTTGATGTGATTCTTATTTTAAATACCCGCGCCAAAACTTAGTCACAACTATCAACAAGCAATTGGAACTTGTTATTTTTTTGTACATTTTGTGTGATTTTTAAAGTTTTTAGAATTTTTAGAGTTTCTAGTATGTTTTTTAACAAAATTTAGTAGTTATTATTATTTAATGTTCTGTTTGCCTTAAAACATACATTTGGAGAAGTTCCACGTCGTTTTAAAGATAAGTAAATAAGAAACATAGTCGGTATTGTACTACCTCACCTACCGGAAAGATTAATAAGAGGAAAGGACCCCGCAATAATCTTATGGAAATTGGGTTTCTGTCAAATTGTCTGAATTTTTGATATGTTGTAGATTTGGTCATCCTGAACAAAAGTATCCATGGGCACAAAGTGCCAAAATGAATATTTTGGCAGCTACGGAGCTGCCAAAGCTCCCCTGACTCATTGCAAAACTATTCATTTACAATACTATTTACAGATGTCAAAAGCATATTTTAATTATTCTAATATATAGGGTAATGTTTTTGAGGTCAGTGGATTCAACTCTCATGTCAGATTGGACAAATTGACCGTTGACAGCTGTAAATACGCTGTCAACGAAGAATAGAAAAGTAAATATTATCTGTTGATATTGAGAGTTTGGGTTTTTGAGGTCGCTGAATTCAATTCTCATGTTAGATTGGACAAATTGACAGGTGACAGCTGTCAATTGACTATCATCGAGGAATATAAAAGTAAATATCCTCTTTTCACATTGAGAGTTTGGGTTTTTGAGGTCGTAGAATTCAATTCTCATGTCAGATTGGACAAATTAACCGTTGACAGCTGTCAACTGTCAACGACCTCAAAAATCCAAACTCTCAATGTGAAAAGAGGATATTTACTTTTATATTCCTCGTTGACCGTGAATTGACAGCTGTCAACGGTCAATTTGTCCAATCTGACATGAGGGTTGAATCCAGTGACCTCAAAAATATTACCCTATATATTAGAATAATCAAAATATGCTTTTGACATCTGTAAATAGTATTGAAAATGAATAGTTTTGCAACGGGTCAGGGAAGCTTTGGCAGCTCCGTAGCTGCCAAAATATTCATTTTGGCACTTTGTGTCCATGGACACTTTTGTTCAGGATGACCAAATCTACAACATATCAAAAATTCAGACAATTTGACAGAAACCCAATTTCCATAAGATTATTGCGGGGTCCTTTACCTGCCTTGACAGCTGTCATAAAAATCAGTGGTGTAGAATAATTTCGATAAAACTAAGCCCACAATTTTTCGTTTTTCTCTAGTACTATATAATTGTGTGATATTAATAAAATATTATCTTCCTTATTCAGGTATATAAACCACATCTTACTAGAGCATAAGGATATTAAAATGTTTGACATCAAATGTGCGATTAATAAATAACTGCATCCATGTTCAACAGAAGTAGGCGTATTTTTTCCTTTTCTCTAGTGCTATATAATTGTGTGATATCGCTAGAATAATATCTATCCTTTTCAAGTAAATTAACCACATTTTACTAGAGCATAGGGAAACTAAAATATTTAATAAACAGGACTACACACCTGGGCACCTATTCTCGACTGGTACTTTAATCAATGCGAATGATGCGCATTTACTAAATGCGAATGCGTATTTGCTTAAATGCGTGTTGTAGCTATTCTTGGTCGTTCGAATTTATATTGCGGGTGCGCATTTGGCAGCGAGTGGGTCTTTGCTCTTCGCATTCAAATACGAAGGTCCAAAGAGCTGGCGAAGGTCAAACAATGCACGATTTAGTATTTCAAAGTGTTTTCGTTTTGTTTCGCAAATTCATCGTGACCTAAATGCATGATGGCAAATCGAAATTTTTTAAATATCTTATTACTAAAGTCTATTCAGATTTCATTTACGCCTCGTCAAAACAATCTCTCCCATCCAGCAACAGCTCACGAGGCATTTTCTTTGCGCTTCTATTGGTTAATCGGTCGTTAGTCATTTAGACGACGCGAAAATATTTTTTGTCAGAGTCGAATTCAGTTCAATTTGGATAATTATAAACGGCGTTTTGGTAGCATTCACCGTGTTGGTTAGTTTGGACATTTTGTATGTTTGATTGATTATAATTCATTATATTATAGTTTAGATATACATATATTGTGTTATTTATTTTTTTTTGTGGTTGTTGTTTGAACATTTTTTACTCTATTTTATGGACATTTAATTGACTATATTTTGTAACTGCTGCGTGTCACTATGTCCTCCACAGATACAGCAGATGAAGTCCAGAAAAATGTTTTTACTCCTTCTAAAAAGCGACCGAAAAAGGGACATTTGGTCATCCGTACTAAAGAAATGGTTCTTAATATTTATAAGCATTAAATTTTATAGAACCCTGATATGTTGGTACATGATGTTGAAAGGAGAGTTGCTGATAAAACAGGGATGTGCGCTAAAACCGTTTTTAATGTTATGAAGAAGTATAGGCAGATTCATAAATTTTCTGAACCAAAAAGAAAGCTACGTTATAAACAAATTAGTGGCTCTGTGGATGATTTTGATAAAAATGCAATAAGGCGCAAAGTACATCAATTCTTCTTTAGAAATTAACTTCCAACAATCGATAAGGTTTTATAAGAAGTCAACGATGATCCATATTTGTCTACTTTTAAGCGAGCTACATTTTACAAGCTTTTGAAAACCCTTAATTTTAAATTTAAAACTCGAGGAAAAAATAGTTTGCTTTTAGACAAAATGAAATTGTTTCGTCCTACGCCACAAAAATAAAACGGTACAGAGAAGAAAAGCAAAAAATATATTATCTTGATGAGACTTGGATTAACGCAGGCGTTTTATCATCCAGACAAGCCTTTTTGGATGAACTTTTAACTGGTTTTAAAAACCCATGAGGTATGTGCGTAAAAACAGCTCATTATATGCCATATTGGAAGTGAAGAAGGCTTTGTCTCTAATGCACTTTATGTATTTAAGTTGAAAAATCCGGTGACTACCATGAAGAAACGTGTGGAGAATCGTTCAAAGAGTGGTTTTCAAACACCCTACCAAAATTAGAAGATAACTGCAATATTATTCGAGAAAGCTTGGAAAAATACCTACAACGACGTCTAAAAAAGGTGACATTTAAAAATGGCTATAAGGGAAAAAAATTGAATTCGACTACCAAATGCTTAAGATCCAACTTCTAAAACTTGGTAAGCAACATAAACATTATGATAGGTATGTAATAGATGAAATGGCTAAGCAGCAAAACAACATAATATTGAATTAATCTAGGTTGACGTTAAATAATACGTAGCAGATAAAAACTCAACATTTAAATCTGGAGACATTAAAATTCTTTTTGAAGAAGTAATATTATTAATTTCTCCAGAAAAATGGAAAAAGTGTATCGACCATGTTCGCCAAAAAGTTGAAGTAAAAATGTGGGAGTTGGATAATATTATAGAGGTTCAAGTAGAACCACTTGTAATTTTGATTAATGAAGATAGCCCTTCAAGTCTAACTAATTTATCCGATTCAGAATAGTGCTAAGTCAAGTAAGGAAGATTGCTATAATACAGAGTACAAGGTGTATAATCTAAATACTAGTAAATTTTTGTCAAAGTGAAATTTCACTTTGTAAAAACGAATAGGCGTTAGTTGATTATTCCCTCTCTCATAATTGTTATTACTGTCAGCTTGACAAGTTATTGTGGACAAAAGTTTTGGTTTTTACCATTTTATTAAAAATGAATAATTAGTTTTTCTGAAATGGCAGATATGTATTTAGGAATCTAATATTTTTTATTTGGCTATAAGATGAATGCTGCATGGCTTTATAGTAACAAAATTTAAAATATCTAAATTTATTGATACACGAGAAACGAGAAAATTTTTAACTTTAATAATTATTTCTTCGGTACGAAGTGATATCTGAACGTTAAAATCTTGCTAAAGTACTTTTTAAATGATTTGATTACTTTAAAAATCTACATTCGCAACAAAACCTTTTTTCAAAGAGCTAATCAAAAACGATTCCTACTTGTTACTAAAAACTTTGTAAAGGATATCAAATTTGTCGATTTAGCATATAGTTGCAATATGATTTTTGTTTTGAGTCATCAGATGCAAGTTCATTACTTCAGGTAAGTGTAATGCAATATGAAATATTTAGTGACACGTTAGAAAATGTTGTTTGTAATATTATATACAGACTGTTTATGTAAGAATAACGAAAATAAACTACTTTTGTTCTATAAAACAACACAATTATATTTAAAAACTAAAGATCGTATTATAATATCAGACAGAACAGTTTGTTTTTATTTCCTTTACCAATCAATACTCAAAGAAATTTTATAGTTCTGTTTTTAAATACTTTTATTTTATTTTAACCAATTACAAATTATTTGAATCTTAACAAATATGAACTGAGTTGAACAAAGTTAGGATAAAGAATGTCGTTTTAATGATTTTACTGTTATTTATAACCTAGGTTCACTTATTGCTAATATTAATTATGTTTTCCGCTAATTACAAGATTCTTTACTTCAAAAGTTTATTAGCTGGCACTCTATATGTTCATCGTCAAGCACTATATTATATTGTTTATTTTATTTGAAAATAGATTTTCGGTGATATAACTAGGGTTTCCCATCTTAAGCATATATTCGTTAACATAAGCTATCTTAATGTGGTCCGTCGAAATATCCCATAAATATAGTCTTAAGTTTATTGGATGTCGTATTAAAATGTAAAGCTGTTATCGTCGTCATATTTCTTACATTTCTTTTATTTTGTGCCAATATTGCTATATTTTAAATTGTAACAATTACGAAGACGATTAAATAGGAAACATTACAGTGTGAATGGGTGTGGATTCTTGAAATTCAGAACTACACATGCACCACCATATCACCCTGTAACTTCCGTAGTCGTTGGTTATTAAGGGCCATCCTCCGCCTGAATTTTTAAGCCAAAAACAGCGGTTAAGCTCGTGCGCAATTACAACTTTATTTTTCAAAATTACTTAAAACTGCTTGTGCAGGTGATGAAAGAAAACATATTTCTAGGGATTTATAAAAACAAAAAGATTAATTTTTTTTAACATTGCTATTATTCAAGATAGAAAAAGGTGACAATATTACGTATTTTAAGGCGCTAATAATGTCGTTATAAGAAATAATTTGGAAAATCTAATTCTATATATCCCTGCTGCAAATCTTTAACTAAAATCCTAAAATGTTCTTTCTTCAAAAAAGTAAAAAAATAAGTTATTAATCGCGCACGGCCTAAACCTCTGCAAGTAACATTTTTATAACCGTAATGTGGCGCCTTTCGCACTGAAATCTATTAAGGTACCATTTCGGTAGGCGCGACAGACGACCGCCGACGCGACATACGACCGCCGACACGACCGAGAAATGTCGCTTCACATCTAAAATACATACAATTATATAAAACACATTTCGCACGGCGCGACACGACCGAGAAGTGTCGTGGAGACACTTCTCGGTGCAAAGCTTTGCTGCGTATCGCACTCGAGGTCACTGTCCTCGGCATCGCTTTTTTTTGGGGACTGATTCGGTCGGAAATTTGTTTCGATCTAGGCCGCGTTGCCAGATTTTAAAACAGTATGGGTAAAAAAAAACCGTAGATCTGAACAGTAGATTTTAATAAAGGGGAAAATAATTATAATTTGCAGTGTAGTAAATAAAAAAAACAAGTATATAAGAAACGAAAAATAAACTTTTTTCTACCCAAATTAGAAAGTAAACAAAGAATAAAAACATTTTTAATATATACGGGAAAAAACCAATGAAAAATAATAAGTACCTACTTCTTTTAGATCAGTCTGAATTAGATAATTCAAAATCGTAGTGTTTGGCATATGCATGTTCTTTTTATGATGCCCTATTAATTCTTTGTTTCATTTTAAATAAAAACAATGATTATCTTGATGTTTTTTTTTATGGAGCCAACCTACAGTAGTGGATGCTTATTACGCTGCTTTTACTGCAGAACATTTACTAGAGAAAATATTCTTTACACATTTGCTGAAGAATGAGGCAAACTTAATAAATTAAGAACAACATTTGCTAGAGACAAAAACAGTAGATCTACGTGAAAATAGTAGGTCTGGCAACGCTGATTGTTCCCTCGAATGGTTATTCCTGTAAATGTCGCGCGACACTTCAAGCTTGCCAAATGTACGAAGCGTAAAATGTATGCACCTGTTGTCCTGAAATGGTACCTTTAACAACAAAACTAATAGATAAACAATTTATTGACCCGCCTTCGTCAAGTGTGAAATTTGCAACGGCCCGCACCCCCCTGATAATTTTAAGTAAGGGATCGGTTGGAAGATGACTCTTAACTGGTTCGTTTTGCAAGAAACAATATATAAATGAATAAAACACACAGGGATAAACTTGTAAAAATCTATTAATATGGAAGGACCATCTTTAACTTTACGGTTTAAGAAAATCTTTACAATAAACATTTATAGTATTTATAGAAACTTTACAGAGATTAAAACTAAACGCGACTCCGCACAAATGAAGACTATGTCGTACGATTTGTGGAATATTCATACCCCACATTTAGCCTCTGCACATTTGGCCTCCAACCTAAAATAATGACAAAAAAAAGTTTTAAACAAAAAATATATATATTTTATTATTGGTACTGTAACCTACCGCACCCAGATATCTTCATAATTTATTAATTTCATTTATTAAATAAAATATTGCATTCTTATTAAATTCAAAATCCTTCATTTAACGAAAAATCTCCCAGATAATTGAATCTTATTTACGACACCTAATAAATAATATCTATAACCCTGCGCGTAAGAGATCCAATTTCTTATAAGTGTCTGGGAACCAAACCCGAAACCACCATACAACATAAGTTTTGTCACGAAGTAATAATCATTGAAACACTTAACGCACTTATCTTAAGTCAAGTTTAAAGATTAACAATGTTTTCTATACACAAAAAGTTTTCAAGGCAAGTAATAAATCGACCACCCCTTTTCCATCTATACAAATTCGTACCCAGAGTTACAAGTTGACGTCACAAAAAGTAATTAAATCGGGTATAAAGACACGATCCCGAGGAACTCGAAAGCATTAAGAAATCAAACTCAGTTCAGTTTATTTGAGAACAAAAATAAAGTTAGTTTGAGCATTATTTCAATAACAAATAATTATATATCGTCTACGTCTACGATGCACTCTGCAGAAATGCCGAAGATTGGTCTACTATATACAAATTATCTTGGATGAACTTTGGTCACTTTGGCTAGAAGATTTCCTCGATAGTTACTGGTCTGATATCCAACACAATAAAGTCCGACACCAGATCAGCTCACACAAATGGATCAATGTTAATCGATATTCGATAAAAAACCATTTTACAAAATATGTTGGTTTGGCTCACCTTCTAACGAAGCCAATTCCCGAGGATGTTATACTGTCGGAATTAATAAGACATTTCCCAAAATACATTCGATCCCTATGGATGTTAAAAGAGAATAGAACGATCAGCTAAGCTGCACAGTTCCTCCGCCACCAAGACAATATTTCCGTTGCAGGTTCAAGCAGATAGGAGACAGCTTATTTTTCTGAAAACCATAACCCATACAAGATCAGAACCGAACCAAACACTGATATTGCCAATCGTCAGAGCAATAATGTGTCAGGAAACGGACCAAGGTCGAACTAAAAGGGCCAGTATGTTCGACTGTGCAACTAGTTATACCCCCACTCACAATCAACACAAAAAAGGTAGCAGATTTTTCTACAATTGCCAATATTCCTCGCCAAACACCTCTAGACCCCCACATATAGGCTGGAATATAACTTACAAAATGGGATGGACCCTCGGACAAGGCCTCGGAACATTCGGACAGGGTCGAACAATGCCTGTAAACACCATAAACAAAAGACGGTTCGAGACTTCCGATATCAGTAAAAC
Organism: Psylliodes chrysocephalus; assembly: GCA_927349885.1. NCBI lineage: Eukaryota > Metazoa > Arthropoda > Insecta > Coleoptera > Chrysomelidae > Psylliodes > Psylliodes chrysocephalus. The sequence goes on from OV651819.1 coordinate 52,389,327, forward strand.
AATAAATAATAAGAAACGACTAACCACGATCTCCTATATCCAATGGGAAAAGAACGATGACGAACAGAAACTTAATATACAACCTAGCTTACTGCCAGAGATTTCGATAAAGCTTGAAAATGCCACGACACCGGAAGCGAATTTCCTGTATTTTTGAAGAACTATATAATCAAATGACGATCGAAGATCCAAAATTCCACCTTACATCGACTCTACCGTTACGGGTTATATTTATAAGGGGAGCATTTGATCCATGAAGCAAGAGAGTAATAAAACAAATTCTTCTAAAAATGTTTGTTAATGAAGTTTCTTACGATATATGTTGCCTGGTTATTCCAAGCTTACTCCGACCCTGTATTATTGGAAATGACTGGCTAGAACGAAACAAATGTCTTTCAAAGAGGGTGATGAAGGGGTGTGGATTCTTGAAATCCGAAACTACGAATCCACGACCACATCATCCTGTATCTTCCATAGTCGTTGTTTATTGACTGGTTCGTTTTGGAATGAAACACGCCGGATTAAACTTTAAAAACTCTATTACCTCGAAGCACCGATTTTACGGCGTTAAGAAACCTTCACAATTACTTTACATTAAACCCTTATCATAATATTTACATAAATTAAAACTAAAAGCGACTCCTCAGAACTGAAGTCTAAAACCCACTTACCTTACCCTTTGAGACGTTTTTCAGATACCTTCTCGATGGGCAGAGAAAGCGATCACACTTTCAAAGCACATGTCACTTTTCAGAGAAATGAATTTTGTAACATTTTTCAAGGATTTGTAGTACTAGGAATTACTCTCTCAATTGTTGTCCAGTCGGAATTTGAAATACAAATCCGAAGAATCCTTTATGTTGCAACATTAATTTACAACCGAATTATTTACAATGAAATGTTGTATTACTCGAGTGGTTCAAAGAATTCGAACACATTCCCCACATTGAAGCTGTTTAGTTTCAAAAGAAAAATGAAAAATTTTATTTTAATAGAAAATCAAATATATAGTTATAGGACTAATAACGCAAAGTAACTGTATGATCTATAAATGAATGAATATTATCCAACACAATATTTTAGAAGTTATTATTAGGAAGCGAACATAGTTTGGTAATATTTCTAGTAAAAATTCTTTCTTTAGACTTAATCTTTACAAGCCGAACCTTTTTATCTGCACTAGGAATAATTTCAATTATTCTGGCTAAAGGCCCTTTTAAAGAGCGAGTATTGTCATTCTTTACCAATACTTTCAAATTTGGTAGGGATTTAAGCCATTTTGGTATATTCTGAAGTTGATTAAGATACTCCTTTGTCTAACGTTTCCAAAAATTTTGTTGGACACGAGTGCATCTTTGATAACGTGACAGACGGGTTTCAGGAATGCCGGAGATATCTTTTTCTGGAAAGGAAGTAAGACTGTCACCTATTAGAAAATGTCCAGGAGTTAGACAAGTCATTTGCATCACTCGATAATGATTGAAGAGGACGAGAATTTAATATGGCTTCAATTTGGACCAGAATAGTGTTAAGTTCTTCAAATGTAAATTTAGAATCTCCTGCTATTCGGTGCAAGTGGTATTTTGTACTTTTAAATGCCGCTTCCCAAATTCCACCCCAGTGGGCACTTAAAGGGAGGATAAATTTCCATGTTATTTGCTTAGACGTTGGGAAATTTTTCTATGGAATTGATATTTTGCTTGTCTTGGAAAAAATCATATAACTCTTTCAATTGGTTTCTGGATCCTAGGAAATTTGTAGCGTTGTCGCTAAATATGATCGAAATTTTTAGAGGGTAACAGAATTGGATGTTTTTGATCATAGGATAATTGTGCATAAGCTAAACGACCTCCTACTCGTAGAAGACCAGAATCGTCTACAAATAGACATAAATGTAATATGGGTTTATTAGAAATTGTTTTATTCGAATTTAAGTCAGAAATTTCTCGGTAGAAATTTTCTTGTTGAAGAGATTTAATAATCAGAAATTCTGCTGCATGCAGTTCTTCCACTGTTAGTGTACCAGAACATTTCTGTGAACACTTCTTACTATTATTTACAAATCTTAAGATATAAGCTAGAACTCGTTTCAATTTTATAAATGAGGAATATCTTAAAAGGAGTGGTTTCCCAAATGAAACAACTGAATCGAGCTTAGTATTATAAAGGACAATGCTACATTTTCTTGCCTCCGGAATCGTTTCTAAATTTATATTGTTGGAATCAAGATTTGCTATTCCCAAATCTGGATTTAAAAGAATTGACGGCCCATGCCACCAAAGAGAAGAGTTTATTATTTCTGTAGGAGTCATTCCACTAGAAAGGAAATCGGCTGGATTATTTTGTGTTTTTATGTGACGCCACTGGAATTTCGAAGTTAATTGTTGGATTTCTAAGACCCTATTGAACACGAAAATGGTCCACTTTGAAGGATGAACTTGTAACCAGCACAAAACTATTTGGAAGTCTGTCTAAAGGCAGACTGAAGAAATAGAAATTTTATTTTCAAATCTCTAAAATCTTTTTACGTGACACTTTTCTGGAACTGCAATTTTTTCACTATTCTGGAACATTAATTTACTCGGAAATCAGAAACTTGGATTTTACGAAATTAACTGGAACTTATATCATCGGAATTTTTACATTTTCTACTTAAAATGTAAAGAGTTTGAACTTAGAAAATATTATTTTCGTTATTTGGCTCGCAGGATCAAAATGAAGGGGTATGGATTCTTGAAATCTGAAACTACGAATCCACGACCACATCACTCTGAATCTTTCATAGTCGTTATTTATTGACTGGTTCGTTTTGTGAGAAACAATATTTATTGGAATGAAACACCGGATTAAACTTTCAAAACTCTGTTACCTCGAAGGACCATTTTAACTTTACGGCGTTAAAAAACCTTTACAATTACTTTACATTAAACCCTTATCATACTGTTTACATAAATTAAAACTAAAAGCGACTCCTCACAACTGAAGTCTGAAACCCACTACCTTACCCTTCGAGACGTTTTTTAGATACCTCCTCGATGGGCAGAGAAAGCGATCACACTTTCAAAGCACATGTCACTTTTCAGAGAAATGTCATTTTGTAACATTTTTCAAGGATTTGTAGTACTAGGAATTACTCTCTAATTGTAGTCCAGTGAGAATTTGAAATACAAAGCCGAAGGATCCTTTATGTTGCGACATTAATTTACAACCGAATTATTTACAATGAAATGTTTTATTACTCGAGTGGTTCAAAGAATTCGAACACGTGATAACTATAAATCACGACGATGCTCCACAAATTCAAATAAAATTTGCGGTAAAAAATGCTGAACACTCCATTGTAGAATTCGAATAATCCGAAATCTTTACAATTTCCGAAATCCACCTGGCATAGAATTTAGCTGTTTACTAAGTAAAAAAACTGAAGAGGGCAATTTAGATAAATCACAGAGAAATAATTTATTTGAATTTAGCCACTTGTTCTCCGATAGACAGGGTCTAACTCAAGTTTACGCACACGAAATTAAAATGACAAACGACAAAACTTTCGTCAAAAAGAGCTATCCGGTTACATATTCTTTTCGACCCGGTGTCGATAAAAATCTGGAAGAAATGTTAGTCCAGGGGGTGATAGAAAGAACTAATTCCCCATACTCAAATCTTATAACAGTGCTAAAGAAAAAGGACGACAACGTGAGAATCTGTTTAGACGCTATAACTCTAAATTCGCAGATGGTGGCAGATAACGAATGTCCACCAACCATTAACGAAATTCTGCAACAGTTTCACGGCCAAAACAATTTAACAAACATAGACCTCGTTTCATCATTTTGGCAAATCCCTCTTCAAGACAATAGTAAAAAGTATACAGCTTTTCTTTATGATGGTCGAAGCTATTGTGGAGATTTTACACACAATTATATTGATGATTTGCTAATTGCTTCACCGACTTTCGAGTTACATTTAGAACATATTAGGATGGTTTTAGTGGTTTTAGCAAACTGAAAGCTGAAACACCTGAGATCTTTTTTGGGACTTTGCAATTATTACAAAAGATTTTGTTCTAACTTCAGCAATTTTACTACCGGGTTATATTCTCTACTAGAAAAGGGAGCCACTTGGAACTGAAGAGAAGAGCAAAATTGTCAATTTAACGAAATCAAGGAACAATTTCTTCGGTCTGTCACACTAATCCATCCAAAAATCTTCTCTATTTCGTAAAATCTCAAAAACTGAATACATTACGGAAAACAAACGTTTTGAATTTCAAGTTTCAAGTAATGACGCTAAATAGGTTTAAAATTACAGAAATTCATTATAAAATAGATGAAAAAGCTGGATAGACCAAAACTAGTCGAAAAATGTTTTCTATTTCGAAAAATCTCAAAAACTAGTTATTTTACGGAAAACAAACGTTTAAATTTGAAGTTTTAAGTAATGAGGTTAATAGTAGAAATTTATTATGAAATAGATGAAAAAGCTAGATAGACCAAAACGAGTCCAAAAATATTTTAATTTTCGAAAATTATCAAAAAATAAAAAACAATATGTACCTGAAATATTAACAGAGATATGACAACATACCTGTTATTTTACTGTAAATGACAGTTTACGTTAAATGTGGATGCCTTAGCCAAGTCGCAAACCACCTATCCAAGTTTCAATTCTCAACACTGACAGGTGGCGCCATCTTGCAGCGACTTTTGAACTAACGTTCCCGTACGAACCCGAGAATACCGATCGGTATTCTCGGGTACGAACGTTGCTCATCTACCGAGTAGCGAATGTTTGTATCGGGAAATACATAATTTACTCCCAAGATTTTTGGTGTCGGGGCTACAACAAATTTCGCATATTTTTTATAAGAATATTTCTTTGAACATATTGCAACTATGATAATTAAGAAATATTCGTAGGCAAACAGACATATTTGTTTTACTTCCTATTATTCTTAAAGTGTCGAGGGATTCACCAGATGTTTACCACCAATGATTCACATTATTTAATGAGTATTTCAAGCTAATAAATAGTAAATAAATCGAAAAACAATTAATTCAATTTTTACATATTCCCACGTAATAATTATTCGACAACACCTAGGAGATTTACAGGATTTTTTTGCCAATAATATCACCCTTACAGAATGACACGGCGATAGGGGGTAAATCTCGTATAGGCTCAACTTCAGGTACCAATGTTTTCAAAAGTCCGAAGATGTCCAAGAACGATGTCGTGCGTGGAGCATCCGATGTCATTGACTGTCTACGCTACGCGGTGATGTAACCTGTGAAAAGCACCACGCAAATCGAAGGGTGCTTTGACGAACTATTAATAAGAGCATTGCCATTCTCATCTTTCAATTCGACACGTGTTGAGACGACTATCTTCGTTCTACAGAATGCGATTCGTATGCAATAATGTCTCTTCTATTTAATTCGTTACGTGTTGAGTACGCACATAAGAATCTCTGTCCAGCATTGGGATTCTCATCTTTCAATACGGCACGTGTTGAGACAACTATCTTCGTTCCACAGAATGCGATTCGTATGTAATGTCTTTATCTATTCAATTCGTTACGTTTTGGTAACAAAAAAAAAAATACCAGGGCCATTATCCTATATTTTGAATCCTCTAATAAACAGTTTTTGAGTAAAGGACAAACTTTAACACGCAATGTAATTTACAACTCATTTTTATATGGGAATTTATATCTACTATTGGTGCTATAACAATAATTTACAATGTAAACATTTATAACAGAATAATTATTTGAGAACGGTTCAAAGAATTTGAGCACAATGATTGAAAAAATCTATAGGGAAACAAAAAATGCCATTTTTAGTAATTCTTTAAAAAATTATCAAAAAAAAAAAAAATGGAAAAGGAAAAGTTTATTTGATACGAAATATTTGCGATAACAGCGTTAGGGTTTAGAATAAAGCAATGTTGGTAAATGATAAAAGAAAAGAAACATCGTATAAACATGAATACCACAAAAAAATGTCACCAATCAATAACGAAAAATTGTTTCTTATCCACCTCTTAAAAATTTTTTTAGTTTTCCTCTAGTAAGTCCTAGAAATATTATACTGTACAACTCGAGTGAATACATAATTTAACACGTTAAGTAAGGCAAATGTGCGTCAGCCACTAAATAATTTGCAACATAAAAATAAAAAAAAACATCTTACCTTTAAAAATTGGTCATTTTTTATGCTTTGTTGTCGGAACTCGTACAGTTTGACAACGTTCTCCCCGCATTTGTGACAAATTTTCTGTGAGATGCTATCTTCTTGGCTTATCTGTAATAACAAAATAAGTTTTTTTTTAATTTCTTATATTTACATAAATTGTGAAAAAAAACACTGCTAATTCTTTTAAATTATTGTCTTTTCGAAATTAGAATTAGAAATTAGAATACAAATTGATGATACCAATGATGCATTCTTTTAAGAAAAGGCAATATACAGGGGGTTTCAGAATAAAGTACCCTAAACTTGTAGATGTAGATCTTAATTAATTAATAAGAAAAGCTAAATATAATTTTACTGTAAACGTCTCAGTTTTCATTCTAAAGGGTGATACAGTGAATTTCATAAATACATATTTTTCTAAATATCTCCCCTTACGGTAAAGACTTTAACTTTAAAATTTGTATACGTTAGTTAATCGTCACTATTAGTAACACTCTATTTCGATAAATTACGGTAGCCCATTGGCGTAGAATCAAGGGTAAAGAAAACAATTTTAATTTAAACTTTTTGAACACCCTATATTTCATAGTTACAATTAATAATTACTATTCCTCACGTAATTTGTCACATAAAAGGGACTATTGGTTGATCTCTATAGAACATTCCATTTCCGAGATTTTTAGTTTTAGTCCTACTCAAATAGGAAAATATCTTTATACAATTTTATCAAGGGCCGATTTCACAATAAATATTTAAATGTACATTAACTAAAGGGGCCAAAATCTTATGGACCTAATGATCCGATTAGTTAATTGGCTTTTTAATATTGTCTGTGGCCATTTTACGATAAATCTTGCTTAAATTTGAATATCGGTGTTTTATTTTCTTTATTTAAAAACTTAATCCCAAGAAACAGTTTACATCAGAAATGAGATCAAAAAAAAATCGGGAGAGTGAAAAAAACATTATTTTTTGTTGTGTTGTATCTCGTTTTTAATTGTAAAAGTATCTTATTATTAAACCATGGGTAAAAGAAAATGGTGTATCAAAGAAATATACGAAAAAGCGTCGTTCTACTGTTAGGTCTAGATAAAGTTCTAGTTCCTCTATATCTAGTACTTCTTTTTAAATATTTCTCCTTTTTTATTGACCTGTATTCATGAATACACCTTTAATATTTTCGATGTACGAGTTTTTAATAACAATAAAGTACATTTCAAAATGACAACTTCATTTGACAGTCAGCTTTTACCTTGACTGATGCTCGTAAATACAGGGCCATAAAAAAGAGACATATTTAAAAAGAAATCGGCGATAACTAATAAACAATAAACAGGCTAATCAAAAATGTATAAAGTTATTCTTTTGAATATGGGTATTAGTGATCTTTAATAAATCCAAATAGGTTTTTTTTCTAAAATAATTAGGGAAGCCAATAATTGACCCCATTTAAAATTACATGGGATTTACTGTTCTGCCCGACGATGCAAAACCCGGCATACTTATTTATTTTAACCATTATTTGGAAATTGGGGTAAATATACCTACCTATTTTTAAGATTATGCGTGGTCAGTGCCACTAACAGATTCTTACGATAAGTATTTATCCCAAGTAGGTACCTGCGACCCTAATTAGGCAGCTAAATATTTCATTCCCGATGAACGAGAAAAACCTTGCTCTTTTATCCGACTCCCAATATCTCATCTGACGCCCTACGTCCTTACTTCTCTACCTTCCTGCGTTTGGCGTTCTGCGTCACGACGCTCTCTCTCCATCACACCACTCTAAATTCCGACGCCAACGTCTCAACATCCCTTCTAAATATCCCGACACAAGATAACGCTTCCGTACCGAATACAAAAATATAAAATGTCTGAAATAGAAACAGACGATAATATACACCCAACGGTCTGCACATACGATGGTGAGTTAATAACTTAACCAAATTAAATTTGTAAAATGGGAATTTATTGTTGAATAATAATGAGTATTATTGTGTAACTCATTATTATTCAATAATGGTCAACCTTTACATTTGAGGAATTTGTTGCTCGCCGACATCGCATTTAGCTCGTCCAGATGTGTATGTTATGGGCCATATTGCCTTCAAATTAATATATCACCGTAAAAGATAATAAGAGTCTGGCTACCGAACTGTCAATGAACCCTCGCAAATATCTACTATAACAGCTCAGCTGATTGGGGTAAATGACAAATCGGACGACTAGACTCACATTTATCCGAATATGCTTGATGTTACTACAGGGTTGGACAATCTTAGATAATTATCTCTCAATCTTCGCACCGTAGGTAGATCTGAACATAAGGGGTAGTTCGCTGGTATTGAACTAGCACTATTCTAGTCGGACTACATCCACATAAAACCCCCTAGGTGAGGCTGACACATAAAGGATATCCGTCTGTTATTGCAACGACGGTATCTCAGTAAGCGCACCTATATAAAAAAGAAAACGACGAAACAAAAAATTATTAAAGATAATGCAATTCTGAGGACGTCTGCTGTCTATTCTCAAGAATTGTTTTTATTACAAATATTTGATGGCAAGTGGCCTGTTTGTTTGAGCGGGACACATGTGAGGTCAAGATGAGATACAATTTCTCATTACCTAATATTAAAAGAAATTTGTACATACTGAGTTATTAGAGATCAAAAACGAATTAAGTTAAATATATTTTGAGCATTATTTCATTCACAAATTTGTACCAAACTTAGCTTAATTAACATTATCACAACGTGGGTATATAAATTATCAATTAATTAACTAGACGATCACTACACTACTAGAGAAAAAGGCCAAAATACAGTAAGTATGAATTACTTTGAATTTCACAAGGGGAGGGAGGTAGTTAAATTAAAATACGGGCTTTTAATAATTTGCTACAAGACCGGGGGGGTGGGCGGTTACAATATATATCTACAAATACGCGGTGTTGACAAATCTTTTCAACTAGACCAACTTAATTGAGAACATCGAATAAAAGTATGGTTGCGTCTATTATTTTGCTGAACGACTTTTGCGATATAATGGACAAAATATGGAGTGTAGCTACATCTATGTAGGAAAGGAATAACTAAAATTCAAATTTAAATCATGTTATCAAAAACCGGAAGTGCAATGACATCTTTAAAGGCATTTGACATTGCTAGTGCACAAAAACTAAGTTGATTTTAGTCCTGAACCTATTGCGGGCTATTCAAGGAATTCCCGTGACTCCAAACGTTCTGTCGGACACTTTAAGCCTCAAAATAAACCTATTATTTGTTTTAATTGTAATCAAGAAGATCACAAACAAGCATTTTGTCCTGTAAATAATCAGCTAAAAAGTGTGCAGTGCCATTATTGTCAAAATAAGGGACATACTTAGGGTTGCCAGACGTAACGCTTTAGGCGTTGTATGAATATTGTTTCGGGGAATTACAGAATCTGTAATTCCGATTCTCCGAAAAAATCAATTGACACGCTTTTTGACTTGCTTGTACGCTCAACGCCACAGTACGAAAATGTACCGCTTTTGAGAAAAATGCCACTCTTTTTATGCAAACGTCACTCTTTTTAATATTCAAAGCCGTAAATAAAAAATGAATTTATAGAAACATATAAGGTGAAGACCTTTTTCTTTAGAGACATATCGGCTAAAGGACCCTCGTTTACGAAAAATAAAAGCTGAGGACTTTTTTTTTAGAAATTTCACAAATCATGGACCTAATTATATAAGAATGCTTGGTATTTGAACCTGATGCTCCGTAGTCACAATTGTCACGATTTTCACTTTTTCGTAAATCTGGCAACCCTAGACATACTATTGAACAGTGATATAAAAGAAAAAACTTTTCAGGTTTTCCTCTGTCTTTTCAATCTAATAACAGTGGTAAACAGAAAGAAGCATTTGTTGTATCAAACCAAAATAAGGAGTAATCAATTTTATAAGACTTTGAATTTATTCCGGTTCAGCGAAAAATGTTTCATAGACTTAATAATTATTGTATATTCTTAACAGTTTTTAGCAGTTCGAAATAAAAATATCTATATGTGATATCTTTGAATGAAACCATAGATGAAGTGACATTACCGTTAAAATTATTGGTTGTTGAATATGGTATTCCTATCAAAAATATATTGGTTAGAACTTTTCCAAAATATTTGATAGGAATTACATTTAATACTGATTGCGCAGCTGTACAAAACGCAATAACGAAAACGAAACTGAGTCAAAGAACAGGAAATTGAATACTAGAAATATAAGAGTACAATTTTGAGAACTACTGATTACGAACTTTAAAAAGTATATAGGCGTTAACTCAATTCTGACCAGAGCAGGGTTGTTAACCGTACAGTAATTACCGTACTGGTACGGCAATTTCGGTTATTGTACGGTATACAGTTCAAAGTCATTACCGTACAAAAAAAAGTATGGTATTGTAACCTACCGCACCCAGGTACCTTAATAATTTATTAATTCCATTTATTAAATACAATATTGCATTTTATTAAATATCAAAATGCTTCATTTAACGAAAAATCTCCCAGATAATTAAATCTTATTTACGACACCTAATAAATAATAGCTATAACCACGTCCGTAAAGATCCAAAATTAGTGCACGTGGCTGAGAACCAGCCCAAAGAAAACACAATAAAGCGTATTTCTGTTTACGAAGTAATTATCATTAAAACACTTAACTCGCTTATATTTTTAGTTTCGATTTCTAGACCGATTTCGACAATATTTCAATACACAAAGATTTCAAAACAAGTAATAAATAACCCACCCCCTTTTGCACCTACATTCGTATTTTCTATGAGAACCAAAACGATAGAGACGTCACAGAAACGATTAAACTGTGTATAAAAAGTCTGACGAAAAGGAGCTCAGATTCATTTAATTTTGATCATTTGATGTGCAAGCATACATTTTGTTATTTTACATTCAAACAATCACTTAATTGACTGTACCCAGTTATATAGTCTGTACCTTTCCTAAACGCTCTTCCTAAACGACGTCTATCCCACAATAACCCCTATTTCCCAAAGGTGTCAATGTCTCGACGCCCAACGACTCGACGCCCAACGACTCGACGCCCAACGTCCTGCCGTCCTATTCCCTACGTCTCGAACGCTGTCACATTCCTCACCATCTAAGTATTTCCTACCGTACACTCATTTCGACGCTCAACGTCCCACGCCTTATTTCCGACGCTTGCCATCCATAAATATCTCCTTCATATCACGTCCCGCACCACCTACATAATTCTACCGTATATCTGTCCCAATACAGTGCCGTATTAAATACCTTCCTTTCCACCACGACGCTAGGCGTCTCGACGCGAGGCGGCGCCCAACGCCGCAACGTACCTAAATCGACGCCGTCACAAGGCTAGATGAAATTAGTACATAATCTAATGTCTGTATTTTCAATAGTGAGTCAAAAGATTTACGTATCTTTCTTTGAGATACCACCCCGGTTTCGTTTAAGGGCAGGCTTGACATTTGCTGTAAAATATTATCAATAAACTACATGGCCTTCAGGTTATACACCCCGAAAGACAGGATAGACATCTGTGTTCGATGGGTGAAATTTTGAGTATTTTAATAGAAATTATAAAAATCAATATTAAGAAATATACAGGGTTATATTAAGTTATTTCAATAGAAATTATAATAGTCAATATTAAAACATATACAGGGTTGTATTAAGTTAACTCAATAGAAATTATAAAAATCAATATTTTAGAAATATACAGGGATGTGCTATCTTGGATAAATTGTACATACCAAGATGGTAAAATTTAATAGTAAGTTAACCAACTGGCGAATACGCTATTCGTTAGCTCAAGGGGGGACACCTATACGCTAAGCAACCCGTTCTGCAAGGTTTGAAACAAAGTATATGTGAAATCAACATAGTAAGGTAATCAACTGGCGAAGTGGCGCTGTTTGTTACTTCCGTTGGTCATCACCTCTATACTCATTGTAATATTTACCTAAGAGGGTGCAACCTGTATATATCTACAATATCAAATCAACATCAACTCAATAGTTAACCAACTGGCGAATTGGCGCTGTTCGTTAACTTCATTGGTCATCAACTTAAATAAGAATATAAACATCAACACAATAGTTAATCAACTGGCGAATTGGCGTTGTTCGTTAACTCCGTTGGTCAGCAACCTAAGTCAGAAAATAAACAACACTATAGTTAATCAACTGGCGAATTGACGCTGTTTGTTAGCTCTGTTGGTCATCAACCTAAAAAAATATATATTGATAGCAAATGAATATGGTCTGCGTTTGAACGGGACTCAAGTGAGATCTCAGTAAATAGTAACAATTGTAATATACTTGGCTAATTATTGCATCACATTTAAAGTATGAAAAATAAAAAGAGTTTAAATATGAATTTGTATGTTTTATTTATCAATTTGCACCAAACTTTGCATCGAATTCTGGTTTACCTTAATTAACCTTATCACAACGTGGGTATATAAATTATCAATTAACTAGACGATCATTTCTACTACTAAAGGAAAAAGGCCAAATACAGTAAGTATAGAATTTAAAGTAAAATAAACTTGTGAGGTAAAAAATAACATTTCAGAGAATAAAATAACGAACAAATTGGGGTACCCGGGGAGTGTGCCGTCACAATACCTAATTCAAAAACGGATAAAGAAAAAACACCAAATTTTATACTTAAGCTTTAATCCATTCTGCGATGAGCATCCGGGGAATACTTAATAGGGTATCGTTTTTTTTTAACTTTAAGCAAATAAATAGTCTTGGCCGTATTTTCTTAGGCAACCCATTTGCGGTATGTGTATTTATAAACATATTTTTTATAATAAAAACAAACTTTTATCCATTAAACAAATGGGTGAGGGTCGACCTTTCTTCGGATCTTAGACTATTAGGAGAGGGTTTAAAGGGCAATAATAGCAAATATGTTAATTTTGGTTTTTGGCTATATTGTAAACATAAACTTAAACAAAGATTAGCTAGAATATTTATTAATTTTATAGAAAAGTTAGGTCTACTTGTAATCAATAAAAAATTCTACTTTATACCAAACTAAATATTTATACAAACAGCAGGGCTGGTATATCTAAGGGGGTCGCGACACAGACCCAGTAAATGGATGAGGGGTGACTGAGGCTAGGGGGGAAATAGTAGTCAGCTTAAGTTGGCAAAACTTTTTTGATGTTCGTTTGGCGAAATTCACGGTTATCATTTGTCCTGCAGTAATAGTATTATAAAAACAGAGACAAATCTACTTTTAACAGTTTTAACGTGCATCGTGCATAATAATGTCAATATGGTACAAGTGGAATGAACCACTGTTTTCCTCGTAGTCCAATGGTATATATACTGGGGTCCAATGATTGTCGAATTAAAACTAAAAACATTTTGTACTTTTTTATATACCAAATTATGCAATTTGTTTCCACTTTATTTTAATGTTACATGAGTAGGTACATGCGTTTGTGCTGTGGTAAATAAGTATTCATGTGAAAATTATCTCTGAAATTGCATTGTGACTGCACTCATCTCAAAACTGAATGCTGTAAATCCAGGATTTAAATCTTTCATAGTGTTGCTTGTAAAAAAGGTGTTGGACAAAACGTTTACAACCTAAAATTGCATGGAATTTTACCTTTATGACATTCTCTTTCAACATTTTTAAGTGACTAAGTTTGTGGTTTGGTAAATGGACTGTTACCACCTTAGATTAAAGAAACCGAAGATGTAACATAAGGCATTTCTTTATAAGCTTACCAGAACATACGTCTGTAACCAGAGCATACGTCTGTAACCAGAGCATTTCTTTATAACGTTTGGTTACTCGGCTTTGGTTACATGTTACCAAAGCATATGTAGCTATATCTAACGAGGCATTTATTTATAACCTTACTAGAACATACTATAATAAAAAATAACAAAGTCAAAACATCCTAAAATTTCTAAAATTCAAATTCCGTTTAGAAATCCCCAAACTTAAATTAAATTTGACATATGACATTCAATAATAGGGAAACCATGGTATGCGTAATGTCACCACGTTAACCACAATACTGTAACCAAGTATATTGTAATAAGCTTATAAAGAAATGCCTATAGTCAAATGCGCACCCTGTCCTTTTCCCCCTCAATTCCCACTGCCAAGTTCCACCAATTAAAGTGAATAAGTGAAGTCTTCCCCCGCCACCACCCGTCCTCGACAACAAGTTGCTGACGGAGAACGTGTGTATCCAGTGTATCGCCATTTTTCTGCTTATCGTGAAATTACTAAATATTGTTTACTGTGTTGTTAAGTGAGTTTATTTTGGACAAAAAATGCCAAGGTGTGTAATAAGGGACTGTTATTACCATGCAAGGGCAAATTATTTGAGAGACAAGAAGTCTGTTAACTTATTTAGGTAAGTTTTTAATATTTTATTTTGTTATGACAAGTAGCCATATTTATTTTGAGTGAAACTAGGAGAGGTGCGCCAGGTCTGGAGTCAGGACTGTAGATAATAAATTGTAATAACTGAAATTTCTGAAATTATTGTTTAAAATTATCAATTTAAAAGTTTATTTAAATGTTTCTTTGAACGCTGAAATAAACATAATCTATTTTAGTTTCCCAGCAAATAAAGAAAGGCGAGAGACATGGTTCTTGGCTTGCAATATTAAGGAAGATGAAATACATAAAGATTCTCGTATTTGTCATTTGCATTTTACTAGTAATTCTTTGGACAGAGAAAAATCACCATTTAAAATCCATTTGAAGGGAAATGCTGTACCTACTGAGGTAGAAATAACAATTTTTAACATTGCATAAAAATTATAACCACTTTATCGTTATTAGAGTCTTAAAACTGTATAATTTTTTCCAGAATTTACCAACCTTACAACATAAGGTGACAAATGAAAAAAGTAATGTAGAAATATTACCATATCAAAATTCACCCGTACTTAAAAAACAGGTAAGTTATTTGGCTAAGAATGTGTAGGTACCTACCAATTTAAAAAAAAAACAAATTTTTACTAAATCTCTACATTTAATGCATATAGAAAGGTCTCTGTTGTAAATTTAATTTTAGCATCTTTGAATTTGTATAGCTTTTTCGGTTTCATATTTATAAAGAGACTAATATATTTTTATACAATACAATTTTTTTTAGAAATAACTTTTAGAAGTGCAAAATTCTGGTGACTGTTCAAAAACTACACATTCTCATGAATATTATGCAACACCTTCAACCAGCACTAGGTTTTGTAAAGACGAGAATACTTACGTAGTATCAATACCACCAAAATCAGATTCAAGTTTAGGATTTTGTCGTTTAAAAACTCCACCAAGTTCACCAAAATCAAGAAATCAGCAAGTAAGTTTTTCTACTTAAATAAGCAAATTGTTTTTAAATTAAAAGTAAAAGTTAACTTCAATTAAGTACCTATAACTGCAAAATATGTAGTCAATCGCTTAATTAAATAAAAAAACAACTATACACGTTATCATTGTTAAAAGTTGTGTTTTTATAATAATTGAAAAAATGGGATTTTAAAGATTTCTCCAGTGACAATTATATGCTTTAAAAATGCTGAACGTCGGAAAATAATATTTTTCTACACCCACATGTACATTAGCTTACCTACATTTCTATTTTTGTTTCATCCATATTTTGAAATAAAAAAATTTTAATCAAACTATATGAAACTAATTTAATTACGAGTATTAGAACTAAAATCCTTAATCTAGTGGTGGATGTGAGGAACGGTGTCGGTCTTCCAAGCGTGAGACTTGAGTTCGAATCTCGGCTGGAATAATAAACTTAAATCTTTTTCAAAATTATTTTATTTTATAAATTAGTAATTGTCATGAATTTTAAAATTAGTTATTTTGTTTTAATACCCTAAAATAATTTTTAAATTTGTAGATTTTTTGTTGGTGGGTCGAAGAAAAAATGTACTGTTCAATTTAAAGTGAATTTTTCATATCCACTCTTGTTACACAAACTACTATTTTTTAATTTACATAATATTATTCCCAAAAAAGGTGTTGTTATTGAATATCCATATTTTGTGGAATTGTGGAGAATCTACATTGTAATATTTGTTACAGAATATTTCACCAAGAAAAAGAAAAATGAGGCGTCGACTGGAAAAAGCCAATAAAACTATAAAAAGGCTAAGAGTTAGTCTTCAACATTATAAGAAGAAAGTTGCAAGGTTACAAGAAATAATTAATAGTTTAAAAGGAAAAGTGTCTGATGAAAACTTAGAAATTTTAAGCCAAATTGGTCCAAATCAAGAATTTTTACAAAAGCAAATTAGTCATCAGGGCAAATATGTAGAAGATCTCAAAAAGTTTGCCCTTACTTTACATTTTTATTCTGCAAAAGCCTACAGTTTTGTTCGTGATACTTTTAATTCGGCACTTCCACACCCTAAATCAATTTCAAGGTGGTATCAGAACTTAAATGGAGAATCGGGGTTTACTTCTGAGGTATTTCAGTTACTCAAAGTAAGAGGTGCAAATTCAAAGCATAGACTTGTGTGCTGTTTAACTGTAGACGAGATGGCCATTCATCAGCAAGTACAGTGGGATGGAAAAAGGCACTACGGTTATGTTGATTTTGGAGTTGACATCCAAACTGATTGCAATTCAGTTGCCAAAGACAAAGAGATTTGTTTTTATGTTAGTTTGTATTAACGAATCGTGGAAATTGCCTGTAGGGTACTTTTTAACTGATAGTTTAACGGGCGTCCAAAAGAAAAATTTACTACTTCAAAGCTTAAGTTTGCTTCATGAAACAGACATTCAAGTAGTTTCAGTAACATTTGACGGGGCGGCTAATAATGTTACTATGGCAAAAGAACTGGGGTGTAATTTTGATGTAAATAATTTAAAATCTACTTTCTTAGATCCTTCATCAGGCCGTGAAATCGCTATACTCTTTGATCCTTGCCATATGGTTAAATTGTTACGAAACACCTTAGGAGATAAATCAGTTTTAATTGATAATAACGGTGGGGCTATAAAATGGGAATATGTAGTAAAGCTTAACGAAATTCAACAACAGGAGGGTGTTCACTTAGCTAATAAATTGAGAAAAGCACACGTATTCTATAAAAATCAAAAAATGAAAGTCAGATTAGCAACACAACTTTTTAGTGATTCCGTAGCTCATGCTATTGAATTCTTGAATGAAACTTTAAAAATAGAGCAGTTTAAAAATTCCGAAGCTACTGTCAAATTTATCAGGACTGTAAATAAATTATTTGATGTATTTAATTCTAGAAATATATACCAAAAGGAATACAAACAACCAATAAATCAAAAGAATTATATATCTATTAAAAACTTTTTGATAGAGACTGCAGATTATTTTAAATCACTGACCTTAACAGATGGGATACTTTTATTTGAGAGTAAAAGAAAAATAGGTATTATTGGTTTTTTATTTTGCATTCAAAGTTTAATACATTTATACAAAGAATTAGTTCAAACTCAATTAATAATATATATTCCCACCTACAAGCTGAGTCAAGATCATATAGAATTATTCTTTGGATTAATTAGATCAATGGGTGGCCCCACAACAACAATCCAACAGTGAGACAATTTAAAAGTGCGTATAAAAAAATGATGCTACATCTTGAATTAAGGGATTCATTTTTGGGCAATTGTATTCCGTTAGAAATGATTTCAGTCATGAAACCCAGTGAAATAATAAATAAGTCATGTGGCAAGGGCAGGATAGTTGAGGATGAATGCGAAGAGACAGACAATCTGCCTGAAGTTGTATTTTCTGCAAATCTTTCAGAATATAAGAAAGAAGTAATAATTTATATATCTGGGTACGTAGTACGTAAAATAGCAGCCATTTTAAAATGTGAAAACTGCGTTGAGAGCCTTTGTGGGGAAAGAGCTGATTTTCTAATTTCATTCATTAATCAGAAAGATAAAGCAAATGTATTGACATACCCATCAGCTGATGTCATTTTAATTTGTACAATGGCAGAAAAAACGTTACGACACCACATCGATGGGGGTAAATGTATAAATATTAATATTGTAAATAATCAAGTATTATACAGCCTTTTAAATAATAAAAAACTCTTTGAACATGACAAAGGTCACTTTTCCGAACAAAACTTTGTAACAAGTCATTTTACTAATTTAATTAAATTAATTGCTTCCACCTACATTAATATCAGAATCCACCATTATAATAAAACTTTATTGGATAAGAGTAACACTAAGAGAATACTTTATAATAAACTTACATTATTTTCTGGTTGCTAATAACTAATAGGTAATAAAAATTACTAATGCATTCTGACTATTATCGCTTTACGTATAAACTGTATATCTATTTTTTTTAAACTACGTGTTTGATTTTGTTTTATATGTCATTAAGAATAATTTAGATATTTCAAAGGTTTAACATTTTTGAATCACTATATAAATGACTAAAATTGTAATAGTTTACGCAAATGACTAAAAAATTTAGACCGTTTTACTTCGAAAACAATAAATATTCGATTTTTTTTTTATCATCTACTTCTATTAACTTTTAACATATTTAAAAACATACAATAAGTTAAATTTTCTCAAAATATCGACAAATGTTGAATGAAAAACTTTGTTTATTTTAGTTTTCTACCCGCCTGCCAAATTTGAAAAGCTAGATATTTTTATTTTTTTGTGCGTTTGAAGGGGGACATCTTTAACTGTTATACGTCATTGCTCTCTACTCCGTTACTCTAACCAATGCAATTTAAATAAGGAAAGTACCAAAAGTATGACACATCATTGAAAAGATAATTTTACGGATAATTCAGTAATATGACTATTCAATGTGTTACTTTTGATTTAAGGGTCCGCTGGCAATATACAAAACTGTTACCTACTATAAAATTTGGCATTTCATTTGAAAACTAATTTTAATAATAATTTAATGCACATGCAAAATATAATTGAATAAAACAATAACTTAAATAATTGCACAAGTTAAGAAATCAAACTTTATTGCAATCAACCAAAATAAAAAATTTACGATACGCACTAAATTCCTAATAAAATTAGCTTTCAAATGAAGTGCCACACTTTACAATAGGTAACAGTTTTTATCCCGACATAGGGGTCTATTCTGTAACAATTCCTTTATATTTAACGGCCTTTAAAAGTATATTTGTATTCGTTAATTTACTTCTATCATTATTTAAACAGATTTCTTTAAGATAGTCCTCTAATGTATTTTAAAGATCCGTTTAAATAGTGACCGAATTAAAGAAGAAAATATTTTTAAAGGCTGTTAAATATAAAGGAATTTTTACAGAATAGACCCCAGAAGCTGCTAAAATCAAAAGTAAAGCAATAAATAGTCATATATTACTAAATTCTTCTTAAAATTACGTTTTCAGTGATATATCATACTTGGCACTTTCCTTATATAAATTGCATTAATTAGAGTAACGGAGTGAAGGGTAATGACGTATGATAGTCAATGATATGATAAAAAGATGCCTTCCTTCAAACTAAAATCGACGTGTCCAAACGTTTTTTAAGATCCACGATATTAATATCCAAAACCCCAATGTCAAGTTTTCGTTGGGCCATCCTGTATATAAATTTTAGATCGAAAATAAATTTTGTCAGAATTAATAATTTACAAATAAATAAAATTATGTACCAATGTTCTTTTATTATTCCTATTAATTCAAAAAATCACTGCTCTTATTTATCCTGAGTACGTATCTGTTAAGTTCCCCCACTTACTAGTTCCGACTGAAAATAATTGGCAATTTCACAAAAATCGGACTAAAAATAAAGGATCAGAAGGAATTAGAAATTTTCAGGGTGTTCGGTTTGCCCTTAAAGGGCTTAGTTACCGAGATACAGGGTGTTGAAAGTTTGAAATCAAAATTCAAAATTTGCCTTAAATCAAAAACGCCTTTAAATATTTTTTTCAAATTTGGTGACCACTATGCTCTTTAATAAAGTTATATTTTGACATACACTAACTTTTGAAAATGTTTACCAGTGGCGCGCTATCAGGGTTAGTGGCAACTTCCGCTTTCCCTATTTTTCTCGCCCCTTGAATAAACATTTTCTTTTATTTTTTATTTATTTATTTATTTATTCATAAATTCTCTGTTAATTTTTAGTTAAAATGTAATAACTTTTTATGGAGCTAAAATGAACGGTGTTGTAGAAATTTGCTCCTAAACAAAAGTCTGCATGTACTCAATATTTCTAAATTGTAATATTAGGCACACGTGTCAAATTTTTAACAGCTCGTGTATTTGACAAATTATTGGTAAATCAAATTTGAAAAATATATTTGACATTTTTGGTTTCTGGTAAATTTTGTATCCCGTTAACTAAGCCCTTTAAGGGTTTATATCAAATTTAATAAATTAGCGAGAGCTCTCTGGAATAGAGAAATTGTCGGTCGAATATACTAACACCCTGTATAAACGAACTTATTGATATTACGAATGATTTTATTTCTTTATCCTTGTATGAATGAAAAATAAAAATAACGGAATGAAACATAAAACAAGTTAAAAAATCTGATGTGTCCAACACATGACTTTCCTATCTAGGTATTACAGGCTTTTTCCGGTTATTTTGTACAATCTATTGCAGCATCTCTATAAATGTTTAGAGGATAAACTAAATATATACATTGTCCACATACATCTACCGCGAAACATTTTTCTATAGATATTCATTGAAAATGAAAATACTGAAAAATTTAAATTTAGCACTTTTCCTACAATTTTTCCATTACGGTCCATTTTAAAAAAATCATGTATAAACAAATATTATAGAGATCGATATCGCAAACAACTTTTATTTCAACAATTTTCATAAAAATCAGAATTTTGCACATTTTGTCAAATTTTTCGAATACGGACCATTTCAGGAAATTTTTGCATAAAGCAAAAATTATAGATAATAATATTAGAAGTAACTTTTATTTGAACAATTTTTTTCTTCAAACATAAATAACAGATATATTCCATAAAATATAAAAACGGCCTCCCATAAAGTACCCCCCCAGATGTTCCGACTTTGTCCAAAATCTAATCATTTCACGTCAGGCCGAAATAAAACTTAAGTTTAAAATTTAATGTTTTTTTCTTTATCCATTTTTGAGTTTTCTTCAAATTTCGAAATTTACACATTTTCTCAAATATCTCGAATACGGTCCATTTTAGAGAAATTATCTATAGGATAAAAATTATAGAGAATTATATTACAAACAACTTTTGTTTGAACAATTTTTATAAAAAAAAATATTTTTTTACATTTTGTCAAATTTCGCGAATACGGACCATTTTAGGAAAATTTTGTATATAACAAAAATTATAGATAATAAAATAAGAAGTAACTTTCATTTAAAGAATTTTCTTCCCCAAACGTAAATAACAGATATATTCCATAAAATATAAAAATGACCACCTATAAAGTACCCCCCCAGATGTTCCGACTCTGCCCAAAATCTAATCAGCTCATTAGACGTTGGAACAAAGCTTAAGTTTGAAATTTGGTGTTTTTCCGTGTATCGGTTCATGAGTTATGCGTTATACAGACACACACACACACACACACACACACACACACACACACAGACATCATCGCGAAAATAGTCAAAACGGATTCAGGGGACCTCAAAACGTAAAAATCCGTCGAAAACTCGAGGTCGAAAAAAATCATGATTCCTATACTTTCCTTATATCTGTATACAGATAGGAAAGTAAAAAGGAAAATGTTTTTATAATGTACTAGTTTCTAAAAATGTGATAAGACGATTTAAAAAATTTTGCAGATTAAAATAGCCTGGAGAAAACCGCAATTTTATCAGATCAATAACAGTGGTTATTTAAATATATTCTATGGCTAACAAGAGTCTTTATCATGGCCTATTAGTTGCCTGTCCAACAATTTATTTTTCATCTATATTGTTTTAAGCGTTTATTTAGAATTTTTAGAATATTTATAATAAGAGATAACAACAGTTGTTCAAGCATTTTTCGTAACATCCTACACTGGTTTTTAATATTCAATGTAATATTTAAATACTTCAAGTAAATAAAATAGTACATGCAATAATATAGTTTCATGGCGATTTTGATTATTTGTCGTGAATATTTATTTCGGATCAATTTCGTAAGTGTTGCCTTTAAGGGGACAATAGCACCTCGCAAGTTTCAGATCGGCTTCTCTCTTGCAAGAGTTTGGAGAGAGATAGACCGAGACCCTTTACTAGGTACACGTAGATATATCCGAATGTAAAAGTAGGCCTGCGTGCAGTTAACACCAGGTGAGTGAGAGGTACATTCCGAACACCAAACAACAAATAATAGTTCTTTCTACACAGTTTTCATGTTTACATAACTAATTGATAAAAATTTAAATTACTATGAATTTGTTTTAATATTGTGAATTTTGACTAAAGGGTGATTAGTTTTATTTGATATATAGTTTTGAGAATATAAATGAGGTATATGAACCAATATTTTGAAATTATGTTAAAATGTTTTGGTACGCGTTTAGATGATCATTTAAGAGTGTTTTAAATTTTAACATATTTTGTATCTATTACTTATTAAGTCATTTGGAACATATTTCTGACTCCTTTAGAATACTTAGCATATGTTTACTATTTACAAAGCATTTACAAACGACTTTTAACAAGGAAAATTTGTTTAATTGTGAAAATAGAGAAAAATCTTTATTTATTTTTTTATATTTATGCGCACAAAAGATACATATGATTTTTATGAAATACGAGTTTAAATAAATCAAATATTACATATTAAAGTAATGTAATTCTGCAAATTCCCTAAATATTTATTTACAACCAATGCTAAAAGCATATAATAAATTACAAGTTATATCTATATAACTACCATATTTGACAATATTATAATAATATTACAGCATAATAATAAACAAGTAATTCAATCTTTTTTTAAGAGATATACCGCCAAAGTCAAAAAATAAATAATTTTGCAACTTAATACTAAATAGTCAGAATAGAAATTAAATTATCAAATAGTACCACACATTTAGTTAAAACAAAGAAAACCATATTTTTGTCAACTTCACAAAAAAATTACGATATTAATTGCCTAATAACAAACAAATAAGCCGCGGCCATAAAAAGTGTAAAGAGCATTCGCCTTTCTTATGTATTATGTAGGTATTCAATGAATAATATTATTTTAAAGTTTCTGTGAAAGAAAAACATTTTTTTGTTAACATGTAATAGTTGCATATTCTGAGCGATCATTTTTCAAATGTTAAAATAAATATTTGAGATCGACTATTTCAGACAAAGGACTCTTAAATTAAGGTATACCTGATAGTAAGTAAAAATGATATACAGTGTGTCTAAGTAAGTTGGCGAAATATAGAAAACTTTATTATTAATTTTAGGAAAAATGTTTTTTTTTTAAAGGTCGTGCTTTGTCTAAAACCCACAACACAAATAACTGATATTAAATTGTATCAGTCGTATTCGAGGTTTGTCAAAAATAAAGGTACTTGTGATGTATCTCGCTGTAACTAAAATACTAAAAATACTTATGATCTGTTTTATTACAGGATACGTATTTACACGGATTTATAACTAATTATTATGGCTACACCGGTTATTAAGCGTACAGGTAGATTTGGAGAATAATTATAAATTGAGGAAAAAGTAAATTCTGGGCATGTGCCCTGACAATTTTACCAACATAAACCATGTTGCATACGCCACAGCAAAATCATATTTTTTGACGAACCTCGTATACGGTTGATAAAATTTGATATTAGATGGTTGTATTTTCGGTTTCAGGACATGCACAGCTTTTTATGAATAATACTTCTTTTTCTAAAATTAGTGCCTGATAAAAAACTTACCATATGCCGCAAAATTATAAAATAATTATGATACAAAAAAAATATTGAAATTAGGATAAGAAATATATAGGTATTATATATTTTTTATTATTTCCATAGCTATAGGAGAAAAATAAAAATATGATAATTTAGATTTCATATTTTTAAAATAGAAATTATCATCTTTTTCAATTAGTTCAATGTATGGAGATTGAAGGGGGAACCACACTACAAAATAACAATATGTTTTACTGTTATATGTAGTTGCCCTTGAATCTGATAATGATAATCATGATTTTTTTTAAGTTCAAATTCTCCCTTGACTTCATTAAATAAAAGGAAAGTAACTTTTTTATTTTTTACAGCATCTTCTAATGTTGCATTTTTTAAAACATGAGGACATTTAATCTCCAAAATAGAGTCTGGATCATTCTCGATTATACCGTCAGGACTTGCACCCAAAAAATATTCATTTTCCTTTCCAATAAAGAAGCCACAACTACTAACATTATAACCCGTTATGTCCTCGAAATCTTGAATGGCCATTGGTTCATGCTCTTGTCCGTAACGTGTTGCCTCATTACCCTTAAAAGTAGTGTATAAAATGTTTTTAACTAATTTTTCGGGATTTGTTGATTCTTTTATTTTACAAACACGCCCAAAATTGGAAGCAGTAATTCGGAAAGCTCTCTCCTGCTTCCACAGTGTATTTGAACTCTGGCCTCTAGTGTTAATTTCTATTTCTTGAATTTCGATTTTAGATTTTAGCAATAAATCTACCAGTTTTTGTTTTCGATGTAAAACTTCTTCCTCAGTAAGATTTTCCACGATTTCTCCATAGTGTTTGTCAGCTTTGGCACCTTTTATTTTTTTTCGAAAAGCTTTCTTAACTCTTTTTTGAGAAACGCTTTTCAATTTTCGTCGTATAGTAAAACGACTCATATGAATTCCAATACGATAATTCATACTTTGCTATTTCTTTTAAGTATTGAAATTTAGAATTATATGAAATAGCCGCCAACTGACAGCGCGTGTCGTAAGATCTTCTAGTGGAAAAATTGATCTGAAAAACAATGAATAATTTGTTTACTTTTAAAATATTAAAATATTTTTATATTTTCATATTTAGTATTTATCCTTAAAATTCAAAGTTTATAGGTATTTATTTTAAGAAACAATTACTGACTTTTAATTTGTTCCCAAAAATAGGCAACGTCCACAATTCTCCGCCCCTGAATTTCAATTTTTTTTTTAATAGAAATATTTTCCCACACAATTTCAATGTTTTCATCCTCAGTTTGTTGGGAACTTCCAGGAACATTTTCTATATTTTCACGACTTTTATTCCATCGAGACTCGACCAAACTAAAATGTACAAATAATTTTCCATTATTTTTTTACCTCAATAATTTAAATATCTTACTTACCATCTACCTTTTATAGAACAACTTTTACGTCGATTATTTCTTTTGTTGCCCATCGCGACACCACTAATCAAATATAACTAACTATAAAAAAAAACTACCTACTATACAAAACACGAAACACCTCAAAATCTAAAACAATACTAATTTGCGTCGCCTGCATTTCGCAATCGCCTGCATTTCAAAATCGGATGAAGGTGTATCCTTCTTCCGAGTGTACCGAGTGAAGTTACCGACAATATCCGCAAGGAAGCAGCAGTACCCAGAGGCATATAAATACAAAATTTTGAACAAGTGTTTTTTAAATACCGTTTGATATTAAGAAATAAAATTTTTATAGCGTATTTATTGTGACATTATCTAGGACATGACATATCCTTTTGCTAAAATTCCAATTTTATGAGGTCACCGAATTTTTTCCTCAGAAACAAAAAGTACTTTTCAGAAAAAAAAAATTGGGGCCTTCGACAACTTCCTATAATATGTGATTTTAAAATTTCAGCCCATTTCATAAGAGCATTTTCGATTTATCGATGTTTAAAATTGAACTGAGGTGCTATTATACCCTTAAAACTAAATTTAGTGATATTTATTAAATAATCGAAGAAGGAAATTATACGAATAATGTGATAATATTTAAATACGTATAATATTTCCACTTTAAAGTGTAACATACAACTAATTGGTCCGACCCTGGGTTGCCGTAAGGGTTGCCACCTGTCTTTTTTTGAAAAGGACAGTCCCCTTTTTCAAACAAATTGTCCTTGTGGCTTTTTAAACCTGAAAATGTCCTTTTTAAAAACTATATTTCAATATTTTTCATGATTAACTTATTCGCATAAGCACCGGCGTGGCCCACACTTTCCCACAAATGAAACCCAGTCCCAGTACTATTTTTTGCGAACGCACTTCATCATTTTACATGTATCTAAAAAAGTTTGGTTATTTATGTTCAATTTTCCAAACAAACCAAACAAATTTCTGCGGCTAAAACCAACGTGTAAAGATTATAATTTCTAAACTATTTTGGTTATTTTGCGGTTTTAATGTTATTATTTGAGCTGATGCAGAATTTAGAGATATTAGAAATTGAAAATTAAAACCAAATTTAAGGACATTAAAAAAATGGGAAGTTCTTTTAAACTGCTTTAAAAATACTCCAAATGTGTTTTTCTTAATTTCTTATTTATTAAGTATATCTGCTAGTCCAGCATTTTCTGAGCGAATTTTATCTGTGATAGCTAAAACGACGTGATGAAAGAAATCTGTGTTCCACAGACTGATCCTCTCAAGGCTTATTAATACATTTTAATTTTTAAGAAAATTGTTAAGAATTTTATTACTTCATAAACAAACAAGCTGCTTTGGAGGCTGCTTTGTAGGCTGCAAAATCAAACATAAAATACTATTTTTCTACGATCACTATCCGAAGTAGGCTTTTACGCTTCGAAATACAACCGCAAAGTTGACGTTTTGCGCGAACTGACATTAAGTGATAGCTTTGACGCTCGCCGAGCGGGAAACTTGACAGCTTTGTTACTCGCCTAATTTAAATTAGATGTAATATAATAGGATTTATTTTTAATAAATAATTTTCAAGTTATTTGTACGTAATTTGAGAGTTTTGTGTTTTATTATCCAAGTTAACATTGATTTTGAATATCAACTTCGTTTTTCATGATTAACGTAGATATAGGCAACACATTATACACTTCTTACGACAAATTTTAATTTTCAGTTTTTATATATATTTCTTAAAATAATGTGATCGTAGAAAACATTTTGTGCAAAAAGTTGGTTGCCGCTGTAACCTACCGCACCCAGGTACCTTAATAATTTATTAATTCCATTTAATAAATATATAATTGCATTCTTATTAAATTGAAAATCCTTCATTTAACGAAAAATCTCCCAGATAATTAAATCTTATTTACGACACATAATAAATAATATCTATAACCACGAACGTAAAATATCCAAACTTCGTGCACGTGTGTTTTATAAACAAATTAGCTTGTATTTATGTCTTTTATTTGATGTATTTGTCAAAATATTTTGCCGGGCACGAAATCGCCCTCAAATCCAGCCCTTATATTAAACATTTAAAAAATCTTTACTGGCTTAAATTGGAATGAAATAAAACTTTTTTATATAAATTTAATAATATTTATGTGCTCAACTTAATGTATATCTCAAAATATTTTGCTGGGCTGTAAGACCCCCTTAAATCAAACCCTTATAATAAATATTTAAAAAATATTTACTGGCTTAAAATGCTAGTAAATATATTTTTTAAACAAATTAGCTTATATTTGTGTATTCTATTTGATGTATTCTATTTGATGTATTCTATTTGATGTATTCTATTTGATGTATTCTATTTGATGTATTCTATTTGATGTATTCTATTTGATGTATTCTATTTGATGTATTCTATTTGATGTATTCTATTTGATGTATTCTATTTGATGTATTCTATTTGATGTATTCTATTTGATGTATTCTATTTGATGTATTCTATTTGATGTATTCTATTTGATGTATTCTATTTGATGTATTCAATTTGATGTATTCTATTTGATGTATTCTATTTGATGTATTCTATGTGATGTATTCTATTTGATGTATTCTATTTGATGTATATCTTTTCCGGGCTGGAAATCACCCTCAAATCAACCCCTTTTCACTTTAGCACCCTGTATAATGAACATTGGGGCGTTTACAGCAAAATTATATTTAGCTTCTTTTAATAATTAGTTAAGATCTATCTACAAATCCCCCTTTTTATGGTAATTTATTCTGAAACACCCTGTATATAGTATATTTTTCCAGTCAGCAAATCACGCTCACTTCAACTTCCCACAATTAAACACTTAAAAAATCTCTAGTGGTTTAATCTGAAGGTCATGAATTTTTTCTTTAGGAACATAAATTAGATATTTAATATTTTGTTCTTACTTGGCGATTGTTTGGATATTATATAATTTTCAAAATAAACAAATAAATAGTTTTTAACGGAAATAAGACAATACTAGCACATAAAAGATTTTGAGATATATTTAATTTATGTAAAAAAAAGTTTTATTTTATTCCAATTCAAGCAGGCCAAGATTTTTGAAGTGTTTAATATAAGGGCTGGATTTAAGGGTGATTTCCTGCCGGGCAAAATATTCTGACATATACATCAAATAGAAGACACAAATACAAGCTAATTTGTTTACGAAAAAATTAATTTACATGCTTTTTAGGCCAGTAAAGAATTTTTATACGTTTAATATAAGGGGTTGATTTGAGGGTGATTTACAGCCCGGCAAAATATTTTGAGATATACATAAGTTGAGCACATAAAGATTATCAAATTTATATAAAAAAAGTTTCATTTTATCCCAATTTAAGCAGGCCAAGATACATCAAATAGAAGACATAAACACAAGCTAATTTGTTTATAAAAAATGCATTTACTTGCACTCTTAGCCAGAAAAGATTTTTTAAATGTTTAATATAAGGGCTGGATTTGAGGGTGATTTCGTGCCCGGCAAAATATTTTGACATTTACATCAAATAGAAGACATAAATACAAGCTAATTTGTTTATAAAAAAATGCATTTACTTGCACTCTTAGCCGGTAAATATATTTTAAATGTTTAATATAAGGGCTGGATTTGAGGGTGATTTCGTGTCCGGCAAAATATTTTGACATATACATCAAATAGAAGACATAAATACAAGCTAATTTGTTTATAAAAAAATGCATTTACTTGAACTCTTAGCCAGTAAAGATTTTTTAAATGTTTAATATAAGGGCTGGGTTTGAGGGCAAAATATTTTGAGATATACCTCGGATATACATTACGTTGAGCACATAAATATAATCAAATTTATATAAAAAAAGTTTCATTTTATTCCAATTTAAGCAGGCCAAGATTTTTTTTAGTGTTTAATAAAAGGGCTGGATTTGAGGGTGATTTCCTGATTTCCTGGCAAAATATTCTGACATATACATCAAATAGAAGACATAAATACAAGCTAATTTGTTTATAAAAATATTAATTTACTTGCATTATAAGCCAGTAAAGATTTTTTAAATGTTTAATATAAGGGGTTGATTTGAGGGTGATTTACAGCTCAGTAAAATATTCTGAGATATACATTATATAGGTTGAGCACATAAATATCAAATTTATATAAAAAAAGTTTCATTTCATTCCAATTTAAGCAGGCAAAGATATTTTAAGTGTTTAATATAAGGGCTGGATTTGAGGGTGATTTCCTGCCCGGCAATTATGGTCACAAGAAAAAATAGAAAATGCATAATTATGAAGGTTTATAATTTTTAAGAATTTTTTAAAACTTGACCTAGTAATTTTAAATAATTGGTTAAAATCGGATTCTGAATATAACGATCCGTTTTTCATAAAACTTTGGTAATATTACATGAAGTTCTCTTTGACATACGAGGCAAAAATTATTTGTTGCTAGAGATTTACAAACTCATAAATCATTAACTTAACAGTGACATCACTGTTTTAAAATTATTTATTTGAGTGCTTTCAAAATTTATGACGTAGTATTAACACTGGTTCTAAAAGTTGTTGAAAATATTTTTAAGCCAAAGAGGCCGCTCGAATATGGCTTTAATTTAGTTATATATCACCAAATTGTTGGCAATTAATTAACATTAATAAAATAATTTAAAGTAAGTAGGGTCAACTGGGGTAAATGTAAATAGGGGTAAATGTAAATGGCTCCTGTTTTCTGGTTCAAAGAGTTCTTTAACTCACATTGGCAACGCTGTTTGTATTTCGTACTTTTTATTAAGTGGGGGACAAATTATGGCGCCAGAACCGGAGGTAGACACTGAAATACATTTGGATTAACATCACAGTGTTGTTTTGTGTGAAACACAGTTGTGCAAAGTTTTCTTTACAAGTGGATTGTCGCCAAAATACGGTATGTTTGATATGAGTTTTTGATTTATGTAATGTATAATGGTGCAATATTTTAATTTTTACTTAAAAAATTGGATATTCTGCAGTTCATAACCTACCAACAAATTATTTACATTTACCCCCAAAATAGAAGTGCACCAATTTAATGGTAATTAGTAAGTAAACATTTGTAATAATTTCAGAGATGCCACGGACTTACATTAAAAAAAGACCACCACCTTCATATACCTCTGAAGACTTGGGTAGGGCTGTAGAAGATATTTTAAATAGAAACAAAACTTATCAACAAGTTGAAAATGACTATGGTATCCCAAAAGCGGTAGTATTTAATAGAATAAAAGGGAGAAAAAAAAAATGCAATTGACAAATTAGGTTCTGGAAGGACTCAATCACTTAGCGTTGACATCGAACATGATTTAGAAAATTGCATTAGAGCACGAGCGCGAATGGGTATTCCATGCGATAAAGAAAATGTCAAGCAAGTTGTGGCCGAATATGTGCGTTTAAATAATTTAAAGACCCAATTTGTCAACGATAGCCCTGGAGATGATTGGTACTATTCATTTATGAAAAGGCACCCAGGATTATCGGTTAAGAAACCAGAGTTACTACAAAAGTGTAGGAAAGATTCGAGAGATCCCTTTGTAATCTACAATTTTTACAACGAGGTGGCGCAGCTTTAAAAAAAATGGACTTGAGAATCAACCAGCATTTATATTCAATTGTGATGAGAGTGGGTTTTTTCACTATCCAAGCAAACTGAAAGCGATTGGAGAAAAGGGCAAGGCTCTGTCTAGAATATCAGGAGGTTCAGGCAGGGAACACACCACTGTATTGGCATGTATTTCTGCAGATGCATCATTCCTTCCACCACTGATTGTCTTCAAAGAAGTAGGTGTTCAGGCTAGGTGGACATCAGAGAAAGATTTTCCAGGACCTAGGTAGGTAAGGTAAGGTATTAATTCTTTTTTTTTTTTTTTTAATTGGTGTCATCGGCGTCGACTACTACGGCCATTAGCCTCGTGTTTTGTGTAGGCTTTGTTACTGTTTCCCAGCGCCACTTTAGGAACAGCACTGTTAATTAGTACCCAACAGTGAATGGTCGAGTGGGGAATCCTACCAAGGCATCAGAATTAATTTTAAATAATTAAATTAAATGAAAAAA
Organism: Psylliodes chrysocephalus; assembly: GCA_927349885.1. NCBI lineage: Eukaryota > Metazoa > Arthropoda > Insecta > Coleoptera > Chrysomelidae > Psylliodes > Psylliodes chrysocephalus. The sequence goes on from OV651819.1 coordinate 52,420,966, forward strand.
TTCCGGCCAACAGTGGGATTCGATCCTGAGACCTTTCGATCTCAAAGTCATGACTCTAACCACTGAGCCAACCCACCCCCCTATTAATTCTTTTATTAACATTTTTTTATCTTTCAGGTACACGTGTTCCAGCCATGGATGGATGGAGGAACCACAGTTTTTTGAGTGGTTTTCCTCAGTTTTCATACCTCATGTACAATCAATTCGAGTTTCTAATAATTTACCCAATCAAGCTGCCGTGCTGTTTTTTGACGGACATTCTAGTCACATTAGTGTGAGAATAATTAAAGCTGCGTTAGAAAATAATTTGCACTTGGTGAAATTTCTTAGCCACTTGACTGACAAAATACAGCCTCTTGACAAGTGCGTATTTGGCCCTATTAAAAAATTATGGGAAAAAAAACTTATTGACTTCCCAAGAGAGCAACTTCAAAACAGACAGTCAGGCCGTTTGACAAAGAGATTATTTACTGAATTGTTAGGCGAAGTGTGGTCTCAAGGAATGAAACCTACTAACATTGTAAGAGGCTTCGAAACAACTGGCCTCTTTCCTATCAATGCCAAACGATTTCCAGAGTCGGAATTTGATCCAATTGCCCTCAAAAGATTTAAAGAAACACAAAACAAAACTACTAATCTATCAATAACAGAAAACGCAGATAGCAATAGTTCACATAATGAAGAACCTAATTTGCAAATTCTGAAATTTCCTGCGCATGTGAACCTCTACCTAAAAATTCTCAAGAGATGTCTATTCTTAATTCGAATCCTGACAAATTAGAAGTTGTAACAGATGTGCCACCTATTGCACATTCGACACCCATTAAACGTGTAACTACGAGTACATGCACCAATAAAGTGACTCCCAACACAATAATTGGTATTTTTGCTGAGCACAGTAATAATCGCTGCATTGACCAAGCAAGAGTTGAAAATGTGAAAAAACTTATTCCAAGACTGAAACCACAGAAGTATGGCGAAATTTTGACCAATCAAGAAGTATTGGACAAACTCGAAGCTACTCAAAACTTAACAAATCAAAAGAAAAAGACCAATAGAAAGCAAAAAGATGAACCTGAGAAAAAATCATATGGTGGTAAGAAAAGAAAGATTGTTCATAACATTGTAGAAGAAGAAGTAATTGACGAATCTACTTTATGCCAAGATGACTCTTCTGATGATCTGTTGGAATCAATCCTTGGTGAAGCAACAAACGAAGTTGAATATCATGATCCAGTTTGGAATGAACTAAAACCGGGCTTATTTGTCTTAGTAGACTTTACTGGGGGGCTGAGAAATAAAGTCCATTGTAAGTATGTCTGCTGTATCCAAAACATCCATCAAGATGGAGAAGATGCAGATGTTGTGGTGCAAGGATTTGAGAGGTTCAATGCTACTTCAACAGAGTTTGTAGAGAAGCCAAATGATATTAGCACAATAACATTTGAAATGATTAAAGCAATTTTATCCGAACATTAAATATCGTGAGAGAAAAATTGTTTACGTTTTTCCGGGCTCAGTAGTGGTTTCTTAAAAGTAAAACTGTAATGGAGAAGTGTTAAGTTAACTGTTTACCAACCTATACTTTCTTATTTTTATTTTGTTTGTACCAAGCCTGTTAAATGCTCGGTTAAATGTTCTTTACCTTATAAAAAGTATTTTTTTAATTCTATTTCGGGGTAAATGTAAATACCCTTCTAAATAAAATAATAAAATTATAAAATCGTACATATTTCGATTTGTTTTCATTTCCCCCTTATTAGTCCACTGTGATTTGAATATTTCAGGAAAACTTTGTTTACATATACCCCTTTGAGCTGGGTAAATGTAAATATGTAGGGGTAAATGTAAATGATGAAAAACAATAAAAGTTACTTTCCTAATGATGGTTTGTCTCTGGAAGTTAACAGGTAAAGTACTAAGCAACATCACTTCCAAATCTCATAAAGTTTAAAAAATAAGAAGTTATGGATTTTTAGTTTTAAAGTTAAAACTGTTAAAATCATTTACAATTACCCCACTTGACCCTACATTATATAAACTATTCTCAAACTAATAATAAAAAACAGGCAATTTAAATATAAACATAACTATTTTCGTTAAAAATCATATATTTGAAGGTTGGCAACGTCCGGTAAATAGTCCATCTATCAGATCAGCCACTAAGTGCTACATTCTCCGAGATAGTTTCATCGCCGACACTTTAATGTAGGTATCAAAAAATGTTATTAAAGATATGAATAACATCTATTAATTGTGCAGTTACATTTTAAAAGTCAAATTATTTAAAAACGGTTCACTCTATCGCGTTTAAACAAGAATTGCTTTTTTGTAGAAAAAACTATGGAAATTTGTTTTTCTTAAACAATTTTTGTGGGAAGATAAAATAATTAAAAAAATATGGGTAAGAATACTCATCCAACCCCCTTAAACTACCCCTCTAAAAATTATTGTTTCTTTTGTTTTACCATTATTAAATCAAATGATATAAAACTTTTAAGTTCTCCAGGAAATTTGGAGCTGATAGTTTCCTCCGGTTGGAAATTAGGACAGAAAAACTGGTTCTTCCATTCCCCCTTTGAATGGCTTAATCTCCCTTATTTCAAAGTTTCGGACATTAGTTTATATAGCAAATTGACCTTAATTTATATTTTTCTATCACCTCCTAAAATACTTTGTATTACTACTTTTTGACTCCCCTTGTATATTACAATCATTTAAAATACATTACATTTCTCAACACAATGAAAAACTGGCAAGTAAAAAATAAACATCACCATTTTTCTTAAATGTCAGATAATTTGAAGCTTGGAAACTTCGGTTAAATAGTCCATCTATTAGCCATTAGGTGTCGCCACATTCGTATCGTCGACAAGTAAACGTAAAATTAAAATCATTAAGTTCATTTCAATGCCTCGTTTCAATATCAATTTAAAATAATTACAACATATCTAGTAAGTATTTTAATTCTATGATAAATGTCTCAACAACTGTAAACAAAACCATTATATATCTTTATCAAAAATCTGATAAGTTGATGAACAATAACTATCTCGTACGTACATATTAATTAATTAGTTGGCCTTATTAGAAAACATAATTTTAGTTTCTGATCATTTTTGGTTTTAATGAACTAAATGTAGAATAAAGAAAAGGTATTATTGTGAAATACCTATCTACACCGTCAAAAAAAATCGATTTAAAAATGTTCCGTTAAAATTTATTCAACGCCACTGCATTATTGGAACTGATCAAAATTATGTAGAGTAATTGAAATTAAATAAAAGATTAATAAACCATGTACTTTCGAATTTATTTATCGCCCTGTACAATGGAAATGAGCTTCACGAGAAAAATTAAACTGTATTTTGGTTTTGTCGTGGTGATTTCAATTTAGAAAAGTAAATTCCGCATGAACTAGGTAATTATTACTTACCTACAATAAGAACGTATTTATGGAAAGTGAATGTTTATCAAAATTAGAAAATCATTGTCAGCGTTTATTACCACATACCTACCTACCATATACCTACCTATTGTTAATGTTGATCAAAATATAACCTTTTAGTGTGAACTAATTATTAAACAAGTACCTAAAACTTCATTTAGGTACATATATATCACTAAATTGTTGTTATCAGTTACCTTTAATACAATCGTTTAAAATACATTACATATTTCTCTAGTTAACAATGAAAAACTGATAAGTAAAACTAAACATTATCTTTAAATGTCAGATATTTGATGCTTGGCAACGTCGGATATATAGTTTATCTATTAACCACTAGGTGACACTACATTCTCATCGTGGACACGTAAATGTATCATTAAAATCATCAAAATATTTTCAAAGCCGCGTTTCAATTAATTTAAAATAATTATATAGTATTTATTTCACTCTATGATGTCTTAAAAACTTTCAACAAAACTATTCCATGTTTATCAAACAGCGATAATTTGAATAAACAATAACTAGGTATTTAACAATAACCAATAACTACACACATACAAATCACAAATATTAGGTGACCTTATTAGAAAACTTCACATAGTTATTTAACCTCAATTCATTTACAAATTCATAAAAATATAAAATAAACAACCACAATTTATAAACATAACCACAATGTCGTCAAACGTACCTTAACACCAGTAGTTTTAAATATTAGATCCTTCAAGTGATTATTCACTTCAAAACGTTGATCAAACACCCACAAAAGATTGGCACTTTGTCCTAAACATAGTCTACAATATTGTTTCGTTTCCATATCACTTTTAACACTAATAATACAAGTTACATTTAGAAAATCGTTCGGTTTGCGACCCGCACGTAACGAACGCTGTCGAATATCTGGTTTGTTTTGATGTTTTTAGTTTTGACCTCGCGTTTGTGTTTGCTAGTCACGGCCAAAACTTACAGCATGCGCACTATGCGCAGTACGGTCCAAATTGATGAGTCAACACAGTGAACTGGAAGGTCAATTCGTCCAGCACCACGCAGAAGAATTTTTACAGTTAGCGTGGGAAACAGAACTTGTTTCAATGCAAAAACGATGTATGTAACTTTTAGCAAACGTTTATATTTATATTTCGCACGTGGAGGATAACTTTGAAGTTTTAAAATACGTACTTAGGTATATTGTCAGCAGTTTAAATTGAATACCTAGGCATAATTAAATATTTATATTTGTTAACAAAATGCTTACGCAAAGGGTTATGAAATTGTTGTTGTACATAACAGTGACGATAAGATTTGAATATCTAATCAGAGAATGCAGTTATTTTTTATCTTTACAGATAGACAAATTAAATAAAAAAGAATGCAAAGTGATTACAAAGTAATTTCATGTGTCTAAAACACTTTATACTTTTACTGTAGACTGAGTAGAGCAAATTCAATATAGGCTAGGTAGGCACTTTAGTACAATAAAAATAGGTTTTTTTTTTCGAAAAAGACTACGCGTTTGTAATTCTTGAATCGTTAGGTAAAAAAAAAACAATAATTTTCGTAGCAGAAAGTGTTTCATATAAAAGTTGTAGTTAACAGTATTTTCTACAATTCATCTTATTAGAATACATATTCTAAATTGAAATACCTTCTGTTTTTGTATAGAATTTATAGTTCAAACGGTACTACTGGTCAAAGAGGCACTATCGAATATCCTGTCTGATCATGTGCCTGACACATAGCCTTTATTAATATGGTAAAAGGCCAGCAATATCCCGTTAACTTCCCATCAATAGGCCATTAATTGCTAATATATTTATTCTAGACATTAAAGGGGAAATGAAGGCCCATTAATTGGTTATGATGGCAAAGTGACTTCGGCCCGACTGTTGGCCGTAGTGACCTATATATGCCGGCCTTTAATTAAAAAAGTCAAATGGCCATCAATGTAATTGGAGGGTGACAGTTATTGGGCCTTTAATTCCCCTACAAAAAATGTTTGTTGGGTGACGGTTCTTAGACACTACGGTGGCCTCCATCCCCGTAGCAAAAGACGGAGTCACGTCACCGAAGGAAAAAGCGAGTTGACGGTTCGTAAATTAGTTTAAAAAAAATATTCTATTGCTGTTTAGTGATGATTATATTTCGATTTTTGGACTATTTTTTAGTATTACAGTTTTTATAATGACGGTAGTTTGATTTTTTAAAAGAAGAGCTACAAAACAGCAAGGAAAAATCATGTAGGTACTTAATGATTTTCATAAAATTTCAATTTATTTTTGAATTGAGTTATAAAGATATGTAAATATTGTGTGGATCGTTTTATTTTAAACATTTTGAGTTAGGGTACGGCCTCCGAGCCGAATTCGGACCACATTTTGCTCATACCCTGAAATAATTAGAAATTTTGGCATGCCCGGAGCGAGCTGTAAACACAATTTTTACAAACAAAAATCATCAGAAGAAATGGACTGAACATAAACTGAAATTAAAGGCTAATGGTAATATTTTAGAATATTATTTTGCAATAAAGTTTCACAATTATTATTACATTAATTGCAGCTTTGTCCACTCTACATTTAAAAGCTAATGGTATGATTTCTTACAAGTATTAAACACAACCAAGAGCAAGAAAACTCATAAGACTAAAAGAATATACATTATTAAAGGCAGTAAGACAGGAAGTTTTTAATAAAAATAAGTTTCAAATAATTTTAATGAAGAAAACAAGGGCCTGTTGGACTTCAGAAGAAACTTATACATTGTATATTGGAAATAAAAAATATATTTTATCAGTTCTACCCAAGAAACATTTTGTGTCGCAGAATAAAAGACCCGATAACTTTTACTTCCAAATTGTAATGATGGCCATTTAACTTTTATAATTAACAGGCTGGCATATATGGGTCAATACGGCCGACAGTCGGGCCGAAGTCACTTAACCTTTAAATTTAGTTAATAGACATCCATTTTCCCTTTAATATCTAGAAATAAATATATTAACTATTAATGGCCTATTGATGGGAAATTAACGGGAAATTGCAGGCCTTTTACCATATTAATACTGACTGCTGAATACAGGCACATAACCAGACAGGCGATTCGATAGTACCTCATTTGACCAGTAGTAGTTTGAACTATAAATTCTATACTAAAACAGAAGGCATTCCATTCCAATATAGAATATTGTAGACATTTTATTTAAATCAGCTATATAATATAATGGAGAAAAAATGACTTCTACAAAAAGTATATTCATAAAATATTCTAAATTAACAACATATGTATTCTAAATACCTTTCAAATGAGGTGTCACTTGCCATAAGGTCCCATTTAATATTATTGGTTTCAGTTGTCTGGTGACGTCACCGATGCCTATTACGCCCCCTATTACCAATAGTATAGAAGCTTACAATAGTTATTTTCACCCTCCAAATTTCATCAGTCTAAGTATCACCGTTCAAAAGAAAAGAGGGGGGAGGGGACTTTCGAGAAGCACTGTATATAGTCAGTCACTTATTATAAGTAAAAATGTCTATTTGTATCTCTTATATGTTTAAACCAGTGTTTCTCAAAGTGTGCTCCGCGGAACCCTGGGGCTCCTCAAAGCCCTTGTAGGGGCTCCTCGAAAATACAGGTAATAAAAAAAATTAAGTTAGCCGCTACAAAAAGGAGGACCTGCTTTGAGGACGTTTTTTTAGAAATGCGCCGGGGTTGCAAAGTGAAATTAGGGCTCCGTCAAATATTTTGCTTTTCAAAAGGCTTCCGTCGCCAAAAAAGTTTGAGAAACACTGGTTTAAACCATACAATTCTGAGAATATACTTAAAAGAAACTCACACCCAGGGTTGCCAATCTGTGAGTAATTCCTCACATTTGTGAGTAATTTACTAGTCTGTGAGTAATTTTGTGAGTAAAGGGCAATTGTGAGTAATATGTGAGTAATCGGGAAGTCAGCGTGGGTATATTCATGGTAGTTAGGCAAAATCCTGAATTTATTAAAACCTTGTTCTTTTTAAAAAATGTAATACAAGCCTTATTTTACACCCTAGCACTTGTAGCAGTCATTACAATTTTATTGTTTTAAAATTATTGCAACGTCCTCTATTGCTTGGTCAATGTAATAGAGTAAAAGTGATTTTGATATTTTATAACACTAGGTGTCGTTTCGATAGTGATAGTCCCATTGGGAATTGGGACTGTCCCAACCGTCGATTAATATCTTTTTTTTTTTTGTTTATTTTAAAAGTATATTTATTTATTAGTAGATTTTTTTTTAAGTATTAGAAATAATGAATTATTATGATATCTTAGGAATGGTGATTCTTAAGAAAAAAAGTATGAGAAAAAATTTTGTAGATAATTTTATGATCTACAATTTTTGCCTGGGCTATATTTTTGATAAAACTTTTTTAGTACACATGGGACCAAAGGAGACTTTTGGCACTTTATTTCTACTGGTTTGTCCAAGGTCTCTACGAAAAGTTAGCTCTGTCGGAATTTTTGTTATTTGAAATGTCTATATTGACCGGACTAATTATATGTTTCAAAGACTGACTCGAACCCTCCACTGGAATGGAAGCTGCAATTATCGTTGAAAGTTTCAAAAATAGTGAAAACTTATTGGGTCTCAGTTAAACAAACTTTATTACTGACGGAAATAGTAACTGCTACAAGCAAATTTTGGATGTTAAACCATACAAAGAAACAGTTTAAAAAATCGATTGCAGAAATCATCTGATGATAAACTTTTGCAATAAACTTACAGACTTATACAAAAGCGCATGTGGACCGAAGATTCTGAGAAATAAAATAAATATTAAAATTACGAACAGCGATAATGAAAGCTGTACAATATAGAAAAAATTAAGAAAGGTATGGATCATAGTAAAAAATCGTCGAATCTAAAGTGTTTCAAAATATTATCAATGTAACCAATAAACCACATGGTCTTCAGGTCGTACACCCCGAAAGACAGGATAGACATCTGCTTTAATAGAAATTATAAAAATCAATATTAAGAAATATACAGGGTTGTATTAGGTCATATCAATAGAAACGATAAAAATCAATATTTTAGAAATATACAGGGATGTGCTATCTTGGATAAATTGTACAAACCAAGATGGTAAAATTTAATAGTAAGTTAACCAACTAGTGAATACACTGTTCGTTAGCTCAAGGGGGGACACCTATATGCTAAGCAACCCGTTCTACTAGGTTTGAAACAAAGTATATGTAAAATCAACATAGTAGAGTAACCAACTGGCGAATTGGCGCTGTTCGTTAACTCCGTTGGTCATCAACCTAAATAAAATATATCTTGATAGCAAATGAACGTGGCCTGCGTTTGAACGGGACTCAAGTGAGATCTCAGTAAATAGTACCAATTGTAAAATACTTTGCTCAATTTATTGCATGACATTTAAAGCAGGGATGTTGCGAATATTCGCATCCGCATCCGCAAATGCGGAGTTTCCGCATAGATTTTAACATCCGCATCTGCATCCGCATCCGCAATAATCAATACGGATGTTCATCCGGATGCGAATGTAATACAAATGGCGAGTTACGACAAGAAAAAAATTGGGTGGAGCCGGCGAATGACGCGTGCCGTTCGCACGACGCGTTTCCTGAGAATGACTGATCCCACGAAAAAGAATATGAAACAACTAGGACCAGGACCATTAAGTTTCTTCAGAAAGCCAAGCTTAAAAAACGACCTTGTTACGATGTTAGATTCGTCAAGTGAAGATGAGAGTCAAGAAATACCAGAAAATGGTAGCCCTGAAGCTGTACTTAAAAAGGAATTACTTTCTTACCGCACTAAAAAAAGAGTCAATGCTGATGAAAATCCTCTTAAATGGTGGAGTGTTCATCGACAGAAATTCAAGATATTATCACCGATAGCACGAAGATTTTTATCCACTCCACCAGGCAGTGTTCCTAGCGAACAATTATTTAGTATTTGAATCAGAAAAGGTGGCAATATTACTCTTTATTAAGTACAATGTTCCTATTTTTGACTTCACTTACTAATATGAAAATTAGTAAGTGAAGTTAAAAAAATAGGAGCATTATACATAGATACATACATTACATACATAACATAATACTAATTTTCATTAATAAAAATGTTAATAAATACTTTATCATTGTTTTAATTCTTCATTCGTTTTCGTATTCTATTTTTATATAGGACCCTAAACATCCGCGTTCGCATCCGCATCCGCGGATGTGAGCCTTCAAAAATCCGCATCCGCTTTCACATCCGCGGATGTGAAAAAATCAGCATCCGCAACATCCCTGATTTAAAGTATGAAAAATAAAAAGAGTTTAAAGTTTAAATGTGAATTTGTATGTTTTATTTATCAATTTGCAACAAAATTTGCATCGAATCCTGGTTTACCGTAATTAACATTATCACAACGTGGGTATATAAATTATCAATTTATTAACTAGACGATCACTTCTACTACTCGAGGAAATACAGTAACTATAGAACTTAAATTAAAATAAACTTGTGAGGTAAATAAAAACATTTCAGAGAGTAAAACAGCGAACAAAATGGGGTACCGGATATGGGCCGTCACAGTGTAGTTCTTTATTTGATATATTAATGGATGTCGTCAGATTGCTGGCAACTCATAGCAGTACGGCAGCGTAGAAGGGCCACATTTTTTATTTTTTAATTTCTAAAATTCCGTGTTCGAACACGGAATTCCTTGTTCAAACACGGAATTCTCTATTCAAACACGAAATTTTCGTGTTCAAACAAAGAATTCCGTATACGACAAGTAATTCCTTGTTCGAAAACGGTATTTTATTTTCGCAATGAAATTTAAATGGAGTGTTTACAGGTTACTCTTGGGTGACTTAGGGATCTTGGGAAGGGATGGGTAAATACGGATTCATTGAATATCTTCAGATTTTTACTTTTGCCGCATTTTGAAAAGAGGGATCGCGCAACTAGTACCAAAAGTCTCGCCCTCTTTGGTCCGTGCATAATATTTTTCCTTAAATTTCAATTCCTGGTCATTTTTATTTCTTAGGTTCTAGACCCTCCTTGCCTCTCTATCCTTGAATAAGAGAAGGGTAAAGTGAGGAGATGTTTTCTAAATCCAACTATTAGTTATCTCTAGAAAAAAGTTAAGAATTGGTGGACCGGTTAAGAATTTTTTTGCTTGTGTTTCTATTAAATGGTACTATTAAAAATGATGGAGCTATCTATCTAGAGAAACTGGTGATAACGTCATATTTCGAAAAATGATGACACGTCATAAAAAACATACTTCTGAATGGAAAATGACAAATAATTATGTCGTTTTTTTACCCCCACTCCCCTCCAGCCTCCAAGAACACCTTAAAAGTTAATTTAAGATAAAATTGTTCAAGTAGAGTATTTGGGACCAAATTATGAGGAATTTTAGATTTCCATGGTCGAACAAGGAATTCCGTGTTGGAATACGGAATTCCGTGTTGGAATACGGAATTCCGTGTTGGAATACGGAATTCCGTGTTGGAATACGGAATTCCGTATTTGAACAGGGAATTCCGTGTTCGAATACGGAATTTAAAAATAAAATAAAAATAACAAATGTGGCCCTTCTACGCTGCCGTAATATCATGTTGTCAGTTATTTAATTTTTGTCGTAGCTATCTCCAGTATAATAAAAATCACAAAACAAATATTCTAGAGAAACTTTAGTGAAACTTAAAAACATTTAATTAGTGCGAACGTTACCCCCCGTACTAATTTCTGTACGAAAAAATGTTTCAAACAGGTCAGTTTTTATTTCAGATGAAGCACATTTTTACAAATAAAAATGTAGACTTATTTCAATTTCTTGCGCAGGGTAGCTACCTCCTTAAAAATTTTAAATGGCAGCAGGAGTAGACTGAGCTTATTTGAAAGGGTTTATAATTCTCTATTTAACGGTTTAAATCATTTTAAATTTGATACTGAAGGCACCCATGTGTAAGATAATTTTATTAAGGTGAAAAAATTAAGTCTTTTAAATATATATTAACTTGACAAACCGGGCCCTAAGCTAGTTTTCCAAATACCCTTAACCTTGGCCTAAATTTCGTCTAGTGGATCCTCACGAAGTGATGTTAAAACCCCCAGAATTACGTTTAGAGTTCAATGTAGCTGTAATGAAGGAAGAACAAAGGAAACACCGAGATTAATTTGGAATACTGTTTATTTAAGATCTATTCTTTTGTACAGCCGGACATTTAGATTATGTGCCATTTTGTGCGATTATGTTTATGTAGACTTTCCAATGTGTCATTTCTAACCTCAGAGCTTTTAGTTCCCATGAAAGGGTAAAATAAAAGTCGGAAGTACTTTGGTATATTTGTTTTTCTCCTAGTATACAATCACACCTTTCCACGGAAATACTGAATTACGCATTGTCTAATAAAAGAGAGTACAGCGGTAGCACGGGGAGTTCGGTGAAATATAAAATATTGTTTGTAACATGTGTAAAAACCGGAGTGTAGATTTACCTCACCGTGCGTCACGCCTTTCCCTAATATTCCAATGCCGTAATGTACTGACATACTCAGTCCTGCATGGAAAACACTGAACGGTCGATCGGAGAACACCTGATATATAGGGGGATGCTCGTCAGGCCCACTTTTGGGGTATCTCAGTAGAGATCCATCCAAGCCTCTATCAGGCTTTAATTTACATAGCCGCAAAGGAAATACCATTTTTAGGCGCATACTATTGAGGTCCCTGGCGGTCTATGGTGGCCTAAAGCTTCTTTTTCGGCGCGATGCTCTTTTGCTCTGTCGATTGACAAATCAGTGTTATTAATCACAGTTCTGAGGATACGTTAGCTAGTCCACAAACACAATTTCACCTATTTATTCTAAATAAATAACAAACATACCGACTACTTCCGCGTAATGTCCCGCTAAAGATATGTGGATATGTCCAAATAAATACGACCCTCCTCAATATTCATGATTCTACCCGCCGCTGTACATATCTCCTTTTTCCCGAAAAATCGATACACAAAACGAACACTCCTTACGGCTAAAATGACACATTTGTCTAGCCAATTTTGTTTTACAAAGACTGACAGAAAACATATTTTTTTCTAACCGCAATTTAACTTTAAAATATATACAAATCAAGCCATTTACCCTACTAATCTACATATGTTTGCCATTTAAAAGTAAAACCGAAAGTGCGTTTCCTCTTTACTAAAAGGGGCAGGTACTGTTTACAGACATCCAAAACTTTACAATTCGGCCCTTTGGCCATAAATCTAAATGACTTAATTTATTACTTGAGAGTGTTGACCGACTTAACAATGATTAATATTTATGACAACAACATCACTATCGATAATATAAAAACCCTACAATTTTTCCCACAATAAACGTTTATCAATGAATACCAAAAATATGACACTAACACACAGACACGAATTTTCCCGCTATAGAATATAAAAGTAATAAATTGATACCTGTAACCCATTAATGTTAGTCTAAACTCTCCCCCGGAATATCTGAATATTAAATACTAAAGTTTGATTACTTTAATAGTGCGATTATCGTTTTAATTCTATGTAAAAGAAACCTTACAGAAAAAAAAGTATACCGCTGATAAAAGCGTCTACCTGGCGCAAGTTCGTCGGGTCAGCCTTAGGGGTGACGAAATCCACTACGAACGTCGCCTAGAGTAGTACTTTTAATCATTTAGTAACATTTTATAATGTTAAATAGGAGATACAAAATATCTGGCGTTTAACTACACTAGCGTGGTATTACCAGTATCAGTTACGCCAATATTTTAGTCGCTCGGTTGATAGAACCTTACAAAACAGTTCTAGGAGCGAAATCTGTTTCTATTCAACGTGTATCTGCTTGGTCAACCTGACTATATATCTCCTTTGACTTATATATAAAATATAAGAAACAGGTTTGGGGGGTGGGTTGGCTCAGTGATTAGAGTCATGACTTTGAGATCGGAAGGTCTCAGGATCGAATCCCACCGTTGGCCAAGATTTTTCATTTAATTTAATTATTTAAAATTAATTCTGATGCCTTGGTAGGATTCCTCACTCGACCATTCACTGTTGGGTTCTAATTAACAGTGCTGTTTCTAAAGTGGCGCTGGGAAACAGTAACAAAGCCTACACAGAACACGAGGCTGATGGCCGTAGTAGTCGACGCCGATGACACCAAATTAAAAAAAAAGTGGTCATCCTAAGGACAACTGGATATCTATGTAGAAGCCGTCGTTTATAGAAATTAATTTCTCTACTCCGTCGATATCTTTTATTTCCGTTCTCAAAATATAACAAAAGCGCGGTCAGGGTAGCGATATCTCTTTTTAATTATATTTGAAGAATATAAAGAAAAAGGAGTCACCGTAAAGGTAACGTGGATATTTGCGTTTTTTGTTAACTTGACTCGGTCAAGAAGAAAAAGCTAATGTCCCCCAGCCCACAAAAACCCGGGTATTTATACCTAAATTTCCCATATATGCAAATGTATCGGAAAGAGAACGACTGTGAGTTCGGTGCATAAAGACTATAAAGCCCTGTATTAATTCCGGAATATAGCCCTATCGGCTAACATCTGGTCCTTTAGCTAGCGGCCGTTACAGTTTACACGTGTTGACTTCTTTTCCCAGAAGTAATTAAACGGCGCCTACGAGGCGGGATACGCTGGGATGTTGTTTGAATTCGAAATAAAATTTGAATATAATATGTAATATTATAAGAATTATTTAAATTAATTATCAAACCCCCGGTTGTCGGATTTCAATATAAAAATATGTATTTTGTTTTATAGCGACCGGATAGCTGTTACATTTTTGATCGTTCAGCAATGCATACATTAATTGTTTTTGCCATTTTAATAATGTTGCCGACACTGTATCGAGTTGCAAAACTGGCTAATTTAGAATCATTCGCTACTTTATCTTGCCACGATGTATAAAAAATGTTAGAATTAGTGTTACATTTTTCGGTTTGTACCTCTCTAATTACTGGCCTATTCCGTGACCACCCTAGATATAAATTAGCAAACGTAAGCACATCTCATGAACTGTATAAGATTTGTAAATAAAATTAGTAAACATATGGTACTTATTTCCTGTCACATACAATAAAAACTTGATATCTTAGTCCTAAGAATAAACTTCTCAACTTCTTATGATCGTTATTCATTCAGAAATAGGATACTTTTTTGCTATTACTACAAAAATTCAATTGTAGCGACTCAGTATTTTAAAAATAATACTACGAGGGGCATACATACTTTATTTATCCATATTTTTAATCTAGAGGTTTTGAACAGGCTTGAAATTTTAATTAATATTTACGATAGGTATTAATAATTAGGTAGCTATTTTATGTATTAAGAGCGAAAAGTGATACTTTACCGCTTAAAATGCACACAAGATTTTTTCAAGAAATAGATATAAAAACTTGAAATTTGTCGTAAATAGTATATAATGTGTTGCATATATAGGACGATATTTGTAATTTAAAAATATTTATTATAAACTTGGGCGAAAATATTTAGTTATTTAATCAATGTCAGGAAAAACTAGAAATTAATTCAATAAAAGATTTAATAACTTTAAATTGGAAGGTAACATTAAGAACAAAATAAAATTAGATAGAAATAAGTATTAAATGATTAAAAACAATAAAACGTAAATAAAATAATAGTAAAATAAAATAGAAAAATAATTAATGCACGTATGAGATGGCGTACCTGAAATAAAAGAAAAACAAGTATGAGCAATTAAGTTTACCAAAAGCAGTTTTATATTAAAGAAACTTATAAAAAGGTGATATTCATAAATAAAATACTTATTATCCTTTTAATTAACAAGAAAATTATATTGATAACTCTTTTATGTTAAAATATTGTTTATAAAAAAAATATGACTGACACAACTTTAAATTTTCCATAATTAACAAAAAGGTATATTCTCAATTCTGTTGGCACTGACCGCAATGCACAAACCATCGATCGATATATAAATTAGGCCATTACTGGCATACTGACCGCAATGTCACTAGCCCGCACCAACCATGGTACGACGACTCTGGAAAACTGCCCACAATAATCCCAAAATAAACGTATATACTGACCGTAATATACTACGCCAGAACAGACAATCTAACTCACTTTACTTTTGATTGCACCTCGTAGAGGAAAATAAAATATAAGTAAATTTTAATTATTTAATATAACCCCGTTAATTTAGGATATAAGGTTTTCTCAATACTTAACAAAATACCTTTATGTCAGAATTGACAAATTAACTATAAAAGGTTGATGGATAATAATTGGGTAACAGAATTTGCAAAATAACTTGATTACAAATTAAAACAAAACTAATTGATAAAACATAATTACTCAGTGAGAAAAACTCACCCTGTTCAGCAAACAGCCACTGACAAAAACTATAATTATTCACTAGTTTATTATTATTGGAACGAACTTTAATTTCGTTCCGCAAAGCAACTAACCCAAATTTTAAAATGATCTGTATTTTATGCTTGCTTGATATATTACCCTTAGTTCCCTGATTCGTAATCCGATACCTCCGTATCTTAATAGTGTTAACATAAACATAGGCTGTGACTGTTTTGGAAGACAAATATTTCATGCGTTTAAAAACCGAGTGTTTCGTTAAATAAAACTTATTAAATTTGTAAAAAAGAAAATAACCATAAAACCCGATACATTTGGATTTTAACATATTTCTATCTACAATAATTAATAATATTATGTAATATTAGGGTTACCAGATGAAAGCTTATCTGGCCAGGACAAGTTTATGAAAAAATCCGGACAAAATCCGGACGTTACAAATTTTTTTCTGAAAAAGTAAGAAAGGTGGTATTTTTCACATTATTTTCTTAATGAAATATAGTTTTACTAATTTCATTTAACTAATATATCAAGAAAAGCATCAAAAAACATTTTTTTTTTTTCAAAAACAACATAAGTTAAAAAGTAAATAAGGTAAAACAATGAGAAACCAAAAATTATTATTCTCTATTTTTTGTTGTCGAAAGACAAATTGAAGACCATAAAATGAATGTCTCTTTTTCTCTAAAAAATAGTTAAATACACGATAAAATAGCTGAAAGTATGTGGTATACAGTGCACAAGTGCGTGTAAAAACTACAGGGAGTTAGTATTAGTCGAGCAGGAAACGAATATCAGCGATTCCAGTTTTTACGGCCCGACCGCGATGCAACGTTGGCCGAGCCGTATAATACTAAATCATTTCGGCCAATAGTACTTTCAAACAAATGTCATTTCGATCATATCTGATTTCGATCACATGTTGCACCCTGTATAATACAAATATATTTCTATTATAAAAATATCTTTGAAGTAAAACTTTAGGTTATAGGTTATCTTATCTTAATGCACTTAAAGCATTACGAAAATTCATAAAAATGTATCGAGCCAATAAATCAGATATTACAATTAACCTAAGGTTATCATCAATGTTCCCTCGTTCATATAAAATTGAAAGTCTATTTACAAACTTGTTCAGTATTTTCTGTAGTTTTGTACTATTAACATCGACATAATATTTGTACTTGTATAATTTTTCTATTAAAAAGTTTAAAATAAAAGTGAAAAGTAACTTGAATCTTTTAATCAACTCAACGAGAGGTTCCCAACACATGCAAATTCGATCATTTATTCTAATTATGATCTTTTTTGGTTTCGTTCTTTTCTGTACTTTTGCCTTTCGAAATTTTCCAACCTAACTTTTGATTTTCGAAATTACTTCATAATCTCGTTAAACACAATTATTATTTTAAAGGATACGATCTACCCGACAACATTGGAGGGAACTGTGTTTATTTTACAGAATAAAATGTTTGACAAAATCAAAATTCAAAATAATTAATCAAAGTCACTTAAAACATGTAAACTAGATGACACCCCGAATTCTAATCTTATACAGAGTTTGACACTTTCAACAAGGGAATTATAAAACTATCCATTTTCAATGTTGACCTTTAGGAACTAGACTCCCGAATTATGTTGTTTTCTAATAATTCTGCAATCATTACTCGTAAAAACCCTTTTCTATTTCTGGTGGACGATTTGGATTAAAAACCACGGGATTATCCTTTATTGTCTTTATTTCCAGTGGCGCAGTATTATTTGTTTTTCCTACACTTTAAACTTAAAAAATTTTACATCTCTGTTTTATAACCGATCAAATGCTGTTATTTTAAAACGTTTCCATGCAAACCAGAAAAATTTCCGGAAATTTTTCTTTTGGTGGGTACCCTGAACGAAATTACACTGGAATTTTTTTTACATTTGAGAAGCTCTTTCGTGAATATAATATTACGACGCAACGCGATGATGTGATTAAAAAATTTGCCATTTCAGTGGTTAATATTTTATTTACCACAATTATAACTAGATAGAAATACAATAGGTTTGTCGAGTCAACTAAACGACTTCAAATACGACAAATGGCCATGGTATGGCTAACTCTGCAAATTTGATTTTAATCGTTTTAATGCATGACTGTCAAGTTTTGAAATTTTGTTATTTTGGTGGAAAATTTTCTTCCGAATACCACACGAGACTAAATTGAAATAAAGACATTTTTGCTCACTCACGAATATTTAAGAAATATTCTTCACAAAAACATATTGTTTTTGTTCCAGCAGCTACAACAGCAGCACCCTGTATAAAAAAAATATATTCTTTTTTTAAAAACCTCTCATTCCTAACCAGCAGCAGGAACGACAACCTGGATATAACTTAATTTTATAATAATATATGCCACTTGTTGTAGTCGCTGGTTAAGGAATGAGAGGTTTTAAAAAAGAATATATTTTTTTTATACAGAGTGTTGCTGTTGTAGCTGCTGGAACAAAAACAATTTGCTTCCAGTATGTTTAGATTCAAAATCGATGCTGCTGATAAAAAATTCCCTGTATATTCTGCAATTATGATACAATGTAGTTAAATGCACACACGTGTCGTTTAAAAACATATAAACGAAGTCAAGCCCAACCCAGGAAAAATTAAAGAAAAGTTATTTTCCAGCCACATGCTGGTTATAACTATTTAAAAATTTAGAATATAAAAGGAAAATTCGAATTTTAAAATCAGTGTATGTATGATTAAGCTATATAAAGTGTTATAAGTGATAAGTGTTATTATATGGTATTGTAAGAAATCCAATTTTATTAAAATATTCATTCGTACTACTTAAAATAATTTCGGAGATTTTCGAAATATCGACGAAGGACTTTCTCAAGAAGAAATTTTTGAAGAGGCCATTGATGAAATTTGTCGCAGTTGTAGTAGCCAAATTAATCCTGTCGATTGGTTGGAACTAATTGAATACCATACAATTATTTGTTACCATCCAACCGTAGTTAAACCTGAAGAAGTTTTAAAAGAAGAATACGTCGAACAAGTATACTGTGCACATTGCGAGCAACGGTGCATACAGTACGTAAAGATCGAAGATTGCAATTCTTGTCTCTTAAAATACACAAACGAGGTATTAGCAGCAGAATTTCTTACTAATGGCGGAAATAATTAAAGACGAAACCTATTGTTGTAACGTAAAAGATACTTTAAATTTAATTCAAGAAATATGGCAGACTCCGATGGAATTGTGGACTCTGTTGAAGAACTGTTCGAAAAAATGGCTGCTACAATTTCGACACCCGATATTACCATTAATGAGGATTTTGAGAAAGATTCTGGCGAATTTGGAATCTGGGAACCAAGAAGAAGTAAGTTCGTGGAAGACCTTACTGGAGCTTGTCTCAGGAGAAGATTTTGCCACGACGTCATCCCCGTCGGAGATTACCAACAAGGATTTGATCTGGTTAGCCAATTGGCAAACCAGCAATACTACGGACAACTCCTCATCATCAGTTATCATGAAAGCGCCGAATGGAACCATCTCAACATCGTCCACGATTGCGGGTGGATAGCAAGAACATGCCGATGCAGTATATTCCAGGGAATCAAATTTCTTAGAAGAAAACGACGAGCTCAGTGGAGCGGAGAGTTGCGAGGAGGTAAATAAAATATATTTCTAGTTATTTAAATTTGGCATGTTGTTCATTCTAGGTTTAGTAAAAGAATTTATTTTATTTATAGAACATTTCCGAAATCTCGGAATGTATATGTTTCTACAACCCCGAATCTGTCTCTACTATTTCTTCGCCGGCGCCCGATGGGAAGTACCTGGTCCAAATGAAATTGATTCCATTGAAGAAAGCCAAGAAGCTGGTCAAGGAACAAAATCTGCTAAAGGACGTAAGGGAAAAAATTGCAGCCCATAAAACGTCAAAAAGGTTCGAAAATTACGCAAATTTTACAATTTTTCGAAAAATTCCTGGTTTGTCCCTTATTAAGTTCGTGTAAAACCGCGCAGTGAATAGATAACTCAGAATTAAAAAGAATTGGCAGAATAGACTCCGATTATATAACCGCTATTGATATATTTCAAAGGTCAATTTGTAATAAAACAATAAACGAACTCATAGAATTTTATCTAAATTCGCAGCCTCTTTTTGATTGCACATCCGGTCACGTGTACGATTATTATTATTCCGTCGAAGAATCAACTTCTAAATTATAGGAATTAATTTCCTATCAATATAATTACGACGAGGATTACATATAAGAATTTTTGAGTGTTGTTTGCATTTTAGATCGCAAGGAAGAGAAAAAAAAATTGCATTCAAATAAAGGGACCTAGCAACGCGGGAAAAACACTTTTTGCCAAAATATACGTGTCCTTGTGTTTAGTTAAAGAACAAATCGCGAATGTTAATAAGTATTCACAATTTCCTCTGCAGAATTGTGTGGATAAACGAATTTAAATATGGGACGAATCGAATTGCGAACCGTCAGCTTATAGGTGTCGGTAAAAATCAAACTCTCCATATTCCAAAAAAAATTGAGTTTTCTGGGTATTTGAATTTTAAATCGTTAATCTTATTGACACTGTTCATTTAAACTCGACCAACTCCTTTCCAAACGTGTGAAAATATGACCGTTATTTATAAGTTTACTTCAAACTCGGCCATCTCCACAGTTCCTGTTAAATTAAAATTGGCCATCTCCATCAAGTCCAATCAAGTGGCTTTGTTTCCAGTTTATTAGACATTACTGTTAGATGTGATTGTTATGAGAAGTGTGTGTTTTGGATTTAGTTATAATTCAATAAAATAAAAGTGCTATGGAGACAAAAATTGCTAAAGTAGTTCCAGATATGGCAAAGAAAAGAAATATGTTGAAGAAAACAATCAAACGACTTCAGAAATCGGATAAACTGTAAGTTCAATTTAGCATCCAAATAACCTATGTTCTAATGCATGTATTGCTGTGAGGCAGAGCCGCACTCTGAATCTGAACTAAAAATAATGTCGCAAATTTTATGCAAAGAATTATTATTCCATAGAAGGGCTAGTTATTTTTGTTAGGAGAAAAACTTTATCCTTTTCTGATTTTATTTATAAGTTTATCGATACATTTTTTTTTAATTTAACATGCAAACTACATCCTGTTGCGGACGAGCTAGACAATTTAAAATTATATTCAGCATAATAGGTAGTTCTGTCTGTTCTAGTTCCATTCTTGTAGGTACTTTACAACAAGACTTTTATTTTCCAGATATGCCGCGCAAAAAAAGTATACGAGTGCCAGATACTAAATTCTAATGACTGTTTTTCGTTCATAAATCATTTTATACATATACAACAAAACCACAACAAGATAACTTTATACTGCAATATTGTAAAGTATCCGTTTTTAAATAAAATATTTATTTAATTATTTTGTTTTATATTATACTAATCCAGCCCTGTATGCACCTGTACTTTGTTAAATCAAAATCGTCTATCTCCAATACGTTCTATTTCAAAATTGGCCAAATCCCCGACTATCAAATCAAACTGAGCTATCTCCAGAAGAAAAACCGCAATTGTAGCTTTTGTGCAAAATAATCAATATGTATTTCTATGTAAAAAAGTGAAACTTAATGAAAACTTTTAATAAAATAACGCAATTTCACTATACTTTCGTAAATTTTCTTAAATTACTAAAAGTACCTTTTTCAGTGTTGCAATTCTCACGGAGATGGCTAAGTTTGATTTTTAGCGACACCAGATGCGTTTTAATCATCCGCTTCTGCTTCCGGAATTGTCGGTTCAGTCGTTCTAACCTGTCAGATTAAAACAAGAAAACCGACAATTCCGAAGCAGAAGCGGATGATTAAAACGCACCTTATGATACCTGTAAAATGTTATTTGCGGGATATTCCTGTATGGCGAATATAAAATATCAATCACATGTTCAAATAGATAAAACTCCGATGATTGTAACGACAAATGCGGAGGTCTTTCCGAATAACGATATTTTTAATAATCGCATGTATAGATTTACTTGAAATAATTGTACTTTATTATCTAATTTTACTAAACATTTGCATCCATTAGCATTGTATAAATTATGGAAATTGTATGGAATAATTAAAACTCTTGTTGTTAATGAATAAATTTATTACATTGTAACACTTTATTTAAATAAATATACACATACTCAATCACTGTTATTATAATGACCCTGCCAATTTTCACAATAATGTCCACCGATATGATTCTGAGAAAGGAAATAATTTTGATTAACTTGTTTAGTCGCCGATGGGAATCCTAATTTATTTGCGTACATTCCATCACTCGCGTATCGGGGACAACACTAATCATTTATAATTGCTGTGGTGGGAGGTGTTTGTGTGAATTCGTCTTGTTTGTTTTCATTTACGCCGTGACTAGCAGTAGTATTTTATAAACCTTAAAAGCAAATTTCACATACATGAACAAATAATAATAATGCCTTGACAACAAGACGAAGCAACGACTTCTCATAGGGTGGCGGCTTCGCCGCCACCAGAAAATTTCAATCCATACCTGGCTACGCCGACCGTTATAAACACCAACGACCTGGACACAGCTCACCTACTCTGTCAAAAAGAGACCGATGTACAAATAAAACGCATACGACATGCGCACTACAAATGATTAGTGTTGTCCCCGATACGCGAGTCATTCCATCGGCATACATTAGGTCGGTACGAATACTAATGACACATGATGCGCGAATTTCATATTCCGCGGAAGCATTCACCCAATTTTGATTTTTCATTGGCAGGTGCATTTGATTGTACCGATTCAATGTCCAGTGTCCAGTCATAAAATTCTTTTCGATTATATTTTCGTAACCAAATTTTTGCTTGTCTTTTTCTCTACAAGGCGAGAAGCTCATGAGTATTTTGGAAATTGTTATCTATCAAAAACTGAGTTTCTTTTACTCCAGTGTCGAGCCTTCCGGAAAGTAATTTCAATTTATTCGGTACCACGGACGAGTTGTAAAGATGCTTTAAAATTCCATTTCTGTGTTTATACGTATACTTTACGCACGGAGTATTGATATATTCATTGAGATTATACCTTTCCAAACGAGGCCATCCACTTTTAATGTAATAACTATTGGTCGACCCATTGCCCGTACACATGAGCACGACATAGGCGGATAGAGTTCTGTTTGCACTCCAGGAAGAAGGAAAAACAGGATCCTTGTTGGAATGATAATTTCCGGTCTCCCAGTATAATCTATAGGTAAATTCCGACGACGAAATATTTGCTAGCGAATTTATGATCATCGGTTTTTTCTCATCATTTTTCAAAATATAGTTGACATGTTCGAGTTTATGGTTCAAACCCACATTTCCAAAAATTACGTGCATGGAATTGGCACTTCCGGTTAATGTCGTACCAGTGTCAAATGAGCAGCTGACTCCTTTTGGTATTATTTCTACGTAAACCTCTTTAATAAAGGACCCCAGTGGCACCATAGAATATGCCACAGGAGATAAATAAAATTGTATCCAGTCGACAGGTATGTATGCTAGGCTTGTACTTAAACCCATATAGTTGCTTTCTTTACCTTTTGGTCCTAAATTAAATCGGCGTGATGCAAATCCCCATGTATGTGTGCTGCGAAAAAAATGTTGACGGAGTTGCCTAACATAGAGAACCTAATCCAGAAACCGCCTAAAAACCGAAACCAGCAGCATCGGTTTTGAATCTAAATATACTGGAAGCTTGTCGCAAAAATATATTGTTTTTGTTCCAGCAGCTACAACAGCAGCAACCTGTATAAAAAAAATATATTCTTTTTAAAAACCTCTCATTCCTTAACCAGCGGCTACAACAAGTGGTATATATTATTACTAAATTAAATTATATCCAGGGTGTCGTTCCTGCTGCTGGAAAAAAATTTCGAAAATAATTTAGGCACTAGTGGTATTATAAGTGAAAATAAAATACAATCTAGACATTGGTTTAATATTTCTAGACACTTTAGCTTATCGTTTTCGTCAATAGAACCAAAAGAAATGTCATTTGGCGTGATAATTTTACTTGGAAAACTGTCAATAACATTAATGGAAACATCATTTAAATTTGGCAGGGTTCTGAAAAGGACTGTATTGTCTTTCTTGATTATTAGAATATGTGGTTGTTTATAAAATCTCATCCTATCAATAACTTCTGAGACAATTATCGCATCGACCATACAAATCGCTCCCATAATTTTTATTGATATTCGTGTATTTTTATTGCACAAAATCCTAGAAGAATATTATTTACAGCTGATGTTTTTATGAGGGTCTTTGCACTTCTTGTGTGAACAAGACAAGATGATTTATGACCATTCTCAAAACATAATGGTTCGATTCTTAGGGTATTTTACAACGTTTTGACATGTTTAGTGAGAATTTAATATTTAGATGTCCTAATTTTTTAAATTTAATGCATTCTAAGCGAGGTTTTTGACAATGGTTTGCCACATGTCCCGGTAGATACCCCACAATTATAACATAAAATATGTAGGGCTTTACATTTGAGAGTATGTTTTTGATTAGATGGTTTTGTATTTGAAGACATTGGAAAACGATTTGAGATGCTAGCAAACTTTGTATATCGATTCATTTCGTAACTATGAATGGGACTGGACAAGTTGCCCAACGTATTTTAATATGCAAATAACGTGTCTGCATTTTGTATTTAATTACAGCGTTAATTACATCTAATTACAGCGTTAATCAAAAATACGTCTGGAATTGTTCGTAACCAGTGGCGGATTTCTAAATAGGCTATATCCTACGGCGGCAAATTTTCCATCTTTCTATCGATTTTATCAGTTTTTGTCTCGAGTTTATTACTTTTATTAATGTTTTTGATCCCCAACACCCTCGTGACTACGCCAGTGCCTGTACGTAGTTGTATGTGTGCGTGTTTTGTTTAAGGGTTTTGATCTCTTGCCTGTAGATACAGCCTAAAATTGTACTTTCGTCTTGGTGTTGTCCTAATGCCATTTCAAAAGCTTTAGATAATACGTAAAGATGCGCTGGTGCAGACATCCACCTGCAGGTCCAGCAAAGTGATATCTCTTGTTTCATTTTGTAATTAGTGGGGTTGCCTGGTTACCGGTGATGTAATTTGCTTCATTTTATTTGTCCCGAGATTTATTTGAATATCAGAACCGGGAGCTTAGTCATGCGGTCCTTAAATTCGTTAACTGTTTATATTACAAATTTGTTCCAATGGCAACCTTGTTTGTGAGCGGTGCGTCAATGAATGTGTTTTTTGACAGTTTGAAGAATCTGTTGGCGTGTTGTCTTCTCTTTTTAGCTTTATGCATTTCGGCATATCGTCTCACTCGTGTTAGACTCACTCATCATAGTGTGCCACAGACACATAATACTTAGGTATAATGTGCCAGATACGCGATCAGCCAGAGGACAATGATGTACAATGATTAACCCGTATGAAAATAAAAATATTAAAATTAAATTTATATTTTTATGTTATTTATGTAATATTAAAATAATGTGTTTTTATGAAATTTAACTGGGTGTTCACTGCACAAATGAACCAATGGAGAAACCGCCCCTGCACAGACAGGTACACTACACGCGTATGGGTCTTTATAAGCTATCTATTTTAACAAACAAGACTTGGAAACAGAATAATATATACAGATAGGTGTTTTATTTGATTCACATCTTAAAATGATCCCACTAAGCAAAATGTATTGAAAGCTTACAAATATAATTGCAAGTTTCCTTTGAAGTCTCTTAAAAATTTATTTCGGCAAGTTTGAATCTGCCTCACTCTAAACTTGAAAAAATAAACTTAATATGCCATACTTTATGAAAATTTACAAAATTAACTTATTTTTAACATACATTCAAATAATTTAAATATTTTCTAAGAACACGGTCGAGAATGTTCTGGTGCAGAGCTGGCTTTATATAAATATATAAATAAAATATTTTTAAATTAAACAAACGTTACAGTATTCTACTTGAAATAACATAGTTGTCGTAACCCTGAAAATATGAAAGTAAATGGTTTAGCCGGTTCCAAAAGCGATTTTGGGGCCATTTCATAATAATTAAGCCAATTAACAGCAATTAAAGACCCTGTCTAATTAATTAAAAACGTTCCTAATTAAAAACTTGTAGAGTTACTGCGTTATTTTAGCACATAATATGGGTATGACTAAAATTTTATAAATTAGAGACAATTCAGGTTGGCTAATTAAGATAAAAAGTTATAAACTAGAGAGAATGTGCAGTCTTTAAATTGTCTCTAATCAATAAAATATTAGACATACCCACATATGTGTTAAAATATCGCAGTAACTCTACAAGTTTTTTATCTATTAATAATCCATGTAATAGAATTTTTATAATTTGGAATATTCTTTTACTTGAATAATGAGTTGAGTTAATTAACCCTGTAATAAATTTAGCTGATATATTTAGCAGAGTCTCTCATTTCTGCTAGACTGGCTATCTTTTTTACAATAAATGATGCACTTTCGCACATGTGCTTAATTTCCGGTTGGTTGATCACCCTCTTTGCTAATTTTTACTTTGGCATATGAAAAAAGGGTCTTAATTGTAGAATGTACTTATTTTATGGATCATATCTAATTTTTATCCTATTACCAGAAACCATAATATGTGCAAAATATTCCTACAAGATTCAAGATTAATTTCTCCAAATAAACCATGTGGTAAAACTTTCTGAATTGATTGAGCTTGTCGATCTTTGTTAATTGACCCTTTTTGTATTACAAACTACCCTTTTTTAATTATTTAACTAAATTGTCTTTATACAGTGTGTTTCATAAAGTTGAATTCATATGGGATTTTTTTTTAATAATACAATTGGAAAAAACGACGCCGAGCATTCAACTCTGCTTTTTTAAAACTTAAAATAGCCCATAATAATGTTAGGTTAGGTATTAGTTATCTCTCAAAATCGGTATTGTTTGAAAAATCGTTAAAAAAAATTTTTTAAACACAAATTTCACAGAAAACTAACACCAGTAGCCAACTTTGATATGGGCTATTTTTTGCTTTTAAATAAGCAGAAGTGATTGCCCTACGAAGTTTTTTTACAATCGGAATAATAAAAAAATCCCATATAGATCCAACTTTATGGCACACTGTATATTATTATTTCACTTAATTGGTTTAAATTCTTTTCCAAAACTCTTGGTTGTATCAAGTGCGTTTTTAATTATTTTTATTTATTTTTATTTATTTTTATTTATTTTTATTTATTTTTATTTATTTTTATTTATTTTTATTTATTTTTATTTATTTTTATTTATTTTTATTTATTTTTATTTATTTTTATTTATTTTTATTTATTTTTATTTATTTTTATTTATTTTTATTTATTTTTATTTATTTTTATTTATTTTTATTTATTTTTATTTATTTTTATTTATTTTTATTTATTTTTATTTATTTTTATTTATTTTTATTTATTTTTATTTATTTTTATTTATTTTTATTTATTTTTATTTATTTTTATTTATTTTTATTTATTTTTATTTATTTTTATTTATTTTTATTTATTTTTATTTATTTTTATTTATTTTTATTTATTTTTATTTATTTTTATTTATTTTTATTTATTTTTATTTATTTTTATTTATTTTTATTTATTTTTATTTATTTTTATTTATTTTTATTTATTTTTATTTATTTTTATTTATTTTTATTTATTTTTATTTATTTTTATTTATTTTTATTTATTTTTATTTATTTTTATTTATTTTTATTTATTTTTATTTATTTTTATTTATTTTTATTTATTTTTATTTATTTTTATTTATTTTTATTTATTTTTATTTATTTTTATTTATTTTTATTTATTTTTATTTATTTTTATTTATTTTTATTTATTTTTATTTATTTTTATTTATTTTTATTTATTTTTATTTATTTTTATTTATTTTTATTTATTTTTATTTATTTTTATTTATTTTTATTTATTTTTATTTATTTTTATTTATTTTTATTTATTTATTTTTATTTATTTTTCCCCCTGCTTAAATTGTTAAAATCCAAAAACCTTGAAATACGTCGTCATTTATGCTCAGTAGCTGTATTTCAAATTTTTGTTCCACTACCACTATACAAAAATAATGACTGCTCCCTTGCTCTATAAAAAACAAATCTATTCCACGACAACCGTATAATTTTTCGTCCTAGCGTGATTGCAACAAACAAACAAACACTCATCCATCCAAACTTTCGCATTTATATAGTAAGATTATAATTAAATTACTTATGTTTTATTAATAGTACAAACTAACTGACCCGATCCGGCTTCGCTGGAATTTCTCAAACCTCAACAATTATTAAACGTGAATAACAGCTTTTGTTACTCGAGAAAAATGTTTTCATGCGATATCTGGAATTTTTTTTATTAATTTTTATTAATTTTTATTAATTTTTATTAATTTTTATTAATTTTTATTAATTTTTATTAATTTTTATTAATTTTTATTAATTTTTATTAATTTTTATTAATTTTTATTAATTTTTATTAATTTTTATTAATTTTTATTAATTTTTATTAATTTTTATTAATTTTTATTAATTTTTATTAATTTTTATTAATTTTTATTAATTTTTATTAATTTTTATTAATTTTTATTAATTTTTATTAATTTTTATTAATTTTTATTAATTTTTATTAATTTTTATTAATTTTTATTAATTTTTATTAATTTTTATTAATTTTTATTAATTTTTATTAATTTTTATTAATTTTTATTAATTTTTATTAATTTTTATTAATTTTTATTAATTTTTATTAATTTTTATTAATTTTTATTAATTTTTATTAATTTTTATTAATTTTTATTAATTTTTATTAATTTTTATTAATTTTTATTAATTTTTATTAATTTTTATTAATTTTTATTAATTTTTATTAATTTTTATTAATTTTTATTAATTTTTATTAATTTTTATTAATTTTTATTAATTTTTATTAATTTTTATTAATTTTTATTAATTTTTATTAATTTTTATTAATTTTTATTAATTTTTATTAATTTTTATTAATTTTTATTAATTTTTATTAATTTTTATTAATTTTTATTAATTTTTATTAATTTTTATTAATTTTTATTAATTTTTATTAATTTTTATTAATTTTTATTAATTTTTATTAATTTTTATTAATTTTTATTAATTTTTATTAATTTTTATTAATTTTTATTAATTTTTATTAATTTTTAATAATTTTTATTAATTTTTATTAATTTTTATTAATTTTTATTAATTTTTATTAATTGTATCTGTTATCTCTGGATAAGATCCACTTTTTTTAATTTGTAAAAGAAATGCAAGTAATATGGTTCAAACACAAAATCCGTAATGTTTGAAATTTTAAATTAATCTACTTGATGGAATAATAAAAAGTGTGGTCTGGTGTATAAACAATAAAAAAATCGAAGAGATAAGAACTAAACAACAGGATGCAGGTTCCTGTTTATGTGCGATAAATAGTAGCAGACAGGATGTTAGTGTTATCTTAACTGTATTATTATGTACGATAATAATATTAAAATACTTTATATAGTATTATTGTATTTTATTATAATTCTCAACATCAGTCATGAACGATACAACTTGTTGATGTCTTCATCATGAAGTGACAGTCGCCTCATTGACCACTGATACTGACAACTAACTGATGTCAAGCTGCGTTCCGTAATCAAAAGTGGGATACATATCAACACCACAACAAAGCTGTTCTCACCAAAAATGGAGTGGGGGTAAACCCGGCCAACTGTCATTTCAATTTCAACACGCTTACCACATACATGACTTGCCAGTTTGCCATTTTAACTAGTTTAGTCGTGTGAGGAAAATCCGGAAAACCTCATCCAATAAAAACCAATATTTTATTATATAAATTTTATGCACGATAAATAAGGTAAAATGTTATTTTCAATGTATTTTTTCTCAGTGTTACGCTCCATTAATTTTTTTTCTCGGTGTATTATACCGGCCATCCGTCTCATAAGTCAAATTCAAGGTCACAAAATTTTACTCTCCGAACTTCAAAGGACCGACAGTTAATGTCGCGTTTGTGTGGTTGCTATTCTCGGTTATTTATCTAAAGTTTGTCAAAAAGGTGACGCAAAATGGACAAAAATCATGTTGGTTAAATATACATTGTAAATAAAAAATAGAACATTACTTTCGACTTTATCTTGCGAAAACAAAGTTCTCTATTAATAATTATTTTTTTACTATTAATTTTTGCAATAAATTTGAAAACCAAAGTATTATGGAATAGAGAACTAAGAGACCTTTCAAACTAGGTATCACAATCCCCTCCTTCTTATATACAAATTTAGTGGTTGCAACTGTACTCGAAAGCGGTTGAAGGTAGGGGTGAAATTTCCACGTTACGAGATATCATTTTATAATCTAAAATTGATTCTTTATAAAACTGCACAGTAATTATTGATCTACTGAATTAATTTAATTTATTTGTTATACACTGTATACTATGTAGCCCATGCATATTTCGGTTCCTATGAGAATTCCATGATATTTCTTTGAAAATTGACACCAATTTTAACCTTTTTTTTTTTAATTTATAATTACTACTTTTTATGTTGTATTCATACTGTATTTTTACATTTAATTTATATTGTGTTTAATAGCTATTTGTATTACTAGGGAGGAAAGTGCCACTTTTCCTCCCGCAGGATGTAGTTTACTGCCCGACGCGAAGCGGAGGGCAGTAAACATCCAAGGGAGGAAAAGGCACTTTACTCCCAAGTAATACATATGATTTTTCCGCCTCCCTCAAATAACAAGTCATTTTTAAATAATTTTCTTCGGCCCATTGCTTGAAATGTAAATACTGTTTTTCGTATTTTTCTTTAGATTTTTGGGGTAATAGAGATTGTACTGTTGCATTAATCTATTCCAAAATATCCGGTGGTATATTATATATATCTTCAAATTCGCTTGAATCACTCATTTTTTAAATATTATTATATATTTTGTAGATATATTATAGCGTAACACACTTTGAAACTGATCTGTCATTCGACCATAGCATGCTATAATATTTCTGTCCTAAATTCGAAAATCGGATGAATCTATGAATTGAAGTCAAATTATTAATGTAAAAATCGTTAAATTAAAATAACAATTTATTGATTTTTACTATTTTGCAAAATACAGGGTGTTCTATAAATAAACGGTAAAATTTATACTTATATAATAGAATATAGTTTAGGTCATTTCATTTCATTTATGACATACCATGACGTCACTTTTACTTTTCCTCCCTAGGGACTTTGCTCCCTGCAATGAGGCCAGGAAATGTATACTTTGGATAGAGGTAGGCGGAAAAATTATTATATTATTGCAGTATTGTAGTAATGTAAAACATTTTTTTAATAAATATTTAATTAGTAATATACTTGGAATATTAAACAAAATTGATGACACTATGTACAGATTTATTATTTTTTTTTTATCAAAAAATTTAATTAATCAATTTAAAGAAAAAATTTCTGAGCTTTAATAAAAATATCAAGTTTTGGGCAAAACACTATCCGCGAAAAAAGTTTCGTCAGGAACAAAATGAAAGTAGGCATAAAAATATATTTTTTGGTTTAAGGAAGGAATATGATTCATTAATTTATATGTATGCCTGACAAATGTGTTTGACAGATCATGAATTACATTTTTAATTTTAAAAGAATTTTTCTAAAAGTTGTAATATTGCTAAATAGTACGAAAACTGTCTTATACAAATCGTCTTTTAATATTTCCCGCTCATCAGCCTTAATAACTATTAGGTATAGGTATGGTATCTATTAATTTGAAAATTAAAAAATGTTGACATTTTTATCTCTACCTATAATAAAATATAGCGAAAATAAAAATTACTGACCTTGACACCAGTCGTTAGGAATATAACATACTGCAATGTCTTCTTATCAAATTTGAAATATTTTTTAATTTTTTTATCGAATATCCAAATCAGATTTGTATTATTCTCGTAAGGCAACACTAAACACAATCGGCAAACTCTAATGTTATTCATTTTATTTTTATATACTAATGAATTATTATCATTATTTTTATAGATTAACCGTTTAAATCCGGAACTTTTTATCTATTTGACTATTTCAGATTGTCTGCGCGCTTTTTTTGTAATTCAAGGTCACACTTACTACTGTTTGTGATTTATATTTTTAATTTTGCGAAATTAAATTAAATTTATACCATTTTATTAGACCAAAACAATTTTTCACTCTGTTATACTGTTATTTCTACTCTTTGAATCCAATTTTATCCACATCGAATGGATTTACGTAAAATGTATTCCTTAGTAATGTAACGGTTACATTTTAATTAACGAAATGTCATTTAATTCTCCACTTATCTTTAAAAATGACAAGTTTTGAAAGCTCTTGCTTTTCGTACCTATGTATCTAGTTACCAGCAGCGGCAAGTAACTGCCGATGAGCAAAAAAGCTCTGGCATTCACAAAAAGCAACTGAAGAGTAAAAATACTGTAGATGTCACAACAAAACCAATTGCAAGAGTAAAACAAAATTATAAAGGTGCGATTCAGGGGTTGAAACGGGGAAATATTTTTCAGAGAACGTTGCGATAATTTTTGTTTTTTTATTTATGTGGGATTGAAACTGTTAAGGCTATACATGGTGTTTCACATAAATACCGTCACAGAACAGGTGCGTGTTGTTCACCTCAAAATTATTATGATGATTTAAAGCAACTTACCTTTGTACTAAATTGCACCCCTAAGGAGTTACGGAGGCCTAAAGTGGGGCTATAAATTTCGAAAAAATGTTATATCTCTGCAACCGTTTCTCTTAGGAACTAGTAAAACACCTTAGCTAGGACGATCACTTTATTAACGCTATTATTCAACTACAAGTACAAATATAATAACATGAATTAATATCGGCGCCAAATCTAGCGTTTTCTACGAGGGTCATTCAATAAGTAAAGAGACAAATGGCTATAGCTCAAAACCGGTTTATTTCGATCTTTCAAAATTAAGGCTATTTTTCAACTTGTCTGTGTGACAAAACTAGGGGTATTTCGAAAAATAAATACAAAATTATCAAGCCTATGCTGAAGTGTTTCATAGTTCATTGGCCTTATCAATTGAAATTGGGATACAATGGCCCCCAAAAGGAATTATCACTTTTAATCCCTTAGAGATTCCTTTTTTCTTAAATTCTGTTTAACAGTGCTGAACATTTTCTCAACTAATCCATTAAAACGAGGATGAGTGAATTAACTGAATTCCGTTAGATCTAGAATTTCTGAAATTCCTCGGTATTATAAGGAGGACCATTATCAGATACTATGGTAGAGGGAAGACCAAATAGCAAATGAGTTTCTCAATTTTTCAATTGTTTTTACTGCATTTGTCCCTGAAGCCATAATGTAGATATCTACCCACTTAGTAGTAGAATCCACAATTAAAAGGATATATACATTTTCTATTTTGAGAAAATCTATATGGATAATTGTTCCTCCACAAGTATTAGAAATTAAAAATTTAAAAAAACCGACTTCAAAAACGTGCAGATGCCATCACCACATCTTAACTAAATTTATATGGGACCACCCCTGAGGTACCCCCTTACTAACAAAAAAAGAATCATATAAATCGGACAAGGTGATAAAGTATTATCGCTAAACATACATAAAAAAATGAAGAGTTTGAGGATTTTCTCAGGGACCCAATTATTAGATTTTGAATAAATTTATATGGGACCACCCCTGAAATACCCCCTTTCTAACAAAAAAAGAATCATTGAAATCGGATACCGTGTTAAAGAATAATCGCTGAACATACATAATAAGAAAAAAAAATATCGCGACGAATTGATAACCTCCTCCTTTTTTGAAGTCGGTTAAAAATAATTCAATACTCTCAGCATTTTAAACGAGACAAAAATTTAAGAGTCAACCATTCATAATGATGCCGATATTGCCTTAGCTAGTCAAAAAAAAAAAATAAATAAAATAAACAATGTATTTTTCGATTTAAGTCAGGTCACGTAACTGAAAACTGTTTTCTTAAAAATTCAAAGATAAAACACATAAAATTAATTTTGTTTCTTCAGAGCAAAGCAAGCAATGGAAATAAACATTAATCAACCTATATGGGTTTATTGATACCGAGCTTAAGTGTCCCTCTGATGTGTGAAACATTTATTGAACATTCCCGATTAATTTACAGGAAATTTGTATTATGGGCATAACTTGAGACAGTTTATTTCAAAATATAAGTTCGGAACAAATGTTAAAATTACAGGCAAGCCAGCTCAATCTAGGTACACGTTTAATGTTTATGTTAATGATTATAATGATACGTAGATACTTATTATGAAGCTACAGTTACCGGATGTTTTAAAAATTTCCGTGGATTTTGGAATTAGTTTGAATCAATTAAAAGTACTTTAACAATATCGAGATCAATTATGTCAGATTATTAAAATAAAAATTACTACAATTTGTGGTTTACTAGTGTTTCTGTTTCTGCAGTAAACAATTGTGCTATGGAAATTAATTTAATTAATAATTTTATTGCCATGTCGTCTTTTAGCAAAATTAGTTCACAGGGTTTGATTTATTTGGAGTAAGTTTTACAAGCCTTAGAAACAGCAGGGTTTTTCCTAAATATTTAAAATATTTTCAAAAACAAAAATTAATTTTCTTGTATGGAAGATTTCCGCTGAAGATGGTAGATCGGAGTAGAAAAAAATAGAGACGTTTACAAAAATTTCGTCTCCGAAAAATGTTAAACAAGTCAGGCTTTGGCCGAGCGGGTGATCATTAGTGACTGATTTGCAAGACTTTATCAATTTTTTGAAACTGAAGGTAAAGTAAATGTTTTGTTTCGACTGCTTTGATTTATATTGTTGCAGGGATGAAATAATAAGCCATGAAACATGGAGTCAGCATACTTCCATGTTTAATGTCATGTTTTATATCTCAAGGATGTAATAAGCCTTGAAAGGTGGGGCCAGCATACACCCATCTTTAATGTTATATTTTATGTATTAATGACGAATAATAAGCCTTGAAAGTGTAATATGATCTTGTTATTTTATCTATTTTTATAGTGTTTTAGGCTCTTATTATTTGGGGAGTGGGTCAGGTTATTAAACAACTCGTATTACTTTGAAAAAGAATGTTGAGCGCCACTATATTTAAAACTTACTAAACTTGATTATCGATTAGTGATAAAATATAGAAAATCACTAACCATTTAGATATGATAATTAATAAGGTATTAGATAAGGTAGCGACAAATTCTAATTCGCAGAGACTTACTTATTCAAATTTAAATGATTTATTGAAACTTATCTGTGGTATAACAGGTAGCAGGTCCAGGGGATTTGTATGATAGGCTTGGATATCACCAACTGATAAATCTTCATAGGTAAAGTTAAATCTCGTACACTTCTTTGGATGGCTCGAACTAAACCTCTTGAAATACTTGAAACAACCTCTGTAGCTGGAACCAAACTTCTAAGTTTCAATATTTCTACACATGCAGCTGGAACGTTCTTGCAAACAATCTTTTTCGATAAACTTCTATAGAACTTCTACTGAAACCATCTATATACACCCAGGCTACAAGGAAAAAGGTAAAAATATCAAGAGAGGGACTAGGAAGTTATATAGGAAACAGAATGCTTTTTACAATCAAATGGACAATTTAATACTATTATTTGAATAGCTTCACAAAGACCAAAATTAATATGAAAAGGAAAATCTTATTTAACATATTTAAATATAGTAAAGCATAGTATCTCTTTCCTAACAAAATAATAGATAAAATTATATAAAACATGTGATTTCTTGTGTTTTCATGTTGAGGTTATGTTTCAAATTTGACATTTTAATTAGACATTCTTGTACTAAATATATAATTTCAACAAAATATCGGTAGAAAACTTACCTTTTTAAAATCAGACGGCCATTAAAAATATTAAAGATAATTAGTACATCGGATGTCCAAGATAAAAGATAATTAAAATTCAATAATTCAACTTGCTCGATGACAGCTATAGATCGAAATGAATTACCAACTGTTCACACAAGGCATAAACGACAAATGACATTAGGGTAGAGATGTTTGCGTCAAAATAACGAAAACGGTTACAACCGTTACAATGTTTGGGACTAAATAACGGTTTCAACCGTTACAAAAGGTGGGGTCAGGATAAACCCATCTTTAATGTTATATTTTATGTATTAAGGACGAGTAATAAGCCTTGAAAGGTGAAGTCAGCATACACCCATCTTAAGTGTTATTTTTTTTTGTCTCAAGGGCGAATAATATGCCTTGAAAGACGGGGTCAGCATACTCCCATGTGTATTGTTTTGTCTCAAGGGCGAATAATATGCCTACTCCCATGTTTATTGTTATATTTTGTCTCAAGGGCGAATAATATGCCTTGAAAGATGGGGTCAGCATACTCCCATGAAATATTTATGAATTTTGTATTTTAGGATTACAAATTGAAAAATGGGGTCAGCATACTCCCATGAAATATTTATGAATTATTTTTAGGATTAAAAATTGAAAAATGAGGTCAGCATACTCCCGCATGTATTATTTTATTTATGAATTATTTTTCAAGATTACAACTTGAAAATGGGGTACTCCCATGAAATGTTTTATTTATGAATTATTTTTAGGATTACGAATTGAAAGATGGGGTCAGCGTATTCTCATGAAATATTTATTGTTTTTCAGGAATACAAATTGAAGAATGGGGTTAGCATACTCCCGCATGGATTATTTTATTTATGAATTATTTTTGAAAATTACAAATTGAAAGATGGGGTATTCCCTCAGATAAACAAATGAAAAATAGATACCTAACGAGCGCCGTTTAACACAAGCTTTGTTTGAAGCCAGTATCTACAAACTTTTGACAGCTGTGGTACTGTGGTCTACATGGGCGTATCAAGTAGTTTTTTCATCGGAATCCGAAGGATTATTTTGTAACGGACGGATTTAAAGAAAAATGCAACTAAAACAAAATTTTATTTTACAAAAAGTAAACTACGCTATTTTTTAATGAAATTATAAGGAAATAACACGTAATGTAATATCTTTCTATGTGTTCTAACTTAACTCTTTATTACCTAGCGATATTTGAGTTCGTGTGTAGATTGTGAAATACAAAAATAATAAAAATAGGGATAAAGGCCATTTTTCGGCCCAATCTATTAGGTTAGGGCATATTATATGTTAAAATGGCAGTCTTCCTCCTGGCATTTTGACAATATAATAAAATTATCAGGATACAATAAGTCTAAGTATAATTACATTAGTTTATTAATACTACAGCAGGTTAGGGTAACCATACATACAGCATTTCACTATATTTGCTGCGTTTGAAAAGTAACCTCTTTTTACTCGAAGCCGTTCTTTTCTTATATATGGGGCTTCTCGATAAGATCTGCTCCGTGGTCTTTTAATGCAAAGCTGGTACGTCGAGTAAGATCTAATTACTCCGAGTTAAATTTAACAGAGAAATATTAATAAAAAACGTCAGACAGAAATTAGAACATGGTTTATTTTTTAGTGAAAGCAAAAGGCGAAAAATATCACAGCTAAAAATTCACTTTACTTTGCAACAGACACCACTATACGAGATATCAAATTTGATTTAAAAGAAAGGTTTAAGTTTATTATTTTAATGAAAACCGAAAACAATCAAATTCATAGCCGGTCTTTAATTTCACATAATTTCGATGATCACGTGACTAAAAAATCTAGCTCTACTCCGCTCCAGGAGGTACTTTTTAAACGTAGCAATTGTACAACCCTTTTTACTGAAATGTAACAAATAAGACAAAAACGTAATACATATGACTTCTCTGTTGTATTAATCTAAAAAAATAGGTCCACCGCTCGACGTGATTTCTCTGTGAATGGTATCTTTGGAAACTTAAAAAAAAAGTCTTCACCTCACCAAAGTTCATCATCAATGTTGTATTATCCAGCATTGGGCTAAACTAAACATGGTCACCCTACAGTCGGTATACCTACCTATATACTGTTGATTTATGTTTATTCAGAACAAGTTCGATAAAGAAGCATATACTATTTAATCATTTTCACAAAATCATGTTGACAAGTTTAGCTAAAAGTAGCTGGTTTACCCTGTTGAATGCCTTGAAAAAGTCCATCACTCTCAGTCAGTGATTTGTTAAATAAAATTATGTATGTTTACATGAAGAAGCAAAGTAATATTAATTAAATCGCCTTAAATTTGGAATAAAATACAATGTCTGGTGAAGTTGCATTTGAATTTTGTATCTTAACTCAAAATTGCGATTTGTTTGAGTGGCTTTGGGTATTGTGTATTGATGGTGCGATATATTCTTTTTCAATTAGGTACATAACGTAGTATCTACATTAGTATTGAAACATTAATATACAAATACTTAAATTAAAAAAATTACACAATGGTGTCTGGTGCCGCCTATATGTTTTATTTACTTACCAATGAAAGGAGGTAGAACCACCCAAAATGTATCTTTTAGAACAAATAATACACTTCTTAGTCATTTTTACCCTTAAAACTAAAAAATATCGTTTAAAAAACACACTAGAAACTGAAAAACTTTAATAAGGCGTTGTGGGAATATAAAAACAGAAATTTTAAAATCAAAATTGACAATTCCCAACTGCTTGTTGACAGTTGTGAGAAAATTTTGGCGCTGCTATTTAAAATAGACGAATCACATCGAAGACCATGGAGAAAGAGAAAGTAATACATAAAACGGTTCATACTGGATTCAAACAAATCCAGACCGTTAGGCATCTATTATTCATTTGTTTATCTGAGGGTATTCCCATGAAATATTTTATTTATGATTTGTTTTTCAAGATTACAATATCTTGAAGCTTGGGGTCATGAAAGTATATATTGGACCTTGGCATGTAGGTCACGTTTTACCTTTTTCCACAGAAAATGAAGATACCACAGTGGAAATGGATACATGTTTCGAGAACGAAACACCTGTCAGTCTGGCCGTGTTAGAGTCAGCGAATTAGGATATCGCCGCCACTGGGGTTGACGGTACCACGTCTACCCGTTGCAGTGTCTAGGACCAGGAGAGAGCGGGGACTTGACTTTCGACCAGCAGAACGCTATGAAGTGATAGGCAATATGCCGTTAAAGACATTCTTTATTTTGTTCCTTAATTAATTACATTACCAACATTGTTTACGAGATATTCAATAAAACATTATAAAACCATGTTATTACGTATTTTGTGAAGTAGCTATACAGGGTGTTATAGTATACAGGGTGATAAATCATTTTAAAACAATAATTTTGAAGTTAATTCTTTTAACTTCTAAAAATATACATATTAATTACATTATCACAATTAACATTATAATTACAACCATTCAAAAGTCTATATTGTCCAAAACTTTTTTCTAGTTTTTTTTTGTTTTAAATTTACTCAATGATTTCTATTAAAAAGCAAATACTGTGACGAAGTGCCAAGTAAATTAGTATCTGTCGTTAAATGCCCATTATTGTTTTCAAGTTTATGCCAGGTATCGAGCCATAGCACAAACATTTTCAAAAAAACGTACCGAAAAATTATTTTCACTTGCAATGGCTTTAGCAAATTAATTTCGTTTAGTAGTACCTTTAAAAACACAAGTATTATTAACAACATCCCATCATTTTCTAATAATTCGTAAAAAGTTAGAAGTATTTTTATAATTGAAGGGTAAGGGGAAAACAGACGATGTCACAAAACTGACTTAGGTACTTAGAAAATTGAGTTTATAATTAATATTACCAAATCTTATTATAGTCATAGGAATAAATAAAATTATTAGTTTTAACGTAATTTATTACTGTATTGTTAACTCGTTACAAAATAATTTAAACTTAATAATATATTGAGGTTAAAAAAAAAACGTGACAAATATCTTAAAAAAGGCGTTCGCGTCGAACTTCGGCGAACGGCGAACATAAAAGTTGGCCATCTCTCAGCGTCAACTGAACTCGAACTGAGCGCGAACGTCAACAAACGAATTTTATAAATGACAGTGCATGTTCTGCTTTGTTTATGTTGAACTCGAACTGAGCGTGAACTGAACGCGAACTGAATGAAGTTTATAAATCCAGCTTTATGATTATTTTTAAATGCCTTATTATTCGGACCTCGTTTCATTTTATTTGCTTTTTAGCATGTGTTTTGGACTCGATATTGCCAATATCACAAGTTCATTACTTAA
Organism: Psylliodes chrysocephalus; assembly: GCA_927349885.1. NCBI lineage: Eukaryota > Metazoa > Arthropoda > Insecta > Coleoptera > Chrysomelidae > Psylliodes > Psylliodes chrysocephalus. The sequence goes on from OV651819.1 coordinate 52,461,158, forward strand.
TAATTCCTATAAATAGAACATCGTTGGTTTTTCCCCTTACCCTTCAATTGCGAACTCATTTAAAGCAGAAATAGTTGACATGTGACACATATTGTCAGTATGAAGACTAGAGATAAGGAGCAGTGGCGGCTCGTTGGCACTAGCGGCAGTGGGGCACACACCATGTGGGATTTCGCTTTGTTGTCCAAATGTTTCAAATTCAACTAAAGTCACCCACACTGGATTGTTTGCCACTGGATGCCAAAATACATGGAAAACAATAAAATTTGTTTGTCACTTCGTAACCACGCAGCCACGAATACTTCTCGTAAATTGTTCTATCAAAACTACGTTTAAACGTACGTTTTTGTGTAATATTTATTTGCTTAATTTGCAAATTTGGCATCGGCCGCCCAAGAGTCTTTGCCGCGATTTTGTCGTTAAACAATAACGCACCGTTTAAAATATTTTCTACGGAATTCTCCACAGAATTCATAATAGTGAAATAACAATTATATATATCACACTTATCAAAACAGATTACCGAAATTTTTCGGCCCCAAAAGATCAAGAAGCAAAATCACCCAGCAGCGCTAAGTTGAAGGTAAACAAATAAATCATGGGTACAGCACGTCACGATGAGGACAGCGCCCCGATTGTGACGAATAATCTACCGTATGTCTTGCTAAGCGATATTGTCGTTGTCCTTATTTTTCGCGTCATAATGAGAGACAAAAACAACAGAGGCATACATTTACTGTGCCCTGTTACTATCTTCCACTTAATTTCGGCATTCTCGGAACGTCGCTCATCGCCCGGTCGCCCAGTGTCGTGCCAACGCGGTTTGCGCTGAATATTAGATAAAATAATAATAGGTATTGAGGAAAATATAAAATATGTAAGTTATTTTTTTTGCTTTATTATACTATGGCACGTGCCCAAGTGCTCTTACGGGCAAACCGCCACTGATAAGGAGGCGAATCGGCATACTCAAAATATGGTCCCAAAAAACGCATTCTAATAATTAAGCTTCTACAATTAACCGCATGGGCGCTGGTACTGCATACGGAGTTCAAAATACATGGCTTCTTATGAGAATTATACATAATTTTGTCAAAATAATAAAAATAACTTATTTATTGCTAAATAAAGCACAGAACATACTGTTGTATTTATTTCTAAATAAGTCTTGCATGTTTTAATTGATAAATTATTTAATTTTAGCTATATAAAATACAAATTAGGTATGTATGACCAAATTCGAAAAGATTTCTTAAATGCTGAAATTTGATAAGTATAATTTTGTGGCAAATCTTTTTTTGAATTAAACCAATATATAGTTTTAAGAGTAAAATAAAACACAGTTAACAGATGTTTTATTGTTGTAATACAAGTATAAAGGAAGATTTGGGAATGTACATGGTATTACCTCATCCTTTAATTTCAGCTTTCCCCTTTTTATTTTGCTAATAGTACCATCAGTAAAAATAGTTTCATAATATTTGATAATATCTTCTAAAAAGTATAGAACAGCATCATCTGTAGAAAGTGCTTTATCGGCACTAGGAACGATATACATATATGCTGCCACTGTTCTAAACGTTTAATATCATTTACAATGACACAATTGGGGTTCAAAAAAAAATAACAGTAGCAACTCTTCGAGCCTGTCCAGACGAGCCACTCGGTGGCGACCAGTGTTGCCAACCGGAGGGAAATTTCCCGTTTTGCGGGAATTTTCGACACTAAAGGGAAAAAGGGAAAAAGTTAACTCAAAACGGGAATTCTTAAGTCCACTCCAAAAACGATTATTAGAAAAGAATTCGAATGAATTAAAACTAATAAGTGATTTACTGTTTGTGACCATTTTTTTTGTTAAATTAAACATCTATTTCCCCACTCGTAGCATTTGAAGTGATCAAACTGATCGAAGTTGAAGTTATTCTTTCTTTCGGCACGCGCTTGAGTTAAACCGGGACGGAAGTGGGAGGTATTTCAAGGAGGAGGAGTCTCATTCTATCAGCGAATGCAATAACGACGTATTTCGGGGAATCCCTTTGCTGTTCGGGGAATGTCTTTTGTTTTCTATGAGGGAATCACAGTCAAAATCGAGCTAAGAAATTGTCTTATTTGGTACTTTCGTTATACTTTAGTGTTAATTATTAATTATTATTAGAGCTTAGGCTACGTCACCATAAACATGAGTGATAATAGTAACTTTACTGACAATGAGGCTGAAAGTAGTCAGCAAGTAAAAAAAATTAAAATAAGCAAACGAAAAGAAAAAACATTTAATGTTAAGTGGTTAGAAGATTCTACTTTTAAAATGTGGCTTAAGGCTTTACCAAAGAATAATAAAAAATGTGTGTGCAAAGTGTGTAACACGGAAATTTTATGTGGTAAAAGTGAACTGCTAAAACATGCAGAAAGTAAAAAACATTTAAAAAATATGTCTGCTGTTAATTCTAGTTCAAGAATTTCCTCATTTTTCTCAACTAACAATACTCCAAAACATCAGAATGCCGTAAAAAGTGCCGAAATAAGATTAAGTATCTTTTTCGCCGAACACAACGTAGCTACGCATACAATAGATCACTTGATGCCATTACTTAAAGACATTTTTCCAGACTCAAAAGTGTGCCAAGACATACAATTAGGAAGAACTAAATGCACAGAAATTATAAAAAATGTTGTTGGAAATTACGAGACAAATTTGCTTGTTAAGGATTTACGTGATACGTCTTTTTCTGTTCTTGTTGATGAGACCACCGATATTAGTGCAAAAAAATCCATGTGTGTTTTAGTCCGCTATACAAAACAATTTAGAGTAGTGACACAACTTCTGGAGCTAGTCCAGCTTAATGCTGCTGACTGTAGTGCGGTTGAACTGTATAACTTTTTTAAAAACTGTTTTAATTAAACATGAAATACCCATTGCAAATATAGTTGGTGTGGCTTCAGATGGAGCAAATGTGATGGTGGGAAAAAACAATTCTCTTTTTTCACATTTAAAAAGTGAAGTTCCAGACATCATATTAATGCGCTGCATTTGTCATTCTTCAGCTCTAGTTGCGAGTGCTGGTTGCACAGAACTACCATCATCGGTGGAAAATTTAATTAGGAGTATATCAACTTATATTTCTGGAAGTGCAAAAAGATGTGCCATTCTACAAGAAATACAAGAATTCATGCAACTGGAAACTACAAAAATCTTAAATTTATCTACAACACGTTGGCTTAGTCGCCATGCATGCATTGTAAGAATTTTGGATAATTGGGAAGCTATCAAACATTTTTTTACTTTGGCAGTATTTGAAGATAAATTAAAGTCGGCAGAAGATATTTTAAATGAGATGCAAGACATGCGTTCAAAGGCTTATTTACTGTTTCTTAAATATGCTTTAAATTTTTTGAATAGTTTCAATGCGTTATTTCAGTCAAGAAAAGTATTAATTCATAAGCTGTTTGATTCTTCAGAAAAATTATTTAAACAAATTTGTAGTAACTTTTTAAAACCTGAAGTTTACGCTGCTAATCCTAATCTTTCCGAAATTAATGTAAAGCATCCTAATAATTTTGAACAGTTAGAAAATATAAACTTGGGTATTGAATGTCAAGAATTCATTCATAACATGCCTCAAACTGAAAAAAATAATATTTTAAAAATGTGTTTACAATTTTACATCACTGTTGCATCCCAAATACAATCAAGATTACCACTTAATAATATGTTTTTTAGAAACCTACAATTTTTAGATCCCGAAGTAGCATTTAATTTTTATAATCGAACTAAATTTAACGTTGATATAAAAGAAGTGGCAAAAATGTATCCTAATCACATTAATCTTACACAATTAAGTGTGGAGTGGCAAAATTTGCCAAATGCATTTAATGAGTTTGAAATTTTAGATTTTAAAAATATGCCAATTGAAGAAATGTGGCTTAAAATAATTGATTCTAAAAATTTTAATGATGAATATTTATTTCCCAATTTAAAACAAATAATAAATATTGTACTTTCTTTGCCTCATTCTAACGCTGAGGCTGAAAGAATATTTTCTTTGGTTACAGACATCAAATCAAAAAAACGTAATCGCATAGGTGATGACAATTTAAATGCAATGTGTGTGATCCGCAGTAGCTTACAAAATAACAATATAAACTGTACCAAATATGCAGTTAATGATGAGCATTTAGAGTTACATAATAAAAAAATGTATGATTTTAAAAATAAAGAAAATTTAAATTGTTAATTCTTTGACGTATTTTTATAGTTTTGTTAAAAGATTGTTTTTTAAATTAAGTATACTTTTTTATAGTTTGTTACTTATGTAGGTGCGTTCGTTTTTTTTAATAAATATTTTTTGAAAATAATATACATGCTTGTATTTCTGGTATAAAACCGATTTTGTTAACGGGAGGGAATTTTTTCATAAAAAAGGGAATTTTTAAGGTAGGTGGAGGGAAAAAGCTTACTTCAAGGTTGGCAACACTGGTGGCGACACTTAGTAGCGCCACTTCGTGGCGGGTAAACGCCTGCCATTCAATTCAATGTTAAAATTTAGAAGCTGTCCAGACGAGCGTCTGTGGCGAGCGACTGTGGCGAAGAGAAGCGGGTCCTCGCGACGAAGTGGCGTCACTCAGTGGCTGGAACCGTCCACACGGGCCACTTTTGTCATCGACTGTGTCGTCGACTTCTACAAACATTGGTAGAAATATTTTATTTTGATTTTCGGGGTCGGCATTACGGGGTTCAGTATTGACTAAGTAATATGGCGTTCGATGCAGATCGATTTATAGTCGATATTGAACAACGTCCTGCGGTTTGGAACAGCAGTACGAAAGCATATGGTAATAGGATATCAAAGAGTAAGGCTTGGGACGAAATTTGTGAAATTTCAACTCTCTATAGGAAGTTTGGTAAATAAGTGGTAATTTTTGTATATTTTAAATTTATATAACTTTTAACTCTTCTTGTGATGTCTGACGTATATATTTTGTTGTGATGTTATATTTGTTTGGGACACATTATGATATACGTAATATATTGTAAAATAACATTTTAACTCGTCCTGTACACGTAAATGTTTTATAATAATAAATTGTTGTTTACACAGACAATATATAAATAATCCATTTATTATTAATTTTTTAGGCGTTAAACGATTTTTTAAATAAGCAGTTTTTCTATTTAAATTTAAAAATATTTACTCCATATACAAATATTTTCCAAAAATGTTTGTATTACATTATGAAAATATCTTAGGGATTCAAAACGTAACTTTTAATATTCATGAAATATTTTTAATTATAATATCTGAAAAACTAGTCATAGGGAAACTTTGTGCCACTGGACACTTTTAATTAGAATGTACAATACTGCAACATATATAAAATTCAGCAGATTCAACTGAAAGCTATGTACCATAAGGAAACTGCGTTGTCCTTTATAAAAAGCAAAATAATAATAATAATAATTTTTTGTATATTTTATTTCCTTATTATAAATAAAAACTCTCAAACGAATGATCACTTACCTTAATGTAATAGTAAAGGTACCATTTCGGTAGGCGCGACAGACGACCGCCGACGCGACCGAGAAGTGTCTCTCCACGTCTAAAATACATACAAGTATATGAAACACATTTCGCACGGCGCGACACGAGAAGTGTCGTCAAGGCGACACTTCTTGACGACACTTCTGAATCTGTCTCGGGGCAAAGCGTTTGCTGCGTGTCGCCCTCGAGGTCACTGTCCTCAGGCATCGGTTCTTTTTAGAGGTGATTAGGTTGGAAATTTCTTTCGATGTAGGCAGTGTTGCCAGATTTTGAAACAGTATGGGTGAAAAAAAAACCGTAGATCTGAACAGTAGATTTTAATACAGGGGGAAATAATTAAAATTTGCACTGTAGTAAATAAAAAAACAAGTATATAAGAAACGAAAAATAAACTTTTTTTCTACCCAAATTAGAAGGTAAACAAAGAATAAAAACAAATAATAACATTTTTAATATATACTTAACGTACGGAAACAAAAAAAAACAATGAAAAATAATAGGTACCTACTTCTTTTAGATCAGTCTAAATCAGGTAATTCAAAATCGTAGTGTTTGGCATATGCATGTTCTTTTTATGTTGCCCTAATAATTCTTTGTTTCATTTTAAATAAAAACAATGATTATCTTGATTTTTTTTTATGGAACCAACCTACAGTAGTGGATGCCTTATTACGCTGCTTTTACTGCAGAAAATTTACTAGAGAAAATATTCTTTAACCGTTTGCTGAAGAATGAGGCCAACTTAATAAATTTAGAACAAAATTTGCTAGAGACAAAAACAGTGGATCTACGTAAAAACAGTAGGTCTGGCAACGCTAATCGTTACCTCGAATGGTTATCCTGTAAGTGTCTAGCGACCCGTCTCCAAGCTTCCGAAATGTACGGAGCGTAACATTTATGCATCTGTCGCCCTTTGGTTCGCCTCGGTGGTCTCCTGTCTTCTGACGCGCCTATTTAAATGGTACCTTAAGTATTTCTTCGGCTAAAATACTTATAAAAAATTTAGTATTGTCGCTTTTCAATTCATCTATAATAGTATGAAACTGCCCAAATAATAAACTTTCAGAAGTAATGGGGTTGGTCCAAAATCTTCTACGTTTTTTACGCAAACGTCGTTTTACAAGAAGCGCTAGAAGGAGTACTTCCTCGTCTGAGTTCATAATGACGCTCGAAAATTTTAATTACCTTCCAACATGAGCCTACTATGGAATCGCGCTACTCGGTAGCTGACACGTCCACACGAACGACCAGTGGTCACCACTCTGTGGCGACACCGATTGGCCCGTACACGCCACTTAGCAGCGCGACTAAGTGGCGCCACAGAGTGGCTCGTCTGGCCCTTTATCTAAGATTAAAACTCTATTAAAAATAAATTTTCTTTTCTAGTAAATTAAATTTAATGCATAATTATTGTTGTTTGTAAGTCAGCATCTATGACTGTAAAATTTTATATTATAGAAACGTAATAAAATAAACTACACTTCGTAAGATACATATTGTAACTAGTTTACAATAAATATTATATTTAGAGATGAATACATTATTTTACTTACATTAGAAGCTTTAAAAATACCTTGAATTGATTTCTTCTTGTGTTTTCTTTAGTTTTACATTTGATTTTTATCCTGTTTTACAATCTGGAACGACGTGAATCTTGCTTTGATGTTTTTAATCACTCATATTACTTGTACTCAGGTACTTTTTTTCACATTATTTTGATTCTTTTCACCAATTTTTAAAAAATCACTTCATTTTACATTGATTTACATAGAAAATTGACACCGCTGTCATTCGACACGCCTTCTTTTTTCTAGTCTTCATTATTAGACATTCCAAACTAAATGGCTACCAGTGGGTTTTGACGGGTTATGATATGGCAAAATTATGGCAACCCTGTAGGCCTGGTGATTTGACAAGGTCAATGAAATACATAGTTACATAGATTGATTATCCATATTTTTCAAAATAAACATAAGCGTATGCGTTGAAGTAAAAATGTAAGCAATTATTTTTTTTTTAAATATCTAAAGGCTAAAAATTGGTTTTAAAACACATTTTTGCTAAACCGATTCAAATTAATAAGTATTTGCCAGGCAATATGGCCGCTCGTAAACGACCAGCTTTGAGCAATCTATATAACTATATATGTATCATTGACCCTGCTAATGACAACATGACAACAGGTTGCCATATCTAAACTGTCATTACCCACTGGTAGCCATTTGGACAGGTCGTTGGAATGCCTAATTGTCAGCAATAAAAACTTTTTGACGCTCCAGATTACTGGGTATGAAGACATTTCTGGGAAATACCTTAGACTAGGTAATAAAGAGAGGATGCGTAACAAGTATATCGAGCACACGTAGTATTCTGTGCCGATTATCTATTGGCCGCCATTATTTTGGTGCCAAGCATTGAATTAAACGATATTTAATAATTGGTTTATTGTGTGGCATATCAGTGTAAAAGTTATAGCGGCAAAAAAGAAGCAAATATTACGTTTCACAGGAAAATGATAAATATCAATCGTTTTCACTTTAATATTTTCTTATATTTCTCATTTTATTTGGTGTTTTACAACTTGGTATTTACATATTGTACATGTCTCACTCCAGAGTAATACATTTTACTTACCAAGTTTGTTTATTTTATGCTTTTCATTGATATTTAAGCAATTAATAATATTAAAATGGCCAAACATGTAATTTTTCCAGTGGCGTCTCGTACCATTCTAAATATTAACTTTTCAAGACGTACAAAACTGGATGTCTTAAAGACGTACAATATTAGATGTCCTAAAGACGCCTTGTTTTGTAACAAAGTACGTCCTATAGACGCATTTAAAACATCTTTTGAATATTAGCGTAGATCTTCAAAACATCACGAACGTCGTGAACAAACGTATTAAAGATGTCTTTAAAACGTGTTTGTGCTATCTGGGTACTGTCATTCTTTATTAACTAAAAATAAATCTTTTTGTAATACATGTAGATCATTATGTTTTATTTCGCGGAATAAAAATAAACACTCATTCTATTATGTAAACGATTTCATTCTGTTTATTTCAATATATTTTTTTCTTGTGTCTTTATTGTTACTTATTTATTTTAAATGTTAAGCTTTGAACTTGCTTCATGCCTAAAAAAATCAGTGAAGTACTAAAAATGTTACGCCTTTGGTCGAATATCGTTGGTGTCAGAATGGAACAAGATTTTTAGCTGCGTTATGAGTCCTCTCTTTATTACCTAGTCTAAGGGAAATACTGTCTTGTGATTAAGTTTATAATTTTTTTGTTATTATAGCTTGTCTCTCATTAAAATAAATTTCTTTTATATCTTGATATTTTGTTTGTCTAAATTGTGTATAATCTTCAAAATCAGGATAAACAATTTTTTTAATTTCGCCAGTTATTTATTATATTTTTGAATATATGAACAAAATCAAAACTTGTAAACAAAAGTGTTCGTCTAGGTAACTTGGATTTTCAAATGAAGTAGAACCGTTAGTTAAAGCATGGAACATGGAACGATTAATTCTGATAGGTTGTCAGTTATAACGTCTAAAACTTTAAACCCATATCATTGGGCAAATTTATTCTATCGGTGGCTATTGGTGACATTTGAAGCCCTTATTATGTTGTGAACCAGTAGCAATTTAACAATTTCACAAAAATTTCCAAATGCGAAACATATCATGAATGCTAATATAGTTGTGTCTACAAAAGTGTCATTGGACGCTACACTAATTATGTTTTCTTCCTATAGTCTAGCCTATTACTTACCTAAATTTCATCAACTAATAGGTTAACAATTTTATCATTATCTGTTAAAGATCTTGATACAATATTTTGGTAATTGTTGGTACTTTTTTCATCATTAGAGGAGGTTAGGGCAATATGAACTATCTAAAATAAAAAAAATTATAGCCCCATTATTAAGATGATATTTGAAATTGTAATAAGCTTACATTGTTCAGTAAACCTTGTACTATCATTATGAATTCACCAGACTCAATTCTTAAAACTTATTTGTCAGGAAAACAATAAAATCTGAACATATGAACCACAAAAATTTAGTTTAAAATTAAAACTTTATTTAAGTATGGAATATAAATAATGGCACTACTAACTAAAGAAACTCTTTGTAAAATATTAAATTCTGCACAAAATCCTTATTTCTCCAGGCTCTATTCCTGCGCATGATTCATGGGCCCATCTTAAACATCTGCAGCAGCATACCCAAACTTATTCGATCACTGATGTTGAATACAACAGTACAACTCAATACAGTAAAAAGATTATTCATCGTTGTCTCCCTTGTCTTCATTTTCATGATCTAAAATTTAAATTTTCTGCTTCCCTTTATCTGTTTTAGAAATACTTTTTTTAAACTCTACTTTTCTTGATTCTCAATAATTTTGTCTTGTTTTTTTTGTTTGCTTCTTTTTGCTCAGATTTTATTTTTAGTTCAGCTTTTAACTCCAATTTTTAAGATTGCTGCTTTGCCCTTTTTAGAGTTCCGTACCTGAAGGGTAATCAACGGGACCCTATTATAGTTCCCAGGCAGCACACATTAGTATAACTAACGTATTTTATGCGTAATACTCGTTTAATTTTGGTATTGGTTGATTCCGTATACGTTTACAGTTTGCGATTATTATACATACCGTGTTTTAAACGATATATTATACGTTTTTTATATACGTCCTATGGTATATATTTGTAAATTTTTCTACGTTTAAATATAGTTAACAATATACGACTATTTTTAGTTTGCGATGAACTATTTATATACAGTGGGCCTAAATATACGTTTAGGTTTATTTAAATTAAATTCGTATAAATTTACATTATATTACAATATGTTTTCTTCGTTTATAATTCCCGTCTAAATTTCGTCTTGGTTGATTTTTTAAACGTTTACCACCTACCATTTTTATACTTTTTTTAACAGATATATTAAACGCTTTTGTTTGTCGATACTAGTTAATATAACTATATTATTCTACGTTTAAATATAAGTCACCTTAAACGCATAATACCAGTTTACGATGAACTAGTAGACAGAAGTAAATAATATGTATATATTTAGGTTTATTTAAATTAAAAGCTTATAGATATATTTATTTACATTACATCCATTTTTTTTTAATTATATTACCTGTAATATTTATAATAAATTCCCCATACACATGGAACTATTTTTAGATGGCGGATGGATGATGACGTACTAGTGGTACGGTCTTTTCTCATTTCTACTCATGCGTATGTGTAGTATTATTGTCAGTGTAGGGAATGGTTTGTGGGAGCAGGTTCATCGGTTCGTCCATTTTCATTTGTATACACGTTTTGTTGCATGTTGCTTTGGCGTCCTGGCTTTTACGATATTGAATAAAAGCATAGGTAAGTTTCTATTAATGTTTTAATTTAGCTACTCCTTTAATAATTGTTGCATTTTACAACAACTACTGTTTTATAGGTACGTACAGTGTGTTAAATGCTTATAGAAACTTCAAAACATAACCTTACTTTTGTTTCTTTTATTTTTATACGTATTTTTTAGGTTACCTAGTTATTCCAAGCATACTTATTTTCCTTTTTTTTTTGTTCAGTTATTTTTTATTTAATAAAATGTCTAAAATAACCCTGTCTCTGCGTCATCTACGTATAAAAATAGCGCAAAATGTTCAAGATGCTTTAAAGTCAAATCAATTTTTTTTTATTTCCAATGAAGATAACAGTAATAAGGCTTCGGACATTAATATATCATCTGATTCTATTATTTATAATAATTTCCAAGAAAATAATACAAATTTAACTTCGGAGCTTTCAGAAAATATTTCACCTGAAATTGAGTTACATTTTGGTTATAGGAATGGGGGTAAACCAAGAGACTTAACCGACCGAACGATAAGGTGTGCTATGCAAGATTAGCTTAAGTTATCTAAGGCCCGTCTAGCACACAACACATCCAAAGTGTTAAGCTAAGATTTTTATTTTCATATATATTTTTTGTTAGTTAAAGAAAAGTTTCGTTTAGTTTGTTATTCAGTATTTTAGTGTATATTTTTTGTATTTATTTATTTTTTAGTATTTTGTTATTTATTTTTTTTTTAATTAAATATTGTTCTGTACATATAACAAGTAATTAAAATTTTTTTCTAAATATTTAGACCAATTACAACCAAAATAGAAACACGAGTAATGCCTATTTCTGGTGTATACACACCTGCTATGGATAAAATCCAAACTATCATTAAAGAAATATTAACATTTTTCCATGGCCTCTTTTAGAAATTTTGTTTTGATCACTTTATTTAATTTGTGTTTGAAAAACATTTAAAACAATATCAGGTAGACGCATTTTACTCATTAATAAAAATCATACAAATCTATCTAATATAGACGTATAGTAAAACAGGATAATTAAAGGTAGATAAAGTAGTAATGTTAGACGTATAAAAAATTTAAAAAATATACGTTAATAGGGCGGACATTTTCACGTATATATTGGGTAGCATATCAACAGTATCCATACGTATATTGTAGTACATAAAAAACGTATTTTATACCAAAGTGAATTCGTATAAATATACTACAACTATAAATCTAATATAGACGTATAGTAAAAACGTTTAATTATAGGTAGATAAATTCTTAGTAATCGACGTTTATAAGGCGGACATTTTCACGAATATGTTTGGTAGTACATCAACCGTATTCATACGTATGGTAGTACCTAAAAAAATACGTAATTTATACCAAAGTGTGCTGCCTGGGTAGTTGCAAATTATAAGAAATGGATTTCCCAAATCATAATATAGACAGGGTCGGAATGAGAAAAGTGTGTAATGAAAATGAACAAAAATGTGTTTTTAACTTTATTTATTACGAGACAAATTATAAGAGAAGGAATATCCCGCGTTACTGTAAATGGTGTTTCAGGATTAGCATCAGGAGCAAGTAATTTTAGACAATTTTACCGAAATAGACTTCTAATTTTTTAGCTACAAAATGAAATAAAATAATTTATATAAAAACTCTGATTTAAGGATTATTGCTGTTAATTGTCATTTTTACTAAAATCATTGTCACTACTTTCAGCTAAGTTAATGATGAATCTTATTAAATATTTATTCTCAATAGCAATAACATGTTTAATCACGTTTGCCCAATATACATTAGTAATTTTATTATATGCATATTGTTATGGAAATTCCTAAGCCGACCCTGTCTAAAGCAAGCGACCTTCAACTTGCACTCGATTCATGATCGAAGCACCGCTGACGTGTGGAGACAGTAGGGCCGCGTCTTGGATATACCAGGGGTGATGCGTGCCGTTGAGTCAGAGATGGAATTTTCGGGAGCTTCTAGAGAGTTGGATTTGGTATAAGTAGCCCGGCTCATCGGCGGACAGTTTAGTTTAGTAAAAAGTATTGGACTGAAAAGTTTAAATTGTAATAAATAAATTAGAATTGTGAGTTAGTGCCTAAGTATTATATAAATTAATTAGTACGTCATAAATATATCGGAAATAGTGTGTTTTAAATAAATAAACTCTAAATAAATTAGACTATTGTCACAATATTTTATTAAATTAATAACATTCTCACTTGATTTTGGAGTAATATTGTTATCACGAATATCTTTTTTTAATTGAGCCCATAACAATTCTATGGGTTTAAAAATGCAAAATAAACGTGATTAAGTCCAAAAGAACTTTTTAAAAAACAAATTTCAAGAATATAAATTTTATTAACTCTTACTACAATGAAATCTAAATTAATAAAGAATAGTTTCTCATAAAATAATAGAAAGATGGAATGAACGTGAGAATGCAAGCTTGCATTCTCCTGGCATCAAGTTACACAGAGTTCGCTGTACTGCGACCATAACTCCTCCGCCGTTAGAGGGAAATTCTGGGGCTGGCAACAGGATTTTGAAGTTCCAAATTGGGGGTTTCTTGACTTCTGCTCTTGGTTTTGGGAACTTGGCTTCCTTTCCTATGAAATAATTTAAAGATTCCAAAAATTATAAAAATTGCAAGTATTACATAAATTGAAATAGTCCAAGCACTTATTTGATTTGGAAGGATTATGTCCGAAATTTCACTTATTTTGTGTTTTTGAGCTTCTAATATATTTTTAATGTTTTTAACGTCATCTAAATTAATCGAATCTAATTTAATCGGCACGAATTTAACTTTTGAGTCTAATATAAGTTTATTTTTAATGTTTGAGTCTGGAAGGTTAATTAATTTAAAGTCTTTTTGATAATTTTGATAATTACGAATTTGGGTACCACTTATGTTTACGTCACAGTCCGCACTAAGTTCTAAAACAAAGGTTCCTCGGAGGGGGATGCTGTCTTTATTGATTCCGCACTTTTGGATAGCTACAGTTTCTTTCGGGGTTGTGATGATCCAATGGTTCTTTTCCAGTTTTTGAATTCTTAATTTGGGCATCTGGACCGGCACCTGTTCACAAGACGTGACGTTGTTGAAATAGCGGAGCATTTGAATTTCGAATGGGGTATCTTCTGTAATTGTAACTGGACTGTTCTGTTTACACAAGTATTCCTCTGGAGTAATTTCTTCACATTTTTCGTCGAAAAATATGTAGGAGTGGTCATTTAAAATGAGGTATTTGGTTTGAGGAATGATTACTTTAAAGGAATTTTTTATTGGGGTAGGTAAGGCATACATGTGATAATAACTGTAAATTTCGCTCTCTACTATGGGTATTTCAAGAATAAAAATTATTTGGTATCCTTTACTGTAACTTTTAATTTCGATTATTTTCTCAAACATTAGAATATTTTCTAATTTTTCTTCAAATGGAAATCTATTAACTTTTAATTGTTTACTAATTAACATTATTTCGGCTAGAAGCTCATGAGGTTCAATTATTGAATTGTGAAATGTATTCAGTTTAGAAAATGAAATGGCTACTTCAATCTTCTCTAAAATATTATAAATTAATTGATAAACTGGGATTATTTGTGAAATAACTGTATCAGAATTTTCATTATTTATTAACTGTTCAATTTTTTCTATTCTGTTTAATAGGATTTGTTCGTTATGAGCCAGGGTACTCGTGCTATTTTTAAAGTGATTTATAGAATTTTGTAAAAGTGTAATTTGACTTGCAGCTAAATTTTTTTAGTTTTGATTGGTTTTCTGAAAGTAGTGCTATTGCTTTATCGTACTTTTCAGCATCATCTTGATCTAAATTGCCTGTTAAAGATCTAATAATTGAGCCAAGTCCGTTTAATAATCCTCTTTTGTTTCTATTGTGATTTAATGGATTTAACTGATTTAATTGATTACTTATTTTTTGTTCTAAATTTTTTATTAGATTACAAGCATTTTGAAATTCATCAATTGGCTTGGAATTTGTATTATTTCGATATATTGATTGTTGTAAATTTCTAAAATTTGTTTTAATTGTTTCAAACTCTTTAACTACGTTTGAAATATCAAAGATTTGGATAAATGACCAAAAATCTATTTTATTTTGAGCATTACCTAATTTGTAGGGCAAAAGGCCAGGGTTATTATTAAGGTTATGGAATTTGGGATAGGTTACTCCGCCGCAGAGGTGGATGGATAACCTGTAACAAGTGGAGGTTGTTTTAATTCTTTTATATGGATTATTTCTTTTTTATTTTTATTTCGTTTTTCGGTAATTTCTACTTTATTTCTGTCTAAGAGATTAGTGATTTCGTATGGACCAATGAATTTATTATTTTTCTTACTACGATATTGAGAATTTTGTTTAAATACTATTTGACCTAATTTAAAATCATTATTTATGTCTCCTTTCTTATTTCTTTTGTCAGTTATTTTTTGTTTTTGATTTTCTAAATTTTTTCTTACATCATTATATATATGTTCAAGTTTTTTCTTATGATTCTCAGCATAATCTGTAAAAAATGCCGTTGGAATAAAAATTTCGTTAGGGTTCCGTGAGTCCGTATGTCCAAAGGTCAGTTCAAAAGGGGTATAATTTGTCGAGCTATGTATTGAATTGTTATAACCTAAGATAGCATAATTAATTAAATCGTCATTGTCGTTTGGATAAGTTTCTTTTAGTAATCTAAGGTGCTCTATTAAACTTGAATTAAATCGTTCTGCTATACCATTAGATTCATGGTGCGCTACTGTGGTAAAATGAATTTTGATTTTGTGCAAATTTAGAATTTCTTTAACGGTTTCGTTATTGAATTCGGTTCCGTTATCTAATATTAGTTTTTCTGGTACACCAAAAGAAGAAAAATATTTTATTAATGCTTTGCATACGTGAATGGCTGTTTTGCCTTCAATATGATAAGCTTGTGCGAATTTTGAGAACGAGTCTATAATAATGAAATAAATTTTTTTATCATAATAAAAGAGATCTGTATGTACTATTTGAAAAGGTTTCGATGCGGTTTCGGTGACTATTAGGGGTACATAAGGTGGGTGTCTACCGTACTTGGCACGTTGACAAATATCGCAAGAATTTATGTAATCCGATATTGTTGTTTTCATATTTTTCCAGTAATAATTTCGTTTTAAATATTCGTAAGTTTCAACAATACCACGATGATTATTTTTACCTTCGTGATGATGTTTAGTTAACATGATTTGTTCCTCTTTTTCGGCCACGGTATTTATTCTCTTTAAACATCTAATTAATTTTGGGCCTTTTTCCGAGAATTTTTCTAAATATACTTTATTAAAAGTTTGATATAGAGAGTCGTTATGAAAATGTAAATAGTATGTTCTCTTCATAATTGTATAGTCTTTTAAAAATTCTAAAATGAGGTTTTCATTATTTTCAATAGGAATTTTAACATTTATAATTTTGTGGTTTTCATATGTTTCTTGAGTAATAGTTAGTTTAGGATATGGGTGAGGTGTAACTATAATTTGATTCACTTTATCGTTTATTATTGCGTCCAATATTCTTATACCGTCATTAGTAGTTTCATTATAAGTACTGTGTTGAGTTGAGTCAGAGTCGTCACTGATCTGATTGTCAGGGGGTTTAATTTGAATGTCAGAAATAATTGAAATTTTTTGTTGATCGTTAGTACTTATCGAGGGTTCAACAGGTAGTCTTTCCTCGAGGAGGTTATTTAAAAATTGGTCTAGTTCGCTTGGATCTCTAATTTCACCTGGATTATTAATTATTGATTCGTTTTCTAACGCATTAATTACTACTCGTGATAACGCATCGCAATTTGTATTTAAGGTTCCTTTTTTATATACAATATCATAATCGAATTCTTCTAACCGAAGTCTCCAACGCATTAATTTTGAGTTTGGTTCCTTAAGATTAAATAGCCAAATTAATGGTCTGTGGTCACAATATATGGTGAAACGCACACCCCATAAATAAGGACGAAAAGTTTTGCAAGCCCAAACTATGGCAAGCAATTCTCTTTCTATCGTACTATATTTTTGTTCGGATTCGTTTAGAGTCCTTGACGCATATGCGATTGGCTTATCGGAACCTACAGGACCTTGTGAAAGTACTGCACCTAAAGCTACACTAGATGCATCTGTGGTAAGTACAAAAGGTTTCGAAAAATCTGGATATTGGAGTATAGGAGAATTGATTAACAAATGTTTACAGGTATTAAATGACGAAATAAAATTTTGATCATGTTTTACTTTAGAATTTTTCTTTAGACATAATGTTAGCGGTTTTGTTATTTTAGCAAAATCTTTAATATATTTCCGGTAATAACCTATTAAACCTAGAAAACTTTTAATTTCCTTTTGCGTATTCGGAATTGGGTAATTTTTTATAGCATTAATTTTGTCTGGGTTAGGCTTAACGCCTTCGGGTGTAATAATGTGACCTAAGTATGCGACTTCCTTGCGAAGAAATTCACATTTTTCTAATTGAACTTTGAAATTAGATTGCCTTAAACGGTCAAAAACAGATTTTAATCTTTCTATGTGTTCTTGAAGAGATGTCGAAAAAATTACTATGTCGTCTAAATAAACTAAGCAAGTTTCGTTGTGTAATCCTCTTAATATATTGTCCATCACTCTCTGAAAAGTTGAAGGTGAGTTACGAAGTCCGAAGGGCATTCTTTTAAATTCGTAGTGTCCGTTTTGTGTCGAAAAAGCTGTTTTAGATATGTCGTCTTCGTGCATTTGGATTTGGTGGAATCCGCTTGCTAAGTCAAGTGTTGTGAAATATTGGCTTTTGCTAGTTTGTCTAAAATTTCTGTTATGTTTGGTAAGGGGTATTTGTCGGGTATAGTTTTTTCATTAAGTTTTCTGTAGTCTATAACTAAGCGGAAATTTCTTTTTCCTGATTTATTAGGACGTTTAGGAACAATCCAAATAGGGGAAGAAAATGGAGAATTTGAGGGTTGAATGATACCTTGGTCTAACATTTTTTTAATTTGACTTTTGACTTCTTCTTTGTAAACCTCAGGATATCTGTACGTTTTAGTAAATATGGGTGATTCATCGGTTAATTTTATTCTATGTTTAATTTGATTAGTAAATGACAGGGGAATATCTTCACAATAAAATATATCGCGATATTCAAAGCATACATTTTCAATTGCGTATTTTTCCTCTAAATTACAATGATTTAAGTCAATATTTTTTAAATTATCTTTTAAGAGATTATCATGACATTCTTCGATGTCCTGATCAGTTTCCATTTTTTCTAAGAAATTAATCTCGTTAATGTTTATATTTTCTATCTCTAAAGGTTCTAAGAATTCTAATTTTGCAGGTTTAGTGTTTGAATTTATTATAGTAGTTAGGGCAAAATAATTGTTTACGTTAACTAGAGCAACAGGGGATTCAACAAGAGTAGAATATTTTTTATAATCTAGTAATCCGACACCTTCTTTCATGTTTACGGGAATTTTGACTATTTGTTGAGTTCTAGGGGGTATAACTAAATGATAATTTTTAAATTGAATATTTTGATTGGAACTTGTATCGTCTTCACTTTCATACACAATAGGAATTTTTACATACGGGGTAGTCATAGTTTTTGAACTTACGTTTACAGAGGCTTTTAATTGTTTTAATAAATCAATTCCAATTAAACCATCGTATTTATCACTAAATTCGAATAGATAAAATTTATGATGTTCTGAGACATTGAAAATTTGAAAAACAGGTATATTTACTACCTCGTCATAATATGATATATTATGAGCACTTTGAATATAAAAAATTTTCTTTAAAAATATTGTTGTAGTAAAACCTATATGCTAAATCCGGTTTAATTAAACTACGAGTATTTCCGGTATCGATCAAAAAATTGGCATTAAGTTCGGGGATGAAGATATACGGTAAATTGTTCCTAGATAAATTTAAATTTATTATGTAAGATTCTTTGGTGAAGTCTCCTGACGAAAATTTACATCACCGGAGTTATTTTGATTAGCTGAATTTTGAGGAGTATCATTAAATGGTAAATTATTGTGTTCATTTTCGAAAAAAGCGATATCTTGTTGATTATAGTTGTAATTATTGAAATTGTCATAACTTTCGTAATCATTATTTTCGAAAGAGTTTTCAAATTGTTGATTTACATCATGAGCAAATAGTTCGGTACGAGCAAAATTTTTTTGATTTGTTATTCTTGTATTTCCCGAAGAGGTATCCATGGGTTCAGGTTTAGGAAACTTATAATTTGGGTTACGGTTTGGAAAATTCCTAAATTGACTTGAATTAGGGCCATTTCTAGTGATATGGCTTTGTTGATTAAAATTACGAAATCTTTGTTGGGGGAAATTATTATTATTATTATTATTATTATTATTATTATTATTATTATTATTATTATTGTTGTTAGGTCTCCATTGCATTTGGGAAGTTTGAGGAGCAGGGCGATTAAAATTAGAATTGTTGAAATTATAACCAGAGTTTGGTTGAAATTGAGTTGGTTGCATCGACGATTGTTGCGGGGGTATATGTTGATTATTTGGTTGTCTATTTTGAAAATTAGGAGGATAGAAATATTGGGAAAGTTGTGGGCGAACATTTTGCGGATTTTGTCGAATTATTTTAGGACTTGTTCTATAATTTTGATTAATTAAAGAATTATTTCTATTTTGACTGTATAGGAAATTTTCTTCTTCAATGACTAAGGACATTGCTCTTTCTAAACAATCAGGATTACGTAGACGCACATTATTTTGTAATTGGCCTGTTAAGCCCCTAATATAAGTCTTAAGAGCTAATTCATTATAATTATTAATTTTTACTCTTTTTTCATCAATTGTCTCATTACTTGAATTTAATTTACCTATTACTAAACTACGCGCTTCTTGGCAGCGCATGCCAAAACTATGCGGCGTTTCATTTCTGTGTGGACTTAAAACTATTAGATCTTGGACAAGACAATCTATATTTCTTTGATCGCCAAAACTTAATCTAAGGGTTTCTTTAATCTCGTCCCATGTTCTCAATTCAGTTCTTGAACCTATAAGCATTAAAGCTCTACCTACTAATCTACCCATTATAGCTCTTAGGCGAAAACTATTTAACTGCGTGTTTGTTGCACTATAAAATTGAGCAATAAAACTTTCACAATTATCAATAAAAATATTTAACGTATGCGGATTTCCGTCATAGTGAGGGATAGTATCAATATAAAGTTTAAGCATTTGTTGATTAGTTTCCGCCATCGTTACAATATTAGTTTGTTCTTGAATATTAACAGCTGATTCAAATAACCCTGTTAATTCTTCTAAAGTATTATCGTCAACCATTAACAAACAAATTTATCTAAATTTAAAATTGTATTTTAACCAAAACAAATTTTATTCTCTTAATTGATTTGAAAATTACAGCTAAGATATCAAAGATAAAGGAAAAGTATAAAAGGAATTTTTCGACTTACAGTACTACGAAGAAAATTTGCATTTTTCCCCAATAGGATATGTGGGCGATGTGGTCCCTCTTCCCTGGATGGTTTTACAATTTCTTCTCCAATAGGATATGGACGATTTGGTT
The DNA here is from genome assembly GCA_927349885.1 of Psylliodes chrysocephalus. Classification (NCBI taxonomy): domain Eukaryota; kingdom Metazoa; phylum Arthropoda; class Insecta; order Coleoptera; family Chrysomelidae; genus Psylliodes; species Psylliodes chrysocephalus. The sequence goes on from OV651819.1 coordinate 52,481,679, forward strand.
CCGTTTCCCTGGACAGCTTCTTGAATCTGCACAAAGTATCTTCTGGAGTCACAAGTTCGTTATTGCAAATAAACCGTTAATACGGACCGGTTTCGCGATTTATGTCGAACCGTTTTACAATCCTACTGACTGCGCCAAATAAATGTGATTAAGTCCAAAAGAACTTTTTAAAAAACAAATTTCAAGAATATAAATTTTATTAACTCTTACTACATTGAAATCTAAATTAATAATGAATAGTTTCTCATAAAATAATAGAAAGGTGGAATGAACGTGAGAATGCAAGCTTGCATTCTCCTGGAATCAAGTTACACAGAGTTCGCTGTACTGCGACCATAACTTGCAATAATAAGGAGGCAACCGCAGAATGTCGTGTCCATGACTTTTTATAATGTTGACTACATACTTATTGGTAAAATGTCCAACTTCTAAAACTTCTAGTAGCTGCTTTTTAGTATAAGTCTCTTCAAAATATAAGTCATATTCCATTAAAAATTGTTGGCTCACAGGTTTAGTTGAACTTTTGTTTGGAATTTTGCGAACTAATCTGAAATGATAGGACGCGTTATCTAACACAATAACAGTTATTCTGTATTTTTGGAATAATAGTATATTGTTTACCAAGTAGGAATTTGACACGTAAACACAGTAGCTGCGAACAAAATAAATCTATTTATGTCATTAAGTGTGGGCCCTCATGTACATAAAGAAGAAATTATCCCGAGCCAGAGCCATCAGTAAAGGTAGGGTGAAAAGATTATAATTGTTATAAAAAAAATTATTAGCTAGTCTAACTTCACAGTCCATTATAAACGCACCAGTTTGGTCCTTCGAGCCGGACAAATAATAATTTATTTAATTGTTGAATGACCTAATTTTTTACTTTAAATAATTTCCTTGTGGATCATACTTAATATGTTTTTTTTTTATATTAGTTTTATAAACCTTTAATTGTAAAACGTTAATTGATAGTGTTACTTTTTTTGCGTGACCTTGAGCCTTTTCATATTAATTTGAATTTCAATAAAATAAAACAGTCTCTTACCCAAATCCTTAATTTCAAGTTAGGTACCAACCTACTAATTGTATTTTTATCAAAAGTATTGATGGAGGTACCTATTATTTAAACTTACTTACTATTTACTTATAAACTAAAACCTTTTAAACACACTATTCAGTTTTCAGCCATTTTAAATGCATAAAACTCAAGATAAAACCCTTAGTTTTCTTCAGTTAAACTGCAATTTTATTTATTGTATCCAACAATTATCAGACACTTCATCAACACTAACACCAAATTTTTCAAATTAAAAACGGTTTAATTCTGTATTAAATACACTAATTTACTATAAAAATATTTTACTCGCACGCGGGTGTCATGGATGAAAGTTTTAAGATGACCTACTACATTTTTTCATCTGGCATATTTGGGTCAAGAAAGAAATAATAGGGATGGGTAAAATAATCGATTATTTTCAATTAATCGATTATATTCAAATAATCGATTATTTTCGATTAATCGAACATTTTCGATTAATCGAGTATTTTCTATTATTTTCGATTAAAACATTAATATATTAATTTGATTAATCGATTAATCGGTTATTTTTATTTTATCGATTATTTTTGATTAATAGATTACTTTCGATTAATCAATTATTTTCGACAACTGATTATGAATTATCGATTATTTTCGTATAATCGATTATTTTCGATTAATTGAAAACTTTCGATTAATCGAGTATTTTATATTAATGGATTATTTTCTATTAATCGAAAATAACAGATTATTTTAAATAATCATTGGCCGCATTCAGCAGAAGCAACCGATTATCAAACGATAACTTAGCGATGACTTATCGATTAGTAAATCTCCTGAATGAACTTTTTAGGCACTTCGACAGGCGACACAAAAGTGACATGTACTTCAGAAAAAAGTCATCATCTAAAACATAGGTACAAAATTTAGAATAAAATACCAAATAAATTACTCAACTACATAATTATAAATTAATGTATTTGCCTGATTTTAATGCATTGTGCAACACTTCATTACCAACTACTATACATTTCATATTGTTATAAACATATATCACTTCAAAGTCCTTCATTTCAGTGAAAAATTACAAATTCAGTGTAAAACTGAATTCAAAATAAACATAAAATAAGGTTATGAGTTATGAGCACCACCACAAAACATTCACTTCAGTTGATATGAGTTCTAAATCTAATGACGATGTGATAACTAATCGTATTTCAAATTAGATGTTTTAAATGGCGGCCGATAACTCATCATTTGATTACTAATCGCTCTTTTATATATCATTCACAGAAAATCATAAATCGATTGCTTCTGCTGAATGCGGCCGTTGTGAGTAGGGCTGGACCATACTCACAATGTTGCCTTTTTGTTTGTCTTCATGGCTAGGAAGATAAAGACGGTTGTGGACCAGCCCTATTAACAACTATAATAGTAAACGAAGAAAATCCAACCTCTCAAATGTGGTCATCTTCAATGAGACAAAACGCAAAATCAGTACCACACAGATTTAATAATTTAGACCAAATAAATAAATTTCAGGTAAATTATTAAATCCGTGTGGTACTGATTTTGCGTTTTAATGTCTCAAAATAATTAAAGATAATTTACCTCTGGCACACAAATCGCTGCACATAACTTTACATAATAGGTATTTCAGGACATAGGGTCCCGAAGGAACAGTCCCTTCTAAAGCATGCATTTTCGCCAAGAGTTTCGGGCAACAGCCATTACTCAAGTCTCTCCTGTCAACTATCGACAGTCTTATTTAAACCCAAACTTTACGTGACAGCTTAATTATTATTAACGTATTACCATGGATAATTCTTTAGTTTAATGTAAGTCATTGACTGGAGTAATAACCTAATTGTTTGGTTTATTTCAATACTTGTGCTTTTCTATTTAAATATTTACTTGAAATATTTAATACTTTTTAGAATGTTTGTGTAAATCTTTATATTTTACTAATAATAATGCCAATTACACAGACACTTAAACAGAAGAATTATAGGCTCAGGCATACGTGAATTTTTCCAAGACCTACTTTAAAAACTTCGTCTTCTGTTTGTATATGGAATTTGAGCGAAGTTGAAACGTCCTACAACTGGCATCTACAGTGACACTGATAAAATAAAACACTTAAAAAAAATAGTTTTATTTTTAAAATTCAAAACACAAAATAAAAAACAAAAATATCAAAAACATTTATTTTCATAATTTAACTTTCTTAATTTATAAAAAAATATAAACTAAACTTTAATACAAATTTGTTTACGTTAACTCAAAAATATTTCTTACTCTAATCATTGGTTTATGCACTTCTTTATTACTTTCAACATTACTTGTTGTACTATTTCTTTGGGATTCCGTACTAGTACTAGAAAATGTATTGATGCCAGAAATGGTACCACCAGCAGTCTTACTAAAAGGATTAACGTTAGGTGGAGGTGCAGTTTTGCTTGTACTACTCTGATATGAAGTATTTTCCATGAAATTAGTTATGGTTGAAGTTGAATTATTTCTTACTAACAAATGTGATGAAGTACTTGCCGCAGTGTTAGTTAAAGAAACAGGTGTTACTGATGCAGGAATGTTTAAAATCTTAGAATTGAGATCATAATTTTGTGGGTTGCTTTGGATATCGCCTCTAGAAAAAGTGTTTTCATTTGTGTTAATCGGACCTTGAATATTATTAGTTATAGTACTGTTTAGAGACGAAGTACTATTAGTAACTGGAGCAATAACTGTATTATTATTGGAATTAAGAAAATAATTATTTAAATTTTGAACATCAGCATTGTACACTGGCGTCTGTTGAATGTTTTGCAAATTTGGATTTATCGTAAACATAGAACTACTTATTGGAATGGTATTACTTGATGTCTGATGGGGCACATTTTGTATTTGATATTGTAAAGTTTGCTGCAAAACATGATTCTGAACACTGACGGCTGGCATCTCTTGTGGCGCACTTAGAGATTGAAGGTTACTTTGACTTTGCCTTGTCAAACTGATAGGTGTATTGCTAGTGGTTTGAATCTGTTGAGGTAAATTATGAGTCTGAATATTACTAGTTTGGGTTTGAATTCTTTGAGGTAAACTACGAACCTGAATATTGCTAGTTTGAGTTTGAACTTGTTGGGGTAAACTATGAGCCTGAATATTGCTAGTTTGGGTTTGAACTTGTAGCATATTGGATGCCTGAACATTACTAAGTTGAGTTTGAGCTTGTTGAGGTAAACTATACACCAGAAAATTTTTAGATTGAGTTTGAACTCGGGGCACACTTTGAATCTGCCTAATTTGAGTTGGTGCTGGCTGATGAATAACTGGAAAGTTACTGTTCTGAGCCGGTTGATATGTTTTTAATCTTGGAGCGGCAGTAGTTGGAACAATTTGAGGCAAATTTTGAGATATTACAGTGTGATTTAAAATCGTGGGCTGAGATTTTTGATTCGACAAGTTGAACAATGGAATATCTAATGATATATGCTTATTAAAGTTTTCGATATTAAAAATTGCATTGTTAGTGCTTTTAATATCTACTGGCTTCGTATGACTCCAATGAGCTAGAGATTTTTTGTTATTTGGTGCGGATTTTTGGGTTTTTTGGTAAGAAACTTTAAATTCTCCTTTTTTAACACTGATTGGAATTTTATACGCATACAATTGCGGAAAGAGATTTTTAAATTCGGCAACTTGATTTGAATATCGAACTTCGTCGTTGGACGGTATGTTTGTTTGTGTCTCATCTTCAATAAGCAATTTTAAATTATTAAGTTTAGACGAAGACAACAACTGTTTAAGTACTTTATTATCTGGGAGTGATGTATCGATTGTATTTAACACGCTGTTATCTTTTATGTCAACGAAAGGTTTAACTATGGATGTACCGGTGCACTGCGATTGTTCAATAATAGTATTAGATGGCGGAGTTATAGGTATCAATTTCGGTAGTTCGATATTTAATGGTATGGTATTTAATGTAGCTGGTAAATCGGTACTTTTTGAAGTACACGTCGCAACTAGAGGTGAAGGTGTCGGTGGATTTGGATCAGTATCATCATCAGATAATTCGATAATTTCGTCAGTAAACTTTTTGGCATTTTTTGGATTATTTACTTGAATGGCGATTGCATCAGTCTTTTCAAATGATTGAACTGGAACAGGCTCAATATCTTCGGATAGATATTTCGTAGCATCAATTTTTTCCAATTTCACATATACCGGTCTAGTTAAACAAAACTTAATTGCACAGTTCGTATCGTGTACCTCTTTTCGATTCAAAAGTTTAAATCTTTTCTTGCAATAAGTGCACTTTAAGTGCGTTTGGTAGTGCTCTCTGAGTGCTTTAGCGCTACGTTGCAAAGAATTACATATGGTGCATCTATGTACAAATGCGTTTTCTTTTGGTTTAAGCTGTAAAGTTTCCATTAACGTGGGTTGTTCCATTGCATTTTCCATTAACGTGGGTTGTTCCATTGCATTTTCCATTAACGTGGGTAGTTCCATTATCGTAGGTTGTTTCATTGGTTCCGCTTCGGTAGAAGAGTCACTTATCCTTCTTCTTTTACTTTGTTTAAAAGATTTGACTATTCCATAGTCGTCGTCGTTATCTTCACTGCCTGTACACTTTTGAGATTGTGGGATATTAGATAACCTAACTTTAAAGTGATCTGGATGTTTTATCACACCAGGTGTGTTTTCCTCAACGATGCGTTTATTATCCTCTACACTACTGTTGTTAGCTTTAATCGGCTTTTTCTGTTTTACTTGCAATGTTTTTTTAGATGCTCGATTAGACCTTAATGCATGTTGAACGTATTTCTTAATATCTTGCTTGTTCTGTCGAAAATATTCTTCTACGAAGTCCATTTCCAAGTTGACAGACGGGCTAACGTCCAGTCTTAAGCAAGATGAAGGTAGTTTTATTTCGCTGTGTTTTGCGAATATTTCTTCAATACTCCAGTGAACCCTCTTTTTCGCTTTCTTTTTCGAAAATTCGGGAGTTGTATCTGTTAACAGAGTTTCTACGGGTTTTGATTTTTCTGGAGTGATCAATGATGGATTAATTTCATGTGTTGCAGCTTTGTTAGGAACCTCGTTCTCATTATTAATAGGAGAAACGATTTGAGTGGTATTTTTCGACTTTATTGGTATTACACTGGGGTGTTCAGTGTCCGTAATTTCGTGATTTTGATTAGCGTTTTTGCACTGATCCTACAAACAAAGATATTTTATTAAGACGTTGCAGGGTAACATAAAGTACGACATTTACAGATCTATATTTCTCGTATATTATCTGCTATGGGACTATTTTACTAGAAAAACAACAATTACCTTCAAATATTTGTCAGTCTTAACTGCTCTTTCTCGGAACTCGAACATTTTTCCGGTCAATTTAAAACAGTTACTGCATATTTTTTGTGAGATGATATCATTTTGTAAAATCTGAAACAAAGAAATGAAATTTGTTTACACCCATCTAATAGAATATAAGAAATAGAAATAAACAGCACCACTCTTGGACTACAAAGGATCGATTATATAAAATTTCATATATTTTGAAATAAAAGTACTATTTACTTTGGATAATGAAAAAAGTAGTAATTTGCGCAACTAACCACTTAAATCAGCCCAACTTGTGCGTTTCGCAAAATCTTGCGAATTCTTCAAAATATTGACCATTTTTAACAAATATTTCAATAGCTACTTGACATTTTCACTAAATTTGCGCACTGCGCAAAACATTGCGCAATGCGCAAATTGTTAAATGTAACTTATTTTAATATAGTAATGATACATTGAGAGACCAACTAATATAAAATTAACATTCCGCATCGCGCAATTTATTTGATAATTATAACTTATAAATTAGACAAGCAAAGTGTATCCGTTAAAATTAAATTAAAACAACTAAAATTATATACATTTGCGCATTGCACAAAATTATAAAATTACATTCATAATTTGCGCAATTGCGCAAAATTATAAAATTTAATTCATATGGTCTTGAAATGTTAAATTTGAGATTAACCGATTTCTAATTTGACATTGCGCAATTTGGTTAATATAACAACTCAAAGGAAGTTACTTTAAAATTAAATTTAAACAAATATTTGCCCAACTTGTGCGTTTCGCAAAATCTTGCGAATTCTTCAAAATATTGACCATTTTTAACAAATATTTCAATAGCTACTTGACATTTTCACTAAATTTGCGCACTGCGCAAAACATTGCACAATGCGCAAATTGTGAAATTAAACTTATTTTAATATAGTAATGATACATTGAGAGACCAACTAATATAAAATTAACATTCCGCATCGCGCAATTTATTTGACAAATATAACTTATAAATTAGACAAGAAAAGTGTATCAGCTAAAATTAAATTAAAACAAATAAAATTATATACATTTGCGCATTGCGCAAAATTATACAATTACATTCATAATTTGCGCATTTGAGCAAAATTATAAAATTTAATTCATATGGTATTGAAATGTTAAATTTGAGATTAACCGATTTCTAATTTAGCATTGCGCAATTTGGTTAATATAACAACTCAAAGGAAGTTACTTTAAAATTAAATTTAAACAAATAACAAATATTCGCGCATTGCGCAAAATTATAAAAATAAATTGATGTGGTAAAAAACTTTTTTAACATTGTATAGCGTCATTAAATATAAAATACCCTTAATTTTGCGCACTGCGCAAATATGATGAACTAAAAAAATAAAAATAAATTTACAAACGTATAATTAAACACGCAATTTAAAAGATAGATTTATCTATCTTAACTTAAATAACTTAAAAATGACAATGAAAAAATAAAAAATTGACACTATATTGAGCAAAATATTTCATCAAATTTCCTAAATCATTTTCAAATAAAACAATTTAATTAGTACTTATTTTGTTAAATATTTGCGCAACTAGTTTTAAAATTCAAGTTTCTTTTTACTTTGTTATAAAAATAAATAAGTTGCGCAGTACTATTTAAATCAGTATTAAAAACCAATCTCTTAAATTGAAATGAAACAAAAAACGTACCAAAACATGCTGTACAATCGTAAAAATTGCGCAAAAAGTTTAAAGTGTCAGATTAAAACAATTTGCACAAAATATTTAACTAATTTCTTTAAACCAATATTATCTCGAAGAAATAATTGCGCAAGAATTGTGCACAATAATGTATTTTGCGCAAATTAGAATTAACAGAATTTTTTTAAATAAGTTATTTTTCTAAATATAAATAAAATATTATAATAATAATATATACTAGGTATGACAGCAAAAAAACATTTTGCGTATACCATAAAACGCGCAATCTTATTTTCAAGAGCCACAAGTGATGAATAAGTTAAATCGGCATTTTATTACTATGAAATCGATAAAACTATGAATATTTTAGTAAAATCATCACCATTGTGCGCGCGCATTATTGTATCCATCTAGTACGCATGCTCTTTGACATTAAAACGTATTACGCAATTTTGACAAACTCAAATCATGTTGATTACTAATTAAATGTCATTAAAAAATTTTAAATATCATTATTAATAAATAAATTATCTCGTAAGTCATCATGTACCTATTTTAAAACAAACTTAAGTATGTCACGACCTTCAATTTATTATATAAAATGGCGGATAACAAGCGGTTGCAAAACAACATACCTCTACGCCCGTAGTAATGAAAATTATCGTTTTCATATCACTTTCACCAGTAATGCCTTCGTCAAAAACCCAACGGAGTTCTTTTTCCGACATACACAGTCTACAAACACTAGTAACTATCATTTTAAATTCTTAATTTATGCAATAATTCAACTCAGTTCTACGAAAACTTTCCGTAACCCAGACACCACGTTCAACTTGAAACTGTGTCAAAAATAAAAGCAGACGATATTATGAGGGGGAACAGTCGGAACCGTTCGTGCATCATCGATTAACCGTTAGCTCAGCCAGCGACGTTGCATTGCGTGTTATTCCGTTTGTTTCATATCATTCAATGTTCTAAGTAGACATGGGTAACGCAGCGCTGCGTTGCGTTATTGCGTTAACGCAGTTATATGCGTTACGAGCGTTGATACACCAGTTGTTACTGTATCAGCGCAACGCAATTTTCGATACTGACTCGAAAGGATCACAGGCACTGATTCCGTTTTCCGTGACGAGTTGAGAATTTTAATTTACGTAATTGATGCAACTCGTAATGCAGATTACCCAAAATCTTTCAAGTAATTATATTCTTTGCAACATGTCACATCATTTGTAGGATTGTAGGTCGAATTTTATGAATTTTAATCTTGTACACTGTCAATTTTTAGTTCTTTTCAATTTGATTGGCTACTAGTATACAAAATTTATATTATTTTTATATAAATTGGAATTTTTGTATTTTTTGTAAAATCCGAACACAATGAAATAAAAAAATGAGTGCATTACACTGTTATATTTTCGTTTATTTTTAAACATATAATAAAAAAAATTTAGTTAAATTCCCAATTGCGTTATTGCCTTGAACAAAAGACAGCCCGCGCTGTATAACACCGGTATCATGCGATAAACCGAGGTGCATCGACTTCCTTCGGCGCAGGCAGTGGTGTGACGCAATAACGCAATTGCGTTAACGCAATGAGTTGGCGCAATAGAGTGCGCCGGAGTTAGGAGTTAGTGTATCAACGCAAAGAATTTTAGTGCGTTACCCATGTCTAGTTCTAAGGTTGAAGCTCGAGGCAAAAATAAAAATTGATAGCGGGAGGCGGGACCTCCCTCCAGCTGGTTGCCGCCATGTTGTTGCCAACGTCATTGCGTGAATGTTTTATTGAGTGTCTAACTTTGAAATCACCTTCAGAATAATTATTTCAAGGATTTGGCTTGTCTATAAATATCAGTAGTGGAGTTGCGGGTTGCGGCTTCTATCAGGCAGCTGGTTTCTATATAATTATTCAGATTGTTGCTATTGAAACTTGTTATTCGTTTTGAATTTTAATTAGGTAGGTAGGTACCTAATTTGCTTTTTTGTTAGGTAGTGCGTTGTGTTAAAAATTCATGGCCATGGTGTCTAGATTGATAAACGCATGTTCTGATAAACGATAAACCCAAACATTTTTAGAAAGTGAACTAAAAATAGTTATAGGTAATAGGAATATCTATTATAAAATAGGATAATATTTTATCTCATTTTTTATAGGTACAATATACGAGGGCAGTAATAAATGTTCGTTTCTGTTTAGATTTATTAATACCTACCTACCTATACGTAGGTAGGTACCTAACTTTTCATTCTTTAAAACAAAGTGAAAATCCATCTTGATTTAGAAAATGGGTCGATAATTCGCTGAAATTCTGCAACCGCCGCAATTGTGGACAAAGATGTAGGCAAATAATTTAAATTTAGGAGAGGGTTAGGTAGGTACCTATACAATGACAGAGCTCTGTGAAGCTGGCCCCACGAAATTTGAAAATTTTAGTTTTAAAAGCGGCATACGTTTGACCATCTATTGACCATGTTTGACCACCCACTAACTTTTTTTGACCACCCTCAGAAACCAAAATATTTAAAAAAATATTAATAACCGAGTGCCCGCTGGCCCCCTGAAATTATTATTTTTTAAAACTGACTGCACCATAGGGTTAAACAACTTTTGACCATGTTTGACCAATCCTTAGATTTTTTTAACAACCCCTAAAATAATTTAAAGGGGGTAAATTATAGAAAAATAAGAGTTCTGGGATGCATTTCAACTTTAAACGATAGATCAATGGTCAGAAAAACAATATGATATAAAAACGTTTAAAATGATGTAACGCTTTTTGATCACTCCCCAAAATATCTTAAAAGACCCCAGAGGGGTTAAAAATTCAAAGAGAATATTTTCCAGTCCAATTTCTAGTACAAAAAATAGTCAAACGACATAAAGACATAATAATTATCCATAAAGGTTTAAAATTAGGTTTCGCCGTTTGACCACCCCCTAAAATAATTTTAATGTTTCCAAGTAGGGTAAAAATTCGAAAAATAAAATTTGGAAATCGAATTTCTGCTTGCAAAAAATGGTCAAAGGACATAAATTTACAATAAAGATCCATAACGATTTAGAAATAAATTTTAACATTTGACCACCCCTTAAAATAATTTTTATGTTTCTAAAATAATTTTAATGTTTCTAAATATTGTGAAAATTCGAAAAATAAAATTTGGAAATCGAATTTAAGCTGGGAAAAAATGGTCAAACGACATAAAATTAAAATTAAGATGTATAATTATTAAGAATTGTGTTTTGACATTTAACCAACCCTTAAACTAATTTTAATGTTTCTAAGTATTGTGAAAATTCAAAAAATAAAATTTGGAAATCGAGTTTCCACTTGGAAAAAATGGTCAAACGACATAAGTTTAAAATTAAGATCTATAACGATTTAAAATTGTGTTTTGATGTTTGACCACCCCCTATATTAATTTTAATGTTTCTAAATATTTTGAAAATTCGAAAAATAAAATTTGGAAATCGAATTTCGGCTTGGAAAAAATGGTCAAACGACATAAGTTTAAAATTAAGATCTATCACGAATTAGAATTGTGTTTTGACGTTTGACCACCACCTATAATAATTTCAATGTTTCTAAGTATTTTGAAAATTCGAAAAATAAAATTTGGAAATCGAATTTCGGCTTGGAAAAAATAGTTAAACGACATAAGTTTAAAATTAGGATCTATAACGATTTTGAATTGTGTTTTGACGTTTGACCACTCCCTATAATAATTTTAATGTTTCTAAGTATTTTGAAAATTCGAAAAATAAAATTTGGAAATCGAATTTCTGCTTGGAAAAAATGGTCAAAAGACATAAGCTTAAAATTAGGATCTATCACGATTTAGAATTGTGTTTTGACGTTTGACCACCCCCTATAATAATTTTAATGTTTCTAAGTATTGTGAAAATTCGAAAAATAAAATTTGGAAATCGAATTTCGGCTTGGAAAAAATGGTCAAACGGCATAAGTTTAAAATTAAAATTAATTACGATTAAGAATTGTGTTTTGACGTTTGGCCACCCCCTAAAATAATTTTAATGTTTCTAAGTATTGTGAAAATTCGAAAAATAAAATTTGGAAATCGAAATTCGGCTTGGAAAAAATAGTCAAAAGACATAGGTTTAAAATTAAGATCTATAACGATTTAGAATTATGTTTTGACTTTTGACCATCCCCTATAATAATTTTGATGTTCCTAAGTATTGTGAAAATTCAAAAAATAAAATTTGGAAATCGAATTTCGGCTTGGAAAAAAAGGTCAAACGACATAAGTTTAAAATTAAGATCTATAACGATTTAGAATTGTGTTTTAATGTTTGACCACCCCCTATATTAATTTTAATGTTTCTAAATATTTTGAAAATTCGAAAAATAAAATTTGGAAATCGAATTTCGGCTTGGAAAAAAAGGTCAAACGACATAACTTTAAAATTAAGATCTTTAACGATTTAGAATTGTGTTTTGATGTTTGACCACCCCCTATAATAAATTTAATGTTTCTAAATATTTTGAAAATTCGAAAAATAAAATTTGGAAATCGAATTTCGGCTTGGAAAAAATGGTCAAAAGACATAAGTTTAAAATTAGGATCTATCACGATTTAGAATTGTGTTTTGACGTTTGACCACCCCCTATAATAATTTTAATATTTCTAAGTATTTTGAAAATTAAAAAAAAAAATTTGAAAATCGAGTGTCGGCTTGGCAAAAAAGGTCAAACGACATAAGTTTAAAATTAAGATCACTAACGATTTAAAATTGTGTTTTGATGTTTGACCACCCCCTATATTAATTTTAATGTTTCTAAATATTTTGAAAATTCGAAAAATAAAATTTGGAAATCGAATTTCGGCTTGGAAAAAATGGTCAAACGACATAAGTTTAAAATTAAGATCTATCACGATTTAGAATTGTGTTTTGACGTTTGACCACCACCTATAATAATTTTAATGTTTCTAAGTATTTTGAAAATTCGAAAAATAAAATTTGGAAATCGAATTTCGGCTTGGAAAAAATGGTCAAACGACATAAGTTTAAAATTAAGATCTATAACGATTTAGAATTGTGTTTTAATGTTTGACCACCCCCTATATTAATTTTAATGTTTCTAAATATTTTGAAAATTCGAAAAATAAAATTTGGAAATCGAATTTCGGCTTGGAAAAAAAGGTCAAACGACATAAGTTTAAAATTAAGATCTTTAACGATTTAGAATTGTGTTTTGACGTTTGACCACTCCCTATAATAATTTTAATGTTTCTAAATATTTTGAAAATTCAAAAAATAAAATTTGGAAATCGAATTTCTGCTTGGAAAAAATGGTCAAACGACATAAAATTAAAATTAAGATGTATCATTATTAGGAATTGTGTTTTGACGTTTGACTTACCCTTAAACTAATTTTAATATTTCTAAGTATTGTGAAAATTAAAAAAAAAAAAATTTGAAAATCGAATTTCGGCTTGGAAAAAATGGTCAAAAGACATAAGTTTAAAATTAAGATCTATAACGATTTTGAATTGTGTTTTGACGTTTGACCAACCCTTAAACTAATTTTAATGTTTCTAAGTATTGTAAAAATAAAAAAAAAAAAAATTTGAAAATCGAATTTCGGCTTGGAAAAAAAGGTCAAACGACATAAGTTTAAAATTAAGATCACTAACGATTTAGAATTGTGTTTTGATGTTTGACCACCCCCTATATTAATTTTAATGTTTCTAAATATTTTGAAAATTCGAAAAATAAAATTTGGAAATCGAATTTCGGCTTGGAAAACATGGTCAAACGACATAAGTTTAAAAATAAGATCTATAACGATTTATAATTGCGTTTTTATGTTTGACCATACTCTAAAAGATTTTTAATGTTTCTTAATATTTTGAAAATTTGAAAAATAAATTTTGGAATTTGAATTTCGGCTTGGAAAAAATAGTCAAACCCCATAAGTTTAAAAATAAGATCTATAACGATTTAGAATTATGTTTTGACGTTTGACCACCCCCTATAATAATTTTAATGTTTTTAAGTATTTTGAAAATTAGAAAAATAAAATTTGGAAATCGAATTTCGGCTTGGAAAAAATGGTCCAACGACATAAGTTTAAAATTTAGATCTATAACGATTTTGAATTGTGTTTTGACGTTTGACCACCCCCTATATTAATTTTAATGTTTCTAAATATTTTGAAAATTCGAAAAATAAAATTTGGAAATCGAATTTCGGCTTGGAAAAAAAGGTCAAACGACATAAGTTTAAAATTAAGATCTTTAACGATTTAGAATTGTGTTTTGATGTTTGACCACCCCTTATAATAATTTTAATGTTTCTAAATATTTTGAAAATTCTAAAAATAAAATTTGGAAATCGAATTTCGGCCTGGAAAAAATGGTCAAAGGACATAAAATTAAAATTAAGATGTATCATTATTAAGAATTCTGTTTTGACGTTTGACCAACCCTTAAACTAATTTTAATGTTTCTAAGTATTGTGAAAATTCAAAAAAAAAATTTGAAAATTGAATTTCGGCTTGGAAAAAAAGGTCAAACGACATAAGTTTAAAATTAAGATCTATAACGATTTATAATTGCGTTTTGAAGTTTGACCATCCTCGAAAAGAATTTTAATGTTTCTAAATATTTTGAAAATTTGAAAAATAAATTTTGGAATTTCAATTTCGGCTTGAAAAAATAGTCAAACCCCATAAGTTTAAAAATAAGATCTACAACGATTTATAATTGTGTTTTGACGTTTGACCACCCCCTATAATAATTTTAATGTTTTTAAGTATTTTGAAAATTCGAAATATAATATTTGGAAATCGAATTTTGGTTTGGAAAAAATGGTCCAACGACATAAGTTTAAAATAAGGATCTATAACGATTTAGAATTGTGTTTTGACGTTTGACTAACCCTTAAACTAATTTTAATGTTTCTAAATATTTTGAAAATTCGAAAAATAAAATTTGGAAATCGAATTTCGGCTTGGAAAAAATGACCAAACGGCATAAGTTTAAAATTAAAATCAATTACGATTTAGAATTGTGTTTTGACGTTTGACCACCCCCTTAAATAATTTTAATGTTTCTAAGTATTGTGAAAATTCGAAAAATAAAATTTGGAAATCGAATTTCGACTTGGAAAAAATGGTCAAACGACATAAATTTAAAATTAAGATGTTTAATTATTAAGAATTGTGTTTTGACGTTTGACCAACCCTTAAACTAATTTTAATGTTTCTAAGTATTGTGAAAATTAAAAAAAAAAAATTTGAAAATCGAATTTCGGCTTGGAAAAAAAGGTAAAACGACATAAGTTTAAAATTAAGATCACTAACGATTTATAATTGCGTTTTGATGTTTGACCATACTTTGACCATATTTTAAAAATTTGAAAAATAAATTTTGGAATTTGAATTTCGGCTTGGAAAAAATAGTCAAACCCCATAAGTTTAAAAATAAGATCTATGACGATTTAGAATTGTGTTTTGACGTTTGACCACCCCCTATAATAATTTTAATGTTTTTAAGTATTTTGAAAATTCGAAAAATAAAATTTGGAAATCGAATTTCGGCTTGGAAAAAATGGTCCAACGACATAAGTTTAAAATTTAGATCTATAACGATTTTAAATTGTGTTTTGACGTTTGACCACCCCCTATAATAATTTTAATGTTTCTAAATATTTTGAAAATTCTAAAAATAAAATTTGGAAATCGAATTTCGGCTTGGAAAAAATGGTCAAACGACATAAAATTAAAATTAAGATGTTTAATTATTAAGAATTGTGTTTTGACGTTTGACCAACCCTTAAACTAATTTTATTGTTTCTAAGTATTGTGAAAATTCAAAAAATAAAATTTGAAAATTGAATTTCGGCTTGGAAAAAAAGGTCAAACGACATAAGTTTAAAATTAAGATCTATAACGATTTATAATTGCGTTTTGATGTTTGACCATCCTCGAAAAGAATTTTAATGTTTCTAAATATTTTGAAAATTTGAAAAATAAATTTTGGAATTTGAAAATTAATATAGGAGGTGGTCAAACGTCAAAACACAATTCAAAATCGTTAAAGATCTTAATTTTAAACTAATGTCGTTTGACCATTTTTTCCAGGCCGAAATTCGATTTCCAAATTTTATTTTTCGATTTTTCAAAATATTTAGAAACATTAAAATTAATATAGAGGGTGATCAAACGTCAAAACACAATTCAAAATCGTTAGAGATCTTAATTTTAATTTTATGTCGTTTGACCATTTTTTCCAAGTTAAAATTCGATTTCCAAATTTTATTTTTCGATTTTTCAAAATATTTAGAAACATTAAAATTAATATAGAGGGTGATCAAACGTCAAAACACAATTCAAAATCGTAAGAGATTCTAATTTTAAACTTATGTCGTTTGACCATTTTTTTCAAGCCGAAATTCGATTTCCAAATTTTATTTTTCGAATTTTCAAAATAGGTACTTAAAATAATTAAAATTATTATAGGGGGTGCTCAAACGTCAAAACACAATTCTAAATCGTTATTGATTTTAATTTTAAACTTATGTCGTTTGACCATTTTTTTCAGGCCGAAATTCGATTTTCAAATTTTATTTTTCGATTTTTCAAAATATTTAGGAACATTAAAATTAATATAGATGGTGATCAAACGTCAAAACACAATTCAAAATCGTTAAAGATCTTAATTTTAAACTTATGTCGTTTGACCATTTTTTCCAAGCCGAAATTCGATTTCCAAATTTTATTTTTCGAATTTTCAAAATATTTAGAAACATTAAAATTAATATAGGGGGTGGTCAAACGTCAAAACACAATTTAAAATCTTTATAGATCCTAATTTTAAACTTATGTCGTTTAACTATTTTTTCCAAGCCGAAATTCGATTTCCAAATTTTATTTTTCGAATTTTCAAAATATTTAGAAACATTAAAATTAATATAGGGGGTGGTCAAACGTCAAAACACAATTCAAAATCGTTATAGATCTTAATTTTAAACTTATGTCGTTTGACCATTTTTTCCAAGCCGAAATTCGATTTCCAAATTTTATTTTTCGAATTTTCAAAATACTTAGAAACATTAAAAATATTATAGGTGGTGGTCAAACGTCAAAACACAATTCTAAATCGTTATAGATCTTAATTTTAAACTTATGTCGTTTGACCATTTTTCCAAGCCGAAATTCGATTTACAAATTTTATTTTTCGAATTTTCAAAATACCTAGAAACATTAAAATTATTATAGGGGGTGGTCAAACGTCAAAACACATTTCTAAATCGTTATAGATCTTAATTTTAAACTTATGTCGTTTGACCATTTTTTCCAAGCCGAAATTTGATTTACAAATTTTATTTTTCGAATTTTCAAAATACTTAGAAACATTAAAATTATTATAAGTGGTGGTCAAACGTCAAAACACAATTCTAAATCGTGATAGGTCTTAATTTTAAACTTATGTCGTTTGACCATTTTTTCCAAGCCGAAATTCGATTTCCAAATTTTATTTTTCGAATTTTCAAAATATTTAGAAACATTAAAATTAATATAGGGGGTGGTCAAACGTCAAAACACAATTCTAAATCGTTATAGATCTTAATTTTATACTTATGTCGTTTGACCACTTTTTCCAAGCCGAAATTCAAATTCCAAATTTTATTTTTAGAATTTTCACAATACTTAGAAACATTATAATTATTTTAGGGGATGGTCAAACGTCAAAACACAATTCTAAATCGTTATTGATTTTAATTTTAAACTTATGCCGTTTGACCATTTTTTCCAAGCCGAAATTCGATTTCCAAATTTTATTTTTAGAATTTTTTCCATACTTAGAAACATTAGAATTATTTTAGTGGGTGGTCAAACGTCAAAACACAATTCTAAATCGTTATAGATGCTTATTTTAAACTTATGTTTTATTTTTCAAATTTTTACAATACTTAAAAACATTAAAATTATTTTAGGGGATGGTCAAAATTCAAAACACAATTACAAATTGTTTTTCGTCTTAATTTTAAACTTATGTCCTTTGGCCATTTTTTGCAAGCAGAAATTTGATTTCCAAATTTTATTTTTCGAATTTTCACCCTACTTGGAAACATTAAAATTATTTTAGGGGGTGGTCAAACGGCAAAACCTAATTTTAAACCTTTATGGATATTTATTATGTCTTTATGTCGTTTGACTATTTTTTGAACTAGAAATTGGATTGGGAAATATTCTCTTTGAATTTTTAACCCCTCTGGGGTCTTTTAAGATATTTTGGGGAGTGATCAAAAAGCGTTACATCATTTTAAACGTTTTTGGATCATATTGTCTTTCTGACCATTGATCTATCGTTTAAAGTTGAAATGCATCCCAGAATTCTTATTTTTCTATAATTTACCCCCTTTAAATTATTTTAGGGGTTGTTAAAAAAAATCTAAGGGGTGGTCAAACATGGTCAAAAGTTGGTTAACCCTATGGTGCAGTCAGTTTTAAAAAATAATAATTTCGGGGGGCCAGCGGGCACTCGGTCATTAATATTTTTTTAAATATTTTGGTTTCTGAGGGTGGTCAAAAAAAGTTAGTGGGTGGTCAAACATGGTCAATAGATGGTCAAACGTATGCCGCTTTTAAAACTAAAATTTTCAAATTTCGGGGGGCCAGCTTCACAGACCTCAATGACAGATCTAATTTGAACAGGCTTATGCGATGTCGAGTAACAATACACTTTCTCATTAGATCTGTAATCCTGTAAGAAATATGTTCTGCATGCAAAATGTAAATTGTAGGTAGGTACCTAATGGAGGAATAAAAGAGGATGATATAAGGTTTGTTCGGGTTCTTCAAAAATACGTAAGAACTACCTATCAGAGAACTAGGTAGTAGGTTAGAACAGAAGTAAAAGTTGGAAAGGCTTTTGCCAGTTCTCCCACTTTATACACATAAATTGACAGGTTTGCTGCGGATATCACCGAAGTGGACGCGATACATTGGCGTACAAAATTATAGATGTTAATAACAATTTCGAGTAAATAGTTTAATAAATTGTGAATAGCTGTTGAAATTTTGTCTGGCAACGCTAATCGTTACCTCGAATGGTTATCCTGTAAGTGTCTAGCGACCCGTCTCCAAGCTTCCGAAATGTACGGAGCGTAACATTTATGCATCTGTCGTCCTTTGGGTCGCCTCGGTGGTCTCCTGTCTTCTGACGCGCCTATCGAAATGGTACCTTAAGTATTTCTTCGGCTAAAATTTAGTATTGTCGCTTTTCAATTCATCTATAATAGTATGAAACTGCCCAAATAATAAACTTTCAGAAGTAATGGGGTTGGTCCAAAATCTTCTACGTTTTTTACGCAAACGTCGTTTTACAAGAAGCGCTAGAAGGAGTACTTCCTCGTCTGAGTTCATAATGACGCTCGAACATTTTAATTACCTTCCAACATAAGCCTACTATGGAATCGCGCTACTCGGTAGCTGACACGTCCATACGAACGACCAGTGGTCGCCACTCTGTGGCGACACCGATTGGCCCGTACACGCCACTTAGCAGCGCGACTAAGTGGCGCCACAGAGTGGCTCTTCTGGACAGGCCCTTTATCTAACATTAAAACTCTATTAAAAATAAATTTTCTTTTCTAGTAAATTAAATTTAATGCATAATTATTGTTGTTTGTAAGTCAGCATCTATGACTGTAAAATTTTATATTATAGAAACTTGTAATAAAATAAACTATACTTCGTAAGATACATATTGTAACTAGTTTACAATAAATATTATATTTAGACATGAATACATTATTTTACTTACATTAGAAGCTTTAAAAATACCTTGAATTGATTTCTTCTTGTGTTTTCTTTAGTTTTACATTTGATTTTTATCTTGTTTTACAATCTGGAACGACGTGAATCTTGCTTTGATGTTTTTAATCACTCATATTACTTGTACTCAGGTACTTTTTATCACATTATTTTGATTCTTTTCACCGATTTTTAAAAAATCACTTCATTTTACATTGACTTACATAGAAAATTGACACTGCTGTCATTCGACACTCCTTCTTCTCTCTAGTCTTCATAATTGTAAGCAATAAAAACTTTTTGACGCTCCAGATTACTGGGTATGAAGACATTACTGGGAAATACCTTAGACTAGGTAATAAAGAGAGGACGCGTAACAAGTATATCGAGCACACGTAGTATTCTGTGCCGATTATCTATTGGCCACCATTATTTTGATGCCAAGCATTGAATTAAACGATATTTAATAATTGGTTTATTACAATGGTTTATTGTGTGGCATATCAGTGTAAAAGTTATAGCGGCAAAAAAGAAGCAAATATTACGTTTCACAGGAAAATGATAAATATCAATCGTTTTCACTTTAATATTTTCTTATATTTCTCATTTTATTTGGTGTTATACAACTTGGTATTTACATATTGTACATGTCTCACTCCAGAGTAATACATTTTACTTACCAAGTTTGTTTATTTTATGTTTTTCATTGATATTTAAGCAATTAATAATATTAAAATGGCCAAACATGTAATTTTTTCCAGTGGCGTCTCGTACAGTTTTAAATATTAACTTTTCAAGACGTACAAAACTGGATGTCTTAAAGACGTACAATATTAGATGTCCTAAAGATGCCTTGTTTTGTAACAAAGTACGTCCTATAGACGCATTTAAAACATCTTTTGGATATTAGCGTAGATCTTCAAAACATCACGAACGTCGTGAACAAACGTATTAAAGATGTCTTTAAAACGTGTTTGTGCTATCTGGGTACTGTCATTCTTTATTAACTAAAAATAAATCTTTTTGTAATACATGTAGATCATTGTTTTATTTCGCGGAATAAAAATAAACACTCATTCTATTATGTAAACGATTTCATTCTGTTTATTTCAATATATTTTTTTCTTGTGTCTTATTTATTGTTACTTATTTATTTTAAATGTTACGCTTTGAACTTGCTTCATACCTAAAAAAAATCAGTGAAGTACTAAAATGTTACGCCTTTGGTCGAATATCGTTGGTGTCAGAATGGAACAAGATTTTTAGCTGCGTTATGAGTCCTCTCTTTATTACCTAGTCTAAGGGAAATACTGTCTTGTGATTGTTTATAATTTTTTTTTATTATAGCTTGTCTCTCATTAAAATAAATTTCTTTTATATCTTGATATTTTGTATGTCTAAATTGTGTATAATCTTCAAAATCAGGATAAACATTTTTTTTTAAATTTCGCCAGTTATTTATTATATTTTTGAATATATGAACAAAATCAAAACTTGTAAACAAAAATGTTCGTCTAGGTAACTTGGATTTTCAAAAGAAGTAGAACCGTTAGTTAAAGCATGTAACATGGAACGATTAATTCTGATAGGTTGTCAGTTATAACGTCTAAAACTTTAAACCCATATCATTGGGCAAATTTATTATATCGGTGGCTATTGGTGACATTTGAAGCCCTTATTATGTTGTGAACCAGTAGCAATTTAACAATTTCATAAAAATTTCCAAATGCGAAACATATCATGAATGCTAATATAGTTATGTCTACAAAAGTGTCATTGGACGCTACACTAATTATGTTTTCCCCCTATAGTCTAGCCCGAGGTCTAGCCTATTACTTACCTAAATTTCATCAACTAATAGGTTAACAATTTTATCATTATCTGTTAAAGAACTTGATACAATATTTTGGTAATTGTTGGTACTTTTTTCATCATTAGAGGAGGTTAGGGCAATATGAACTATCTAAAATAAAAAAAATTATAGCCCCATTATTAAGATGATATTTGAAATTGTAATAAGCTTACATTGTTCAGTAAACCTTGTACTATCATTATGAATTTACCAGACTTAATTCTTAAAACTTATTTGTCAGAAAAACAATAAAATCTGAACATATGAACCACAAAAATTTAGTTTAAAATTAAAACTTTATTTAAGTATGGAATACAAATAATGGCACTACTAACTAAAGAAACTCTTTGTAAAATATTAAATTCTGCACAAAATCCTTATTTCCCCAGGCTCTATTCCTGCGCATGATTCATGGGCCCATCTTAAACATCTGCAGCAGCATACCCAACCTTATTCGATCACTGATGTTGAGTACAACAGTACAACTCAATACAGTAAAAAGATTATTCATCGTTGTCTCCCTTGTCTTCATTTTCATGATCTAAAATTTAAATTTTCTGCTTCCCTTTATCTGTTTTAGAAATACTTTTTTTAAACTCTACTTTTCTTGATTCTCAATAATTTTGTCTTGTTTTTTTTTGTTTGCTTCTTTTTACTCAGATTTTATTTTTAGTTCAGCTTCTAACTCCAATTTTTAAGATTGCTGCTTTGCCCTTTTTAGAGTTCCGTACCTGAAGGGTAATCAACGGGACCCTATTATAGTTCCCAGGCAGCACACATTAGTATAACTAACGTATTTTATGCGTAATACTCGTTTAATTTTGGTTTTGGTTGATTCCGTATACGTTTACAGTTTGCGATTATTATACATACCGTGTTTTAAACGATATATTATACGTTTTTTATATACATCCTATGGTATATATTTGTAAATTTTTCTACGTTTAAATATAGTTAACAATATACGACTATTTTTAGTTTGCGATGAACTATTTATATACAGTGGGCCTAAATATACTTTTAGGTTTATTTAAATTAAATTCGTATAAATTTACATTATATTACAATATGTTTTCTTCGTTTATAATTCCCGTCTAAATTTCGTCTTGGTTGATTTTTTAAACGTTTACCATCTACCATTTTTATACTTTTTTTAACAGATATATTAAACGCTTTTGTTTGTCGATACTAGTTAATATACCTATAATATTCTACGTTTAAATATAAGTCACCTTAAACGCATAATACCAGTTTACGATGAACTAGTAGACAGAAGTAAATAATATGTATATATTTAGGTTTATTTAAATTAAAAGCTTATAGATATATTTATTTACATTACATCCATATTTTTTTAATTATATTACCTGTAATATTTATAATAAATTCCCCATACACATGGAACTATTTTTAGATGGCGGATGGATGATGACGTACTAGTGGTACGGTCTTTTCTCATTTCTACTCATGCGTATGTGTAGTATTATTGTCAGTGTAGGGAATGGTTTGTGGGAGCAGGTTCATCGGTTCGTCTATTTTCATTTGTGTACACGTTTTGTTGCATGTTGCTTTGGCGTCCTGGCTTTTACGATATTGATTAAAAGCATAGGTAAGTTTCTATTAATGTTTTAATTTAGCTACTCCTTTAATAATTGTTGCATTTTACAACAACTACTGTTTTATAGGTACGTACAGTGTGTTAAATGCTTATAGAAACTTCAAAACATAACCTTACTTTTGTTTCTTTTATTTTTATACGTATTTTTTAGGTTACCTAGTTATTCCAGGCATACTTATTTTCCTTTTTTTGGTCAATTGTTTTTTATTTAATAAAATGTCTAAAATAACCCTGTCTCTGCGTCATCTACGTATAAAAATAGCGCAAAATGTTCAAGATGCTTTAAAGTCAAATCAATTTTTTTTATTTCCAATGAAGATAACAGTAATAAGGCTAAATAATAATTTCCAAGAAAATAATACAAATTTAACTTCGGAGCTTTTAGAAAATATTTCACCTGAAATTGAGTTACATTTTGGTTATAGGAATGGGGGTGAACCAAGCGACTTAACCGACCGAACGATAAGGTGTACCATGCAAGATTACCTTAAGTTATCTAAGGCTCGTCTAGCACACAACACATCCAAAGTGTTAAGCTAAGATTTTTATTTTCATAAATATTTTTTGTTAGTTAAAGAAAAGTTTCGTTTAGTTTGTTATTCAGTATTTTAGTGTTTATTTTTTTATATTTATTTATTTTTTAGTATTTTGTTATTTATTTTTTTTTTAATTAAATATTGTTCTGTACATATAACAAGTAATTAAAATTTTTTTCTAAACATTTAGGCCAATTACAACCAAAATAGAAACACGAGTAATGCCTATTTCTGGTGTATACACACCTGCTATGGATAAAATCCAAACTATCATTAAAGAAATATTAACATTTTTCCATGGCCTCTTTTAGAAATTTTGTTTTGATCACTTTATTTAATTTGTGTTTGAAAAACATTTAAAACAATATCAGGTAGACGCATTTTACACATTAATAAAAATCATACAAATATATCTAATATAGACGTATAGTAAAACAGGATAATTAAAGGTAGATAAAGTAGTAATGTTAGACGTATAAAAAATAAAAAAAATATACGTTATTAGGGCGGACATTTTCACGTATATATTGGGTAGCATATCAACAGTATCCATACGTATATTGTAGTACATAAAAAACGTATTTTATACCAAAGTGAATTCGTATAAATATACTACAACTATAAATCTAATATAGACGTATAGTAAAAACGTTTAATTATAGGTGGATAAATTCTTAGTAATCGACGTTTATAAGGCCGACATTTTCACGAATATATTTGGTAGTACATCAACTGTATTCATACGTATGGTAGTACCTAAAAAAATACGTAATTTATACCAAAGTGTGCTGCCTGGGTAGTTGCAAATTATAAGAAATGGATTTCCCAAATCATAATATAGACAGGGTCGGAATGAGAAATGTGTGTAATGAAAATGACCAAAAATGTGTTTTTAACTTTATTTATTACGAGACAAATTATAAGAGAAGGAATATCCCGCGTTACTGTAAATAGTGTTTCAGGATTAGCATCAGGAGCAAGTAATTTTATACAATTTTACCGAAATAGACTTCTAATTTTTTAGTTACAAAATGAATTAAAATAATTTATATAAAAACTCTGATTTAAGGATTACCGCTGTTAATTGTCATTTTCACTAAAATCATTGTCACTACTTTCAGCTAAGTTAATGATGAATCTTTGTGGAGTCCTTATTAAATATTTATTCTCAATAGCAATAACATGTTTAATCATGTTTTCCCAATGTACATTAGTAATTTTATTATATGCATATTGTTATGGAAATTCCTAAGCCGACCCTGTCTAAAGCAAGCGACCTTCAACTTGCACTCGATTCATGATCGAAGCACCGCTGACGTGTGGAGACAGTCGGGCCGCGTCTTGAATATACCAGAACGGGTGATGCTGCCGTTGAGTCAGAGATGGAATTTTTGGGAGCGTCTAGAGAGTTGGACTTGGTATAAATAGCCCGGCTCATCGGCGGAAAGTTTAGTTTAGTAAAAAGTATTGGACTGAAAAGTTTAAATTGTAATAAATAAATTAGAATTGTGAGTTAGTGCCTAAGTATTATATAAATTAATTAGTACGTCATAAATAAATCGTAAATAGTGTGTTTTAAATAAATAAACTCTAAATAAATTAGACTATTGTCACAATATTTTATTAAATTAATAACATTCTCACTTGATTTTGGAGTAATATTGTTATCACGAATATCTTTTTTTAATTGAGCCCATAATAATTCTATGGGTTTAAAAATGGAATAATAAGGAGGCAACCGCAGAATGTCGTGTCCATGACTTTTTATAATGTTGACTACATACTTATTGGTAAAATGTCCAACTTCTAAAACTTCTAGTAGCTGCTTTTTAGTCTCTTCAAAATATAAGTCATATTCCATTAAAAATTGTTGGATCACAGGTTTAGTTGAACTTTTGTTTGGAATTTTGCGAACTAATCTGAAATGATAGGACGCGTTATCTAACACAATAACAGTGTTATTCTGTATTTTTGGAATAATAGTATATTGTTTACCAAGTAGGAATTTGACACGTAAACACAGTAGCCAGAGCCATCAGTAAAGGTAGGGTGAAAAGATTATAATTGTTATAAAAAAAATTATTAGCTAGTCTAACTTCACAGTCCATTATAAACGCACCATTTTGGTCCTTCGAGCCGGACATATAATAATTTATTTAATTGTTGAATGACCTAATTTTTTACTTTAAATAATTTCCTTGTGGATCATACTTAATATGTTTTTTTTTTATATTAGTTTTATAAACCTTTAATTGTAAAACGTTAATTGAGATAGTGTTACTTTTTTTGCGTGACCTTGAGCCTTTTCATATTAATTTGAATTTCAATAAAATAAAACAGTCTCTTACCCAAATCCTTAATTTCAAGTTAGGTACCAACCTACTAATTGTATTTTTATCAAAAGTATTGATGGAGGTACCTATTATTTAAACTTACTTACTATTTACTTATAAACTAAAACCTTTTAAACACACTATTCAGTTTTCAGCCATTTTAAATGCATAAAACTCAAGATAAAACCCTTAGTTTTCTTCAGTTAGACTGCAATTTTATTTATTGTATCCAACAATTATCAGACACTTCATCAACACTAACACCAAATTTTTCAAATTAAAAACGGTTTAATTCTGTATTAAATACACTAATTTACTATAAAAATATTTTACTCGCACGCGGGTGTCATGGATGAAAGTTTTAAGATGACCTACTACATTTTTTCATCTGGTATATTTGGGTCAAGAAAGAAATAATAGGGATGGGTAAAATAATCGATTAGTCGATTATTTTTTTTATCGATTATTTTCAATTAATCGATTATATTCAAATAATCGATTATTTTCGATTAATCGAACATTTTCGATTAATCGAGTATTTTCTATTATTTTCGATTAAAACATTAATATATTAATTTGATTAATCGATTAATCGGTTATTTTTATTTTATCGATTATTTTTGATTAATAGATTACTTTCGATTAATCAATTATTTTCGACAACTGATTATGAATTATCGATTATTTTCGTATAATCGATTATTTTCGATTAATTGAAAACTTTCGATTATTTTCGATTAATCGAGTATTTTATATTAATGGATTATTTTCTATTAATCGAAAATAACAGATTATTTTAAATAATCATTGGGCGCATTCAGCAGAAGCAACCGATTATCAAACGATAACTTAGCGATGACTTATCGATTAGTAAATCTCCTGAATGAACTTTTTAGGCACTTCGACAGGCGACACAGAAGTGACATGTACTTCAGAAAAAAGTCATCATCTAAAACATAGGTACAAAATTTAGAATAAAATACCAAATAAATTACTCAACTACATAATTATAAATTAATGTATTTGCCTGATTTTAATGCATTGTGCAACACTTCATTACCAACTACTATACATTTCATATTGTTATAAACATATATCACTTCAAAGTCCTTCATTTCAGTGAAAAATTACAAATTCAGTGTAAAACTGAATTCAAAATAAACATAAAATAAGGTTATGAGTTATGAGCACCACCACAAAACATTCACTTCAGTTGATATGAGTTCTAAATCTAATGACGATGTGATAACTAATCGTATTTCAAATTAGATGTTTTAAATGGCGGCCGATAACTCATCATTTGATTACTAATCGCTCTTTTATATATCATTCAGCAGAAAATCATAAATCGATTGCTTCTGCTGAATGCGGCCGTTGTGAGTAGGGCTGGACCATACTCACAATGTTGCCTTTTTGTTTGTCTTCATGGCTAGGAAGATAAAGACGGTTGTGGACCAGCCCTATTAACAACTATAATAGTAAACGAAGAAAATCCAACCTCTCAAATGTGGTCATCTTCAATGAGACAAAACGCAAAATCAGTACCACACAGATTTAATAATTTAGACCAAATAAATAAATTTCAGGTAAATTATTAAATCCGTGTGGTACTGATTTTGCGTTTTAATGTCTCAAAATAATTAAAGATAATTTACCTCTGGCACACAAATCGCTGCACATAACTTTACATAATAGGTATTTCAGGACATAGGGTCCCGAAGGAACAGTCCCTTCTAAAGCATGCATTTTCGCCAAGAGTTTCGGGCAACAGACATTACTCAAGTCTCTCCTGTCAACTATCGACAGTCTTATTTAAACCCAAACTTTACGTGACAGCTTAATTATTATTAACGTATTACCATGGATAATTCTTTAGTTTAATGTAAGTCATTGACTGGAGTAATAACCTAATTGTTTGGTTTATTTCAATACTTGTGCTTTTCTATTTAAATATTTACTTGAAATATTTAATACTTTTTAGAATTTTTGTGTAAATCTTTATATTTTACTAATAATAATGCCAATTACACAGACACTTAAACAGAAGAATTATAGGCTCAGGCATACGTGAATTTTTCCAAGACCTACTTTAAAAACTTCGTCTTCTGTTTGTATATGGAATTTGAGCGAAGTTGAAACGTCCTACAACTGGCATCTACAGTGACACTGATAAAATAAAACACTTAAAAAAAATAGTTTTATTTTTAAAATTCAAAACAAAATAAAAAACAAAAATATCAAAAACATTTATTTTCATAATTTAACTTTCTTAATTTATAAAAAAATATAAACTCAACTTTAATACAAATTTGTTTACGTTAACTCAAAAATATTTCTTACTCTAATCATTGGTTTATGCACATCTTTATTACTTTCAACATTACTTGTTGTACTATTTCTTTGGGATTCCGTACTAGTACTAGCAAATGTATTGATGCCAGAAATGGTACCACCAGCAGTCTTACTAAAAGGATTAACGTTAGGTGGAGGTGCAGTTTTGCTTGTACTACTCTGATATGAAGTATTTTCCATGAAATTAGTTATGGTTGAAGTTGAATTATTTCTTACTAACAAATGTGATGAAGTACTTGCCGCAGTGTTAGTTAAAGAAACAGGTGTTACTGATGCAGGAATGTTTAAAATCTTAGAATTGAGATCATAATTTTGTGGGTTGCTTTGGATATCGCCTCTAGAAAAAGTGTTTTCATTTGTGTTAATCGGACCTTGAATATTATTAGTTATAGTACTGTTTAGAGACGAAGTACTATTAGTAACTGGAGCAATAACTGTATTATTATTGGAATTAAGAAAATAATTATTTAAATTTTGAACATCAGCATTGTACACTGGCGTCTGTTGAATGTTTTGCAAATTTGGATTTATCGTAAACATAGAACTACTTATTGGAATGGTATTACTTGATGTCTGATGGGGCACATTTTGTATTTGATATTGTAAAGTTTGCTGCAAAACATGATTCTGAACACTGACGGCTGGCATCTCTTGTGGCGCACTTAGAGATTGAAGGTTACTTTGACTTTGCCTTGTCAAACTGATAGGTGTATTGCTAGTGGTTTGAATCTGTTGAGGTAAATTATGAGTCTGAATATTACTAGTTTGGGTTTGAATTCTTTGAGGTAAACTACGAACCTGAATATTGCTAGTTTGAGTTTGAACTTGTTGGGGTAAACTATGAGCCTGAATATTGCTAGTTTGGGTTTGAACTTGTAGCATATTGGATGCCTGAACATTACTAAGTTGAGTTTGAGCTTGTTGAGGTAAACTATACACCAGAAAATTTTTAGATTGAGTTTGAACTCGGGGCACACTTTGAATCTGCCTAATTTGAGTTGGTGCTGGCTGATGAATAACTGGAAAGTTACTGTTCTGAGCCGGTTGATATGTTTTTAATCTTGGAGCGGCAGTAGTTGGAACAATTTGAGGCAAATTTTGAGATATTACAGTGTGATTTAAAATCGTGGGCTGAGATTTTTGATTCGACAAGTTGAACAATGGAATATCTAATGATATATGCTTATTAAAGTTTTCGATATTAAAAATTGCATTGTTAGTGCTTTTAACATCTACTGGCTTCGTATGACTCCAATGAGCTAGAGATTTTTTGTTATTTGGTGCGGATTTTTGGGTTTTTTGGTAAGAAACTTTAAATTCTCCTTTTTTAACACTGATTGGAATTTTATACGCATACAATTGCGGAAAGAGATTTTTAAATTCGGCAACTTGATTTGAATATCGAACTTCGTCGTTGGACGGTATGTTTGTTTGTGTCTCATCTTCAATAAGCAATTTTAAATTATTAAGTTTAGACGAAGACAACAACTGTTTAAGTACTTTATTATCTGGGAGTGATGTATCGATTGTATTTAACACGCTGTTATCTTTTATGTCAACGAAAGGTTTAACTATGGATGTACCGGTGCACTGCGATTGTTCAATAATAGTATTAGATGGCGGAGTTATAGGTATCAATTTCGGTAGTTCGATATTTAATGGTATGGTATTTAATGTAGCTGGTAAATCGGTACTTTTTGAAGTACACGTCGCAACTAGAGGTGAAGGTGTCGGTGGATTTGGATCAGTATCATCATCAGATAATTCGATAATTTCGTCAGTAAACTTTTTGGCATTTTTTGGATTATTTACTTGAATGGCGATTGCATCAGTCTTTTCAAATGATTGAACTGGAACAGGCTCAATATCTTCGGATAGATATTTCGTAGCATCAATTTTTTCCAATTTCACATATACCGGTCTAGTTAAACAAAACTTAATTGCACAGTTCGTATCGTGTACCTCTTTTCGATTCAAAAGTTTAAATCTTTTCTTGCAATAAGTGCACTTTAAGTGCGTTTTGTAGTGCTCTCTGAGTGCTTTAGCACTACGTTGCAAAGAATTACATATGGTGCATCTATGTACAAATGCGTTTTCTTTTGGTTTAAGCTGTAAAGTTTCCATTAACGTGGGTTGTTCCATTGCATTTTCCATTAACGTGGGTAGTTCCATTATCGTGGGTTGTTTCATTGGTTCCGCTTCGGTAGAAGAGTCACTTATCCTTCTTCTTTTACTTTGTTTAAAAGATTTGACTATTCCATAGTCGTCGTCGTTATCTTCACTGCCTGTACACTTTTGAGATTGTGGGATATTAGATAACCTAACTTTAAAGTGATCTGGATGTTTTATCACACCAGGTGTGTTTTCCTCAACGATGCGTTTATTATCCTCTACACTACTGTTGTTAGCTTTAATCGGCTTTTTCTGTTTTACTTGCAATGTTTTTTTAGATGCTCGATTAGACCTTAATGCATGTTGAACGTATTTCTTAATATCTTGCTTGTTCTGTCGAAAATATTCTTCCACGAAGTCCATTTCCAAGTTGACAGACGGGCTAACGTCCAGTCTTAAGCAAGATGAAGGTAGTTTTATTTCGCTGTGTTTTGCGAATATTTCTTCAATACTCCAGTGAACCCTCTTTTTCGCTTTCTTTTTCGAAAATTCGGGAGTTGTATCTGTTAACAGAGTTTCTGCGGGTTTTGATTTTTCTGGAGTGATCAATGATGGATTAATTTCATGTGTTGCAGCTTTGTTAGGAACCTCGTTCTCATTATTAATAGGAGAAACGATTTGAGTGGTATTTTTCGACTTTATTGGTATTACACTGGGGTATTCAGTGTCCGTAATTTCGTGATTTTGATTAGCGTTTTTGCACTGATCCTGCAAACAAAGATATTTTATTAAGACGTTGCAGGGTAACATAAAGTACGACATTTACAGATCTATATTTCTCGTATATTATCTGCTATGGGACTATTTTACTAGAAAAACAACAATTACCTTCAAATATTTGTCAGTCTTAACTGCTCTTTCTCGGAACTCGAACATTTTCCCGGTCAATTTAAAACAGTTACTGCATATTTTTTGTGAGATGATATCATTTTGTAAAATCTGAAACAAAGAAATGAAATTTGTTTACACCCATCTAATAGAATATAAGAAATAGAAATAAACAGCACCACTCTTGGACTACAAAGGATCGATTATATAAAATTTCATATATTTTGAAATAAAAGTACTATTTACTTTGGATAATGAAAAAAGTAGTAATTTGCGCAACTAACCACTTAAATCAGCCCAACTTGTGCGTTTCGCAAAATCTTGCGAATTCTTCAAAATATTGACCATTTTTAACAAATATTTCAATAGCTACTTGACATTTTCACTAAATTTGCGCACTGCGCAAAACATTGCGCAATGCGCAAATTGTTAAATGTAACTTATTTTAATATAGTAATGATACATTGAGAGACCAACTAATATAAAATTAACATTCCGCATCGCGCAATTTATTTGATAATTATAACTTATAAATTAGACAAGCAAAGTGTATCCGTTAAAATTAAATTAAAACAAATAAAATTATATACATTTGCGCATTGCACAAAATTATAAAATTACATTCATAATTTGCGCAATTGCGCAAAATTATAAAATTTAATTCATATGGTCTTGAAATGTTAAATTTGAGATTAACCGATTTCTAATTTGACATTGCGCAATTTGGTTAATATAACAACTCAAAGGAAGTTCCTTTAAAATTAAATTTAAACAAATATTTGCCCAACTTGTGCGTTTCGCAAAATCTTGCGAATTCTTCAAAATATTGACCATTTTTAACAAATATTTCAATAGTTACTTGACATTTTCACTAAATTGGCGCACTGCGCAAAACATTGCGCAATGCGCAAATTGTTAAATGTAACTTATTTTAATATAGTAATAATACATTGAGAGACCAACTAATATAAAATTAACATTCCGCATCTCGCAATTTATTTGATAATTATAACTTATAAATTAGACAAGCAAAGTGTATCCGTTAAAATTAAATTAAAACAAATAAAATTATATACATTTGCGCATTGCACAAAATTATAAAATTACATTCATAATTTGCGCAATTGCGCAAAATTATAAAATTTAATTCATATGGTCTTGAAATGTTAAATTTGAGATTAACCGATTTCTAATTTGACATTGCGCAATTTGGTTAATATAACAACTCAAAGGAAGTTACTTTAAAATTGAATTTAAGCAAATATTTGCCCAACTTGTGCGTTTCGCAAAATCTTGCGAATTCTTCAAAATATTGACCATTTTTAACAAATATTTCAATAGCTACTTGACATTTTCACTAAATTTGCGCACTGCGCAAAACATTGCACAATGCGCAAATTGTGAAATTAAACTTATTTTAATATAGTAATGATACATTGAGAGACCAACTAATATAAAATTAACATTCCGCATCGCGCAATTTATTTGATAAATATAACTTATAAATTAGACAAGAAAAGTGTATCAGCTAAAATTAAATTAAAACAAATAAAATTATATACATTTGCGCATTGCGCAAAATTATACAATTACATTTATAATTTGCGCATTTGAGCAAAATTATAAAATTTAATTCATATGGTATTGAAATGTTAAATTTGAGATTAACCGATTTCTAATTTGGCATTGCGCAATTTGGTTAATATAACAACTCAAAGGAAGTTACTTTAAAATTAAATTTAAACAAATAACAAATATTCGCGCATTGCGCAAAATTATAAAAATAAATTGATGTAAAAAACTTTTTTAACATTGTATAGCGTCATTAAATATGAAATACCCTTAATTTTGCGCACTGCGCAAATATGAACTAAAAAAATAAAAATAAATTTACAAACGTATAATTAAACACGCAATTTAAAAGATAGATTTATCTATCTTAACTTAAATAACTTAAAAATGACAATGAAAAAATAAAAAATTGACACTATATTGAGCAAAATATTTCATCAAATTTCCTAAATCATTTTCAAATAAAACAATTTAATTAGTACTTATTTTGTTAAATATTTGCGCAACTAGTTTTACAATTCAAGTTTCTTTTTACTTTGTTATAAAAATAAATAAGTTGCGCAGTACTATTTAAATCAGTATTAAAAACCAATCTCTTAAATTGAAATGAAACAAAAAACGTACCAAAACATGCTGTACAATCGTAAAAATTGCGCAAAAAGTTTAAAGTGTCAGATTAAAACAATTTGCACAAAATATTTAACTAATTTCTTTAAACCAATATTATCTCGAAGAAATAATTGCGCAAGAATTGTGCACAATAATGTATTTTGCGCAAATTAGAATTAACAGAATTTTTTTAAATAAGTTATTTTTCTAAATATAAATAAAATGAGTAATTATATTATAATAATATATACTAGGTATGACAGCAAAAAAACATTTTGCGTATACCATAAAACGCGCAATCTTATTTTCAAGAGCCACAAGTGATGAATAAGTTAAATCGGCATTTTATTACTATGAAATCGATAAAACTATGAATATTTTAGTAAAATCATCACCATTGTGCGCGCGCATTATTGTATCCATCTAGTACGCATGCTCTTTGACATTAAAACGTATTACGCAATTTTGACAAACTCAAATCATGTTGATTACTAATTAAATGTCATTAAAAAATTTTAAATATCATTATTAATAAATAAATTATCTGAGTCATCATGTACCTATTTTAAAACAAACTTAAGTATGTCACGACCTTCAATTTATTACATAAAATGGCGGATAACAAGCGGTTGCAAAACAACATACCTCTACGCCCGTAGTAATGAAAATTATCGTTTTCATATCACTTTCACCAGTAATTCCTTCGTCAAAAACCCAACGGAGTTCTTTTTCCGACATACACAGTCTACAAACACTAGTAACTATCATTTTAAATTCTTAATTTATGCAATAATTCAACTCAGTTCTACGAAAACTTTCCGTAACCCAAACACCACGTTCAACTTGAAACTGTGTCAAAAATAAAAGCAGACGATATTATGAGGGGGAACAGTCGGAACCGTTCGTGCATCATCGATTAACCGTTAGCTCAGCCAGCGACGTTGCATTGCGTGTTATTCCGTTTGTTTCATATGTTCTAAGGTTGAAGCTCGAGGCAAAAATGAAAATTGATGGCGGGAGGCGGGACCTCCCTCCAGCTGGTTGCCGCCATGTTGTTGCCAACGTCATTGCGTGAATGTTTTATTGAGTGTCTCTTTAACTTTGAAATCACCTTCAGAATAATTATTTTAAGGATTTGGCTTGTCTATAAATATCAGTAGTGGAGTTGCGGGTTGCGGCTTCTATCAGGCAGCTGGTTTCGATATAATTATTCAGATTGTTGCTATTGAAACTTGTTATTCGTTTTGAATTTTAATTAGGTAGGTAGGTACCTAATTTGCTTTTTTGTTAGGTAGTGCGTTGTGTTAAAAATTCATGGCCATGGTGTCTAGGTTGATAAACGCATGTTCTGATAAACGATAAACCCAAACATTTTTAGAAAGTAAACTAAAAATAGTTATAGGTGATAGGAATATCTATTATAAAATAGCATAATATTTTATCTCATTTTTTATAGGTACAATATACGAGGGCAGTAATAAATGTTCGTTTCTGTTTAGATTTATTAATAGGTATACCTACCTATACGTAGGTAGGTACCTAACTTTTCATTCTTTAAAACAAAGTGAAAATCCATCTTGATTTAGAAAATGGGTCGATAATTCGCTGAAATTCTGCAACCGCCGCAATTGTGGACAAAGAGATGTAGGCAAATAATTTAAATTCCCAGGCAGCAGACTGACGACATTTTGACGACATTTTTTTGGTAATTCTTGGTCATCGACGTCATGTTACCAAAAAATAAGGTGATTAGGACGTCACTTCTTTAACGTCTTTTTGACGTCACAAATTAGACGTCAGTGTGACGTCAATTTATTGTCACTAATAAATTAAGGTTTATATTTAACGTGATTTCAATACATTTTATTTATGTAAAATAATATGGGCCTATCAATTATTTTTTAAAACTGTGAGGTCTATTAACGTTTAAATCTGGCGCTTAAATGCATAAAGACTAATGACACCACGTGACACATGACTGCGTCTGTCTATGGTTATCGGTCTGTTGAGTATGGCTCGTGTATGTTCGAGCCGTTCGAGAAAGCACGAGAACGGTATCGCAGATTGTTGCATTGGCCATATGTAATGGTGTGTGGATCGTGGCCCGTGTGCATTCAGGATTGTTGTTAAAAGTTAAAGAGGGTCAGTGAAAAAAGTTATATCAGTATCAACCCAGCATAAGGTATTTTTATATCTATATTATCCTTATTCTTTAATGATTTTATATCTTTTACATTCATAGGATATAGGATGTTTTCTAAAATGTTTCCAGGTTCGTGAAATAGTATAAAATGGCGGCACTCGGAAAAATCATTGTGCCAAACCAAAATAATAACGAACAATTTGGCCACATTTGGAGCAGTTGGATTTATATAAATTAATGTTGTTTGCCGATAAAATTTCATGTATTTTAACTTTTCTTTTTAATTATAATTATTATTTCATTTTCTAATTTTGTTTTATTAAGTGACCCACAGTTTCTATAGAAAAGTTACAAAGGAGTAACAATATTAAATGTAACGTCATGGTGACGTCTCAAATAAGTATAAAGAATAACGACAAAGGTGACATTAAAACAACGTCATAAACACGTCATATTTAGACGTGAAAAGGGCGTCTAAATATGACGTAATTTAGGCTGTGACATATTCACGTC
Organism: Psylliodes chrysocephalus; assembly: GCA_927349885.1. NCBI lineage: Eukaryota > Metazoa > Arthropoda > Insecta > Coleoptera > Chrysomelidae > Psylliodes > Psylliodes chrysocephalus. Next base: position 52,518,082 of record OV651819.1, read on the forward strand.
ATTTTACCGTCATTATCACGTTAGTTTTCAGAGGATAAATGACGTCCTGTATGACGAAAATAAGATGTCATAATGACGTCAGTCTGCTGCCTGGGTTTAGGAGAGGGTTAGGTAGGTACCTATACAATGACAGATCTAATTTGAACAGGCTTATGCAATGTCGAGTAACAATACACTTTCTCATTAGATCTGTAATCCTGTAAGAAATATGTTCTGCATGCAAAATGTAAATTGTAGGTGGTACCTAATGGAGGAATAAAAGAGGATGATATAAGGTTTGTTCGGGTTCTTCAAAAATACGTAAGAACTACCTATCAGAGAACTAGGTAGTAGGTTAGAACAGAAGTAAAAGTTGGAAAGGCTTTTGCCAGTTCTCCCACTTTATACACATAAATTGACAGGTTTGCTGCGGATATCACCGAAGTGGACGCGATACATTGGCGTACAAAATTATAGATGTTAATAACAATTTCGAGTAAATAGTTTAATAAATTGTGAATAGCTGTTGAAATTTTGTCTGGCAACGCTAATCGTTACCTCGAATGGTTATCCTGTAAGTGTCTAGCGACCCGTCTCCAAGCTTCCGAAATATACGGAGCGTAACATTTATGCATCTGTCGTCCTTTGGGTCGCCTCGGTGGTCTCCTGTCTTCTGACGCGCCTATCGAAATGGTACCTTAAGTATTTCTTCGGCTAAAATTTAGTATTGTCGCTTTTCAATTCATCTATAATAGTATGAAACTGCCCAAATAATAAACTTTCAGAAGTAATGGGGTTGGTCCAAAATCTTCTACATTTTTTACGCAAACGTCGTTTTACAAGAAGCGCTAGAAGGAGTACTTCCTCGTCTGAGTTCATAATGACGCTCGAACATTTTAATTGCCTTCCAACATACGCCTACTATGGAATCGCGCTACTCGGTAGCTGACACGTCCATACGAACGACCAGTGGTCGCCACTCTGTGGCGACACCAATGAACTGGAGTGGGGTAGAATGCTTGTCAATAGGCTTGAGATGCGACTCTATGGGCGAAGACAGGTTATTTTTCATCTCACTCGGGAGTATTTATAACGACCATTTTCTATTTCACTTTGTTATTGTCTGATCCACCAGCCTGTGGATTGAACAATAACAATGTGAAACAGAAAATGGTTATTATAAATACTTCCGAGTGAGATGAGAAATAAAAATGGCTGCGCCCATAGAGTCGCATCTTGTTCAATTGATAAAATATGCACATTAGCTTTCTACCCCACTCCAGTTCATTGGGCGACACCGATTGGCCCGTACACGCCACTTAGCAGCGCGACTAAGTGGCGCCACAGAGTGGCTCTTCTGGACAGGCCCTTTATCTAACATTAAAACTCTATTAAAAATAAATTTTCTTTTCTAGTAAATTAAATTTAATGCATAATTATTGTTGTTTGTAAGTCAGCATCTATGACTGTAAAATTTTATATTATAGAAACTTGTAATAAAATAAACTATACTTCGTAAGATACATATTGTAACTAGTTTACAATAAATATTATATTTAGACATGAATACATTATTTTACTTACATTAGAAGCTTTAAAAATACCTTGAATTGATTTCTTCTTGTGTTTTCTTTAGTTTTACATTTGATTTTTATCCTGTTTTACAATCTGGAACGACGTGAATCTTGCTTTGATGTTTTTAATCACTCATATTACTTGTACTCAGGTACTTTTTATCACATTATTTTGATTCTTTTCACCGATTTTTAAAAAATCACTTCATTTTACATTGACTTACATAGAAAATTGACACTGCTGTCATTCGACACGCCTTCTTCTCTCTAGTCTTCATAATTGTCAGCAATAAAAACTTTTTGACGCTCCAGATTACTGGGTATGAAGACATTACTGGGAAATACCTTAGACTAGGTAATAAAGAGAGGACGCGTAACAAGTATATCGAGCACACGTAGTATTCTGTGCCGATTATCTATTGGCCACCATTATTTTGATGCCAAGCATTGAATTAAACGATATTTAATAATTGGTTTATTACAATGGTTTATTGTGTGGCATATCAGTGTAAAAGTTATAGCGGCAAAAAAGAAGCAAATATGTTATACAACTTGGTATTTACATATTGTACATGTCTCACTCCAGAGTAATACATTTTACTTACCAAGTTTGTTTATTTTATGTTTTTCATTGATATTTAAGCAATTAATAATATTAAAATGGCCAAACATGTAATTTTTTCCAGTGGCGTCTCGTACAGTTTTAAATATTAACTTTTCAAGACGTACAAAACTGGATGTCTTAAAGACGTACAATATTAGATGTCCTAAAGATGCCTTGTTTTGTAACAAAGTACGTCCTATAGACGCATTTAAAACATCTTTTGGATATTAGCGTAGATCTTCAAAACATCACGAACGTCGTGAACAAACGTATTAAAGATGTAAAACGTGTTTGTGCTATCTGGGTACTGTCATTCTTTATTAACTAAAAATAAATCTTTTTGTAATACATGTAGATCATTGTTTTATTTCGCGGAATAAAAATAAACACTCATTCTATTATGTAAACGATTTCATTCTGTTTATTTCAATATATTTTTTTCTTGTGTCTTATTTATTGTTACTTATTTATTTTAAATGTTACGCTTTGAACTTGCTTCATACCTAAAAAAAATCAGTGAAGTACTAAAATGTTACGCCTTTGGTCGAATATCGTTGGTGTCAGAATGGAACAAGATTTTTAGTTGCGTTATGAGTCCTCTCTTTATTACCTAGTCTAAAGGAAATACTGTCTTGTGATTAAGTTTATAATTTTTTTGTTATTATAGCTTGTCTCTCATTAAAATAAATTTCTTTTATATCTTGATATTTTGTATGTCTAAATTGTGTATAATCTTCAAAATCAGGATAAACTTTTTTTTTAAATTTCGCCAGTTATTTATTATATTTTTGAATATATGAACAAAATCAAAACTTGTAAACAAAAATGTTCGTCTAGGTAACTTGGATTTTCAAAAGAAGTAGAACCGTTAGTTAAAGCATGTAACATGGAACGATTAATTCTGATAGGTTGTCAGTTATAACGTCTAAAACTTTAAACCCATATCATTGGGCAAATTTATTATATCGGTGGCTATTGGTGACATTTGAAGCCCTTATTATGTTGTGAACCAGTAGCAATTTAACATTTTCACAAAAATTTCCAAATGCGAAACATATCATGAATGCTAATATAGTTATGTCTACAAAAGTGTCATTGGACGCTACACTAATTATGTTTTCCCCCTATAGTCTAGCCCGAGATCTAGCCTATTACTTACCTAAATTTCATCAACTAATAGGTTAACAATTTTATCATTATCTGTTAAAGAACTTGATACAATATTTTGGTAATTGTTGGTACTTTTTTCATCATTAGAGGAGGTTAGGGCAATATGAACTATCTAAAATAAAAAAAATTATAGCCCCATTATTAAGATGATATTTTAAATTGTAATAAGCTTACATTGTTCAGTAAACCTTGTACTATCATTATGAATTTACCAGACTTAATTATTAAAACTTATTTGTCAGAAAAACAATAAAATCTGAACATATGAACCACAAAAATTTAGTTTAAAATTAAAACTTAATTTAAGTATGGAATACAAATAATGGCACTACTAACTAAAGAAACTCTTTGTAAAATATTAAATTTTGCACAAAATCCTTATTTCTCCAGGCTCTATTCCTGCGCATGATTCATGGGCCCATCTTAAACATCTGCAGCAGCATACCCAACCTTATTAGATCACTGATGTTGAGTACAACAGTACAACTCAATACAGTAAAAAGATTATTCATCGTTGTCTCCCTTGTCTTCATTTTCAATGATCTAAAATTTAAATTTTCTACTTCCCCTTTATCTGTTTTAGAAATACTTTTTTTAAACTCTACACTTTTCTTAATTCTCAATAATTTTTGTCTTGTTTTTTTTTGTTTGCTTCTTTTTGCTCAGATTTTATTTTTAGTTCAGCTTCTAACTCCAATTTTTAAGATTGCCTTTACCCTTTTTAGAGTTCCGTACCTGAAGGGTAATCAACGGGACCCTATTATAGTTCCCAGGCAGCACACATTAGTATAAACTAACGTATTTTATGCGTAATACTCGTTTAAATTTTGGTATTGGTTGATTCCGTATACGTTTACAGTTTGCGATTTTTATACATACCGTGTTTTAAACGATATATTATACGTTTTTTATATACATCCTATGGTATATATTTGTAAATTTTTTCTACGTTTAAATATAGTTAACAATATACGACTATTTTTAGTTTGTGATGAACTATTTATATACAGTGGGCCTAAATATACCGTTTAGGTTTATTTAAATTAAATTCGTATAAATTTACACTATATTACAATATGTTTTTCTTCGTTTATAATTCCCTTCCTAAATTTCGTCTTGGTTGATTTTTTAAACGTTTACCATCTACCATTTTTATACTTTTTTTAACAGATATATTAAACGCTTTTGTTTGTCGATACTAGTTAATATACCTATATTATTCTACGTTTAAATATAAGTCACCTTAAACGCATAATACCAGTTTACGATGAACTAGTACACAGAAGTAAATAATATGTATATATTTAGGTTTATTTAAATTAAAAGCTTATAGATATATTTATTTACATTACATCCATATTTTTTTAATTATATTACCTGTAATATTTATAATAAATTCCCCATACACATGGAACTATTTTTAGATGGCGGATGGATGATGACGTACTAGTGTACGGTCTCTTCTCATTTCTACTCATGCGTATGTGTAGTATTATTGTCAGTGTAGGGAATGGTTGTGGGAGCAGGTTCATCGGTTCGTCCATTTTCATTTGTGTACACGTTTTGTTTCATGTTGCTTTGGCGTCCTGGCTTTTACGATATTGATTAAAAGCATAGGTAAGTTTTCTATTAATGTTTTTAATTTAGCTACTCCTTTAATAATTGTTGCATTTTACAACAACTACTGTTTTATAGGTACGTACAGTGTGTTAAATGCTTATAGAAACTTCAAAACATAACCCTTACTTTTGTTTCTTTTATTTTTATACGTATTTTTTAGGTTACCTAGTTATTCCAGGCATACTTATTTTCCTTTTTTTTGTTCAATTGTTTTTTATTTAATAAAATGTCTAAAATAACCCTGTCTTCTGCGTCATCTACGTATAAAAATAGCGCAAAATGTTCAAGGATGCTTTAAAGTCAAATCAATTTTTTTCATTTCAATGAAGATAACAGTAATAAGGCTAAATAATAATTTCCAAGAAAATAATACAAATTTAACCTTCGGAGCTTTTAGAAAATATTTCACCTGAAATTGAGTTACATTTTGGTTATAGGAATGGGGGTGAACCAAGAGACTTATAACCGACCGAACGATAAGGTGTACCATGCAAGATTAGATTAAGTTATCTAAGGCTCGTCTAGCACACAACACATCCAAAGTGTTAAGCTAAGATTTTTTATTTTCATATATATTTTTTGTTAGTTAAAGAAAAGTTTCGTTTAGTTTGTTTATTCAGTATTTTAGTGTTTATTTTTTATATTTATTTATTTTTTAGTATTTTGTTATTTTACTTTTTTTTAATTAAATATTGTTCTGTACATATAACAAGTAATTAAAATTTTTTTTCTAAACATTTAGGCAATTACAACCAAAATAGAAACACGAATAATGCCTATTTCTGGTGTATACACACCTGCTATGGATAAAATCCAAACTATCATTAAAGAAATATTAACATTTTTCCATGGCCTCTTTTAGAAATTTTGTTTTGATCACTTTATTTAATTTGTGTTTGAAAAAACATTTAAAACAATATCAGGTAGACGCATTTTACTCATTAATAAAAATCATACAAATATATCTAATATAGACGTATAGTAAAACAGGATAATTAAAGGTAGATAAAGTAGCAATGTTAGACGTATAAAAAATAAAAAAAAAATATACGTTAATAGGGCGGGACATTTTCACGTATATATTGGGTAGCATATCAACAGTATCCAATACGTATATTGTAGTACATAAAAAACGTATTTTATACCAAAGTGAATTCGTATAAATATACTACAACTATAAATCTAATATAGACGTATAGTAAAAAACGTTTAATTATAGGTGGATAAATTCTTAGTAATCGACGTTTATAAGGCCGACATTTTCACGAATATATTTGGTAGTAGTACATCAACTGTATTCATACGTATGGTAGTACCTAAAAAAATACGTAATTTATACCAAAGTGTGCTGCCTGGGTAGTTGCAAATTATAAGAAATGGATTCCCAAATCATAATATAGACAGGGTCGGAATGAGAAATGTGTGTAATGAAAATGACCAAAAAATGTGTTTTTAACTTTATTTATTACGAGACAAATTATAAGAGAATGAATATCCCCGCGTTACTGTAAATATCATTAGCATCAGGAGCAAGTATAAGTATAATAGTATATTGTTTACCAAGTAGGAATTTGACACGTAAACACAGTAGCTGCGAACAAAATAAATCTATTTATGTCATTAAGTGTGGGCCCTCATGTACATAAAGAAGAAATATATCCCGAGCCAGAGCCATCAGTAAAGGTAGGGTGAAAAGATTATAATTGTTATAAAAAAAATTATTAGCTAGTCTAACTTCACAGTCCATTATAAACGCACTATTTTGGTCCTTCGAGCCTGGACAAATAATAATTTATTTAATTGTTGAATGACCTAATTTTTTACTTTAAATAATTTCCTTGTGGATCATACTTAATATGTTTTTTTTTTTATATTAGTTTTATAAAACCTTTAATTGTAAAACGTTAATTGAGATAGTGTTACTTTTTTTTGCGTGACCTTGAGCCTAAAAACAGTCACTTACCCAAATCCTTAATTTCAAGTTAGGTACTGTAGTGTAACCAACTGAAATAAAGAGAGACAACTTAACTAATATCTCTCTCTCTTATATAAAAGTATAATAAATAAAGTGGCGGCGTGATCGACTATAAAGTGACTAGGACACCACGAGTGACAGATTGAAAGATTCGTTATCTATTGGCTACTTACGTGTTATTGAGGGAGTGGTAAGGTTAAAAGAAAACATCTATTGATTTATATCTAATCTTTATTGAAAATATTAAAGATGACAGAATCAGAAAGTAAAAATTTATAAGTATATAAAATATATTTATAAAGATTAAATATAGGTCTGGTTCGTGCAATAAAAAAAATAATTAATTTATCAAATGAGGGGAAAGAACCAGCAAGAAAACCCCAAAGTTATAATAAATACAATAAACCAATCAAACGTCAATTTGGATACAAATGACAAATTAAGTATATATATAAAAAACACATTTAATTACTTGATGTTTTAGTTTAAAGACAGAAAAATATATGAAATAATATTCAATTTGAGTTAAACACAGGAAAATATATGAAATAATATTCAATACGTTATTTAAAAAAAAACAATATCTAATACTGCAAGGCAAAAATAAAATAAATATTTTAAGAACAATAACTCATCAGATAACAAAACATTGAGCATTACTAGGTTCAAACACACTCGATGCAAAACTGAAGAAGGGTTAATAGGGACAAGGTAATGGGGAAGCTATACAGCTTTACTACCCACCTAGAGTTGAATATTCTGGTGACAAAATAGGGTAAGTTACCGAGGACACCTATCCCGATATTGTCCCAGCCACGGGCGAAAATCAATCAACAAGGCATGTCATACTTTTAACTTAGATCTGCCAATGCTGTGAATATCTGATGTTAGAAAAACACATAATTTACTAATATAATATTACTTTTCCCTTGCCGAACTTTAAAAATGACAAAAAAAGTAATCTCAATGTCAAATAAAAATTATAGCAAATTTTCCTTAGCATAACTATAAAATATCAATAAACTTAAATAAATATTTAAATTAAAATATTAAAAGGATGCTATTTTTCACTGATTTAGATAGTAAAGTAAGTAATAAAATCAAATAAACTCGTTATTGGAATGCAAGCAATTTTTTATGACAGATACAAAAAATGCTGTCAAGAAAAAGCATGAAATTACTTATAACAGTGAAATTCAAATCTAAATAGTGAACCATCAACTAGTTAAATAATATAAAAGTAATTGAAACATAATAATTGATTTAAAAAGGCACTTACATTTTTATCACAAATAAAACTAACAAAACCTACACCTTTTTTAACAATCGCGACCTTCCATTCTCTCTACGTTCAAAATCTGACATTCAATAAATAATTCCCGTTCCTATGCGATGATTCCCTGCTTCTATTCCAGCGCATCCACGACTTTGGTTCCTGGAATTTACCGCGGTTAAAAGCGATAGAATATGCGGATGCTTTATATTGCCATTCAACGGGGACGGCATTTTAAATACGATCCCTTTCAGTACCAACCTACTAATTGTATTTTTATCAAAAGTATTGATGGAGGTACCTATTATTTAAACTTACTTACTATTTACTTATAAACTAAAACCTTTTAAACACACTATTCAGTTTTCAGCCATTTTAAATGCATAAAACTCAAGATAAAACTCTTAGTTTTCTTCAGTTAAACTGCAATTTTATTTATTGTATCCAACAATTACCAGACACTTCATCAACACTAACACCAAATTTTTCAAATTAAAAACGGTTTAATTCTGTATTAAATACACTAATTTACTATAAAAATATTTTACTCGCCGCGGGTGTCAAGGATGAAAGTTTTAAGATGACCTACTACATTTTTTCATCTGGCATATTTTGGTCAAGAAAGAAATAATAGGGATGGGCAAAATAATCGATTAGTCGATTATTTTTTTTATCGATTATTTTCAATTAATCGATTATATTCGAATAATCGATTATTTTCGATTAATCGAACATTTTCGATTAACCCATTAATATATTAATTTGATTAATCGATTAATCGGTTATTTTTATTTTATCGATTATTTTTGATTAATAGATTACTTTCGATTAATCAATTATTTTCGACAGCTGATATCGATTATTTTCGTATAATCGATTATTTTCGATTAATTGAAAACTTTCGATTATTTTCGATTAATCGAGTATTTTATATTAAGGCCAAGATCAATGTCAAGTGACGGCGACTTTTTTATCACAAGAAATACAGCTCTGAACGATAATATTTAAAAAAACTGTTTTCATAAATGGGTTCAAAAAACTGTAAAAAATGATGGAAAGTCTATGGTTTGTTTTACTTTTAATGCATAATATTTTAATAAGTGATATTTAACAAATATTTAAAACTTATGGACTTTCCATAATTTTTTATAGTATTTAGAAGTTAAAACGCAGCATACATTCTTTTATTTTTGCCTAATTATTTCAGGATTCTTGTGATAAGATTTAAAAATGTAGGGCCCATAAGATGCTGCCATCTGAACAGACGGAATAAACACTAAAAATTGAAAAATCGCAACATCGCTCCCTATGCAGACGAATGTAAAATGGCTTAGCCCAATTTGACCATGTTTATGTGGGTGAGGGGCGAGGTGGTGTGCGGGGAAAGGTTGCAAGTAAATAAATTATTCTATAAATGCTATTTTCTGTTTGGAACACAACACAAGCATGTTTGTTTTGAAAGTTTGACGTTTATGGTTTGACGTGTCATTTCAATTTAAAGGACTTTAATAATTTAAAAGATGCAATGTACTTATATTATTTATATATATATTATTGTAGATCCAGGTATGGTTTCGGTTTTTATTTTATTTTTATTTTATTTATTTGGCTAGTTTGCTAATATCACAATATTCAAATTTAGTAAAAAATAATGTAATAATATAACAATTATTTTAATAACATTCTAAATAGGAAATGTAATTTAACTGCAATTGTTTTGATAACAGTATTTGCATATGGTCTGTGAATTTCATCTGTTTCCGAATAATTACCCTTAAATATTTGAATTTTTCTACTAACTGTATAGATTTTCTTCCAATTCCCTATATTGTTTGTCCACAAACTGCATCTAGTTATTACTTATCAGCTTATATTTTGTTTTAGGTATTTGTGTTGATTTTTAACAAATGATTGCAACATCATTTATAAACATTTTGCAGAGTTTCATTGACAATTAACTCTTAGTTATCTGAATCCTTACAACTTACAAGAAACATAGATAAGGACATCATAGGCAAACAGGTAAATGTCATATTAATTATTGCAACATTAACAATCATTAATATAAATTAAAAATAACAGGGGACCTAATGTTCTTCCTTTGATGTGGTTAATTTCTTCTGATCAGAACAGTGATTCTTTTGTGCCAACTCGACACATTACATACAGAATAGAGAGAGATATTACATCAAAATCGCTGTCTGTCGAACAAAGATAGGAGTCTCGATAGGAGACATACTCAAAAGATGAGAATCCCACTACATATGTTATTTAATTTTAATCTCTCTGACCTGATACTTAGATAATCTACATGCTACCCCAATGCATGCTTTATAGCATAGATATAAAAACCACCTTTATACCAATACTATTTAATTTTTTTATCGAATAATTTTGATCAACAGAATCAAGTGCATTTTAAAGAAATACAATTAATTTTGAATTGTACATATATGGCGGATTGTACAATAGGCAGTTAAAATGTAGACTTAGTTTAAACTGTGAACCTTGTTGTATACTCATCGGTTATTGTTAAACATAGTTTTAAAAATGACATTTGTTTTTGAATATAACTAGTTAAAATTAAAACTCTTGTTAGTTAAAATATGTTTAGAATATTTTTTGTACATACATAATGTATTTTGTAATAATTAAAAATCATAATATTCTTGTAAGGAAGTTGGAATGCTTAGGGTTTGATCAGTCGCTGTTGAGATTATTTTCATCTTACCTAAATCATCGTTTTTATTATGTCTTTTACAACGGATTTTCATCTTCACCCCGCACAGCAACATCTGGAGTTCCACAGAGCTCCAATCTGGGACCACTATTATTTAGTATATTTATAAATTTAACCTGCTGTTCGCTGCTGACTTAAAAATATTTACCTCAATCTCATCAATTCAAGACTGTTACTTTTTACAGACCCAACTTGGGAATCGTTGAAAATTGGTGTAATGAAAACAAGCTGAATGAATGTGTCTAAATGTGAAGTATGTTCCTATACTAGAAGTATTATATATCTATAAGTTCTTGTAGCTTTGACAATAAACATATATTGATTGATTAACAAGGTGGAGTTTGATTATTTATTTAACAGCCTACATTTATCGGACTTGTGCACAAATTGAAGATTAAGGTATATTATTCAACCAAAAAGTTACTTTTTCGGATTATATTGAAAATACAGTTGCTTCTGCGTTGAAGAGCTTAGGGTTCTTAATTCGTAATACTCGTTCTTTTACAAACTCTTAAAGCTTGGAGATCCTTTACTTTTCTTTAGTTCGTTCCAGGCTAGAATATGCATCTCTTATCTGGAACCTTATTTACAATATTCATAAAAGATCATTGGAAAATGTTCAGCGGCGATCTCTCAAGTACCTTTCTTTTAAAATAGATGAGCTGTATCCCATTCGAGGTATTGAAGAATCTCTGCTTCTTTCGAAAATAGAAGGGTAGTTTCCAGTGTTACATTTTTTTATAAAATATTACATAACACTATTGATGTACTATTTTTGATAAATTAAATAAATTTTAATGTTCCCCAAACAGCCATTAGATAACATGAAACATTTTATACAGCAAGTATTTGAACGAACTTGGGAAGAAATTCACCTATAAGGCTAATGTGCTCAAATTTTAATTAATTTTGTTCTGATTGGGATATTTATTTCGACCATTAGTTGTACTAATTTGTAGCTAATGTATTTAGGATTCTTTCTTTTTTTTTCTTGCTGTTGCTAAAATTATTTTCTGTCGAAATATTATGTTTAACATTTATTTCATATTTTTATTTTATTAAGCAAAAAAATTTTTATTTTACCACCTTTAAAGGTTTGTCAGTATATTAACGAGAAATCCTATATAATTCCCAAAGAAAAATATTTTTGGAATAAATTCCGAATTCTATTTATTGATATTTGTTATTTTTTAGGTTCAGTGACTCGAAACATGATGATCAGCTACACCAAGAATATCCTTGGTACGAGATTAAGCAGATTTGATGCTATGTCACATTGTGGTGCGAAGACGTGGCTTGTATAAATTTGGGGTATCAGTTGATAGAAAACAGTACGCAAAAATAAATTTAAATCTGCAAATTTATACAAATTGTATGGATGGAACAACATTTTCAGAAGTGACGTAGCTCAGTGCTACACTGTCGATGCAAAGGAAAAGACCTAGTATGTCATGCGTGAACTCGATGAGATTTCATCGGCTAAGTATCATTCCTCTGTAATGTTTTGTATCATTAGGAACACGCAACATTGTAAACAATTATGACCAGGGTTTTCTGACCTTTTCCCTAGGTCAGAGAGAATAAATGAATACTAAATAATGTATAGTAATAAAGATTGAAAATATATATACTTTTAAGAGTTTTATTATGTCAGCCATAGTTTTATACCAAAAATGAAAATAAACTGAAATTATACATTAAAAATACATTCATAAATAACTATATTTATAACACTCATCGACTCTCTTCTGGCTAAAATATGACTTATCTATCTATTAGGCTCTGTTCCGTCTATTTTTTGCCTTTAGCCTCCTTCTGACACTTCCATTCGTTCTTATTCAGAGTGTAGTATTCACATAGTTTTCAGAATATCAAGTGTTATACCTATCTGATGCTTGGTCCTGCAAAGTTCATCTTCAGTACACCTGCTTATGTGACATCTAGTCTCGATGTCAAGTTTGATTGAACACCCGTTTCTTGCCTACTACTCTTATACTTAACCAGAAGTAGCTTAGATTCGAACGCATATGTCTAATTCGGCCAAAACACAGCCTTGGTACACAAATATCTATTTTACCGCTGGTTTCATTACAAAAAACTGGAGTAAAGGGTAAAATTATCTCTTGTCCAGTACACTCGTATAATACACTTGAGTATTGCCTATATTATTTTTGATTGAAGACGTATACATTTAAAAATGTCGTTTACTTAAAAATAAACATTTAATTTTGATATTTTATTTAACTCGATCAAAACATTAAATTATTATTTTCCATGGCTTATACCGGACCTGTATGTACTCTAGTAGCCATGGAGTAGCTGACAGTGTTGCCGTCAGTTGCAGCCACATATTCATTAGTGACATACGTTTTATAAATTCATCGTGTTAGAAATTTGTTGACATAAAGAGATAGAAATTTAAAGTGACGTCTTTTATTACTTCGAATGAAAAAAATCGATAATGCAATTTTCTAACCTAAAAAAAATCGTGATGATATGTCAAACAAAATTGAACTTGGCCTTAATGGATTATTTTCTATTAATCGAAAATAACAGATTATTTTAAATAATCGTGAGTAGGGCTGGACCATACTCACAATGTTGCCTTTTTGTTTGTCTTCATGGCTAGGAAGATAAAGACGGTTGTGGACCAGCCCTATTAACAACTATAATAGTAAACGAAGAAAATCCAACCTCTCAAATGTGGTCATCTTCAATGAGACAAAACGCAAAATCAGTACCACAGATTTAATAATTTAGACCAAACAAATAAATTTCAGGTAAATTATTAAATCCGTGTGGTACTGATTTTGCGTTTTAATGTCTCAACATTATTAAAATATTTAAAGATAATTTACCTCTGGCACACAAATCGCTGCACATAACTTTACACAATAGGTATTTCAGGACATACGGTCCCGAAGGAACAGTCCCTTCTAAAGCATGAATTTTCGCCTAGAGTTACGGGCAACAGCCATTACTCAAGTCTCTCCTGTCAACTATCGACAGTCTTATTTAAACCCAAACTTTACAGCTTAATTATTATTAACGTATTACCATGGATAATTCTTTAGTGTAATGTAAGTCATTGACTGGAGTAATAACCTAATTGTTTGGTTTATTTCAATACTTGTGCTTTTCTATTTAAATATTTAGTTGAAATATTTAATACTTTTTTAGAATTTTTGTGTAAATCTTTATATTTTACTAATAATAATGCCAATTACACAGACACTTAAACAGAAGAATTATAGACTCAGGCATACGTGAATTTTTCCAAGACCTACTTTAAAAACTTCGTCTTCTGTTTGTATATGGAATTTGAGCGAAGTTGAAACGTCCTACAACTGGCATCTACAGTGACACTTAAAAAAAATAGTTTTATTTTTAAAATTCAAAACACAAAATAAAAAACAAAAATATCAAAAACATTTATTTTCATAGTTTAACTTTCTTAATTTATAAAAAAATATAAACTCAACTTTAATACAAATTTGTTTACGTTAACTCAAAAATATTTCTTACTCTAATCATTGGTTTATGCACTTCTTTATTACTTTCAACATTACTTGTTGTACTATTTCTTTGGGATTCCGTACTAGTACTAGCAAATGTATTGATGCCAGAAATGGTACCAACAGCAGTCTTACTAAAAGGATTAACGTTAGGTGGAGGTGCAGTTTTGCTTGTACTACTCTGATATGAAGTATTTTCCATGAAATTAGTTATGGTTGAAGTTGAATTATTTCTTACTAACAAATGTGATGAAGTACTTGCCGCAGTGTTAGTTAAAGAAACAGGTGTTACTGATGCAGGAATGTTTAAAATCTTAGAATTGAGATCATAATTTTGTGGGTTGCTTTGGATATCGCCTCTAGAAAAAGTGTTTTCATTTGTGTTAATCGGACCTTGAATATTATTAGTTATAGTACTGTTTAGAGACGAAGTACTATTAGTAACTGGAGCAATAACTGTATTATTATTGGAATTAAGAAAATAATTATTTAAATTTTGAACATCAGCATTGTACACTGGCGTCTGTTGAATGTTTTGCAAATTTGGATTTATCGTAAACATAGAACTACTTATTGGAATGGTATTACTTGATGTCTGATGGGGCACATTTTGTATTTGATATTGTAAAGTTTGCTGCAAAACATGATTCTGAACACTGACGGTTGGCATCTCTTGTGGCGCAGTTAGAGATTGAATGTTACTTTGAATTTGCCTTGTCAAACTGATAGGTGTATTGCTAGTGGTTTGAATCTGTTGAGGTAAATTATGAGTCTGAATATTACTAGTTTGGGTTTGAATTCTTTGAGGTAAACTACGAACCTGAATATTGCTAGTTTGAGTTTGAACTTGTTGGGGTAAACTATGAGCCTGAATATTGCTAGTTTGGGTTTGAACTTGTAGCATATTGGATGCCTGAACATTACTAAGTTGAGTTTGAGCTTGTTGAGGTAAACTATACACCAGAAAATTTTTAGATTGAGTTTGAACTCGGGGCACACTTTGAATCTGCCTAATTTGAGTTGGTGCTGGCTGATGAATAACTGGAAAGTTACTGTTCTGAGCCGGTTGATATGTTTTTAATCTTGGAGCGGCAGTAGTTGGAACAATTTGAGGCAAATTTTGAGATATTACAGTGTGATTTAAAATCGTGGGCTGAGATTTTTGATTCGACAAGTTGAACAATGGAATATCTAATGATATATGCTTATTAAAGTTTTCGATATTAAAAATTGCATTGTTAGTGCTTTTAATATCTACTGGCTTCGTATGACTCCAATGAGCTAGAGATTTTTTGTTATTTGGTGCGGATTTTTGGGTTTTTTGGTAAGAAACTTTAAATTCTCCTTTTTTAACACTGATTGGAATTTTATACGCATACAATTGCGGAAAGAGATTTTTAAATTCGGCAACTTGATTTGAATATCGAACTTCGTCGTTGGACGGTATGTTTGTTTGTGTCTCATCTTCAATAAGCAATTTTAAATTATTAAGTTTAGACGAAGACAACAACTGTTTAAGTACTTTATTATCTGGGAGTGATGTATCGATTGTATTTAACACGCTGTTATCTTTTATGTCAACGAAAGGTTTAACTATGGATGTACCGGTGCACTGCGATTGTTCAATAATAGTATTAGATGGCGGAGTTATAGGTATCAATTTCGGTAGTTCGATATTTAATGGTATGGTATTTAATGTAGCTGGTAAATCGGTACTTTTTGAAGTACACGTCGCAACTAGAGGTGAAGGTGTCGGCGGATTTGGATCAGTATCATCATCAGATAATTCGATAATTTCGTCAGTAAACTTTTTGGCATTTTTTGGATTATTTACTTGAATGGCGATTGCATCAGTCTTTTCAAATGATTGAACTGGAACAGGCTCAATATCTTCGGATAGATATTTCGTAGCATCAATTTTTTCCAATTTCACATATACCGGTCTAGTTAAACAAAACTTAATTGCACAGTTCGTATCGTGTACCTCTTTTCGATTCAAAAGTTTGAATCTTTTCTTGCAATAAGTGCACTTTAAGTGCGTTTGGTAGTGCTCTCTGAGTGCTTTAGCGCTACGTTGCAAAGAATTACATATGGTGCATCTATGTACAAATGCGTTTTCTTTTGGTTTAAGCTGTAAAGTTTCCATTAACGTGGGTTGTTCCATTGCATTTTCCATTAACGTGGGTTGTTCCATTGCATTTTCCATTAACGTGGGTAGTTCCATTATCGTGGGTTGTTTCATTGATTCCGCTTCGGTAGAAGAGTCACTTATCCTTCTTCTTTTACTTTGTTTAAAAGATTTGACTATTCCATAGTCGTCGTCGTTATCTTCACTGCCTGTACACTTTTGAGATTGTGGGATATTAGATAACCTAACTTTAAAGTGATCTGGATGTTTTATCACACCAGGTGTGTTTTCCTCAACGATGCGTTTATTATCCTCTACACTACTGTTGTTAGCTTTAATCGGCTTTTTCTGTTTTACTTGCAATGTTTTTTTAGATGCTCGATTAGACCTTAATGCATGTTGAACGTATTTCTTAATATCTTGCTTGTTCTGTCGAAAATATTCTTCTACGAAGTCCATTTCCAAGTTGACAGACGGGCTAACGTCCAGTCTTAAGCAAGATGAAGGTAGTTTTATTTCGCTGTGTTTTGCGAATATTTCTTCAATACTCCAGTGAACCCTCTTTTTCGCTTTCTTTTTCGAAAATTCGGGAGTTGTATCTGTTAACAGAGTTTCTACGGGTTTTGATTTTTCTGGAGTGATCAATGATGGATTAATTTCATGTGTTGCAGCTTTGTTAGGAACCTCGTTCTCATTATTAATAGGAGAAACGATTTGAGTGGTATTTTTCGACTTTATTGGTATTACACTGGGGTGTTCAGTGTCCGTAATTTCGTGATTTTGATTAGCGTTTTTGCACTGATCCTGCAAACAAAGATATTTTATTAAGACGTTGCAGGGTAACATAAAGTACGACATTTACAGATCTATATTTCTCGTATATTATCTGCTATGGGACTATTTTACTAGAAAAACAACAATTACCTTCAAATATTTGTCAGTCTTAACTGCTCTTTCTCGGAACTCGAACATTTTTCCGGTCAATTTAAAACAGTTACTGCATATTTTTTGTGAGATGATATCATTTTGTAAAATCTGAAACAAAGAAATGAAATTTGTTTACACCCATCTAATAGAATATAAGAAATAGAAATAAACAGCTCCACTCTTGGACTACAAAGCATCGATCATATAAAATTTCATATATTTTGAAATAAAAGTACTATTTACTTTGGTAATTGAAAAAAGTAGTAATTTGCGCAACTAACCACTTAAATCAGCCCAACTTGTGCGTTTCGCAAAATCTTGCGAATTCTTCAAAAGATTGACCATTTTTAACAAATATTTCAATAGCTACTTGACATTTTCACTAAATTTGCGCACTGCGCAAAATATTGCGCAATGCGCAAATTGTTAAATGTAACTTATTTTAATATAGTAATGATTCACTGAGAGACCAACTAATATAAAATTAACATTCCGCATCGCGCAATTTATTTGATAATTATAACTTATAAATTAGACAAACAAAGTGTATCCGTTAAAATTAAATTAAAACAAATAAAATTGTATATATTTGCGCATTGCACAAAATTATAAAATTACATTCATAATTTGCGCAATTGCGCAAAATTATAAAATTTAATTCATATGGTATTGAAATGTTAAATTTGAGATTAACAGATTTCTAATTTGACATTGCGCAATTTGGTTAATATAACAACTCAAAGGAAGTTACTTTAAAATTAAATTTAAACAAATATTTGCCCAACTTGTGCGTTTCGCAAAATCTTACGAATTCTTCAAAATATTGATCATTTTTAACAAATATTTCAATAGCTACTTGACATTTTCACTAAATTTGCGCACTGCGCAAAACATTGCACAATGCGCAAATGGTCAAATTAAACTTATTTTAATATAGTAATGATACATTGAGAGACCAACCAATATAAAATTAACATTCGGCATCGCGCAATTTATTTGATAAATATAACTTATAAATTAGACAAGAAAAGTGTATCCGCTAAAATTAAATTAAAACAAATAAAATTATATACATTTGCGCATTGCGCAAAATTATACAATTAAATTCATAATTTGCGCATTTGAGCAAAATTATAAAATTTAATTCATATGGTATTGAAATGTTAAATTTGAGATTAACCGATTTCTAATTTGGCATTGCGCAATTTGGTTAATATAACATTTCAAAGGAAGTTACTTTAAAATTAAATTTAAACAAATAACAAATATTCGCGCATTGCGCAAAATTATAAAAATAAATTGATGTGGTAAAAAACTTTTTTAATATTGTATAGCGTCATTAAATATAAAATACCCTTTATTTTGCGCACTGCGCAAATATGATGAACTAAAAAAATAAAAATAAATTTACAAACGTATAATTAAACACGCAATTTAAAAGATAGATAAATAAAATAACTTAAAAATGACAATGAAAAAATAAAAAATTGACACTATATTAAGCAAAATATTTCATCAAATTTCCTAAATCATTTTCAAATAAAACAATTTAATTAGTACTTATTTTGTTAAATATTTGCGCAACTAGTTTTACAATTCAAGTTTCTTTTTACTTTGTTATAAAAATAAATAAGTTGCGCAGTACTATTTAAATCAGTATTAAAAACCAATCTCTTAAATTGAAATGAAACAAAAAACGTACCAAAACATGCTGTACAATCGTAAAAATTGCGCAAAAAGTTTAAAGTGTCAGATTAAAACAATTTGCACAAAATATTTAACTAATTTCTTTAAACCAATATTATCTCGAAGAAATAATTGCGCAAGAATTGTGCACAATAATGTATTTTGCGCAAATTAGAATTAACAGAATTGTTTTAAATAAGTTATTTTCCTAAATATAAATAAAATGAGTAATTATATTATAATAATAATATATACTAGGTATGACAGCAAAAAAACATTTTGCGTATACCATAAAACGCGCAATCTTATTTTCAAGAGCCACAAGTAAGTGATGAATAAGTTAAATCGGCATTTTATTACTATGAAATCGACAAAACTATGAATATTTTATTAAAATCATCACCATTGTGCGCGCGCATTATTGTATCCATCTAGTACGCATGCTCTTTGACATTAACACGTATTACGCAATTTTGACAAACTCAAATCATGTTGATTACTAATTAAATGTCATTAACAATTTTTAAATATCATAATTAATAAATAAATTATCTCGTGAGTCATCATGTACCTATTTTAAAACAAACTTAAGTATGTCACGACCTTCAATTTATTACTTAAAATGGCGGATAACAAGCGGTTGCAAAACAACATACCTCTACGCCCGTAGTAATGAAAATTATTGTTTTCATATCACTTTCACCAGTAATTCCTTCGTCAAAAACCCAACGGAGTTCTTTTTCCGACATACACAGTCTACAAACACTAGTAACTATCATTTTAAATTCTTAATTTATGCAATGATTCAACTCAGTTCTACGAAAACTGTCCGTAACCCAAACACCACGTTCAACTTGAAACTGTGTCAAAAATAAAAGCCGACGATATTATGAGGGGGAACAGTCGGAACCGTTCGTGCATCATCGATTAACCGTTAGCTCAGCCAGCGACGTAATTCCGTTTGTTTCATTTCATTCAATGTTCGAAGGTTGAAGCTCGAGGCAAAAATGAAAATTGATAGCGGGAGGCGGGACCTCCCTCCAGCTGGTTGCCGCCATGTTGTTGCCAACGTCATTGCGTGAATGTTTTATTGAGTGTCTCTTTAACTTTGAAATCACCTTCAGAATAATTATTTCAAGGATTTGGCTTGCCTATAAATATCAGTAGTGGAGTTGCGGGTTGCGGCTTTTATCAGGCAGCTGGTTTCGATATAATTATTCAGATTGTTGTTATTGAAACTTGTTATTAGTTTTAAATTTTAATTAGGTAGGTAGGTACCTAATTTGCTTTTTTGGTAGAGGTAGGTAGGTAGTGCGTTGTGTTAAAAATTCATGGCCATGGTGTCTAGGTTGATAAACGCATGTTCTGATAAACGATAAACCCAAACATTTTTAGAAAGTAAACTAAAAATAGTTATAGGTAATAGGAATATCTATTATAAAATAGGATAATATTTTATCTCATTTTTTATAGGTACAATATACGAGGGCAGTAATAAATGTTCGTTTCTGTTTAGATTTATTAATACCTACCTACCTACCTACCTATACGTAGGTAGGTACCTAACTTTTCATTCTTTAAAACAAAGTGAAAATCCATCTTGATTTAGAAAATGGATCGATAATTCGCTGAAATTCTGCAACCGCCGCAATTGCGGACAAAGAGATGTAGGCAAATAATTTAAATTTAGGAGAGGGTTAGGTAGGTACCTATACAATGACAGATCTAATTTGAACAGGCTTATGCGATGTCGAGTAACAATACACTTTCTCATTAGATCTGTAATCCTGTGAGAAATATGTTCTGCATGCAAAATGTAAATTGTAGGTAGGTACCTAATGGAGGAATAAAAGAGGATGATATAAGGTTTGTTCGGGTTCTTCAAAAATACGTAAGAACTACCTATCAGAGAACTAGGTAGTGGGTTAGAACAGAAGTAAAAGTTGGAAAGGCTTTTGCCAGTTCTCCCACTTTATACACATAAATTGACAGGTTTGCTGCGGATATCACCGAAGTGGACGCGATACATTGGCGTACAAAATTATAGATGTTAATAACAATTTCGAGTAAATAGTTTAATAAATTGTGAATAGCTGTTGAAATTTTGTAAAATTATGATTTGAATATTATAATACATGTTTAATAATTATTTATAGTCCATAAATACATGCGATTGTCCGGTTCTGCCGATAACAATTTAAAATTACTTATTCTATGAAACGACACTGGCAGGTAAACATTACTGTGAAATTCTCGAAGCCGTCCGAAGTGGTTTGACGTTTACCCCCTCTCTACCTACCAAAAGCCTTTCCAACTTTTACTTTCCCTATAGCTATTAGTCGGCCACTTTGGATGATATTCAAATTAAATAAGTTGCTCAGTTGTTTTTCAACTTAGGATGCTAGTTCTGAGATAGTAAGAAAGCACACACACACACACACACCTATTAGACTATTACGAGGACTATTATGTGTTTACAAAGAAAAAAAAATAGTGTAATTAAGAGAATAGGTACTACCTATTTGTTATTACTTTCCTATCTGTATACAGATATAAGAAAAGTATAGGAATCATGATTTTTTTCGACCTCGAGTTTTCGACGGATTTTTACTTTTAGGTCCCTGATAGTCCAGGATTCGTAAATAAGGTCAACCTTCACCCATCTGTTTAATGGATAAAAGTTTTTTTTTATTAGATAAAATATGTTTTTAAATATACCGCAAATGGGTTGCCTAAGAAAATACGGTCACGGCCATTTTTTGCTTTCCTATCTGTGTATAGATAAGGAAAGTATAGGAATCATGATAAAAGTTGCTTATGATGTCATTCTCTATTATTTTGTTGCTATACATGATTTTCCTAAAATGAACCTAATTCGAGATATTTGAGGAAATGTGGAAATTTCGAATTTTGAAGACAACTCAAAAACAGATAAAGAGAAAAACATCAAATTTTAAACTTAAGCTTTAATCTATCCTGCGGTAAGCTGATTAAAGTTTGGGCATAGGCGAAGCATCTGGGGAATACTTTACAGGGTGTCGTTTTTTTATTTTGAGGAAATAAATAGTCTGGACCGTATTTTCTTAGGCAACCCTTTTGCGGTATATTTATAAACATATTTTTTTTTAATAAAAAGAAACTTTCAGCCATCAAACAGATGGGTGAAGGTCGATTTTACTTTGGATCTTAGACTATGAATCCGTTTTGACTATTTTCGCGATGATGTGTGTGTGTGTGTGTGTGTCTGTGTCCACCATAACTCATGAACCGATACACAGAAAAACACCAAATTTTAAACTTAAGCTTTGTTCCAGCGTCCAATGAACTGATTAGATTTTGGGCAGAGTCGGAATATTTGGGAGGGTATTTTATAGGTGGTCATTTTTATATTTTATGGAATATCTGTTATTTACGTTTGGGGAAGAAAATTCTTTAAATAAAAGTTACTTATATTATTATCTATAATTTTTGTTCCATACAAAATGTTCCTAAAATGGTCTGTATTCGAGAAATTTGACAAAATGTAAAAAAATATTTTTTTATAAAAATTTTTCTAATAAAAGTTGTCGAGATATTTGAAGAAAACTCAAAAACTGATAAAGAAAAAAACATTAAATTTTAAACTTAAGTTTTATTTCGGCCTGACGTGAAATGATTAGATTTTGGACAAAGTCGGAACATCTGCGAGGGTACTTTATGGGGGACCGTTTTTATATTTTATAGAATATATCTGTTATTTATGTTTGGAGAAAAAAAATTGTTCAAATAAAAGTTACTTCTAATATTATTATCTATAATTTTTTGCTTTACGTCAAAATTTCCTGAAATGGTCCGTATTCGAGAAATTTGACAAAATGTGCAAAATTCTGATTTTTATGAAAGTTGTTGAACTAAAAGTTGTTTGCCATATCGATCTCTATAATTTTTGTTTATACAGGATTTTTCTACAATGGACCGTAATGGAAAAATTGTAGGAAAAGTGCTAAATTTAAATTTTTCAGTATTTTCGTTTTCAATGAATATCTATAGAAAAATGTTTCGAGTGGAAAATGTATATATTTAGTTTATCCTCTAAACATTTATAGAGGTGCTGCAATAGGTTGTACAAAATAACCGGAAAAAGTCTATAATAATTAGATAGGAAAGTCATGTGTTGGACACATCAGATTTTTAATTTTATATATCAACAGTGACATGCAAAATAGTGTAGGAATTCCAAGATTAATGTGATATAAACTATGTTTATTTTAGTTTAGTAATAATGCTAAAACCATTATTGTTTGAAGAAAAATGTTTTAATTTTGTATTTTGGAAAAACTAATTGAAGATATTTGATTAATCGATTAGTCTAAAATATTTGATTAATCGATTATTCGGAATTATCTATTAATCGAAAATAGTCGATTAATAAAAAACAATCAATTAATTGAAAATAATTACTAAAATAATCGATTAATCGAAAATAATCGATTAATCAAAAATAATCGTTTAATCATATTTTAAATAAAAATTAATTGACTAATCGATTATTTTGCCCACCTCTAGTTATATCCAGGAGAGGATAAAATCATCGATTATTTTTTTAGAAAAATCGATAATCGATTAATCGACAATTTTTTATTTATCGATAATTTTCGACTTTTCAAGGATAATTATTATTTTCGATTAATCGATTAATTAAAATAATCTAATGACCCATTAATTGAATAATCGATTTTAAAGAAAATACAAAGAAAAAGATTTCCTTTCAGTCCATTAAAACATGTGTTGTGCGACTTGTGGGCAACAATCTGTTAGAATTAAAAACTAATGTTTCGAATAAATATGCTCGATAATTCCATATTATAAAATGATCGTTTAATTACCTTATTAATATGTAAATGGATTAGATATTTACTAACAATCGAATGTAAGATTAAACATTAGTTAAATGATATCGATCTTATAATTATTTGAAAATATCTGATTAATGGAAATAATCGATTAATTGAAAATAATCGATAACTTTTTTCATAACCGCCCAACCCAAAATATCACCATCATTTAATAATTGTTTACCTTCTTGGACATTTCTGAAAACTGGAGTCGTTTCAAAGTAGTTAAATATTTCTAACAAACTTAATCCATCTATATCTATAACATGTGGAGGGTGGCTTAACCTGCGGCACTTAGGCATCACCAGGCTCATTGTGCATCCTCCTAAAATGATAGGGACCTCCTAGCTCGTGAGCCTGCGCCTACAGATTCAATGTAGTTGACAACGTCACCAAGAGGTGCTTCTCTTACATCGTCCGGTGTTAGCCGATAATCGTGAAACACAAATTTTCTAATAGTGCAAAGTGCGGATTTTAACAGCCCCATAATATGGATATGATTCTGCACTTGACAATTACCAGTCAAAATGCTTATGACCAGACGCAGATTCTGTCTAGTCGTAGTAAAGTGTTTGTTTGCTGTGGTGTTGTCAGGATACTTTAATAACTCCATGGTAAATCTGCAGTTTCTTGTTTAATCCCATCTTTAATTGAATTTCACAAGGGAATGTTCTTTAATTAGGTCTGTTGCTAACGATTTTGTCAGGCCCATCGAAGGGAGAGGTCCAGAAAGTATTTGGTTGGTTGCCTTCTTGGCCAGTGAATCAGCAAGACGTTTACCTTTCGATATATCGTGACCTTTGATCCATCTTAAGGTGACCACATTGTCGGCCAACCTTCGTGACATTTTATAGTACTAACCTTCAGTAAATATGTGGTCTATTCAGAGTGAGTAGTGCTTGTCTGCTATCCTTCCAGTGATACTGTTTCTGGTGGTTTATTTTGCTGCTATGAGAATCCCCATAAGATCTCTTTGAACTACACTGGCACTATTGCTCACAGCCCATTTTATGTTTAGGTTTAAGGATCTGGAGTATAGTCCATATCCTGAGCCTTCTTTTGTTTTAGAACCATCGGTGTAGATATTAATCGTAACTGCCACTTCCGGCTTTTCTATTTGTTCTGTTATAACTGTATATGGCTTATGGAAGATATATATCGGTGAGATGGAGTCCATGTTCGCTTGAAGTAG
Source organism: Psylliodes chrysocephalus (assembly GCA_927349885.1). Lineage (NCBI taxonomy): Eukaryota > Metazoa > Arthropoda > Insecta > Coleoptera > Chrysomelidae > Psylliodes > Psylliodes chrysocephalus. Next base: position 52,543,339 of record OV651819.1, read on the forward strand.
TGGGAGAGTATTGAGCGCCTCTTGCCAAAAGCGACGTCTCGCCTCACCAGATACTACATCAGTTTCTATTCCAACCATGCGGAGGCATAGAGCAACCTCCTTGATATAAGAATGACTTACATGGCTCTGGCCGGTGTGATTTTTATGGCTGCTGTTATGTTGAGACATGCTCTTTGAATTTCTAGTTCTAGTTTGCGGATAGCTATCAATTTTTGAATTTACGGTACTCAACTTTACCGCAAGCATAGGTCTTATGATGACCGTGTAAGTCCATGCGACTCTGGGGGAAAACCCTCATGTGCGCCTCACGGTTCGGCGGCATTGTTTATAAGCAATGTATGCTCTTTTAACTCTGTGAAAAGGACAATTTCTGTCTTCTTGGGACTGATTAGACAGTGAATGATCCTTGCAGTCCTTGCACCATTGTTCTCAGTGGTGGCTTTCTAAATAGGCTAGCTAGGCTAAAGCCTACGGCGGCAAATATTTGAATGCGGATTTTTTTGCGCGGGTATTAAAAACGTATTATCAACTTCGCCGAATTACTTATCTCTCTTCTCGATTTTCGCTAAATTATTAATTGATTAATTATCAAAGATGGGAATAGAAAATCTTTAATAAATTAAGATTATTTTTAAAACTAGAACCTAAAATTAAGAGAAAATATAGGGTATCCCATTTAAAAAATATAACTTTATTTTGGTATTCTGGTTTGGGACACCCTGTATATATGAAACTAATTTTAATTTGTAGCCCGCCGTTGAGTTGTATATTTGAGCCGAAGGAATTTTTAATATCGTTTGTAGTTTACCCACCAGGCTCAGTCCCCTTGAGTGTGGCGCACCTTGTATATATATTTTTTTATGCCTTATTTAATGTTTCCTATTTTATTTTAATTTGTACGCTTTGAACTTGCTTTATACCTAAAAAGATCAATAAAGTACGTACTAATAACATAAATAAGTGCATTGTTTTATTTCCAACATGGTACGCCTCTGGTCAAATAGCATTGGTGTCAGAGTGGAACAAGATTTCCTGCGACATTACGAGTCCTTTCTTTATACCTAGTCTAAGGAGTAACGTATCTATCAGAGACTAGGGACTAAGTATCTCTGGTATCAACGATTTAAGCGAAACGTCAATGTGTAGTTTGTCAAAAAAGTGATGAAAAATGGACACAAATCGTTTTGGTTGTTCAATATACATTTTAAATACATATCTTATGGCAACAAAGTTTGTTTATAAAAGTTCTGTTATATTGTTAAATAATTTTTACAATCACGCGAGGTGAGAAAATTTTTGAGAATATTTTGTTGTTTTTTTTTACAATGACGCATAATATAATTTATTCCAAAAAAACAACAAAATGATCTAAAACAATTCTCACCTCTTGTGGTAGTACCCCTCCTCTTACAAGACAATTACCATATTTGAAAATACTAATAGATAGGGTAGCTCCTAATCTCAGGTCCCAAATGTATTGAAAATTATAATAATTTATAGTTAAATGCACATCATCCTATTACAATAAATGACTTGGCAACATTCAATAAAAAATGAAGGCTTACTTTTCTTAACTTTCAAGATGAATTAAAACTTAATTTAGTCTTTCATTTTAATCACAAAAATATTTATTTCACAACACTTTAGGTAATTTTAATAACTCTCGAACTCTCGTTAACTGTCACAAACACAAATTAGGCATTCCAAACAAAATGGCTGCTTATGGGAAGAGTTGGTATATCTAAGGGGTTGCGACATAGACCCAGTAAATTGATAAAGGGACACTGACACTAGGGAGGAAATAGTCAGCTTAAGTTGGCCAAATCATGAAAATGTCTTTTTTTTTAACCGCTCATACATTTTTCTCTTGGCGATTACTATTTCAAATAAAAATAATGTCCAAGATATCGCAACTCCCTTAGATATCCCAGCCCTGCCTTACAGCAGCTATTGTTTGACAGTCGTGCTAATGCCTAATTAACACATACTTTGAATACTATACGGTGCAAGAGAGAGGTCTGACACGCCCAACATAGGGCACGGCCATTTTGATTGCTATGCCACAGTTTATAGCTAAAGAATCAGATCGCACACTCTGCGTCGGCACTTTTGATCTCAATGTTCCAGTTTATACACTGCGCAACTCGGATAATACAATATATGATAACCGCCTATAATAAAACAGCAGTCTTCTGCGTATCCTGAATTTGTATCCCTGGAGTGGATGTTATTTTGGAACTTTCAACTGGTCCGAGTGAGCTAACTGATTCTTTAGCAATAAACGTGACTCCAAAAATAATATTCGCTGACACTGACAGCAGCAAGCAAAATATCAGGTGCCAGATCAGGTGCGTTTTAATCATCCGCTTCTGCTTCCGAAATTGTCGGTTTAGTCGTTTTAACCTGTCAGATTAAAACAAGAAAACCGACAATTCCGAAGCAGAAGCGGATGATTAAAACGCACCTTTTAAAAATATTGCGCCAAGATGTAGGCAACACGTAATAAGGGATCAAAATGGCGGAGTTTTCTATCTCCTTTTAAAAGGCTCTCAGAAAGCTGCGCAGTGCGACCATTCTCCGTATAGTAAAAGAAAATCAAAGTATGTGATTTCAACACATATACGGTGCAAGAGAGAGGTCCGACACGCCCAACATAGGGCGCGGCCCTCCGAGCGATTACTAATAGAGGGAGCATGAAAATGAGTTTGTAGGCGATTGTTGTGTTAGCAACATCTGTAGAGGAAGTGAGGAAGCGGGCACAAAGGGGAAGGTAAACATCCTTCTTGTTCAGTGGCGTATCATTTATCTATAAAAACACACATTGTCCAAACGTTTTAATTGTAAAAGAAACTAAAAAATTTGCTAATTTTACTATTTTTAAAATGAATACCGTTTTATATGTGTCTAATGCAGGAAATGAAACAAAATCACTGTAAAGGTCTAATTTTTTCAATTGAAGAATAAAACCTTAAAATCAATTTTATTATAAATAAATACAGGAGCGACTAGTTTCGGCCTTACGGGAACATCTTCAGGCCTGTAATACAATATTCTTTAATTATTATAATAGGTTGGTCACTTACGAATACAGCATTATAGAATTAAAGCTGTGAAAATAAAAGAGCAGTGCAAACGTAACTAAAAATAAGAAAACTGAATACGAAATCTACAAGAGAAGAGGTGAGAATGAGCAATTACGAATGCATTTAAATATCTCGGGATAACAAATAAAGCTGATAATGTAGAGGTATAGTCCCCGTCAAAGAAGGTCTGGATACGTTAAAGAGGACGGCGTTTTCTCTGTAAATCTGGAGAATGTAAGGATGAAGGGAAGACGAATCTTGCTGGCTCAGGTGTACATAGCAAGAAAAAGGAGCGTGTAGATGAAAACTCCAGTAAATATCGTCACTTTCGTCTAATTTTTTATTCTCATTCGCCGTTTCGGCTTTATATTCGAAATTCATTTTTAAAAGGAAATAAAAGTAATCATTCATACAAGCATATAATAAAACAACATAAATTCATTATATTTAATAAGCTAATAAACGTTTGTTTCAATGAAAAAAACATATAGGTATGTGAATATAAAAAATATATAAATAGATAAGATTAATATCAAAATCAATTTGAAAATACAACAGATAATAAAATGAAATAAATTAATACAAGTACAAATAGAAAATTAATAACATACCTTCTAAAAGTAACACATTTTAAGTAGATAAATGTCTAAAGAGTTTTATCCTGAACATAACTAATAATCTAACGTTTTCCCCCTTTTTAATATTATGAGGGTTTTTGTAGTTAAAATGAAAATTATAATTTATTTTGGTGCTAATAAAAATTTAAACATAGGTTATCAAAGAGTAAAATACATAATAGAACTTCTTAATCTTAAATCGTTATCAAAAATTATTAATGGTAAAACTTCAAACAATAATTAGATTCTTAAACAAATTTCTAGTTTTTGTTTTGCAAAAGACTTTTTTGCCTTCTTCGGTTGCCTCTGCCACTTTTCTTTTAGTAGTTTCGAGGAGAATTTTCCTATGGAAACCAGTAGAACCATCAATTGGTTGGTAAAATTTTGATATTTTGGGTCTGGTAAGTTTTGTTAAACTTTCTTCTTAGGAAGTTGTAACCTTATGGAGAATACAAATTTAATGTTAGATCAAAAGCTCTTAATTGAGAATTATATTTGCAAAGGCCGTTTTAATAATATTTTCAAAAGTTCTCGTTGTTAACAGAAACCTGCAAAAAAATATATCATTTTATTCCTAAAATATAAGATATCACACAATGCACATTCATATAATATAATTGTGCTAGAAAAATACTAGGTAGGTACTGAGACAATTTAAAAAAAGTATTTCGAGAAACTCAACTTTTAATGTCATCATTGTACTTAACTTTTTTATTGCTAAATTATTAATAATGTCATTTTGTGTAGTTCGTCGTGATTTGTATAATATATATTATAAAAATCTATCGTCAATGTTAATGTGCCAAGTTTTTTTAATAATTATGACCTTGTTATAGTAAAAACACTTTTTTTTACTACTAACATGAGAAATCACCATTATTTACTCCATTCCTCTAATGAGAAGTAATATTTCTCTCCCTAGGTAAATAATGATAATAAAAAAAAACCTAGGTAAATAATGAAACTAAATTTCATTAGTTTCATTTTGTTAATTTGACAACTAAACTCCCAGACTACTTGAAATATTTGAAAAATAAGTAGGAAATAACTAAAGCTGGGTTTATTAAAATCTAATCAAATCAAATATGATAATATATATCAGTGTTAATAGTAAAAATATATATTAACTAGGAAATTCAACACCGGCTTTCAAAATTATTAATTAATAACAATAAATCCATGTCATTAAAATATCAAAAATGCAATGGGATATTTCCTAGAATCATACCAAAATTTGACACATGCCAAATTTTTACATAAATAAAGCCAGTCTGATTAGAAACACGCTCCAGTCTGCTTGATATTTCGAAATATTTAACAAATTGTTAGGAAATTACTTATGTCAAAATTAAAATTGCTAATACATTAATGTTAGTAGTAAAAAAAATTCTATATATACCTCGGCTGAGAAAGCTATTATTTACCTCGCACATTATATCCCTCGGCGCTACGCGCCTCAGGATATAAAAGTGCTCAGTAAATAATAGCTCACTTTTCACCCTAGGTATATAATGTACTATTAAACACATTTTTAAAGTTTTCTGTATTTCTGCTTTAAATTATCGTACAATTGAACTGACTAATTGTGTGTTTAAGGTAGTTCACTCGTAAAACGGCTTTTCTTAAGAATTCAATAAAATTGAAATATAAGGTTAATGAAAGTGTCTTTTATGTAAATAAAAAAAATTAAATTTTTTGACCATCTGTGAAACGAGATATTAACAATCAAAATGTGCATAATTAACACTCTTGAAGCCTCTCATGTACACAAGTAATGCATTTATTTCCAGATATCTCGAAAACTGTTCTTACCATATTTTTTAAAAACTAATGTAATGTAAATCAAGAAGGTATAAAATTTTCTAAAGAAACGCTGAATTTTTTGACCTTCTTAGTAAAAAGATATAGATTTTTAAAATAAAAATATTTTTAAAGCAATCGACGCGTAGTTGGTAAAATTATTACAACTTGGCAACGTTGTATACGCTGAAATCAACGCGTTGTTCCAAACTAACACTCGATCAGCTAAGAGGATGTTAAAACCTCGCGACGTTTACTTGAAAAATTAATTCGTCCACTGTATTTGAGAACTGGAATCAGCGGTTCTGTTTGAACCAAAACAAACCCTTAAAATTGATATGAGGAAGTCACAAATTTCTATAGCAAACCATTCATGTATTTATGAGGTTGCCGGATGGATTTTATTAAAATCCATATATATAAGATGATATAAGCTTACATGTGTTTTGTACAGTCTCTTACAAAAATAAAATTGATTAGCATTGAGAATCTCGAACTATTGGTATTCACCATTAAGCGGTATTTTTATGTACGACTGTCGCGAGTGAACTACCTTAAGTAGAGGTATATCTCTTTTTTGTTATAACAGTCTTTGTATATTGTTCTAACTTTTTAGATAATCAGAGAAAACAGTAAGACATCTTAACAACAAAAATGTAGAATAATTATTAATCTCACATCAAACGAAAAAAGTCATTTTAGGATGTCCTAATAGGTTTTAACTTAAAAACTAAATTAAATGTATATTGCAACTGTGTTTAAATAAATGAATGTTTTTATACCTGACTGTAGCACCAGACTTTTTTTAGATCATAATGATCTGCATAACTCAAAATAGTCAAAATCCACATTATTTAAGTTGTTCTAGTATATATAACGATGTAAACTCCAATAATAAATATTCACATTTTTTTTGGACGTTTTTTAAGAAAATTAAAATAAAACATGAATAATGTGATATTCTTGTTTAGTTTTGTACTACTATATAATATAGTTCATTAGGTAGTGATTTAGAAGCAAATTATGTTCTATTTATAGAATAAAAAATCACTCATAATATCTAAATATTTATACCTATTTATATTTTGGACAGGAAGACTATTTAATGTTTTTGGCTCTGAATAGTTTTCTTAAGAATTTTAAAACCTTCCTTAGCTCTTTTGAGATATTCCATGCATATCTTAGAAGTTCATTTTGTTTATACCTAAAACAAATTAAGTACAAAAAATGAAAATTTAAACAATACACAAAATTAGTCTTTTAGATTAGTTAAAAAAAAGTGTCAACAAAAAAATGGCTATGCCTTTTTCCTTAAACATTCTTTTTGAAAGAAACTTAAGTTTCTCTACTTACTTGCTGTTTTAGTATTTCGTCAAAATTGCATTTTTCTTTATTATTTTCCTCCCCTGAGGTCTGTAATAAAAATGTTCATTAGCATAAAAAGTTATTCAGGTGGTCATTTGTTAAATTCCTATATTTTGGAACGATGTGTTTCTTTCTCATATCAACAAAAGGAAACCCAAAAAAATAACAATAAACTTTACAAAGTTGTGATATTAAAATAATAATATATATATATATATATACATATATATATATATATATATATATATATATATATATATATATATATATATATATATATATATATATATATATATATATATATATATATATGTTATATGTGAAAATAGTGACCTTCATTTCAATTAACGTTGCACACGCGTATCAGGTTACGAAACACAATTAAGAACGGTCGCGTGTGTCAGCAAGTTCTAGTGAACAAAGAAAACACTTACAATGCAAAATAGACAGAGACTATAAATAGGAGTAAAATAGAAAAGTAGTTAGTTGTTAATTAGATTTAAAACAAACTCATGTATTTGTAACAATAAAAAATAAATCTTTATTTAAAAAAAGTCGTTTGAAAAAGTAGTGATTTAACATTTGGCGCAGTCAGTAGGATTCGTCAACGTCGTCAGAACAAGAAAATTCTCACTGGTGACGGCGGATTCTAATCCCTCAACGAAGAAAGAACCAAGAAGTCCCGACAAGTCGTGTCAGAAGGCGTCCTCACTCAACAGAAAACTACGGAAGGAACACCTGGTGAAGCCCCTGGTAGCTACTGTGGAGAACAAGACAACTCTAATGATCCGGCTAATGTAAGAACTATTGAATCATCTCGTTACTTTATTTTATTTTTTTAATTTTATTTTCGATTATACTGTTAATCGATTCTGTTCGATTGTCAGAATTTTCCTTCAATCCTCCAAATTTATTTATCCGATTATACTGTTAATCGGCATAATTTGTTTAATAGATTGATATTGTTTTAATAATATTTACCATTTAAAATAATCTATTTGTTCGATATATCGAGTAAAAATGCCGGAAACACGCGCTCTAGCTCAAGCTCAGGCTCAAGCCCAAGCTCAGGCTCAAACTCAACCTGAAGGTGATGTTGCCGGACTTCCTGATATTGAACCATATAAACTATCAGAAATATTTTCTATAGTTCCTGAATTCGAAGGTGATCAAATTTCATTAGGCACTTTCTTAAATGCGTGCGATTGTGCATTTAGAATGGCTACTAGAGATCAAAGACATCTTTTAATAATTCATATAAAAAATAAACTTAAAGGTAGGGCTGCTCAGCTCATTAATTCCAGAAATCCCCCTACGTACAATGAAATCAAACAACTCCTTAACCTTCATTTTGGAGATTCACGTGATTTGACTTCCTTGATACAGGACCTACAAAGACTTAAACAATTGCCGAACGAGTCAGCAATTACCTTTTTCGCCCGTCTTCAAGTCCTTAATGCAAAAATGCATGCAAGTATTCAAAAGTCTGGTGAATTATCACCAGAACAAAAAAATGCGCAATGCACTCTTATCGATACAATGGCCCTCAATACTCTTTTAACTGGCTTAGAACCTCGTTTAGGTCAAATAATCAGGGCATGTAACCCCGAAAATCTTATTGATGCTCATATTCGCATTCGAAGAGAATTGCAACTTTCCTATTATGAAATGCACAAATTAAATAAACCCGGTCCTCCAAAACCTTCTCAGCCACCTCAACCAATGAGGAAACCCACTCATCAAATCCCAAAATGTTTTAATTGTGGTCGCCTTGGCCACACTTCAAATGAATGTCGTTCACAGCAAACGCAACGTCCCTATTATTCACAAAATAATAATCAACATTTTTCGAGACCAGCATATCAGAATCAAATGCCTGGCCCCTCCCAGCAAGCTAGAAATGATAATTTCCAGTCAAATCAGCAACGACCTCAGAATACCCTAAATCAAAACCAAATGCAATTTCGCCCGTCTGTAATACACAAAAACCCCAATTATTCATCTAATCAACAAAGAGCCCATCATGTAAACTTTGATAATCAATTTTTCGAAGACCCCTCGTATTACCAAAACTCATATTATAACGAAGAATACCAAGATTATTCCTTTGATGAAGAAAGAGCTCATTTAGTAGCTTTTGATGACCAATCATACGAAAATCTCCAATACTACGAAAACTTCTATGATGATAATAGTCAGGAAAATCAAGATTATTTTATTAATAATAATCAAAATCCCATTAATTCTTTCGAACCTATTGATGTTCAAGAATATCAAAATTTTCACTCGCTTCCCCATCAAAACCACCCTCCGAACAGTCCGAAACAAGTAGAGAATTCTACTTCGGAAATCCAGAAATCAATTCAAACAATGAATCTGGACGATACGGTTCAGAATCTGAGCTTTCCAGAGCAAGCTTTCCTTTAAGTCCTTTATTAACAGTAAATTCTAAAAATCTCTATTACATTAAAGATGCTACCAATACTTTTAACCTTCTTATAGACACAGGTGCAGGTATTTCAATTTTTAAAGAAAACAGTAAAAAAATTTAATAGAAGATCCCCTGAAAAAGTAATAATACAGGGAATAACAGATCAAAAGCTTTCAATTAGAGAGTCAACTTTAATTCCATTTACGATTGATAATCGACACAAAGTTTATATTTACAATCTAGATATCGATTTTGACGGTATTTTAGGTCTTGATTTCTTAGAACATTATGAATGTATAATCGATTTACAATCAAAACAATTAATAACCAATTTTAAAACAATTCCAATGTATAAAGTAGGGGCAGATATTAAAATAAACCCTAATAACATTAACAAAAATCAAAAGAATAGTCACTCTAATAAAATTTCAATCGAAGACCGAACTGAACAAATTTTTAAATTAAAGTGCGATTTGTCAAACACTGATGCTATACTGGTAGCTCAGGAAATAGACAGAGTTAAACTTCCTCACGCTCTCGTTCACGTAAACGAGAAAGGCGAATTTTTCTCATCTATTATAAACCCTAATGCGATGTCTAAAGTGGTTGAATTTTCAAATATTTTAATCGACCCTTATTTAGTATATGATGAACCCGTTTTAAATGTAAATGTTTCTGATAACCCCCAAACCGAAATTATTGATAGAATACAAATAATTAACAGTCTTTTAAGAACAGAACACTTAAATTTTGAAGAAAAAGAATTAATTACAAACCTTTGTCTGGAGTACGCAGACATATTTTATTTAGAAGGTGACAAATTAACTTTTACTAATGAAATAAAACACTCAATCGAAACCAATAATGCCAGACCAGTTTTTACTAAATCTTATAGATACCCGCAGGTACATAAAGAAGAGGTAAAAACTCAAATAAACAAAATGCTAGACCAAGGTATTATACAACCTTCGGTTTCTCCCTGGTCCTCTCCTGTATGGGTTGTACCCAAGAAACTCGACGCTTCGGGTAAACCGAAGTGGCGCGTAGTTATCGACTACAGAAAATTAAACGAACTTTCAGTAGATGACAAATACCCACTTCCTAATATCTCTGACCTCTTAGATCAATTAGGCAAGTGTCAGTATTTTACGACATTGGATCTCGCTTCTGGTTTCCACCAAATTGAGATCGAACCTAAAGACATACCGAAAACTGCATTTTCCGTGGAAAATGGGCATTACCAATTTGTACGAATGCCTTTCGGGTTAAAAAATGCTCCCTCCACCTTCCAGCGCGTCATGGACAATATTCTTTTGGGAATACAAAATGAACGCTGCCTAGTATACATGGACGATATAATCGTTTATTCTGCAACAATACATGAACATATAGATCGTCTATCAGAAGTATTTAAGCGCTTGCGAAAAGCAAATCTTAAAATACAACCAGACAAGTGCGAATTCCTCCGAAAGGAAGTCGCATATTTAGGTCATCTTGTCACTCAAGATGGCGTAAAACCAAACCCATCAAAAATCGCTTGTATACAAAACTTTCCCAAGCCGAATAACCCCAAGGATATCAAATCCTTTCTAGGTTTAGCGGGCTATTACCGTCGATTTATCCCTAATTTTGCTAAGATATCGAAACCACTTACTAAATTGTTACAAAAGGACATTCCTTTCATTTTCGATTCAGAATGCGATTCTTCTTTTAATGAATTAAAACAAATACTGATATCAGATCCCATTCTTATTTACCCAAACTTTGAGGAACCTTTTATACTTACTACGGACGCTAGTGCTTTCGCAATAGGAGCAGTCCTTTCACAAGGACCCGTAGGAAAAGACCTTCCAATAGCTTTTGCATCTCGAACCCTTTGCAGTGCTGAAACCAAATACTCCACTATTGAGAGAGAACTACTCGCAATAGTCTGGGCTGTAAAACATTTTCGACCTTACTTATTTGGTCGGAAATTCACACTGATAACAGATCATCGCCCACTGACGTGGCTCTTTTCAATTAAAGACCCCGGAAGTAGATTGGCAAGATGGCGCCTTAAACTCGAAGAATACAATTACAAAATAGAGCATAAACCCGGGAAAATTAATAAAAACGCGGATGCTCTATCTAGAATCAAAATTAACTATTTTCAGCAATGCGCTAACTTTAATTCAAAAGTCTCGATTTTCGCTTCTAACGAAGACGAAGATGAAGATCAACCTCAATCTGATACTAATGAAGATACTGAAGTTGACGATACAATTTTAACAGAGGAATTTAATAAATTCGTTAATTTATATAAAACTAAATCTATTATCGATTATTCAAAAATTGACATTTCCAGTTCACAATTACTAGACAAAAGTCATAAAACGATTGTCACTTTCTTTTGGCAAAACAAACTAGAAGAACTTCACGAGAAAATTATAGACGATATTTTTGAAGAAAATTATGATTTCTCTAGTTCAAAAATCAATATATTATCTAGTAAAACTATTAAAGACCGTCAATACCTTATCATTTGTTTACCTTTCGACCCCGAAATAGTAGTCGAACATTTGTTTTACGTCTTATACAAAGAACAAAACAAATTAAATATTTCCAAAACTTATTGCGTAGAAAATATTCTAGAACTGCCAATCCTTGAAATATTTTCGTTCGTATTCGCCGACATAGAAATAAAATTAAAAATATGTCAAAATATAACCAAAACACCTACTGAAGATGAAATACCCATAATCTTAGATCAATATCATAACGGAAAAAGTAATTTACATAGAGGAATAAATGAAACCATTAGACGCATAAAAGAAAAATATAATTGGCCTAATTTAACAAAAGACGTTGAAAAATTAATTAAAACTTGTGAGATATGTCAAAAGGTAAAAATATGCCGTAAAAATCTTAGCAATAATTTAGTAATAACTGAAACCCCGAAAACTCCCTTTGAGAGAATTAATATTGATATATTTGAATACCCAACTAGAAATTATGCCCTTACTATCAGGGACGAACTTACAAAATTTACGCAAGCCTACCCTTTGACAGATAAGAAAGCATCAACTGTAGTAAACACCCTTCTAGTATTTTTCCAGCATTATGGAACCCCTCTAAGGATTCATTGTGACTATGGCCGCGAATTCGATAATACTTTACTAAAAGATCTCTGCGAACTTTATGACATTAAACTCACCTTTTCTAGTGTAAATCATCCCCAATCGAATGGATCTATAGAAAGATTTCATGCTACGCTTTCCGAAATGATCAGGTCTAACCAAGCTGAAAACCCTAATGAACACCCTTTTAATGTACTACCCTATGCTACCATTTGTTATAATAATACGAAAAATAAAACCCATGGTTTTACACCGTATGAACTGATTTTTGGGCATACATCTAATAGGCCACCAGAGACTATTTACAATCACAAGAATCTAATATCCAAATATGTTAGGGACCTTAGTAATAGAATGGAATACTATTACAAATTAGCTCGAGGAAGAACTGAACAACAAAAAGAAAAAGCAAAAATTAGATTTGATAAAAACATATCACATGATCCCCCGGACTATAAAGTCAATGATAAAGTGTATGTTAAAGAATCTCAAATTTCAAGTAAAGCCGGAAATAAATTCAATGGGCCTTTCGAAATTATAAAAATTCTTAGAAACAACTCCGCTATTTTATTAAACCCCGATACGAATCAAACCACTAAAGTAAATTATGACAGACTTAAACCCTATCATGAATAGCATTTATTTTTATTTCCAGATTGTTTTGGCTGTTTTCTGTCGCCGCATCCCAATTTTCAATAACTCCGATAAATAACACTATCGGAATATTTTTTCATGAAGAAAGTAACATTAAAATATCAAATGAAAAGTGGACCCTTCTTGTTTATAAAGAACTCGGTCCTATAAAAGACGCTATCGTAAACAATGATGAAATTCTAGACAAATTATTAGATAACTTAATAGATACGGGAACACCGAGAATGCTCGCATTCAAGGCCGAAATTCAAACACATGTTAGCCTCCTACAACAAATTTCTGACTCAGTAAATCTGAAATACGAGGAAATATTTGCAGATACGAAAGATTATGTTAGGCAAAAACGCGGAATATTTAACGGAATTGGTACAGTATGGAAATCAATAACCGGTAACTTAGACGCCTCCGACGGCGAATATTTTAATGACTGTATCAACAAAATTAATCAAGATGAACACCAAATTGAAAATTTACTCAAAAATCAAATATCTGTCACAACTTCGGTAATTAAAACTTTTAATACAACAATACAAAAACTACAAATAGACGAAGAAACTTTTAATAAAGACATTGAAGAAATTAAGAAATCAATTTTAGACATAACAGACGATATCGCTTTTTACCAATCTCAAATCAGAGTCATAGATTTATGTGAATCTCTAATGGAAAGCTTTGTTTATTTAGAAAATTACCTTAACGATGTTTTAAATGCTATAGTATTTGCACGATTGAAAATCCTGCATAGTTCAATTATCACACCTTTAGATTTGGTTAACTCTTTACAGCAAATTTCACAATCACTTCGAAAAAACAATTTACCTTTACCGATTTATTCTTCAAATATTGCTCGATATCTCGACATAATCGAATTAGAAGCATATCAATCAGAATTAAGAATAGTATTTACCCTTTAGATACCACTAGTTGATCCTGAAATTTATACCCTTTATCACCTATATCCAATCCCTATACTTGATAATCGAACAGGATTTCATCATATTCTACCAACAACACAAAAATATATTGCGCGCGACGATGATTCAATGCTCTATATCCTACCCCGGAATTTAGAGAGCTGCAAATCACTTGGGTCCAAACTAAAAATATGCTCAGATATTCTTCCATATCCAATCGACAGCGATGCTGCCTGCGAGGCTCAGTTATTAAAACAAAGTAATCATTTACCAAGAACTTGTCAAATATCTTTACTTTATGCCAAAGACTATAATGTTCAAGAAATAGATCAAAACTTTTGGCTCATAGCTATGTCAGATCCACTTCCAGTCACAATAAAATGTACAAATAGAGAAGCTGTAACGAAAATCATCAACACAAATTCGTTGTTAAAACTCCAACCCGAGTGTAATGCCTTCATCGGAACCACAAGAGTACATGCTAAATACCTCCATGACAATTATCAAAATATCACGTATAGAAGCCATCCAATCCATATTCCATACAGATGTTGTGATCAAATTATCGGAAAAATCCACGTTCCCGATTTAAAACCATTAAGATTAAATAAGATTGACACGGAAGACCTTAACATAGCTAAACATAAACTTGATCAATATTCTGATCAATTAGATCAATTAATCAACGAACCTTTTATTAATAAACATATGTCATGGTTCACGATTTTTACCATTACTTTAGTCATTACTTTAGTTCTTTTGTACATATTTTGCAAATGTCGACGTAGAAGACCAACCAGAATAGCTATAGCTTCTTCTCTTGACGATCCACCACCACCACCTGAGTTACGCAGTAAGAACACCATCCAACGAAGACTTCAAGGCATGTTCCCACGGAGAAGACCAAGCATCAACCCCGACGAAACCATTGAGGAGGACATCCCACTAGAGGCCTAAAAAAAAGGTTGTTGCATCCCACCAACTTTTTACTAAAAAGGGGAGCTGTTATATGTGAAAATAGTGACCTTCATTTCAATTAACGTTGCACACGCGTATCAGGTTACGAAACACAATTAAGAACGGTCGCGTGTGTCAGCAAGTTCTAGTGAACAAAGAAAACACTTACAATGCAAAATAGACAGAGACTATAAATAGGAGTAAAATAGAAAAGTAGTTAGTTGTTAATTAGATTTAAAACAAACTCATGTATTTGTAACAATAAAAAATAAATCTTTTTTTAAAAAAAGTCGTTTGAAAAAGTAGTGATTTAACATATATAATCTATAAATATATAATTATGAGACGGATGAAGACGAACTTAGCTGGAGTTCACTTGCTCTTAATTTTTCGATAAGAAAATAAGAAAGTTTAATTGCAAATTAAAGGTGATTGCCTAATGCACCGCCTCTGATAATTAGGTTGTGTCTGTACTTACTTATGATATTATATTGAAGAAGCATTTTCAACAGGCCTTTTACACATAAAGCATGTTTTCACCATATTATTAGAGATAATAAATCTTAAATATACATTTACAACCCTTACAATGTTATAAATAATAATATTTTCCGTAAAATACAAATAAGAAATTGATGTGTCAGAAAGTGTCAAAACTGGCGCTGTCAAACTTGGCAACGCTGATGAAATAAGCCAATTACAGAAGAGGTAGATGTTGCTAACAAAATTTAGCGCGGGGAAGGGGGGAAGACTCCCTCTAGTTAGTAATTGCTCGGAGGCGCGGCCATTTTGATTTCTATGCCACAGTTTGTATTCGCTCACATGGAGGCCACAACAATAACTCCACCGGCCAGCAATTTTCTGAAGGGCTATTTTCAAACTCGAGAGAAAGTGATTTCCATGAGTCAGTGAGAACTCGCGGACTGTTTCTCTTGGTTTATTTCGAGAGGATTAAAATTATCCCAAAAATTTGAATTCTTATTGGCTTTAAAAATACTGTTTTTACGTTGATGTAAGCCATTTCTCATGAAAATCTTGAGAGAAATTAGTTCTTGGATTATCAGAAAGTTACGATAGTGTGCTATACGATACTGAGCATGATCATAATTATTTTAGCAAATCACACGCTATCGGGATTTACAATAGTAGTTTGTGCAACAATAGTGGATATGAGGGGGGTGGGTGGATCAGTGGTAGAGCCTCTGCCTGCGGATCCAAGGGTCCCAGGTTCGAATCCCACCGTTGGCAGGGATTTTCTCATTTACTTTAATTATTTAAAATTAATTCTGATGCCTTGGTAGGATTCCACACTCGACCATTCACTGTTGGGTTCTAATTAACAGTGCTGTTCTTAAAGTGGTGCTGGGAAACAGTAACAAAGCCTACACCGAACACGAGGCTAATAACCTTAGTAGTTGATGTCGATGACACCAAACAAAAAATGGAAAAAAAAGGAAGAAGGGAAAAAAGAGGAGAAAGGGGAAAAGAGGGGAACGGGGGGAAAGTTTGTATGGGAAAATCGCTATTTTTTCTTAAAGGTAGAAAATTGAAAATTAGAAATATAGCTACTTATCATAAATAAAGAGACATTAAGGGAAAACGGAAGGTGTAAGTTTTGTTTTAGACTTTCGGTTGTTTAAAGGTAGGAACTTGAAAATTGGAATTGTAGCTAGATAAATTTAAAAAAATGAAAAAATAACTTTTAAAAAAATGTATTTTACTTTACAAACGATTTACTCTGATAAAAAATAAGGAATGACAATTTTACAATTTAACATATATTTATAAGTTAGCTTGTGCTGACGAAGCAGGTCGAAGACCGGCTTGCAAGCTTGCATATAGAGTTCATATACCTAACTCCTCCCCTGTTAGATGAAGGCTTCGGGTTCTTCAGAAGTCAAAGGCTGAATAATTTTGGGTTCCGTTTCTTTTTTGAATAATTTCTTCATGTTTGTTTTTCCACAAAAAACAATGGTTAGGATCGCCAGGGTGCTGATAAAAGACCATTGGAGCCAAGTTTCTGATTTTGGTTCATCGATGCCATCTATGGATAATTGATTGATTATTCATTATTGACTTTAATGAATATTTTGAACGACTGTTGAATAGGAGTATTGATACAGGATTCTTCATCTTTGATGAGGGCGGTGATGCAAACATCGGTTTTCATTTCCAACTTTTCTTATTGCCAAAGGTAGTTTTTTCCAAAAGGGATGTAGATATCTTCTATATATTGGTATGTTTTGTCAGTCAGAGCCAAATAAGGTTTTTCAGGTATGATAATGGTATCGTTTTTGGTAGGACTTGGGTTTAGAGGAAAATATTTGTATATTTTTGGATAAATCATATGGATTTCTATGGCAAAAATTATTTTATCACTTGTGAAATAACAATTAGTGAACATTAAGGAATACCAAAAATGTTTAATCTATATTTAAAATTTCGTAAGTTTTGTATATACACACCGCACAAAAATTATCGCATCACCAATGCTTTTAAATATTTTGGCTACAGTAAATTTATTTTTAAAATTTCTTAAGTACTCCCTGAATGGGCATTCTTTACTGATAAACTCGAGTCAAAAAACTGGTCGTTGCTTCTTTTGTTAGGTTCTTGTTTACTTTTTTCGGGAGAATGCGGATAGGCATACATTCCAATTTGAAATTATGCTGTTAATTTCTGTGTTTTCTGCTTTGATATTAAGTTGTACGATAAAGGTGCATACTATGGCTGGTCCACAACGTTTAACTCGCCATTTGACAGATGAAGAGGCCGTCATAGTAATTGCGCTGATTGAAGATGGGCGAAGTCAAAGGTACGTGGCGGATTTATTGGATGTACAACAGAGTACCATTTCAAGAGTTGTTCAAAGGCATAGGGCGACTGGACGGTAATCTAGAAGAGAGGGCCAAGGTCGTCCTAGAGTTACAACAGCTCTAGATGATCGTTTTTTACGACTTTCAGCCCTAAGAACACGACACTGCACTGCTCGAATGCTCCAGAATGACCTTTTAGCTGCCAGAAATGTTCGGATTTGCGTACAAACCGTACGTAATCATCTTCTAGAGCATGATATACGTGCAAGGGTTCTAGCCAATGGCCCGCGTCTTACCAGAGAACATCGAGTTTGCCGTTTATTACAATTTGCTAGAGACTATGTGGATGGGGTGTAGAAGAATGGTCCAATATCCTCTTTACAGACGAGTCCAGATTTTGTTTGTTCTCTTCAGACAGACGTATACCGAAGACCAGGCGAGCGACATTACCAATGCAACTTTCGTGAAAGGGAAAGTTTTGGAGGTGGGTCAATAATGGTATGGGAAGGAATATTTTTTCATGGGCGAACTGAGTTAGTAGCTGTTAATGGTGGTAGGATGATGGCTGACCGATACGTAAGGGATATTCTAGAACCTCATGTGGTTCCATACGGCCCTTTTATTGGCGAAAATTTTGTGCTAATGCACGATAACGCCAGACCGCACGCTGCCGCGATAGTGCGGGAATATCTTGAGGAGGTAAATATTGCTACATTGAATTGGCCAGCTCGCAGCCCAGACCTCAATCCGATAGAGCACGTATAGGACCACTTAGGTTGGGCGATCCAGCACCGTCAAGCTCCCTTCAGAACCCTTAATGAGCTTCAACGTGCAATAAACGAAATATGGAACAACATAGAGCAAGAATACATACATAGGTTGTTTGAAAGCTTACCAAGGCGAATAGATGCTGTAATAAGGGCAAGAGGAGGCAATACAAGATACTAAGAAAATTGTATTTTTCAAAAAATTTCACATTTTTCGAAGTATTTAATTTTTTTGGAGTGAAGTATTTAATTTTTGTAACGAAGGCAATATAATAGTATAATACTATACTTTTTCTACGCCTATGAAATAATTAAAATGCAGATTAAATTAAATTTACTCAAATAAACCATTTTACATTAATTCATATTAACTTTTAATAACATGGATAATAAAATGATTATTTATCAATTAACGGATTATGTTGGTGAATATTTATTGTGAAATTCTGGCAGTTCTGAATAGTAAGTGATGCGGTGGCCACATCCATTTTTTGATTTTCATTGACCTTGGTTATAGTCTCGGTGGTGGTAATAGTGTATTTGCTTTGTATTGAGTGAAGTATTTTTTGGGCAGTTGTCATTTTATTATTTAAGGAGTCGTTGATGTATCCCTCCGCCACCGTTGCGGACTTCCACCCCCCATGTCTTTTTAATGCAGTCATGTTGGCTCCTGCATCTACTAGTATTGTGGCAGACGATCTCCTGAAACTGTCTCCTGTATACATTTCGGGGTTGGGCAGATTTAAATAATTGGCAATTTGTTTTCCCATTGCCGAGAATTTGTTAATTCCTATATTTTGGACAGAGCATTTCCCATTTTGATAATTCAAAAAGAGAGACGGCGAGGCAACTGTGGGGGGACGAAAATCAATATATTTTTTAACCATTTCACAAAATTTTCCTGTTACGGTGAACTTTCTAACGACTTTTGTTTTTGTGTTGGGCACAGTAATTAGCATGGATGTATTAAAAACTTCAATATGCTCAATATTCATATTTCTTAATTCGTGACAACGACAGGCGCCCATTACACCAAGAATTAATGCTACCTGAAACAAAAATCAATGGCAAAATTAGTAAAATGGATTAACAACTTCAATGTTTAAAATTATGGGACTGTCTATTCGTCCGGGCGCTCGGACAAATAATAGATTGAGCTATACCTATATCCGGGCGTAAAAAATAATTGAAATATCTACTTTCAACCGTTTTTATTTTATTATTTTTCTTTAGTAAAATCAGACAGAACTTTAAATTTCAAAACTAACCGGTGGATCAATATACTCCAACATAAATTTTACCATTGGTAGAATTTTTAATCTTTTTTTTTTTAAACGAAACCAACTTTTTTGGGTGGAACTTGAACTAACCTGTGGAACAATATTCTCGAACAAAAAATATAAATACTTAAAAGAACATAAAAAGAAAAAATAAAATAAAAAAAAAACTGCCAAGGCCCAGAATTGAACCTAGGACCTATCGATCTACAGCTCGATGCCCAGTCCACTGGACCACGCCACACGATACCCATCTACTTGTGTTACAGGATTAAGAACAACGAATGATGACTCAATGCCCGGATATTTAGCGCAATCTACTATTCATATCCGAGCGCTCGGACAAATAGACAGTCTCTAAAATTGTTATAATTATGTTTATTTATTAATTCCTACCTTTGTTGCAAGATATTTTTTATCATCTGCATTTTCAATGAACATATTTATTTCATCTGGAGTAAATGTTTTGGACTTTTTCGCCTTATAGCCATCAGATTTGCGTTTAAGAAAAGTTTTTAACTTTCCGTAAGTTGCTATATTTATGTTTTGTCGTACCTCTAGTGTCGTTCGCAACATCGAATATTGAGTCCAGAGGGACGAAGATTTGTATTTTTCTGCTAGCTCTCCAAAGTAGGCTAGTAACACGTTTTCGGAAAACGAGGTAGTTTTTTTGCGGTCTCGCCAATCCATAAAAGCTTTATAGGCTTTTTCGTAAAGATTTCGCGATTTTTTAGGTAGCAAGTCTACCGATGTTATTTTCGCTGCTTCTACGATATCCGGTGGGGTATAATTTTCTTCGTCGCTGTTAATATCGTCCATTTCATCCATTTGTGTTTTGATTAGACAATTTATAGGTTTTTGAGACAAACTTTTACACTTTTTCAGCTTTCGGAAACAGAAGTGTCAAGCGCTGGTCAAGCGTGACAAAATTACAAATGACAACTGAGAAGCAGTGTTGTACAGGAATAATACTGTGGTGCCTTTTCCGTTGTCATGGGCAACTAATAAAACTGTTGGCTTATGAAAATTCGTGGCCTGTGATTGGTCAAATACCGTTGGCTTATGATTCATAAGCCAACAGATAAAAATAATGACTACTATTATTTAAAGAAAAAGCGTTAATAATTGACATATTATTCCATAGGCGTAGAAAAATTCTATTATGTTCGTTTTTGGTATTATTTATTTACCCTGTACATATTGATTTAAAATGAGAAATTTTATTTATGATTTATGTAATTACAAAGGTTCAATATGAATTAAACCAAATAAAAAATATTTTTAAAAAAGTACATGGCCAAAATATTTAGAAATATTAGTGATGCGATAATTTTTGTGCAGTGTGGAAATTCTAATAATTATTATAAACATTTGATCAAAAATATTAGAATATGTAGAGAATTTATAAAATTCGTCTGCCAAACCATCAATATAGGATTTATAATTTCCAATATATTATGAAATGTTCTTTTGATTATTGATTAGTGAATTTAAACTTTTTGAATATTTACATAATAACTAGAATTTTTAAATAAATTTATATTTTCTAATTTATTAGGTAATTCATTAATAATAGTACTAAATAATCATATTTGTTACTCAGAGGTAATAAGTGAATAGATTTTTTGAGATTCATGGAATTGTTAAATGTTTCGTGTGAGTTTATTGTCTCGGTAATTTGAGGGGTAAGGGATTGTATGTCTATGTCATGTAAAAAGATATGTTAGTAATAATGTGTGTGAAACCAAGTTTACAAGGAAGAATACCAGTACCCAGACAGCACACCAAATCCTTAGGATATCTACTGAACATCCCAATATCCACTGAATGTCCAGTCCATGGTGGATATCTATTTTATATCCATGAAATGTAATTTATAGACATGCAAATGTCCATAAATAATTGTAATTATATAGCAAATTATTAAAAAATTACGCCATTGTACTCGCCATTGTGGCTAATAGTACCGTTGAGATATTTAAAATTAATTTTTTTAAGGTATATTCAATATCCCATGGACATCCACTATAAATATAAATATATCAAAGTCTAAGCGCGGACGCAAACCATCGTGGATATCTACTAGATGTAATTTTTGATTTTGCTTCCTAAGTATAGATGGCGATACCACTTTCGTATCTACTCATGCTTAACCCGCCGTAATTGAGTTTGATCGACATTGTTTCACAAACAGACTTTATTAGAGACTGAAGTCGAGAAGTTCCATTATTGCTGAAGATTCCTAATAAGGATGATTTTCTCCTTAGTAGGCAAAATCAAAGGCAGATTGTTAGGAATATTTTTTATACCTCTATTTTCTTTCGACGTTATTCAATAACCATTGGTTACTTATGAACCTCTACTAAAAATAATTATAAAATATTTATCTGAATTTCTATATTCTGGGATATAGACGGACATTTGGTTGGATATCCACAAAATATATTCTATGGATATATCTGGGATTTCTTGTATTGTCTGGAGATACTCATTAGATATTTTGCTGAATATTCATAGGATATCTTCTATATTCTGGATATAGACGGACATTTGGATATCCATATTAGTTCCACGGAATATTTCTGATATCCTGTGGATATATTGGATATCCACAAAATATATTCTATGGATATCTCTGGGATTTGGTGTGTTGTCTGGGTAACTATTATCTCTTGAGTTTTAGTTTTCGTCATCAGTTTCAACAGTATTAGTACGGTCATTGTCATTAGTATCGGCGTCATTTTGTCCCTCTATAGAAGAAAACGATTTCTTAAGCTCCTTTATATGAATAATATATTTTTATTTTTACTATTTTCAATTTCTACTTTATTTCTATCTAATAAGTTCGTTATAGTAAATGGTCCAATAAACTTATTATTTTTCTTATTCCTATAGTATGGATTTTTCTTATGAACTAACTACTTGATTAACCTTAAATTCTACATTTTCATTACCATTTACATTATGTTTACTAATTAAGTTTTCTTTATCTTTAACTAAAGATTCGTTAATTTTGTTATAAACATGTTTTAGCTTATCTTTATAATTTTGGACATAACTTGAAAATAATTCTTTAGGCATATATATTTCTTCAGGATTTCTGGAATTTGTATGTCCGAATACAAGCTCGAAAGGTGTGAAATCAGTCGCAGTGTGTATTGAGCTATTATATCCAAGAACGGCATAATTAATTAAATCATCATCATTAGGGTACAATTCTTTTAGGATTCGTAAATGTTCGTTCAATAATTCCATTCGACTCATGGTGATTTTTTATTAACATTATTTGTTCATCGATATCTTTAATATAATTTACTAAACGTGTACACATGACTAATTTTAAAATATCCTTTTTAAATATTTCTGTATATATTTCATTAAATTGAGGTACAAATTTTCTATCATCAAAATATATATGGTAGGTTTTATTAGAACCTAAATAATTTTTTTAGAAAATCTAAGTATTATTTGTTTTCGATTATTTTCTAATGGTAATTTTAAAATTATTATTTTTTGTTTATTATAATTTTCGGTTTTAACAATTATTTGTTCATTATTTTGTTTAAAAACTAAGATTTGATTATTTTTATTGTTCATTATTTTGTCTAACATGAGAATGCCATCATTTTCGACTTCTTTCGAAAGAGAATGTGGAGTCTCATCAGAATCAGATTGATTTGGAGGTTTTATGTGAATATCTGAGATTATTTTTATTTTTGATATATTTTTTTGTTTATAACTAGGGCCAGCTTCTTCGAAATCTTTATCAGAATTGTAATTATAGGGGTTTTCGGCTATATTTTTTAAAGTTTCTAAGCTTTCTATATTTATATCACCTGGGTTATTATCTGTGGATTCAGTTTCAAGAGCATTTAATTTAATTCTACTAAATCATCTGCATTACTGTTAAGTTTGCCTTTTTTGTAAACTATTTTGTAATCATACTCCTCCAATTTGAGGCGCCAACTTATTAATTTTGAATTGGGTTCCTTCAAATTGAACAGCCAGACTAACGGGCGATGATCAGTTTGAATAGTAAAGGTTTTCCCAAAGAGATATGCACGGAAATACTTGCATGCCCACACAATTGCGAGAAGTTCTTTCTCTATTGTGCTGTACCTCTGTTCCGTTTCGTTAAGAGTTCGTGACGCGTACGCCACTGGTTTATCCTGACCTACGATACCTTGAGATAATACTACACCGAGGGCAACGTCTGATGCGTCGGTGGTTAGTATAAAAGATTTAGAAAAGTCAGGATACTGAAGAATCGGACTATTACATAAAATTTTCTTACAAGTATTAAAACATTCAATAAAATTTTGATTGTGAATTACTTTCGCATTCTTTTTCAAACAGATAGTCATAGGTTTTGTAATATTGGAAAAATCTTTAATGAATCTACGATAATAGCCTAACAGACCCAAAAATAATTTTATTTCTTTTTGTGTCCGTGGAATTGGGAACTTTTGAACAGCCCTTATTTTATCGGGGTTAGGTTTCACTCCCTCAGGTGTGATTACGTGACCCAAATAAGCAACTTTTCTGTAAAAACTCAGATTTATCCAGTTGAATTTTGAAATTTGCTTTTTTCAACCTATCAAATACATCTCTAACTCTAGAAATATATTCTTGTAATGAAGTGCTAAATATTAAAATATCATCTAAGTAAACAATGCAAATGACATTACTTAATCCTCTTAGGACATTGTCCATGTCTCTTTGAAATATCGATGGAGCATTTTTAAGTCCAAACGGCATACGAGTAAACTCGTAGTGGCCATTGAGAGCCGTAAATGCCGTCTTTGGTATGTCTTGTGCATTAATTTCTATTTGATGATAACCGGACGCTAAGTCTAAGGTTGTAAAATAATTCGCTCTATCTAACTTATCTAACATTTCGGTAATGTTAGGTATAGGATACTTATCACCTAATACTTTTCTCATTTAACTTCCTATAATCTATAACTAAACGATAATTTTGTTCACCTGTCTTATAGACCGGGAGGTAACGACAGAAATTTTCGGGTCATTTTCGCAAGTTTAATTTTTTTTATATGAGTTATGCAAGTAATATGTAACTCTAATATGAACGTCTTTCGACGCACCCGTACGACAGGGGGTTGCAGGAGGGTTGCAACTACAGTAAAAAAATTATAAAAAAAAATCATTTTCGCATGCATGAAACTTTTTGTACAAGTTAATTTAAAGAAATAAAATTTAGAAAATATCGTCCTCCACCTGTATTTCACGACAAAATACGTCTTCCACCTACCTAAATAAGCAAAAAAAAAATGAAAAAAAAATTATATTCGCAAAGCTGAAATTAAGTGTGATGCTAATTTTTATAATAAGAAAGCTAAAAATAATAGTCTTCCATCGATACAATACAACAAAAGTCGTCTTCCAAGCTGATAAAGGTGCGCGTCACATACGGCACGTGCTAGTTATAAATTCCAAAACGGAACTTTTATTTTTAAAAATTTTATTAAGCAAAAATACACTTAAATAGATATTTAAGACAACTCTGAACTAATGCCTACACTAAAGCTACCTCAAATAACAATAATAAGAATAAGGTTTTACTCCTATTTATAAACTAAAAATGATTATTTAAAAAGATAATTAAATTATGACATAAAAGAGTCTATTATGTTCACAATATATAACTCCTCCCTGCTTAAGTTTTAAAAAATATGGAGTTATTTTTCAAAACATCTTCTGAGGGATTTTCTAATTCAATTTCTTCGTTTTTTTTTCTTCTATATCTTCTTAAAAGTTGTCTTCTATATTTAATTAGTATTAAAATAATTATGCAAATAAAAATTGCAAAAATTGTTCCAAAGTCCTTGAATAATTAATTTTTTTTTAAATTTCTTTAATTGCCCTTAATTGTTTAGAAATTTGATTAATTTCATATAAATCATTAAAATCTAATTTAGTATAGGTTTTATAAAAATTGATAAGTTTTGAAATTTTCTTCACGTCGAGCTTTGGTAGAATGAAAGGCTTTCTTGCTCAATTGAATGTTGTTGATATATCTTCTTTCGTTGGTCCAAATTTCACAAGATTTAGGCATTTTGATTAATACAGGTGACCCTATCTAGATATACTGGTTATTGTTACATTTTGAAAGAATTTGTTTAGGTTTTGACGGGATTATTAAGACTTCATCGACTGCGATTTATTCGAATACTGATTCTTCTAAATTAAAATTTAAAATATTACAATTTGTCAAAGTTTTTCTTTCAAGAAGTTGGTGAGTACTATTTATTATCGCTGGGAATGAAATTCTGTAGACAATAATACATTTCTTCAAGGGATGGACATTCTTCTCGTTCAAACTGTATATCTTGATGTTTTCGTGCCAAATAGGGGAATAAAGGAGTATATATTTTTTGGTTTTGGATAATTGGAAATAAATGATAAAATTCAAAGGTATCGCTGTTAAAAATAGGAAAATGTATTGCAAAAATTAACTTAGATTCTGAAATTGATACTTGCGTTCCTAAGAATTGATAATACGTTAATAAATTTGTAAATTTCGGAATTTGATCAACATACTCGTATATTTTATGTAAATATTTTATGTTGTTTGCAAATTTTGCAAAGGTTGTGGCATTTTCTAAATTATCTATAAAATAAATTGCCATTTGACAATCTAAATCAATTTGTGATATAATAGCCTGACAACTAATATAACTTTCAAGTATATCGATTCTATTATAAATAGCTGCTTGAATTTTTTACATATCAACTTTAAATTTTTCTTGAATTATGCTTAACATTGTGATTGATTTATTATAATGATTAACAAGCCTTTTGTACAACGAAATTTGAAGATTTGTTTCACTGATAATATTTTTTGATTTACTTGTAATGTTTTGATAGTCTTCGTCATCAGAATCAAGATTCCCAAATACCCATTTGTTAATTTTTCCAATTGCATTTATTATTTGAGCTCTTTTATGTCTTACATGAGGAACTAAATTATTAATCTTTTTCTGAAGAGTAATTATTAGATATTCTGTTCTTGTTAACATATTTTGCGATAAGCTATGATAAGATATAGGATTAGTTGCATTAACATGAACTATACTATGTTTTATCGATTCAAAATGATTAACTAAATTATTAACTTATCTAACTACTTCTTCTAAATCTAAATAATGTAAAAATGTATGTTTGAAATATATAAGTTTAGCGTTTCCTAAAGGAAGCATAAAATTTTCAATCGAAGGGATCTGTATATCAGAAGATGTACTATGTATTTGGTATACATAAATGACTTGTAGAACTTGTACTTGGAACAGCGTCGTTATCAAAATGGATTTCATTTTCGTTGGTATCCTGTAACAATTTTTATAAATTATTTTTCGATCTTCTAACAATACTTTTATGATAAGTTCTCTTATCCGTTTTTATTAAAATACCTTTATCTTCAATGAAATTTGCCTTTTTAAATTTTAGTAATTTTTTACTGCTTGATTTTGTTTTGACAAAACATGAATTTTGATTGGAATAGTTATCTAGTTCAGATCTCTTTTTACTTAATTTGTTTATTAAATTTTCTTTTACTTCTTCGTTACGTTGTTTAATTTTGTTATACATCTGTTTACTAATTTGTTTATGATCTTGTACATAATTAGAAATTATTAAGTGATCGTCTAAATCAAAGGGATTTGGATTATCAATGTGTCCTTTAATTATTTCAAATGGCGTGAACTTTGTCACTGAATATTATTATAACAAAATACAGATTTATTAATTAGTCGATCTGGTGTGAAATGTTTGTTTTCTTCTTGTAAACATCTATAATGTTCTAATAGACTTGAATGAAACCGTTCCACTGTGGAATTTGTATTATCATTTTTTTGTAGTAGTGATCTATAGTTGGATATGGTGTAGTTTAGAGAAATCTTCTAAATCGAAATTTTTTAATTCTGTTCAGTAGTATAGGGATGTATGTGCATATTGTGCAACTTAATGAGCTACCCCCTCCTCCAAAATTTGTGAACCGGTTTGACCGGATACCTGATTGATGACCTCATTATATAAATCATATAAACCCATGTATGTCCAAAATGTGCAAACCGGTTTAACCGGATCCTGAATAGAATAACTAGCTTGAGTGGTTGATGACCTCATTATATAAATCATATAAACCCATGTATGTCCAAAATGTGCAAACCAAATTTTCAAGTTAATAACCTGAAAATCTAGTTTGGTGGTCAGAGGGTTAATGACACATGTCTAGACACTTGATATTCAACAATACATACACATACTCACATATCAAATATATTAATCAAAAACAAGATAGAATTTAAAGAAAGGTTATTTTGACTACAACTTTTACATATTTTACTCTTCAATTATTCAAAATTATTCAAAATTTCAATTATTTTAGTTAATTATACTACAAGAACTTTGAAAATACTCAAAAACAAGAAATAATTTAGGTACCTAAATTATTTTTTGAACTGGCAAAAAAAGTTATTTTTGTTTTATTGTTCATAAAAAATGAACCAGCTGTATACCATAATAAAAATCATTAGTATAATAACGTAAAGCAAAAACCAGATTAAATACAAAAAATATAATTATAAAAATTATTGGTCGTGATAAATTCACAATTATTATGCCCATCCTGTATATTCTGAAGATAAAGAAAATGTATTGAAGCAATCACACACCTGCATAAAAGGTATAAAAATGTATACTAAAAATAAATTCCAATGATAATTATATGTATAAGTTTCTTAAAAAAGAGACTTCAATGCAATACAAAGAAAATGCATTAAACCAGCTATTTTCAACCGTTGGTACGGCGGACCATTAGTGGTCCGCGGAGAAATTTTACTGTCACGCAATTTGCTATCCGCAATTGTTTTTTAACAAATCTACTGGTCCGCGGGCCAAAAAAGGTTGAGAAACGCCGCATTAAACCACCATTTGTTTAAAAAATGCAAGTTATTATAAAAAGTATTCTTAAAATAAAATCCAACAACTATAAATGTTATAATTGCATGTCTGAGATTCGTAAACAAGATTCCATATAAGAAATACATTAATTATAGTATCCGAGCCCAAAACAAAATTGCAAACATAAAAATGTATAATGATGTAGCATCTGTAGAATGGAAACATATTTCTAACAAGAAATATAATTATAAAAATTATTGTTTGTGATAAATGCACAATTATTATACCCATCCTGTATATTTTGAAGATAAAGAAAATGTATTAAAGCATTCACGCACCTTCATAAAAGGTATAAAAATGTATACTAAAAATAAATTCCAATAATAATTATATGTATAAGTTTCTTAAAAAAGAGACTTCAATACAATACAAAGAAAATGCATTAAACCAGCACCTGTTCAAAAATGCACGCAATTATAAAAATTATTCTTAAAATAAAATCCAACAACTATAAATGTTATAATTACATGTCTGAGAGTCGTAAACAAGATTTTATATAAGAAATACATTAATTATAGTATCAGAGCCCAAAAAAAAATTGCAAACATAAAAATGTATAATGATGTAGCATCTGTAGAATGGAAACATATTTCTAAATAAGGCAGGTGTTATTGGTAATATATTTCTGCAAGTAATTTTTTTATTTTTGGGTGGAACTTGTGGGAAAATATTGTAGCAAGTAGTCAGATTGTTGCATCGGCCATGTGTAATGTTGTGTGCATCGTGGATCGTGTGCATTCAGGATTGTTGTTAAAAGTTAAGAGGGTCAGTGAAAGAAGTTATATCAGTATCAACCCAGCATAAGGTATTTTTATATCTATATTATACTTATTCTTTAATGATTTTATATCTTTTACATTCATAGGATGTTTCCTAAAATGTTCCCAGGTTCGTGAAATAGTATAAAATGGCGACACTCAGAAAAATCATTGTGCCAAACCAAAAGAGTAACGAACAAGTTGGCCACATTTGGAGCAGTTGGATTTATATAAATTAATGTTTTTTGCCAATAAAATTTCATGTATTTAAACTTTTTTCTTTTTAATTATAATTATTTCATTTACCTACTAATTTTGTCTTATTAAGTGACCCACAGTTCTTATAGAAAAGTTACAAAGGAGTAACAATATCAAATGTAACGTCATGGTGACGTTTCAAATAAGTATAAAGAATAACGACAAAGGTGACATTAAAAAAACGTAATAAACACGTCATATTTAGGGTGAAAAGGTCGTCTAAATATGACGTCATTTAGGCTGTGACATATTCACGTCATTTTACCGTTATTATCACGTTAGTTTTCAGAGGATAAATGACGTCCTGTATGACGAAAATAAGATGTCATAATGACGTCAGTCTGCTGCCTGGGTAACGTGGCAACTTAGTTTTGTATATCTCTTTCATACGGTATTTCAAGTATTTATAAATCAAATGTAACTGGAAATTTAGTTAAATGTTAATCTTCTCGTTTACCGATGTTTATCTACCATTATTTGTTTTTATTGTAGTTAAAGCATTTTGTATTAGGGTTGCCACCTTTTCATTTAACAAAAACCGGACCTTTGTGAAATTTCTAAAAAAAAAATTGCTTAGCTTATAATTTTATAAACAAAGTCCTTCTGTCGAGCTTCCAAAAAAAGAGGTCCTCATTTTATAATTTCATAAACCAAGTCCTTCTATCTAGCTTCTAACAAAGTTATCAGATATTCCCGGACATTTTTATAATTTTATAAACCAGATCCAGGTCCTTCTGTCGAAAACTTCTACAAATTCCGGACATTTTGATAAAATTTACAACAGGCATTGTAATCTAAAACGAAGAAAATGGTTCAGAAAATAGTGTTCTATTTTATAGAGGATCCTTACCAATTCTACTCAAATGTTTAAATAATAACTAATTATAAAATAAATTCTCAAAGTTTAAAAAACAGAAACATGACATATGACAAGAAAAATTGACAAGTGGCAATTGGCATAACCGTTTCAATCATATTGTGATGTTCACAGTACTTCTTGTGGATCAGGGCAACCGTTTCCCCTGTAAATAGTTGGTAACAAGTTTGTTTGACCTCGACAGTAGCGCGCTGAGCGCGTTATGATGAACTATAATTCGGTATAGTCGGTAAAGTAGAAAACTACTAAGTAGAGCGATTTAAAAAATGGCGGGCTTTAAAATTTATGAAATTGAAGCAATTTCAAGTAACATTTTTCTATTTTACAGCTTTTACTTACAATAATTGAAACAATCAATAAGTAAAATGAATTTTTATTGTAAGTAAATGCTGAAAAATAGAAAAAGTCACTTGTTTTAAATGAAAAATAAAAACATTTGTGATAAGTTTATTTTATTTAGAATAGGTAACTATGTCATTATATTATATTAAACATCATATTCACAATAAACAAACACAAATATTGCAGAGTAAAATGTAAGATAACAATGTGACAATTATTTTACTATTAACAAAAACTGGGTACATATTTAAAAAAATTATATTTTCAAAAAAATTAAAAAGAAACAAAACAGTCATATCTATAAATACAATTATTGTTTTAAAAATCCTTAGTATTGACTTATTATTACATACAAAAGATTTGTTCCAACATAAACCAAATCAGTTTGTGTACTGTCGGGATTCTGCGCAGTCTAGAATTTGTGTTCCAACAAACCTTAGACTCGAAACTGTACAAAAACATAGTGTTCCAACCAATGAACTGGAGTGGGGTAGAATGCTTGTCAATAGGCTTGAGATGCGACTCTATGGACAAAGACAGGTTATTTTTTATCTCACTCGGGAGTATTTATAACAACTATTTTCTATTTCACTTTGTTATTGTCTGATCCACCAGCTTGTGGATTGAACAATAACAATGTGAAATAGAAAATGGTTATTATAAATGCTCCCGAGTGAGATGAGAAATAAAAATGGCTGCGCCCATAGAGTCGCATCTTGTTCTATTGATACAATATGCACATTGGCTTTCTACCCCACTCCAGTTCATTGGTTCCAACACAACCAAAATTAATCGATTTGTGTACTGTCAAATCAGTTCCTGGGTCTGAATAGGAACGAATTGTCAAGACATGCGCTAAGCCGCAATAAACTGAACATTTCGTGACTGTAATTATATTATTTGTATCTATTATCTCCGACAGTTCTGATTTGTATTTTTTAATCGAGCTTAGTCTTCATAGTTTTTGTTCATGATCATTTATTTTATTTTGTGGTTTATTATTGTAATAATGCGTCTGTTGAATTTAAAAAATGTGTTCCAACATAATCGAGTTCCGAGTTGAGTCCCAATCCCCGACCAGTACCTGACAAGTTGTCAATTACTAGTCATCGACAGATTGTCAACAATAAGTTTTGGACTGGTTTATGTATTGTTCCAAGATCGTTGTTGGAACAAACCTAGAATATAGGTAATTTTTCACAGAAAACAAAATAGTTAATATTTACAATTAATTTAAAATAAAAATGTTATACCTACATTTTGATCTTAATTTTACTTACTAAGCGCCGATTCCACCGTTGTGTTAAACGGAGATTAAAATGACATTGTTAATATAAAAATGTCATTTTAAACTTCGTTTAACACAACGGTGGAATCGGTTCTAAGCCAACCAATTTTTCCTGATCAATTCAATTTTAATATAATAATATATGTAAAATTAAAAGATTGTTTTATGTCTGATTTACAAAAACTTTAAATTATTTATTCTAAATCTCTGTAAAAGTTTATCAGGCAACAAAATTTTAATGAATGTTCATGCAACCCACTTAGTCAAGCATTTTTTTTTCTGACTCCTTTGTCCATTAATATTCTCAAGCTCTATTGAGTTGCCTAAACATATACGAAGACCAGTTGGTTAGGCAACTCTGGCACTGTACCACTCTTTTATCCTTTTACCCATCTATCTATCCATCTATTTCAGTCCAGCTTAGTTGCAATGCCCATTGCAAAAGTCTCCATACCCACGGATATCTAAAACAAAACAAAATAATAAAGATGCAGTGTATCTTAAAATTAATAATTAACATAGGTTTATATTCTTTTTTAAATGCTTAGAAATATCTTTAGTTTTTTATAATAAAAGGTACACAAATTTTCAACAATTTCGAAAAACAGACATCTGATTTATGCTCTTGGTAAACGAACCATGGAAAATTAACATGTTCCTAAAATATAAAATTAATTTTTTAACAATGCATTCTATATGTCCATATTTGGGTAGTATTTGATAAATATATTTATAAATAGTACCCAAAAAATTGAACAATTTCTTTTTGAGCATAAATCAAATGCCTTCTTATCATATTCTTTTAAATGTGTAAACCTATGATGAGGTACCTGCTCGTAAATTGCCTGTACACACTTCCCATTTCTTACACGCGGTTTCTCTATTAAAGATTTCTGGACACATTCAATTTTATCATTAAAAAATTCTACTTTCTTTTAGCTGATGTTATATTTGAAAAAGATAGTTTAATCAAAACATCACTAATTACATTTATTTTTGCAAGTAAATTTGATGAAGGCATTATAAGTTAATGACATCCTTAGAACCTCAGTATATTTTTACAGCTATAAATTACTTAAATCTAAAATAATTAATTAAATTTTACTCGCCTACATTTTCTAAAAACATATGTCATTTTTTAGTGCAACATAACCTAATTTATTATCAAAGCCAGATTTACACCACTTCTTAATATTCAAATTTAGCTTTAACTTTATATATTTATATTAATTATCCCCGTATTTGTTCATATATTATATTAAAGTGATATTTAAGAGATTGCATTAGTAAAGTTATTGATTTCCTTAATATTTATTCATTTTTTAATTATTATATGAGTGTAAAAACGGCTTCGTGAAGCGCGATATGATAAACTACAAACAAGGAAACAATTCCCGCCTATTATTCAAACCTTTTGTTTTAGTTTTTCTATGTTGTGAATACTTTTTTAGCAAATTACTTTATTACGTTGTGTTCAGAGATAAGGGAGATAAAGATAGGAAACGCCCATAAGAAGCCAATGCTTAACAACGACCAGCTTTTTCGCAGTTAACATCTGACCCACTATGTGGCGCTTTCATCGATATCAAACAACGCAGCGGGAAATTTAAAAACCTGATAATAAAGGTTGTACAAACACCGATTGCACTCTTATGTTCTTGTAAATAAACTTAAACAATATAATAACGCTAAATTATTTATTAAAAAGAATACTACACTTACAGTCGATTAATTATTGTAAATCTATATTCATCACAAATATTTTTTAATTTTTGATCGTTATTTGTAACATTGCATTTTTGATTTTATTTTCCAAAAGAATGGCCAAGTGTATCTTATTTAAAAATGTTGAGTGCATATTCAATAATGGGAATTCATATATTTTTCTTCCTATATCAAATCTTCTTTCTAACGTTTTGAAGCCATTTATCTTGTTCTAAAACAATAAATAATACATAAATACCTACTTTGTGACAAAACTTGATTACGATTTGTGTTACATATCTTACCTACTTTGGTTAATTAAAGAAGGCCACATTGGGGTTGTTAAATTTGTTCATGTGGCATGTGTTACTAATGCAATACGTTCTCAGACTTATTATAATATTACAAAATATAATTATTGTCCTCAAATTTCACACAAAAACAGCCCCAAATATTTCGCTTAGTTCATCTAGAGGACAACATAATCATGAACTCAAAATTTAAATTCAGGATTCTTCGATATACATAAAACTAACTGACATTTATATTTTATATTTACAAACTGTCCACGTCTACTGCCTGTCTCAGTGTTGCCAACTGTACGGTTTAAGTCGTATTAATACGATTTTTTAACTCTCTGTACGATGTACGATTGCATCAGTGATATCGTACGTAAAAATACAATCTTCACTTTTTTAGTAGAATTATTTAAATATCTGCAACAACTTCAGAACATAAAACAATAAAAATCAAAAACTATTTGCAAAGATTCAAGGCCGTTCGTAATTTCTGAAGGCAGTCATTTTCGTTCTGACTTATCGTGATTTTGACCATGGTGATTTTGTACACCGACTATCACGGCATAAGAAAAGCTTGCATGCAAAATTTCACTTTCAAGTGACAGTCATTGATTACTTTAAAGTTTCATGTATTTTCTTTAGTTTTTTTTTTCGTTGTATACATTTTTATAAATGGATAAATAAATTATCATGCCAAAGTTTTTTTTTTAATTTTTTCATTCCATTTAAGTTATATTATGCTATGCATGTATCTATTGTACAATTTTTTTGTCGAAATACCATTTTTCTACTCTACTACTACGATCTCTCAAAAAAATTATTTGACAACACTGGTCTCTCTACAAACGATGTAGACCTGTAATTAACATCTGAGATGCTAGATGACGCCATCGTTGCTGCGGTCGTCGCGTGTCCAATCTTTATGTCCCTAATCTCTGGTTGTGTTAACATAACAGGTAGGTTAACTAGGTAAATAACAAATAGAAGTTTTGCGAGGTTTTGATTTCCCTCAACAACTTCTCATGAACGTTGCATTTACGTTGTATAGTAATGTTATTACGTTCCCTTAATGCAACATCGCCAAAGGCTTGGCAACGTTATGTGCTAGCTGGGTAATTTCTAATTCTAAACGTTATTTCTTGGAGTTTTGTTTCTTGGGTCCTGCTCGGAAGCAGTAATATCAAAGGTTTTAACGTGTTTTGAAACTCGAGTCTGTTTACTGGAAACGGTCGTATTGTGTAGTCTAAATTTTGTACTAAATTGGTATAGGCACAGTTTATTGCTAAAGAATCAGTTAGCTCACTTTTGACTGCTGTTTGAATATGGGCGGTTGTCATATATATTGTAAGTATTGGTTATGATTTGATTCTGTATGCGCCAGGGATACAAAAATCCGAGATGCGCAGTGTATAATCTGGAAAAATTGAGATCAAAAGTGCCGACGCAGAGTGAGCGAACTGATTCTTTAGCTATAAACTGTGGTATAGGTAAGTAAATAATGTATTTTTACAGATAAATAATCTGGCTCTGAGGATACTCTTTGTTTTTGCAGGATTAATTTTCATTTTGTTTTTAGTTAGATAGGGTATTAATCTCCTGTTTATATGGATGTCCAGGCTTCTTGTCGCTCTTTTGGCCGAGTGGTTACTTTTAAACAAGCAGATGTCATCGGTCATAATCGAGTTTAAGTGAGGCGACAATACTGAGCCCTGGGGTACTTCCGCCAGCGCAGAGTAGGGTCCTGTTATTGTATTGTTTATTTTAATATTGTCAGTTATGTATGAATATATTATTTTTACAACGTGAATGGGAAAATCATTCACAAGCATTTTATGAATTAAACCACAGGTCCAGACGGAGTCAAAAGCTTTTTCGATATCAAGCGCCACTAGCACCGTTTGCTTATTAATGTTTGACGCCTCTTTGGCACTATGTACGATCCTGATGATCTGTGCAACGGTGCTGTGTCCACTTCTGAACCCGTACTGTTCCTGTGGGATAAGTCGTAGTTGTTCTTCGAATTTGTTAAGTCTGTTTAAAATGATTTTGCCCACTATTTTTGAAATTGTATTTAACAGCGAGATGGGTCTATAACTGTCAATTCTATTTGGGTTTTTGCCCGCTTTTAATATGGGTATAATATTTGCAATTTTCAGGCAGCTAGGGTAGTGTTGCAGCCTGAAAATTTAATTTCCTATGTAGTTAAGTTGTACAACCCCCTTTTCAGTTAAATTTTTGATTAGATTACGCTGTTGCTAATATCATCCGAGCCCGGAGCTTTCCTATTTCTGTAGTATTTAATTGTTTCCCCTGTCTCTTTAGGAGAGGTGTAAAATGAGTGTGGTACTCGTACTGGGTCCGTCGCCCCTAGTTCATTTACTATAAATATGTTCTATTAGATTTTGTTGTGCATTATTTACTTGATCGATTCTGAAATTTGTTTAAAAGTGTTCGCCAAAGGCTTGAGCTTTCTCGTTGTCCGTTGTGTGTTTTGTCCTAGTTTCAAAGTAGGAAGTTGTGAAGAGGGTTTTTTTATACCTTTTCACAGAGAATTGTCTCTCGGGTTGATTTCAGACAGGGTTTTTTGCCATATGGTGTTACGATGTTCTTTAACCTTAATCATTCGTTTTTTAACAATTAATAAACATTACTTACATTTTTTTAAAAAAAGAATTAAAAAGCCACGCCCGGCGTCTCCCGATACCTTCTAACCCCATGTTAAAATGCCTAATTAGGCTATTAGGCATTTCACGGACCTGTTAAAATGTTGCCCGAGGGTTATGGCATGGCAATCCTGTTGTCGTTGACAGGGTCAATGATAGTTATATATAGATTGCTCAAATCGGGTCGTTTTTCAAGCAGCCATATTTCCTCGCTAGTGCTCATTAATCAGAATCGGTTTAGCAAAAATTTGTTTTAAAACCAATTTTTAGTCTTTTAACATACTTATTAAAAAAATAATTAACTGTATTTTTATTTCAATGCATATGCTTATGTTCATTTTGAAGAACATGAAAGATCAATCTTCTATACAACTATCCATATCATTGACCCTGTCAAATCACCAGGCTCACAGGGTTGCCATATCATAACCCACCTTGCAGCCATTTTCTTTGGAATACCTAATTAGCCTATTATTGTTAGTTTTTTTTTGTAGGAGTAGGAATAAAGATTCCCAAAGATCTTTTCATATAAAATTAAGTAGGTATGTACACGTTCGGATTTTTATATATACTTATTTGTAATTCTTCATTATGAGGATGTTTTTGAACTTAGGTACGCATAATATATTTATCATTTTGTTTTTTTTTATTGCTTTTAATAGATTAGGGATTATAGGGTAGGAATTATATTATTATATATTTTATAACATTTTCTTCGAAATTTACATTTCTCTGTACACTTCTCTAGTTATTAAAGTTTCGTCACTACTCCGGAAACATTCCTATGACCATCACAGGAAAAGGGCCCATATTGTCACATAGCGGAGGGCCGCCGAGAGCCATGTTGAGGCCCCGGAGCAAAACAATGTCAAGGGCCCTCCCCCCACATATATTAATTTCTTTTTTTAAAGCTGCCGGCCCCCCTGAGGCCCTGGTATTTTGCTCCTTGCCCCTCCCTCTCATCGGACCAGTATATCGCACATGGGTAGATAAGAATCTACTTTTCGCAATGTCAAATCTGTAATTCCTAATTTAATTTATAACCCAGATAGCATTAAATATTGTTTAAATATTTTTAAAAAATGTTTTTTAAACATTTGTAGCGACAGATTCTTAAATATTCTCTAAATATATTCTATATTATATTTATAAAATATTAGTAAAAAATATTGAATAAATATTTGTAAAAAAATATATATGAAATATTTTGTTATGTATTTTAAAAATTCCCTTTATTTGGGAATAAAGGTTAGAAACGCTTGGACCCATCAATGTTTATTTTGATGGAGTCGTTTTATAACATAAAAATTTGCCTCCCCTTTCAAACTCCACCAGTTGACAGCCATACCCCTCAATTTTTTTTAAATAACAAGGTCGGTCCTATCAGACTTTGCTATATATTTAAAAATTCGATGAGCTATCTGTCAAGTGAAGGGGGTGCACGGGTAAACACATTTCTGATATTATAAAAAAATACAAATAAAATAGAAATTGACGAGTCCGACCGTTTTTCACCAATGTTTTAAAGACATTTTCAGAATGGGAGGTTTATAGAAATTCATAAAAAAACAATAAATTGTTTATTTTTAAAAGAAACATATATATATATATATATATATATATTAAAAATCAACCTCTAAAACTGATCTGTTTCATCTGGCAAATCCATTTCACTAAAAATAAAACAACAAATAAAAATCACAATATTTATATAAACCATGTATTTTTTTTAAGTTTATAAAATCTAAATATATATAAACACTTACTCTACTACTACTCCATTATTTTTCTTTGATGTTAATCTCGACTTGGCAGTGGCCAAGAATAGAGAGACTGATTTTTTTATTCCTTCATCAGTAACGTTGGGATGCCTCCTTCTAATTGCACCTGAAATTTAAACGGAAAAATGTAGACATGTGAATCATCTTCCATAAAAATTAAATAAAATTGAAAAATAAAAAGTCTACAACAAAAAATTACGTTATATTATTCTGATTATGTAAAAAATATATTTATTTAATAAAAAAAACTATACTAACCAAAAACAGCTTCATACAATTTCATATTGCAAAAAGGAATTTTCTTTTTTTTTCCTTGACCACTGTAGTATACAGCCAGTTGCCTAGCAAAAAGCTTCTGCATTGCCAAGTAAGCACTTTTATGAGGATTGTCTCCTCCGGCTAAATAAAGATAGTTTACCTGAAAATTAATATTGCCATGAGAAAAAAATATATATTATAAAAGTACACTACATATTGCAGTGGTCTCCCATTGGTGTGAAGGATATTTTTTCAACATAATTTTATGTCAAAGTTGCTTTTTAGTTGTAGAACCATAATAAATAAACTTACCAATTCTTTCATATAACGAGATTCATGGATTAATGAATCTACTTTCTCCAACTGTTCCTTGGTCTCGCAAGGAAGTAAATCCAAAATGGCATTTAAAGTTTGTGGTATGGTAACATTTGTAGGATTATTCGATGAACTATTTAAGAAATGTTCCATTCTAGATAGAACAGCTTTGGTTTCCCTCATATGGTATTTTATTTCTGTCAGTTCCTCCAGTATTGGGGTTAAATCTGGAAAAGAATGAAATTAGCAGTTTATAAATTTGATGATATTGGTTCCTAAATGTTATATAATTATTCTTAGCTAGTCTATTTCAGTTATGTACCTGTAGAAATCTGCTGCACCTTAGATGAAGTAGGCATCAAATTTACATCGTTGATTGTCAATGTTTGAGTGTGACTTGAAACATCATCAGGCTCAAAATTTATAGAAATAGGAGTAGAAGTTCTTGAAATAGGCTGACAATTC
Source organism: Psylliodes chrysocephalus (assembly GCA_927349885.1). Lineage (NCBI taxonomy): Eukaryota > Metazoa > Arthropoda > Insecta > Coleoptera > Chrysomelidae > Psylliodes > Psylliodes chrysocephalus. Next base: position 52,583,126 of record OV651819.1, read on the forward strand.
CTTGAAACTGCCGTGCAGGAATTTCTTGAAACTTAAAAAGAAACAATTATTAATATCTAAAATACAAGTCTAAATATGGCTTCAAATGTTTTGCAAAAGGAAAGAAAATAATTTCGTTGACTTACCTGAAGAACTCATCTGTTGACTTGAATTATTGGTAGGTATATTATTTGCATTGAATGTTTGTTCTAAAATAAAAAAAATAATAAGAAGAACACAGGTACATAAATGTTTAACTTACTATTACAGATTACAGGCTGAGATGAAAATGTTTTTCTGATTAAGTTCTGTCCTCTAGGTAAAGGTAGAGAATCTTCTGAGGAATTTGAATCTGACAAACATTTAAGGATTCTTGAATTTCGTTTTGGTTTTCTATGTTTACGACCATTTTCTGATTCAGTAAGTTCAAAGTTCGAAGTATCTTGTCCTCGATCACACATATCTTTTGCCATTTGCAAATCTTTAACTGATTCTGCTTTACATACAGCTTCCAGCCAATGAAAATTTTCATCATTCAAAGGTTTACCACTATCAAGAAGTTTTTTAATTTTAAGGCTATTTTTACCCAAAGGATATTTGTACATCGTTTTTGTGTTATTTGCCCAAGAAGTAGGAACATAATCAATTGCATTTTCTTCTGTCCATACGACAATGTCCCAAGAACGTTCCATTTTAACTTTACAAAATAATAAGTAAATCAAATAATAAGTAAATAAAAGATACAATAAATAAAAACATACCCTGCATATATGCCTCATGCATGTAAGAAAAATAAAATTTGTTTGTATTAAAATAGTACAATAAACATTACCATAGCCAGATGCTTTAAAAAAATTGATCAATTATATGCATACTTGGTCAAATGCGTAGAATCTTAATTTTTAAATATTGCTTTAAGAAAAACATTAAAACTTTGAACTGAGCATAGTGCATAGTAACCGTTACGTATAAAGAGAAAGCAGTTTGAATCATTAAACCACTGGCTAGGCACAAGCCCCTTCGAATTATTTTGATGGCCAAAAAAATGTAAGATTTTCATGGGCCACCTGAGACGGGAAGAGGCTCATCTATATTAGAATGGACCGCGTTAGTGGTGACGTCACTGAGTCGATTTACAGATTCCAAACAAAATATTGTCTACAAAAAGTACTTACAATGCTCTAAAATCCAATTTAAACTTAAAAAATACAAAAGTCATACGAAGTTTGGATTTGGAAAATAAAATCGTAACATACTCTATTTAACAGTATGTCTCCGACGGTTACCATGGTTACAATATTTTGTTTGGACTCTGTGACATTTGACGTCAGACTAAAGTGGTCCATTAAAAAATAAGAATTTTTAAATTAATTTTTACAAATTAAGATGAAGTATTTCCAAAGCTACATAATATGTTTTACAATCAACAACCATAGCTTTTCTTGATACATCTGTTAGTTTAATGTAACATTTGTGTTCTTTATTAAAATTTTTGAACTGAAATACTCCAACTTCCTTAGACTTAATAGGATAAGTATAGAAATTTTTAAGCGGACTAGAAATATAACCAACTAAAATATCTTTTACAATTTGGTAATCAATCACTTTTAACAAACTTCCATCTTTTAAAAATACATAACAATCGTTCTTATTAAAGATACTATATTTTATTTTAAAATAAGATGTTTGAATATATTGAAAAGTTTCATTTACAAAAAAATTGTGATTTATGTCATCATAAGTAACATCATTATTTTCATTTTCCGACAATCGTTTACAAACTTGAGCTAAAGGTTGATCGGGTTTTCTTAACATTCTTTTCAGTTTCCCCAAAAAACTTTCAAAAGGAAAGCAACTAATATCATTTAAAGAACAATTAAAGTTTATTGCATCATCTGCCAAATGCAGTAAATTATGTACATTATAAATGCAAGACTCTCTCCCATAAATACGAGAAAAATTGTCTACAAAGCTAGTTAAAAGTTCTCTTGCTGTTATTATCCACGAGCTACCAACAAAACGTGGACATAATAATATTCTTAAAGCCACATGGAATAACAAAAAATGGTCATACAGATCCTTGTGAAGTACGTTATGAAAAATAACTGGGCCCAAATAAAGCAAAATTAGTCTGAATTCTGTTGCTTTAAATCGATTTAAATCATTAAAGGTTTTTGGCTTTCGACTAAACTCGGAGGGGACATAAAATGAACAATATCTTAATCTATTGGATATTTTTTCTCTTAAATTAACTGGCAACCTAACTGTTTTTCTTGAATCACATTTAACAAACCAATAAAACAAAATTTTTCTCATAACTCCTATGCAACACAAATGCATGTAATCAAGAGAAAAAATTTTAATTATGTCAATTCCTTCCAATTTTAACATAGGGGTTTTAGATAAGTGATGCTTGGGGCATTCCTTAGCTACAAAATCTTCATGTGTACGTTCTCTAGAGTTAGTAGACAAATATATTATTCTGCGGTTAAAATAAGTACCCTTCTGATGACACCTTTCACAACCATACGTTCCATTATGCCCCACAATACATTTTAGATATGAACGGGCTGGTGCATCGCAAGTAATGCAAAACAAGTTAATTTGTACATTAGTGTTGTCTATATATATACCATTTAAAACCAGTTCATTTATTTCTGATATAAAATCTTTCAAGTAATTATTTATATTCTTTGGTTTAGTAGTGCCACAATACAGAGCAACTGGAAAAGGAGATAGCTTATAACTAGAATTGTAAACTCTACAAAGTATAGGCCACATTTGTGTACAGCTGCTTTTAAATAATGGAAGACCATCTATATTAAAAATTAATTTAATTACTGAATCTTTTAAAAATTGTTTCTTTAAATTAGGTATTTTTAAATAAGCATCTAAAGTACGTTTGATACCTAAATACACAAACTGGGTGTCATTTTCAAAAACAGTACTAAAACTTCTTTTGTTACTTCCTAATAGTGTTCTGCCATCCATAGGTAAAGTAAGTTCTGGAAAAATATTCTTGAGTCCTTTCAGCAGACGAGTTAACTGCACTAAGTTTATATTACTTGTAGTACTCCAAGATTTTAAAAAATTCTTTAATATTTCGCTTTTGTTCAATTCATTATTAGTATTAGAATCTATTGATTTCGAAGTAGTTATTTCAAGTGATTGAGATTGACCCGGTTGGTTTCTAACATAACAAAACTGATTAGTACTTGAACCAGCCAGTGATTTAAGTTCTTGAAATTCGTTATTTGTATTAGGCCCAGCAATAGTTAGCAAACTATCTTCATTCCTAATTTCATGTGGGGTAATACTGATTTTACGTCGTAACTTATCAATATCCTTCCTTTTTGATCGGTATTTTTTACAATATAAAGCGTTATTGCGTTGCTTATCCATAATAACTTAAATTTACATACCTCACAAATTCAATCACAAAACAAATCCAAAATGGGAACGAACACAGGAACAAAGAACAAATCGGCGAAAACAAAAATGATACACAATTGAATTTTGAATTACACACAGCGTTGCCAATCTGCCAGTAATTACTGGCATTTGCCAGTAAAAATGAAGCTTGCCAGTAATTTTGCCAGCAACGACTTTGTGCCAGTAATTTGCCAGTATTTTATAATTGATCCGTGAACCGAAATTTTGTTTTAAATTTAACTTTTTACTATTTTAATAACCTTCATTAAAAACAAAACAAACATCCATCCTGCAGTTGACATTTGACATGACAACTGACAACATACATGACAGTTTTGACAACTGACAGTAAATCTAAAATTTAGTACATTTTTGCTCGAATTTTCTAGTACATTTCTAAATATCTCCGCAGAATGTCAACCTCATTTCAAAGCAGCTAAAGGCCACGCACCAACGTCATTGTTTTCTTTATCTAAATTTACGGGACTTTAATCTTTTTGGCCTGGGCTGTTCCTAGGTACTAGAAAAAATTAACATGCTATATTGCCAGTAATCGAAAATATTTTGCCAGTAATTGCCAGCCTTTTGATCCCATTTTGCCAGTAATTTCCTGATAAACCATTGGCAACGCTGATTACACAACAAAAATCTTAGGTTAGGTTAGGTTAGGTTATTCTTTGCGATGCTACGTTCAGAAACATTGAAGTGTCAATTTCAGTGCACGGTGTTGCCTTCTGGAAACCGAAATGTAGCGATAAATCGTTTCAAAACTATCGAATAATTATGTTAAGACAGTTCCAAAAGCGATATTCTAAGTCGACATCACTACAAAACGATAATTTTGTTCCGCTCCTGCTCCTGTATGTGCGAACGCATCTAACTAAACTAGCGCCACCTATCGCAATAATTGTCGCTTTCAAGCGATCGCTTGGAAGCGTGACCATCACAAAGCACATAGAGGTTCCACGTGAATGACCAAGGTCAAAACCACGGTGTACTATAAGGTGTATCAACTCCTATTTAAAAACAAATGAAAACGGCGATAAAACCGATCGTACTTCCTAGCCAAAATCCGCTAGGTTCGCTAGTATCTATCCGGCGAGAAAGTAAACAAAAGATAAAAGTAGGAGCTGCAATTTAAAAAGTGTTGACAGATAAATATTTTTTAAAATCTTAAAATATATAAATCATGGTGGATCGTTGAGCTGTTTTTAATTGTGATTATGGGAGAGAGCCTTCAACATATTGATAGCAGTTTTATAATGCCAAAAAACAGTTATACAGAATATGGTGCAATTATTTAGGTGGTATGGAAATAAACATTAAACCCAAAAGTTCCATTTGTGAAAAACATTTTAATGCAAGTTATGTTATCCGTGAAAAAGTGCTAAGAAATCTACTAGGAAACGTTATTTTTCAAGTAAATATGTTTAATGTCTACGTTTTAAATGATTGTAGGTTATGTAAATAGGTTATTCAACTTTGTCTTTTCTGTAATAAAAATAATTATTAGTATAAAGTTTTACTATATAAATATTTCGTATTATTTATCCTGTCCCCTTGGTACTAATAATGTTATGACTTGGACCCTATTGTGTTCATGGTATTAGTTTCATATACACAAGGTACTTATTTCTTTTGATATTTTTCTGACCCTGTGAATAAATAAAATCTGACTTATTCCTTTTAGCCTGATTATAATGCTATAAAGTTGTATCTGGTTATAAGAATCAAATAGATACTATGATAAATTTATTTTACTTGTAGCCTTTTTATTTTCAAGTGTTTAAATATACATTTGTTTAATAATAATCATCCCCGAATGTGTTTTGTTCCAGTTCTTTAAATGTATTTACTAGGTCTTTTAGAAGTACTGATTTTAAATTAATACAAATTTGAGTTGTAAGAAATATTTAAGATTTTTCAATTCTGTATTTTTATAGGAGTTAATCCCTTTAAGTAAATAAATGTAGTTTGGGGTCGTAGATGTTGGTATTTGTGTATTGAATAATTTGTACATACACTGGTTAATAATTTAAACAATGTTTTTTCTGATGTACCTAATAATTATTTAAGGTTATCTTGTAGTTGACGAGTCTAGAAATCCTCATATTCACACCATTCCGCACTGAAGTCTAGAATTCTAGAAATAACGATCCTATTACTTGAAAATCTACATTTTTTTATTTTTAACCGATGTAAAAATTGGTAAATACATGATAAAAAGTAAAAGTTATTTCAATATGCTTATTTCCTGGTTCCAAATAATTAAATATAACCTTGCAACTATATGTTACGATTCCAACTATCAGAACTAGCCAGAACAAGAATGGTGCATTTCCAGACCCTTCAATTATAAGATTACCATTATTTAATGTGCAGTGCAAATATAAAAAAAAACTACCTAAAAAATGCTGTTCCTTCTTTTATTACTTATGATGGGACTACTTCTCAAAGGAGACGAGAATGTGGAAAGTATTGCTGATACAGTTACCGAAGTTATCCACTGGAGGTGAAGTGTTAATCTTTTAGGAATATAGGAAATATTTTTTTATACCTAACAACTTAATATTTATTTATTGATAAGTTATAGATACTATGTATTTGAAATTCAGAGTAATCATTATGACAGCAGCATTCTTATTGTATTCGGATTCTAACACAAAACATCTCATTAAATTTTTGTTAAAATTATTAATTTATTAATTTTACACTAGAAAGAAAATTAACAATACACACAAAATTATTTAAAATTAGAAATAAATACAATTTACACATTTTCCATTATTACACTTATATTTTCTTAATTTATTCATTTCTTATATTAACAATTTCAATTAATAATATAGTTCATTATTTAATTGGAACTCATTTTATAATTTTACTAATTATTTTTTTATATGTATTTGTGGAAAATGAAATATTAAATAAAAGCATAGGAATTGTTCTATTGGATAATAGCAGTAATGAAAAAATAAGTAGGAAAATTTCAAATGTATAGTTTCCAGATTTATTATAAGTTTTTTATATTAATGTAGGTTTATTATGTTCGCTTGTACACGTCACAGTTAGCAGCAGACAGTAACAAACCTGACAACACTTCTGATTTCAGAAAAACATTACAACAATTTGTTTTATATTATATATTTCAATAATATAATAATCATTTATATTTAATTAATGACAAGGTTTACTTTTTAAATAAAACTATATGAGCCCTGTCCCGTTTCAATTAGCACACTTCTCATATTTATAGTGACTGTCACTACAAGAACAAATCATACATAAATCTGGTAAATTCTTTTATTTTTTTTAACCCTTTCACTTCCACTTTCATTAAAAAAAATACCATTGTAGTAGATTGTATGTTTTCTTTGTTTATTTTAAGTAAATTAAAATATTTTCATAGTATTTTTTATTACTCCAAGACATAACGTCCCTGTTCAGGGACATTACAAAAACAAAAATTTACTATGAAAATAATTTTTTTATAATATTAATTCTTAAAAGTAATGCAAATAAAGTAAATAAACCAAAAAGAAAAAAATTCTACCAAAATTAACAGATGTATACTTCAGGGTTAATTAAGACAGTGTCCCTCTGGAGGGACAAATACACTGAAAGGGTTAAATATTTACAAATTTTCATTTTCACCTTTAACTTTGATAACGGCAATAATTCATTAAACCATTGTATTTACAAGTTCTTGAAAATCTTGTGCAGGGAACCTACTCCATATTTTTAGATTACCCATTTGAATTAATTCTGGCAGTGATCTTGTGGGTGCTGCACGCCTCTGCTTAAAAATTATCACCCCATATACAAAAAAAGCATCTTTATTAAATGAACAAGAAACTAAAAAAAAAAAAATAAGCATTATTAAAAACTACAAAAAGTGCATAATTTGAAAATCCATATTCAAGCTCCAGATTTGTAAAATTAAAAAAATTCCAAATACACATTTAACTTGTTCGATTATTTATTGAATAAAAGGTCTGTTCCAACGATCAGAAACAAACCACTGGGTAGTACACAATTTTGCAGTCTCAATAAACTACTGTGCAGAATCCTGATGTCAGTAACTCATTTCTGAGCATTGTTGGAACAAACCTAAAGTAAATCAAAACCACTTAAAACCAAGCACAACATTTATACTCGAGCAAATTTTTAATTCCTATCAAAATTTTTAATTACTGAATATTTTGTTCTAGTTATATTAAAATTTAAAAGTTCTTACTCTTCATTATAATTATATTTTTTATTTTCCCTATATACCTACATACTATCTCTAACATTTTACAAATTTGATGCCTAATTAAAGATTTCATCTAGCATTGCAGAACGTAAAACGTTTTTCACATTTGTATAAATCTTCTACATCTGTCATATTAGGATAACAAGATTGTATCTAGACAGGTAGTTATTTTTTGGAGTTGAAGTTTGTGTAGCCATTAACTTGTTTGATTTTCATTGTGTTTTTAACTCTAATTTAAGAGAAAATCTTAAGTGATAAAAATGCAGAAAGAACTAAGCGACCTACATTTTTTAGAATATTTGATAAAGCATAGTAGTAACTGCCAGTTAAAACTGTGTTTCTAGTATTTAGTTTAGGTAACAGAGACAAGGCTTGGAACAGAAAATACATACTTTTGTTAATTCAGAATTTTTAAATGTTTTATATTATAAATCTTTCTAGGTATCCTCTATCATTTTCTTTATAATTTTCAATCAAAACTGTTTAAAAACAAAAAGTTTAATAAAAAAATACCCATTATATTTAATACAGTTTATGCTCTAAAACTCACTGTTCTTTTAATGGCAGATTTTTTAACCTCTGAGTAAAGTTACGCATAAGTATAATCTATAGCCTAATCAGCAAGTAGTTACTTTTAACTTTATTCAGAGGTAAAAACCTGGCCTTTAATCTTAATATAATTGTGGAGGATGGAGACTAAATTTGCTAGGGATTAGGGAATAACAAAGATCTAACTACTATAATGACACTTGCTAAAAACTGTATAAGTTCTATGTACATGCAGATAGAACCATGTGAATAACTTTAGTACTTCGATAACACAACATTGATAATTAACAGATGAACATATTGGTCACAAAAACAAATTAATTAATATATTCTACCAATCTCATTTTTTTCCAAAAAGTACAGTTACAACCTTGTTATTCTTTGAGATGTATATTTATTACTGATACTTATTAATAAAAATAATAATAATAATAATAATAATTGATATAGGTACTTACTGATCTTTGGAAACATATATACTCCAGTCCAGTGAGACTTCATTATTCTGGTATAATGCTATTTCACAGAAATGTTTGTAATTCCAATCTCTATGTATGGATTTGATTATAGTAGGTATAAAACTAAATGTTTATTGAATATCTTTAATCTGGGCAATGAAAATCACAAAACTCACTTTAAAAATAATAAGCTTCAATCTGAGTACCATAGTTAAGGTCCACTTCTTCATTTTATAATCAGTAACCCACTGTATTGCTGTTTCTGCCAAAACCAAAGGTAATATTTGAACACAAAACAAAATCAGCTGTTTTTTATAAACACCCCCATTTCACTTATTTAGTAGCAAGTCTCTGGCAGCAACTTGTAACTTAATTGGAGCATATTTATTAAATCTTGAACACTTTTTTTGATCGTATAAACGCACACATCAGTGTAGCTTGTTTAAAAAAAAAAACACTTATAAGCAACCATCAATAACAATAAACTTATTTGTTGACCATTAATTTTTTCATCTGTACTTCTTCTGATAGTTTTGTCATTTTTCATTTCATATAAAGTCGAATTTTCACCATAGAAGAACTATTTTTATGATTGCACTTTTTCTGACAGATAAAAAGATTGCCGCAATTTTCCGCCGTAACGACACTAACAAACCTAGCGGATTTTTGCCCTAAGTACGACCGGTTTTGGTATGTTTTTTTCAGGGAGTTGAAACACCTTTATAGTGCGCCGTGGTCAAAACCGACAATTGACATTTTTTATGCTATTTGCTCCAAACTCTAGATGGGGCTACTAGTAAAATTCTGATTTCTTACTCCATTTTTAAGCTTTATGGTAGAAAAACTTAACCAAAGACTCCAAAGATGTGACGTGTATTTATTTATGTTTTTGGTTAATCTCATTTTTCCGTCTGATTTTAGTGATGGCTTTGGCTTTTGGTTTCTGTTTATAGTTTCGTCTTAGTTATAACCTACTGTGTTTTGCAATAATTTTGGTGCTACCTGTGGGTGCTACGTTGAAAACTTCGAGAAAAACTTCATTGATTCACCATGCATCTGCATCATAAAAAGACAAACGGGTATAACAACTAATTGATAATCAATTTATCACTGGACTAGATTCCGAAATCATTTTTCACATAAGAGAGTAATACTCAAAGCAGTGGAGTAATACCACCATCTGTATTTGGAAGGAAAATACCTATTTATCATTGAATGAATAGTTAAAAGGATTCACCTTTTAATACAATACCTATATTACATTTGTCCTCGGTTTAAAAGACATTTATAAAATATATTATTTTAGTGTTAATAAAATGTAATATCCTAGTCTCTACTTCACATTTAAATTATTGATAGGTATTTTAAAAATTTGAGATTGTATACCTATTTGCTGCAAGTAAGTATTCGTTAAATATGTATTATTATTTGTATTTATTTTTATCTAATAATATTATTTAAGTTATTAATAAACATATTTTAAGAATGTTCTATTTTATTATTTATTGATATATCTTATATTTATTTAATAATAATATGCAAAACCAACTCTTCACATCAGACCCCTGCTTATAACAAATTAATTCCTCAAATTTGGTATAATCGACCTAAATTATTTTGTAAAATAAAAGTTTCGAACTTACTAGTTCCATTCTTTATTTTATAAAATAATTTATGTGGAAATCATTTGAAATTTAATTTAAAACTACTACCTACTCCTAAAAATTACAATTTGAATTTACCGCCATCTGTCAATTGTCATTTTAGTTCCAGCTCCAAACACAAGGTGGCGCCAATTTGGTTTAAAAGTTTAACATTGGCGTGGGGTCTCTAGAAGATACGTGCTTTGTGGTGACCATCACAAAGCACGTATCTTCTAGAGACCCCACGCCAATGTTAAACTTTTAAACCAAATTAGCCCCACCTTGTGTTTGGAGCTGGAACTAAAATGACAATTGACAGATGGCGGTAAATTCAAATTGTAATTTTTAGGAGTAGGTAGTAGTTTTAAATTAAATTTTAAAATTTCCACATAAATTATTTTATAAAATAAAGAATGGAACTAGTAAGTTCGAAACTTTTATTTTACAAAATAATTTAGGTCGATTATACCAAATTGAGGAATTAATTTGTTATAAGCAGGGGTCTGATGTGGAGAGTTGGTTCTGCATATTATTATTAAATAAATATAAGATATATCAATAAATAATAAAATAGAACATTCTTAAAATATGTTTATTAATAACTTAAATAAATAATATTAGATAAAATAAATACAAATAATTAATACATATTTAATGAATACTTACTTGCAGCAAATAGGTATACAATCTCAAATCTTTAAAATACCTATCAATAATTTAAATGTAAAGTAGAGACTAGGATATTACATTTTATTAACACTAAAATAATATATTTTATAAATGTCTTTTAAACCGAGGACAAATGTAATATAGGTATTGTATTAAAAGGTGAATCCTTTTAACTATTCATTCAATGATAAATAGGTATTTTCCTTCCAAATACAGATGGTGGTATTACTCCACTGCTTTGTGTATTACTCTCTTATGTGAAAAATGATTTCGAAATCTAGTCCAGTGATAAATTGATTATCAATTAGTTGTTATACCCGTTTGTCTTTTTATGATGCAGGTGCATGGTGAATCAATGAAGTTTTTCTCGAAGTTTTCAACGTAGCACCCACAGGTAGCACCAAAATTATTGCAAGACACAGTAGGAAATAGAAAAACAAAACATCACAATTTTGCAAATATCTAAGACGAAACTATAAACAGAAACCAAAAGCCAAAGCCAACAAAAAATCACTAAAATCAGACGGAAAAATGAGATTAACCAAAAACATAAATAAATACACGTCACATCTTTGGAGTCTTTGGTTAAGTTTTTCTCCCATAAAGCTTAAAAATGGAGTAAGAAATCAGAATTTTACCAGTAGCCCCATCTAGAGTTTGGAGCAAATAGCATAAAAAATGTCAGTTGTCGGTTTTGACCTTGGTCATTCACGTGGAACCTCTATGTGCTTTGTGGTGACCATAGTTCTACTGCAGATGCGTTTTGTTGCGACCACTCTGACACCGGTATTGGCTGGTTTCGCCGTTTTGTTGTACCAGTAAACCGATTCCGGTGTAACTTTTATAGAGCACTTTTATTTACATTTATTTTCATATTTTCTTATGAAAAAATATATATCAAATATTTGCATAATATAAGTTTCCAGATATTCTTTCTAAATCAAAAAAATAATATTTATTTTATATTTTATACCAAATATTACTTTTTAAATATATAATAAATATTCAATAAATAAATTAATTTAAATATTAAAAAGCAAATATTTAATAAATATGTATTTCAGGCAATAAATATTTAAAAAAGATATAATATTTATTTAATATGAAAAAAATATTTAACAAATATATCGTGCTATCTGGGAAGTATGACAAAAGTAACGAATCGATTAATTTTTGAAACTATTAAAGAAAAATCCTTAATGTTTTTATTATACGCAAAACACTCTGTGATGTAGCAATTATACTTCTTTGTAAAAGTATGTGCCTTGAATTTGTATATATCTAATTTATGTAGAATGTAGAATTTCAAATGCAGTATCACAAGCCCCACTTCTTTCTATTAAAATGAAGGGGCGATACGAAGGTTGACGTAAGAGATAAAATTGTTACACCTGTTTTATTTTATAAACAAAAATTGACGTTTACGAATCTAAAGACGGTTTTCCACTAAACGGACAGTTGAGTATGTTTTGTTTGTGTTTTCTGGAACTTGATAAACAAAAACAAAACTGAGACAAACCCAAAACTCTTGTTTCCATTAAGCGGACTACATCGTGTTCTAGTTTTGTTTTCGATCTTTATCCACTAGTTGTCGCAACTAAGTTAGAACACGTTTTTTTTAATATTTTATTTATATTTATATATTTTTTAAAGATAGCTCCAAACTGAAAATACATATAAAAGTAGTTTAAAAGATGTTTGTGACATCATAAAAACCTAAAAAGGACAATATTTGGACTGAACCAAGTCTGGTTCTGACACACAGATATATATTCCACTAATAAAAAATATAAAGGGTCTATCAGTGAAAAAGAAAGACTTGAGGTATGGTTTGCAGCGCGCCGCGAGGTAGTGGGGAAAAAGTAGCAGACTTGCCAAGACCTGCATGATTTACCATTTAGTTTACAATGGAGCGTTGGACGGGTGAGTATCGCGGTTACACAGTTAAAGCCTATTTTCAAAATGGTGAGAGTTTAGTGCAAATCATTGAACTGTAAGAGTTCAGTGGTGCAAACGCGTCGTGACTTTCGACTGCATTTTAACATACCGCGCACCCAACGGGTTCCATCAGATAAAGCGATAAAAAAATGGGTAAACAACTTGGAACAAACAGGATCGACGTCTAAAAAAAGGGTAGTAGTGACAAAACAGTTCGAACTCCTGAAAATATCGAACGTGTTCGACAAGCAATGTTAAGAAGTCCACGCCGTTCGGCGATCCGTCACGCCACACGTCTTGGAATAAGTGACAGATCGATAAGAAGGATTCTCCATAAGGATCTTGGATATCACCCTTACAAAATACAGGTTGTGCAATCACCTAACCCGGGTGATTATCCACAGCGTATCCGTTTTTGTGAAATTATGCTTGCCAAACTGGAAGAAAATGACAACCAAATTAATAATTTGTGGATGAGTGATGAGGCACACTTTCAACTCTCTGGTTTTGTTAATAAACAAAATATTAGATATTGGGCGGAGGAACACTCTCGTTTACTTCATGAAACACCTCGTCATGCTCATAAATTGACAGTATGGTGTGCGATTTCGGCAAATGGAATCATCGGTCCAAATTTTTTTGAGAATGAGGCTGAAAATGCCGTTACCATTAATTCTGTACGATACGTTGCAATGATTCAGAATTTTCTTACACCTCAATTTGAAGGCTTTCCAGCGGATGAACACACACTTTTTCAACAAGACGGGGCAACAATTCACACTGTAAGAATTTCAATGAATGCTGTAAATGCTTTGTTTCCAGGGCGTATCGTTTCTCGAAACGGGGATCAGTTGGCCCCTCGGTCTCCCGACCTAACCGCCTGCGACTTTCTTTGGCGATACCTAAAGACAAATGTGTTTGCAAGTGATCCACCCAGGACAATCCCAGCTCTTAAAAAACGGATTCGTGACGAAATTGCAGCAATACCTGTCGATATGTTGCGCAGAGTTACGCAAAACTTTCAGGCACGACTCCAAGAATGCATAAATTGTAACGGAGGATATTTGGCGGATGTAGTGTTCAAAAAATAATTTTATTGATATTGTAAATCAAATGGCTACTTTCTCATTTTCCATTAATGTATTAAAAATTATTTAAAAAAATATTCTTAAACAGTAAAATTATTTTCCAAATCTTTCCGTTTCACTGCCGGACCCTGTACTTATATAAATTTATAAAGCGTTTCAAAATAAATTTCTTATCTATAAAAAATACGTTATTTACTTACCTATTAGCAATTTGGTAGAAAATTTAGACTACACAACACGACCATTTCCAGTAAACACTCTAGTTTCAAAACACGTTAAAACCTTTTGATGTTACGCCCGAGTGGGACTCTAGGAACTAAACTCCAAGTGCCGCAAAACACGCCAGTCTTCAAAAAGTTGCAGTTTTAGTTTTTAGACACGAGTTTGTTTTGTCCGTCTAGTGGAAAACCGCCATAATAGTTCTCAAGTCGGAATAATCTACATTTCCGAGTTTTAAGTCCGAATTATCTATTTTCCGAGTTCTAAGTCAGATTAATCAATTTTTCAGTTTTAAATCAGAAAAATCGGTTTTTCCTAGTTCTAAGTCGGAATAATCTATTTTGCTGTTCTAAATCAGAAAAATCTACTTTTCAGAGTTCTAAAAATCGAAAAAATCAATTTTTAAGAGTTTTAAGTTCCAATTCAGAAAAAATCGTTTTTACAGAGTTCTAATACATTTTTTTAAGAGTTCCAAGTCAGAAAAATACATATATTGTTGTTCTCGGTTTCTGTGCAATAACTATAGCAAGTACTTTTTGTTAAAAATTATTTTTTTATGTATTAAAGTTTCTTTTATCTATGGCTTTAAATAATTACATACCGTTATCAGAAACAATTCCTAAATAGTTCATTTTCCTGATTTAATGTGTGACCCAGAAAAAATGTTTCTAAAGTAAGACATGACTGACAAAGACCGAATATAAGTTACGTCCGTGAAAACTACGAACGCATCTAGTTTAAATACAAACTCTTAACTTAAAAAAGAAAAACCAGACATACGTGATTTTTCCATGACCTACTTTAGAAACATTTTGATCGATTACTCCACATATCCTGTTTTCAAAATTTGATAAATAAAACAAATACAAAAATACGAAAAAATAATTTATTTCAATCAACTAAGAGTAACATAAAAAATAGATCAGCCTTAAAATAAGAAATAGTAGTTAATGGCACAAACATTTAAATAATTCTCAATAATAAGCCCCTTTTTTTTTCAACAGTTGCTTAGTCTCAATTCTCTTCACTCGTGAAGAATCATGCAACATTTGCTGTCTAAAATCTTTAGGATGGTATTTCTTCTTTTTGAAATCCTCCATCTCCTTTTCAGACACGATCGTAGTCGATGGTTTAACTTGGACGTCATTTTCTACCAACCACGTGCTATTCAAATCTTCCAATTTCGTAGTACTGGGTTTTATCACTCTTCTCGGCCTGTTTTTCACGTCGTTCAGCAGCTGGCTCATCAATCCGAACGTGTGTTTTCTCAAATCTTCAGAAGAAATGCTAGTATTCAATTGAAGGTTATTGTCTTCTTGGTTTGATTTTTTGTTCATCTTCCTCTTTTTGAGTTTCTTACTTTCGCCTTCATCGCCGTCCATACTTTTGCTCAATCTTCTTTTTTGTTTGCTCTTCTTGGTATTTGAATCTTCTATTAAACTAGAGCTAAGTCTAGGTTGTTTTCGTGGTACATCTTCAATGGAAGTACTATTTCTCGTTAGAGATTCGATTGACTTACGTTTCGAAGTAGATGGTTCAGTTGAAGGTAAGCTTTTTCTATTTTCTTTGGATCTTCGCTTTGTGGTCGCTGAATCCTCTTTGGCAGCAAATTCGAGGGACAGATTCATAGATACGCCGCCTTTGTCTGGAATCGTGGTGCAGAAAGTGTCGACCAGTTGATTGATGCGAGAACTTAAAGCTGCATCTCTGATTTCTTTAACATCGATGTTTTCTATGATGTTAATAGATGAACGTCGATTTCGTTTGCCTTTTTGAGACGATAAAGCCTCGTCTACGTTAAGATCTTCATCGCTGCTAGAATCATCGACTTTTATAATCCTAGACTTCCTCGGTTTAGGTGTTGGTTTTCTTTCAAACTTAATTACATCTTCGTTTCTATTCTCGACGTTGATGATACGGCTCTTTCTCTTTTTCTTCTTATCATCCAAATCGTATTCTTCTCCTGACAGCAGTTCAATCTTTTCTTCGTCGCATATGAAGGAATCATCATCATCGTCGTCATCGTGATCTTCAGATCTTTCAGAATCAGAATTAATCGCTTCTCCTTCATCGATGATGGCGTTACTATCTTCGGATGGAGTATCTTCTTCGCCCTCTTCGGCCATATCGTCGATGAAACTGTTGCCGCTCTCGCTGTCTTCGTAAGAGCAAGATGAAGAGTTTTCGTCTTCCACCTCGAAATCGTCCATTTTTTTAGCGATATATTCATCCAGTTTGGCGTTGGCAAATTCTTCCAATGACAGTCTTTTGATTTTATCATCTTCGATTATCTCTACGCTGGCGCTGTGTACATTTTTCTCCCTCTGATTCTGTGATACGTTCAAATCAGCGTCGTTTTCTACTATCTCGACGCTCATATCGAGATTGTTCTTATTTTTTTTATTTTCTTCAACGCTTTGAATCAGCGGGACGTTCAAATCGGCTGTATCTTCAATTATTTCGACGCTGATATTGCTTTTGCGCTTCTCTTCTGCATCATCAGAAGCGAACTGGCTGTCGTTAAGCTCAATCGTTTTCCTTTTCTTCTTCTTCTTAGATTTCGGATTGGGCTCAGCATTATCCGTTTCTTTAGCAATATCCTCTTCAAACCACTCGGTAAGCGAAAATCGTTTCTCTGTCTTCGATTTGTCATTGGATAATCTAGATGTAAGCGAATCTCTTTTCGTTTCTTTGATTTCTTGCGATTCTTTGGCCGCCATTTTGGGTGAAATTACGTCTTCTTCGTCTTTCGATGCGACAACGGAACCTTTAGATTTTCTCTTAGTTTTTTTGATAATCGGAGAACTAGGAAGTTCTTCTGAAATCTTCACTGTGCTAAGTCTTTTAATTTGTTTATCTTGTTTTTCTTTAGCAGCATCTAATGTATCTTCTACTGCTTGCTCGGTCGTATTCTCTTTTAGCTGCCCATCTTCTTTTACAGTATCATTTTCTAAAGGTTCTGCATCAATTGCTTCATCTTCATTAACTACATCTTTAAAACTGATTGCCATTTCGTTAATATCATATTCTTCATTTTGTTTATTTGGCTTTTCAACTTCTTCATTAGTACGATCCTCTTTCGCGTCTTTAGATACCTCTTGGCAAACTTTATCATCAATTTCTGTTTGTTCATCAATTGGACGTCGAATTAACTTTTCTTCCGTCGATTTAATAATTTTTTCTATAGGAATTTCTTCTTTTTGTATTTTTTCTTCGGCAACAATCTCTTCAGGCTTTTCGTGTTCGTTTTCTTTTTGGATATCAGTTGTAGATTTCTTAGATTTTACCACCGATTTATTTTTATCGAAGTTTTCTGCCTCTTCTTCCGACGGAACTTCAAATTCATAGTCATCGGACATACTTTTCTCTTCAAATACGTCATCTTCGTCTTCTGCATCGGATTTTTTGTCTTCGGGGTTATATTTTTGATGTGATGTATCTTTTGTGGCCGTTTCTTCTTTTGTAAGACTTTTTTCTAATTTTGCAGGACTTTTTTCTACTTCTGAAGGGCTTTTATCTTCGTTTGAATAACTTTTCTCTAATTCTACAGGACTTTTATCTTCTTTTGTAGAACTTTTTTCTAATTCTACAGTACTATCAACTTCTTTTGTAGGACTTTTTTCTACTTTTGCAGGACTTTTTTCCAATTTTGCAGGACTTTCATTTTCTTTTGTTGGATTTTTTTCTACGTCTGTAGGACTTTTATTTTCTTTTGTAGGAATTTTTTCTAATTTTGCAAGACTTTTATTTTCTTTTGTTGAACTTTTTTCTAATTTTGCAGGATCTTTATCTTCTTTTGTATAACTTGTATCTTCTTTTTTAGGACTTTTTTCTAATTTTGCAGGACTTTTATCTTTTTTTGTTGGATCTTTTTCTACTTCTGCAAGACTTTTATTTTCTTCTAATTTTGCAGGATCTTTATCTTCTTTTGTATAACTTGTATCTTCTTTTTTAGGACTTTTTTCTAATTTTGCATGACTTTCAATTTCTTTTGTTGGAATTTTTTCTACTTCTGTAGGACTTTTTTCTAATTTTGCAGGACTTTTATCTTCTTTTGTTGGATACTTTTCTACTTCTGCAAGAATTTTATTTTCTTCTAATTTTGCAGGATCTTTATCTTCTTTTGTAGGTCTTTTTTCTACTTCTGCAGGATTTATATCTTCTTTTGTAGAACTTGCTTCATCTTTTGCAAGGCTTTTTTCTTCAGTTACAATTGCCTGAACGACAACTGTTTGTTTTTTAGGTGATTTATCATTTAGGTTTTTTTGATTAAAAGTTTTTTCTAATAGGTCTTGGCTTTTGCTTGAAATCTTTTCATGTAATGTACTTATTACTTCTTGATCATTAATCGTTTCCTTCTTTTCTTCCCAGCTTATTTTTGAGGTTTCATTCTCTTCAGGTTGTAAATCGACCACTTTTTTAACAGTTTCATCAGATTTCACATTTTTTGCAGGTGCATCTTTTTCTGTAGGTGTATCTACGCATGTAACGTCCAAGTTTAAACAGAACGTTTCATCAACAGACTCATTAACAACGTCATTTTGTAATTTGGTGCTGTCCAAATGACTTTTTTCGAAGTTCGTAGTATCCAAAGTCATGTCCACATCCATGGGTTCCATATAACTGTAATCAATATCTTTTGGCCTGAAAACATTAGATACTCTACCTACAGTTACGTTTTGCGAGTGCATTTCTTTGTTTCCTAAATCGGTCAGATCTTCCAGGACCTTTTTATCGGACAGTTGAATAGTTTTCGTGTTGATTTCTTTTCCATTCACATCAATATTTTGAGCCAGATTTTCTTTGTCGCTACTTTCACTCGTTTTAGAATCGTTAAGGTCTATTTCATCTTCGGTAGACTGGAATTTGCTTTTGGACAAATTCAATTGGAAGGACCCATCTGAACCTTCACTAATGTGAGTATTGGTAACAGTTATTTGCTTTTCTGTGATGGTTCCTGGTAGGAATACCGGATCATCTGCTGCTGTTTCTTTGGTTGTTTCAACTGTTAAACTATGTTCTTGTTTCTTATTTGCTTCGACATTTTCTTTATTGGGAGACTTGGTAGATGATTCTTTGTTTTCATCAAAATCGATTTTTTTTGTTTTAAGCGGAGGTTCTCCACAGTCGCATTTCATATGAACATGTTTTTCCCCAGATTTACATTTCTCAATCAGTCTGGGTGATCTCCTAGCTGGAGAATCGGGAGTTGTTCTCCCGTCTTCCAATGATTTATTCAATAATACACTCAGTTCAGATTTTATGGGATCTGGAGTTTTTCTTCCTCCTTCCAACGATTTTTTCAATATTATACTCAGTTCAGCTTTTATGGGATCAGGAGTTTTTCTTCCTCCTTCCAACGGTTTATTCAATACCACATTGAGTTCTGGATTTGAGAGAGGAGTAACTTTTTTTGGTGCTTCTTTGCTTTTATCATTATCTTCAGAATTTTCATTATCTTTTTTATCGTTTGTGTTTATAGATTCTCTTTCTTTGCTCAATCTAGATTTAGCTCGCGTATCTTCCGATTCTTCAGATTCGCTGATGACACTGAGATCCAGATTGACTTTAACTTGAGCTTGGTCAGGCTTTCGTTTTGTTAAGACGACAGACAGTTCTGGTTTAGTAGGACTTTCATGTTCTTGTTCTTTTTCATCGATTGGATCGAGTACCACGGCATTTTCGGTTACCGAAAGTCTCCTTTTCAGTTTGGATGGTGTTCTGGGAGCAGATTTTTTATCTTCTTTTTCTTCTGCGGCTTCCACTGACGCCCTACGACTTCTTGTATTTCGTTTTTCGGTGGTCTCGACATCTTTAGTTTCTTCAGTATCATCGAATAAGTCTCTGGACATGGATCTGCGGCTGCGAGTACTTCTTAGTGGTGGTTCTTCTGGTTTCAAAGCAGCTTCTTTATCATTATCTTCTTGTATTGAACTTCTACCTTTTACTGGTTTCTTCTCTTCTGCTTCTTCTTTGGTAATTGAAGGTCTACGACCTCTGACTGGTTTGGTAGTTTCTATTTCTGTTTCTTCTTTGGTGACTGAAGGTCTACGGCCTCGGGTTGGTTTGGCGGTTTCTATTTCTGTTTCTTCGGTTGTGACTGACGATCGTCGCCCTCTAGCAGCAGGCTTTTTTTCTTCTGTTATAGCTGCTGTAGAAGATTCTGTTGTAGCTGAATTTCTTCGACTTCGAGTTTTTGCAGGTTCGACAGAGGGCCCATTTTCTTTAGTTACTGATGAGGCTAGAAGAGAGAAAATGATTTTAGTATTTGTAGAGCGCATACATAAAATTATGATCAAATATTTCGTGGGGTGATTCTAGGACAAAAAAATAGAACATTATATAAATAAAAGTCGACAAGTAGATTAAAAGGGAGCTTTCACAAAATGTCTTTTTTATGAACACTATTGAAACTGTTTGAATTTTGTACTCACTCTCGAACACTCTGAATGAATAGAAAGTTGAATGGTTGAACTATTATGAAGTAAAACTACTAAATATAAAACGCTTGCAAAGGCCATTTTAGTGGTCCCGGTCGGCGACCACTAAATCCTTTGGAGTAATGGCTACAACTAATTTAGAAAAAATTTTAATCAGAAAAAACTATATAAAAATGGTATAATCGGAATTATAAAATTTGGATTTGCTCGTGATGTTTGGAAAAATGCTTGTTTACTGTCTGCTGTCTTTCTACTGTCCCAGCATCCTTTATATATGGCTGGCTCTCAATTTCTTGTCTACCTCGTTCTTCTATCCTGGTGGAAAATCCTGTAAAGATTTACAAAAGGAAAAGCATAGCTTCATAAATAACAGGTACGTTATTGAAAAAGAAGAGACCAGATGGTTGTCACTCTCAAGACATTGCATATAACCAAAAAAATAAAAATAATGACATAAAACGTCAAACATGAAAGAGCAACAAAAATGTCGTAAAATGTTGGAAGTTCTTTGTGTGCTCGCCAAACGAGACGCGAGCACCACAGCCATACTCTTAGCTGAGAGTCATACAAACATTTTGAAAGCAATTAATCCACTTTTCGACTTAGTTTCCGATTTTACACCTATTTCAAGGTTACAATTTCTAATTGCTTATGAACCGTTTCGCAGACACAAAAAATCTGATGTGTCCAACAAATGACTTTCCTATCTAGTTATTACAGGCTTTTTCCGGTTATTTTGTACAACCTATTGCAGCACCTCTATAAATGTTTAGAGGATAAACTAAATATATACATTTTCCACATACATCTACCTCGAAACATTTTTCTATAGATATTCATTTAAAACGAAAATACTAAAAATATTAACTTTAGCACTTTTCCTACAATTTTTCCATTACGGTCCATTTTAGAAAAATCATGTATAGACAAAAATTATAGAGATCGATATTGCAAACAACTTTTATTTCAACAATTTTCATAAAAATCAGAATTTTGCACATTTTCTCAAATATCTCGAATACGGTCCATTTTAGAGAAATTATGTAAGAGGATAAAAATTATAGAGAATTATATAACAAACAACTTTTGTTTGAACAATTTTTATTAAAAAATATTTTTTTACATTTCTCGAATACGGACCATTTTAGGAAAATTTTGTATAGAACAAAAATTTTAGATAATAATATAAGAAGTAACTTTTATTTGAAGAATTTTCTTCCCCAAACGTAAATAACAGATATATTCCATAAAATATAAAAATGACCACGTATAAAGTACCCCCCCAGATGTTCTGACTGCCCAAAATTTAATCAGCTCATTGGACGCTGGAACAAAGCTTAAGTTTAAAATTTGGTGTTTTCCTGTGTATCGGTTCATGAGTTATGCGACACACAGATATCATCGCGAAAATAGTCAAAACGGATTCAGGGGACCTCAAAACGTAATAATCCTTCGAAAGCTCGAGGTCGAAAAAAATCATGATTCCTATACTTTCCTTATATCTGTATACAGATAGGAAAGTAAAAATGCTTCATATATCATTTTAGATTCAGAAAAAAACGCGTTTGAGCTATATGCCAGGACTTAGAACATATTGTTCACCTCCTCCCCTGTACCCAACTACAAATAGCAAGCAATAAATACGACGTGTTTCTTTTTATAGACAGATAAGGGACAATAAGTTTTTAATTATTTTTACTAAAATAATTTCTCAAACCTCCCATGTAAACGGCATGAAAAATATCCTCGATTTTCAGAAAGTGAACACTCTGTAATTAGGTATACCGGGTGTCCCAGATTTTTTTGCCCAGCGGATATCTCGGTTATTTAATGATATAAAATTGTAAAAAAAAAATATGAATAATATTTGTCTAGTAGCCTTTTAAATTCCACTACATAAAGTTATATTCATCAATCCACCCCATAGGAACAACCCCTAACTTTTTTTTTTCAAATGTCACCCCTATATTTTTTTTCGCTGATATAAATACTCAATTTGTCCCGAATACAACGATATGATTTTTGATATACTTTACAGAGTCATAAAGCCGGTAAAGACTAAAAACCAATGTTGTGGTTAAAGTCATTAATAATTAGTTTACATTTTATCATTTTATTATATTAAAAAATAACAAATCCAATGAATAGGTAAACCTCTTAATATGTTTTTTAAATAATTGAATATTTACAAAAATTGTTCGAAATTGCCCCCATTACTTGCCAAACATGCTTCAAAACGTCGAATGAGTTCACGAGTACATGACGCTGTAATCATTTCTGGTGTAATGTTATTGCAGGCTTGTACTATTTTATTTTGCAAATCTTCTAAATTCAATGGCTGTGTTTCAAATACCACGGTCTTCAGATATCCCCATAAAAAAAATCTAGAGGCGATAAATCTGGTGAACGCGCAGGCCACCTCAAAGGGCCGCTGTTTCCGATCCACTGATTTTCAAAGCGTTCGTTTAAAAATTGGGTAACTAAATTACTATTATGTGGAGGAGCTCCATCTTGTTGCCACCACATAGCACCTCTTTCTTGTATTGGAATTTCTTCAAGAAGTTCTGGAAGGTAATTTTCAAGAAAGTGTAAGTACCTAGCACCAGTTAACGTACCTTGAAAAAAATAGGGACCTATCAGTCGTCCCTGAAATAATCCACACCACACATTTACTCCCCAGATGGTCTGAAAGTTAGTTTCCCTAACCCAGTGAGGGTTTTCAGGAGACCAATAATGCATATTGTGACGATTTACAGTAGCATTATTGTGAAACCTTGATTCGTCACTCCACAATATCTGGTTCAAAATGTTGGGATTTCGTTCCATTAAATCTTCAAAATGTGCTATTAATGTTATCCTTCTTTCGAAATCTCCAGCTCTAAGTTCCTGATGCAAATGAATTTTAAACGGATGAAAATTATAGGATTTTAGGATTCTTTGTACTGACGACTTACTAATATGAACCTCGTTAGCTAGGTTTCGCGTCGATATCTGGGGATGTACTTGCACATAAGCTAATACATTAATGCACATTTCTTCAGTTCTTACAGCAGCAGCATGTTGACGATGTTTGTCTTTTCCTGGAAATGACCCTTCTCTCATCCTAGTCTCAACATAAGAATATGTTTTACGTGATGGTTGTCGGCGCTCAGGAAACCTCTGTTGATACAAGTGTACAGCAGCACGAGAATTTTTTTGGCACTCACCAAAAATTAAAAGCATATCAACATATTCGTTTGGAGTGAATGTAAAGGGCATTTTGTCTGTTGTTTATAGCTAGCGAACAATTTCAGAAATGGTCTAAGCATATCGTTAGTTAGTTATAGGTAACAAAAAAAAAAACAAAAACGAAGCAATTCTAATCAAAATAAAAAGAAAATACCAGGTGATACAAAATTAATGACTTTAACCACAACATTGGTTTTTAGTCTTTACCGGCTTTATGACTCTGTAAAGTATATCAAATATCATATCGTTGCATTCGGGACAAATTGAGTATTTATATCAGCGAAAAAAAATATAGGGGTGACATTTGAAAAAAAAAAGTTAGGGGTTGTTCCTATGGGGTGGATTGATGAATATAACTTTATGTAGTGGAATTTAAAAGGCTACTAGACAAATATTATTCATATTTTTTTTTACAATTTTATATCATTAAATAACCGAGATATCCGCTGGGCAAAAAAATCTGGGACACCCGGTATATCGTTTTAATTCAATGGAAATTTGTAAAAAGTTCAAGTTTTGTAGCAAAGCTATTAAATTAAATTATATTTTTTATTATAAATTACTAAAAATATTATGTGAAGAAGTAATGTATAATAGCTTTTTATGAAACCAGTTATGAAATGCCTTATTTCTTAACGTCTAGATTATTTATAAAATTTTGTTTTGGTAAAAATTACTGACATCTAGGCATCCAGTATTGTTGATTGCATATGATTAACTTCTTTCTTTTATTGATAAATTGAAAATCATATTAATGTATTCTCAACGACTTATTATACTGTGTTTATATTGCTTGTTAAAGTTATTTAGATTTCAAGAAAGTGCGTTATTTTGTAGTTGATTGTTTTAATTATTTTGTGCTGATTTAGAATGGAAAATAAAGATATAAACTTTCAATAATGTATATTATTGATTTTAAAACTAAAAAAGGTTCATTTTTATGTTTTCTTTTCGCATAATGAATTTTTTCTACTCCCAATACTTTAAATTACTTATTAAATGTGTGTATATTATGTAAAATTTACTAAAAAATATTTTTTTAGTTCTTTATTATAAACGAAACGCTTTTATTGACTTACCTTAATAATTATGTATAGATATTTATTAAATTGAAACAATGTCATAAAATATTTATTAAAAATTTATACAAAAAATAAACCTACAGAAAAAAATTCAAAAACATTCACTTTAAACACATATAAGTCTAAAAGGCAAAATAATCACGAGCGTGTAAAAACTAGTTGTAACAGTGTGTAAAAACTAGTTAACACGCGTTAAAACTGTAAATTATGTCCCGATCGACCAGTGGAGTTCATATACAAATAGATAGTATTTTCATTATCAAGAGAGACAGAGTTAAAAAAAATGTGTTATCGTTGTTGGTGATAGTGTGTTTAATAATATAATATGGGAAATAGAAAATACGGTTTTCCTTCAAAACAAAAATCTGTAAAAAATCGTTTTAGAAGCTTACTGTCATCCGATAATTTAAAAGTGTAAGTATCCTTACTGTGACATTTTTATTGTTTGCAATATATAATTTTTTGATCTGGCAGTTTCTAGAACCAAAATGCTAAAGCCAAATTAATGTATTGAATTGTCTACGAACCCAGGGGGGGATATCGCGCATGGTGTCATGGCGGCGCTGACGTCATGCGTAGAGTTTGTAAAGTTGGCGCGAAGAAAATATCACTTGACAGATAGATGTCACAGTAGTTTTTTTAAGTCCATGGTGTACAAATAAAGTCGTTAATGGTAATTTATAAGATTTTTAGAGAATATTTTTATTATATTATGTTGTTAACTTTGTTGTTTGTGTGTGGAATCAGTGAAAAACGTTTATAAAAAATGCGGTGTGCAATTTACGGATGTAAAAGTGACAATCAAAGCAAAGCATTTAAAAAAGAAGTTATGTTTTTTCGCTTTCCTCGACAGAAAGAGGTTTGTCAGAAGTGGGCAGTGGCCTGTGGCCGTGAAGATAAATTTAAAACTGAAAATTCACATGTGTGTTCCAAGCATTTTCAACATTTAGATTATAAGAGAGATCTCAAAGCAGAACTTCTCAATTACGCTGGTTATAAGAATAAGCGACTGTTAAAACCCGATGCTATACCAATATTAAATTTGCCCCTAAAATCGAGTAACACTGAAGAAGCATCCACTAGTGACTGCAGTGCAAAAATGGGGCGAGATGCACGGGCCGCCAAAAGAGAGCATCGACAAATAATTAAGAACATTGTGAATGAAAGGTATGGGTTTTCGTGACTTATTACTGCTTACTTACCCTTCTTTTTTTTAAATTAGTACATCATTTTGTTTTAAATCCATATTTGGGCATGGTATTGGTGGCGTTTGATTTAGTTTAACTAATTTGTTTCGTTCGTATTTATTTGTAGCGAAAATCAAGAGGAAATCGTTAGAGATTGCGATGAAGTAGCACTTAATACTGCTAGTTGTGACAATATTATTCCTATTACACGTACCAAAGGGTATGGTTTTAGTTTTGCTTTATATTTTTAAGGATACAGTTTTATTTTATTTAATTTTTTGTCATTTTGCAATATACTTGACAGCTATTGATATGTTTAAATGTTTGTAGCGTTAATACGATGGCGTCAATACCAACTATAGAGGCACTCCAAAGGAGAATTCGGCAGCTGGAGAAGGAAAAAGCTGCAGTAGAAAAGGTATTTTCACCGAGGCATATCCAAAAGCTTTCTGGGGGATCTAGTCGGTTAAAATGGAAGGCCGAGGATATTTCAAAGGCCATCGTTTTATATGCAAGTGGCCCTAGAGCGTACCGGTTACTGTTAAAAAGAGGTTTTCCATTTCCAGCCGTTTCCACGTTAAAATCTTGGAAAAAAAAATTTCCAAATTTCCCCAGGGATATTAAAACCTGTTATCGAATTCATAAGCCGAACAGACTTAACTTCGACTGAAAAAATATGTATTATGTCCTTCGATGAGATGAAAATACGAAGTGTGTACTCTTACGACACGGTGTCTGATCAAGTTCTCTTACCGCATGCTTATGCTCAGGTTGTTCTTATCCGAGGTTTGGTAGGACACTGGAAACAGCCCATTTTTTTTTACTACGATGGTAAAATGTCAAAAGATAAACTCTATAGTATTATTACTAGTGTGGAAGACGCTGGATTTTCAGTGGTCGGTATCGTCAGTGATTTAGGCGGTGGAAATAGGTCACTCCATAAGGAATTGGGTGTAACCCATACAAAACCATACTTTTCCCGTCCACGTCCTAATGATGCTGCTAATAAAGTTTACGTTTTCGCAGACGTGCCACACTTGTTAAAATTAATTCGAAATAATTTTGTTGACTATGGTTTTGTGATCAATAATAATGAGATCAACGTTAACATAATAGATAAACTGCTGCAGTTCACCGGTAAATCTGAATTATCTATTGCCCATAAAATAACGCATGCCAGCGTCCACGTGGTAGGTGCACAACGGCAGAAAGTAAAATATGCTAGCAAATTATTTTCCCGGACAATATCCAAGGCCGTCAGCAGGAGTGGCATGCTGGGATACTTTGCTGATGAAAACTGGACGGAATGTTCCGAATTTTTTGAGCTGGTAAATATTTTAAATCATTAGTACCCGCATTTTCATAGATACATATTATCATTTTCACACAGGTAAATGATTGGTTTGATGTCCTCAATGTCAAAGTCCCTAACGAAGATACTCGTCCTAGAAAACATGCCTACGGACTTCAACTAGAGGCACAACAAGACATATTGGACAGGATGTCCAAATTAATGGCAACTGTTATGGTAAAAAACAAAACCACCCTCATGCCGTTTCAGAAAGGTAATATCTGCAGACTTAAACAATTCTAATACTTTAACATTCTAACTTTTAGGAATCCTTATGACAAACACTGCTCTGCCACTACTATTTCAGGATCTCCAAAGAAAGTTTCGACTCTCTTATGTATTAACTTACCGTTTAAATCAAGACGCGTTGGAACATTTTTTTGGTGTCATTCGTGCTAAAGGAGGTTTGCACGATCATCCAGATGCGCTGGAATTCAAATATAGAATGAGGGACTATATAATAGGAAAAAATATGGGAGATCTTCCCGTTAACGCAAATGTGGTAGAGGATTCCACGCCAGATATGCAAGGATTATCTGAAGAACTGCTTACTAGTTCTCTGCAGAAAATTAAAGAGTCAAATATTGCCTTGCCCACTCAAGATATATTTCATAGCAGCGGTTTTTCCGAACTGAAATATGATAGTTTGGAACATTTAGCAGGGTTTATTTGCAAGACCTTAAACGTAGAACCGTGTTTACATTTCGACACTCCTAGCACTTCATATACATGGACTGATCATCTCTCAGAGGGCGGGTTAATAAAAGCTTCAGATGCCTTTATGATACAAATAAGTAAACTCGAAAAAATATTTAGTGACTTTAATGGAGACTACATAAATCTGGATAAGGCATATATATCAAAATTAATTGAACAATCAACAAATGTAAATTGTTCTTACAAAGTTAAAGAATTATTCTTTAGAAGTCGAATGTTTTTCAAAATTAAAAAACTTAATTCGAATTTGCATAACAAAAATAAAACATTAAAAAGAAAAATGCAAAAAACTGTTACTTAAAATAAATATTTTTTCATGTATGTATTTGCATTTATTTTGCTTCCTAGCGCTTTTACCTATCCCATAATATTATCCTTAGATATTTCATGTAATTTCTAAAAAATTAACTTCTGATATTTCATGAAATTTCTATAAGTTGTGTAGGTATTTCCTCACAGTTCGTCAGTATTTTTAAATTCGCGCCTATTCCAACTCTACGCGTGACGTCATGCGCGTGGCTGTCCTATTTTTGACACTGTTGATATCCTACCTTTTATTTCTTTATACCATGCTACGAACCATGCACATCACTTAATAATTATGAATTAGTTACCATAGCACTCATACCACAGGTTACCATGGAATCAACACTTGCAAAAAGTCACCCAAAAGAGCACAACGTCATTCAACTTATGTTGGGGACTACAACCGAAATTATCCTTATGGCTATACACCAGAGTCATAAGGCTGATAATAATCTACTAATAGATGTTATGGTGGCCTAAGACTCTGCAAGCTGGAACCATTCGACAGCTCAATGGTATTCAAAGGCAAGCATGCCTGAGTACCACGGGAGAAATACGAAACCCTCCTCGAAATGATGCTCAATAATAAGTAATATGGATTGTAATAAATGTTTTTCATAAAAATTGTTTTTTTTTATATAGCAATACATTATGAGCAAGTAAGGTTCTGTTAAAAAAAATGTGCACTAAATATCCTTTATCTGACGACAATTATTGGTTTTGTTTGTAATTAAATCAAAATATTTTCGTATTATTTTTGAAATAAATCTATATAGGTATTTTATTTAATAACAATGCATTTTTTCAACACATGATTTTGAGTTTTTGTTTAGTCGTTTCTATTATAGGCGTTCTCATGGCAATTGTTTCTCCATAGCTGATTATAGCTAAACTAAAGTGAAATTAGAACTTGTTAAATACCAATTTCCTCCCCACGCCATTTGAGTTTTTGTTTAGCCATTACCATGACAAGCGTCCTCATGTCAATAGTTTCTCCATAACTGATTTAAACCAGACTAAAGTGAAAATTAAATCATCTATAACTTGGCAACTACGCATTTCCTCACCACAGGATTTGGATTTTAGGTTTTTGTTTAGTGGGTACCATGATACACGTTTTGATGGCAACAGTTTGTGTCTTAACTGATTTCAGCTAAACTAAAGTGAAAATTAAAACATCTATAACGTAGCAACTACGCATTTCCTCACCACCGGATTTGGGTTTTGTTTAGTAGTTACTATGACAAACGTTATTCTCATGACAACAGTTTCTTCCTAACTGATTTCATCTAAAGTGAAAATTAAATCTTCTATAACTTGAGAACTACGCATTTCCTCACCACGGAATTTGGGTTTTGTCTAGTCGTAACCATTATAACCGTTATTCTCATGACCACAGTTTCTTCCTAACTTATTTCAGCCAGACTAAAGTGAAAATTAGATCATCTATAACTTAATAACTATGTATTTCCTCACCACAGGTTTTGGGTTTTTGTTTGCTCATTGCCATCACAATTGTGGTCATAATTTCCATAAATCCAGTCAATCCAGCAAAAATTAAAAGTGAACTTGTGAAATATATAAACCAAACGCTGTATAGTAAATTATGTATTGGGCATAAAAATTTTACTTTATCTTCTGCTCCTGGAAACTGTGTAGTGATAATAGCAGATGGACAAATTATTTCTTGTTACTTTTTAGATGATGAACATTTTACCATTATTAAAAAAAAATGTGATATTATAGGTCCTTTTGTCAATTACACTACAGACTTTTCAGTTTTAAAGTTACATGTGATTTACTTAAAAAATGAAATTATAGAGTTTAGTGCTAAAGATATTACGTGTAAAGGAGTTATATTACCATTTGGAAATAACTTTGTGTTTGCTCCCCTAACTCCTGACGTCAGTTTTCAGTTTTATGATAGACGTTGTACGTTAATGTTATCAGTTGCATAGTTATTGTAAAAGTTGAGTTGAAATAAATTGAGATATCAAAAACTAACGTAATATTTTAGAGACTACTATGCAGTTGAATTCCCAGATGAGGTGACTTGTGGAAAAGTTGCAATGGTCATAATCCCTTTTTGTTGGATTACTGTAGATAATAATAAAATTAAATGTACATGACCCAAAAACATTAAAGGCAATATCCAGCTTAAAAAAGCTATTATTAATAAGGTTGATACCCCAGAGGAATGTGACATTTGTAACATAAATGTAAAATATAAAACTAGTAAGTAAATCTTATTGTCTATGTATTTTTATAAAATGCCAAATTCTAATAATTTTTTAATATTAATAGATTTAATTTTTTTTTATTTTTAGATGATTATGAGAAAGCAGTAATTATGTTATGTTAAATAACTCTAGTATCTCATGTGCTAATTCTGATGGTGACGGAAGAGGAAAAATACATAAATTTAGACGAGCCTTAAGTTCATCTGAATATTCGAGTTCAGATGAAAGCTTGCTGCCTAAAGTACTTGAGTTGCCAAGGTCCAAAGATATTCAATATACAAAACAATACACTAATGTACATTCAGAAAATCCATTAACAAGAACATCAAGTAATTCAGATTTAGCCAACAAGACAATGACAAATAGTCAAAAGCGGTTTCTCAATTGGTTCATTTGTGCAGTGAACACCCAGTTAAATTTCATAAAAACACATTATTTTAAAATTACATAAATAACATAAAAATATAAATTTAATTTTAATATTTCTATTTTCATAGGTGTTAATCTATATTTTTTGGTACATCATTGGCCTCTGACTGATCGCATCACAATTCACAATTGTACTAGATGTAGTACATTCTGCGTGCATCAGTGTTCACGTGTAAAATATATAGTGTTCCTTGTTTGGGTTCGTTATCAATAAAGACCCCTTTTTTTCCCTTCAATGAATTAGATGTCACTGCAAATTGAATTCAAAAAATCTGATACATTTAAGGAATCTGGTACATTTCTTAGACAAATCTGGTACATAACAAAGGGTCGGACTGGCTAAATTTGGCCTCATCGGCACCACGAGTAATTGGCCCCCCATCCTACTCTCTTTGACCAACTCGATTATTCCTATAAAGGTGATTAATCACATTTAAGACAAAAATATTTAGAATTTATATATTAAAAAGTAGTGTTAAAATAGTAGATAGTCCAAAATCATGAAATTTCAAGTACTTTGCGACCGTTTCAAATAATCTAAAAAAAACTATAAAATTATGCGTTAAAACATAATATAAATACTGGGTAGATAATAAATAAAAAATAAAGTTCAATTTTTATATAAAACATTTTTAGTTTTGTAAATAAACAACAAAACGAAAAAATTTTAGATATTAAAATCAAAATAAATAAAAATAAAAGTAAAAAAGGAAAATCACCAATTAACATAAAAAAACCGGTTTCCATAAACAACAATAAATAAGAAAATTAATATTACATAGTCAAAAATAGGAGTGCAAATAAGTAAGTACTATTTGACTAAATCTGACTAAAAATTTCTATCACAAAATATAACGTCGTCAACAGACATAAATAATTAAAATAAACACGTACAAAATCACAAAACAAAATAAAACTACCATTCTTAAAGAACATAACAAAAATAAAAAAAAACTAGCCTATTAATGATAGGTATACACAATCAGAAAAAACAAAGCTTAAAAAGTCGAAGTATTATAATAAATTGAGCTTGTGGAAGCTAACTTATCGATAATTTTTTCTGGGTTAATTCTATTTAAGATGTCTCTTTCCGTATTCATTAATATTAGGGCCTACAATAATTCTTGGCCTAATAAAGATCTATTTTTAATTATTTTTAATAGAGAAAATACTCGTTCGCATGCCACTAGGGTGCAAGACAAAGTAATTAAAAACTTATAAGACTTATACAAAGAAAAAGTGGATATATTCATTTGTTTCAGACTTATTTATGCAGAAGTCTGTTTTTACATTTTTTTTTTATATATATATATTTGTGTAAAACTTAATAATTCATTTTTTAATTCTACATTATCGATCCCAATCTTTCTGCGATATCAGTAAATTTGGAGTCGCTTAATAAATCCAAGCTTTTAAAATTTCTGGAGTGAAGGTATGAAAAATCTTCATAAATTTGTTTGTTGGCTTCAGATCTCTGACTTATACTTTGAATTGCCTGATTAATTACCGATTTAAATACTTCAACATTAAATTTTTTCATTGGATCGGTAATAACGGAATCTTCAGTTCTTTCGTCTACCATACGTTTCCTTTTTCTTAACCTTTGTTGTGGCAGCTCATGTTCAATTACAATATCTTTGTTTCTAATGGTCTCAATTTGATTTATATAATTTAAAAATCTGATGTGTCCAACACATGACTTTCCTATCTAGTTATTACAGGCTTTTTCCGTTTATTGTGTACAACCTATGGGCCCGTTCACTTTTATTTTTGAATGTGAATTATTTATATATTTATAAAGATATTAAACTCTTTTGTCTGGTGGTATTTTTCCCGTTAAAATATTTTTGCTAGAAGTAAGAGAATTCCCATAAAATTCTTTCAGTGACTCATTGCGTCAGAAAACCCCTAATTCCCTTCAGGTCTCGTATCGGTTAATAGTTAAAAGGGCGCGGTTGTCGGATGTATCATTGCACCACCATTCCTCTTCTGCATTTATTAAAGAAATGTACATGATAAAAATATATTATTTTTTAAAAATAATGTGTTTATATTTTCAGATAAAGCTGGAAGCCTTACCTTTTTTAAATTTTAATAAAACCAATTAGTATTACTCAAGCTGAATATTACCAGATCGAAATTTTATATTTGAGAAAATGTATCTCGTAAACGTGACAACGTTGTAAGTACTTCTAAATAGTGTTGTCTACACACACTTCTAGAAATAAATGCAACGTTGCCACGTTTACCAGATAAATATTGCAAATCAAATTTCTACTTTTTGATTATGGTCTGGTTAATTTTCAGCCTGAGTAATAATAATTGTTTTAATTAAAAAGTAAAAATAAGCTCCCAGCTTTAAATCTGAAAATATAAGTTCATGATTTTTAGAAAAATAATGGAATTTTACTATTTAAATTACATATATAAATGCAGAAATGCTATATGAGGGATACTTCCGACAACCCCGCCGTCTTTAAGCATAACCGATACGAGACGTGAACGGAATTAGGGATTTTCTGACGCAATGAGTCACTGAAAGAATTTTATGGGAATTCCCTTACTTCTAGCAAAAATATCTTAACGGGAAAAGTACCACCAGACAAAAGAGTTTAATATCTTTATAAATATATAATTAATTTACATTCAAAAATGAAAGTGAACGGGCCCATTGCAGCATCTCTATAAATGTTTAGAGGATAAACTAAATATATACATTGTCCACATACATCTACCGCGAAACATTTTTCTATAGATATTCATTGAAAATGAAAATACTGAAAAATTTAAATTTAGCACTTTTCCTACAATTTTTCCATTACGGTCCATTTAAAAAAAATCATGTATGAACAAATATTATAGAGATCGATATCGCAAACAACTTTTATTTCAACAATTTTCATAAAAATCAGAATTTTGCACATTTTGTCAAATTTCTCGAATACGGACCATTTCAGGAAATTTTTACATAAGGCAAAAATTATAGATAATAATATTAGAAGTAACCTTTATTTGAACAATTTTCTTCTCCAAACATAAATAACAGATATATTCAATAAAATATAAAAACGGCCTCCCATATAGTACCCCCCAGATGTTCCGACTTTGTCCAAAATCTAATCATTTCGCGTCAGGCCGAAATAAAACTTAAGTTTAAAATTTATTGATTTTTTTCTTTATCCGTTTTTGAGTTTTCTTCAAATTTCGAAATTTACACATTTTCTCAAATATCTCGAATACGGTCCATTTTAGAGAAATTATCTATGGGACAAAAATTTTGTTTGAACAATTTTTATAAAAAAAAATATTTTTTTTACATTTTGTCAAATTTCTCGAATACGGTCCATTTTAGGAAAATTTTGTAAATAACAAAAATTATAGATAATAAAATAAGAAGTAACTTTTATTTAAAAAATTTTCTTCCCCAAACGTAAATAACAGATATATTCCATAAAATATAAAAATGACCACCTATAAAGTACCCCCCCAGATGTTCCGACTCTGCCCAAAATCTAATCAGCTCATTAGACGCTGGAATAAAGCTTAAGTTTGAAATTTGGTGTTTTTCCGTGTATCGGTTCATGAGTTATGCGTTATACAGACACACACACAGACATCATCGCGAAAATAGTCAAAACGGATTCAGGGGACCTCAAAACGTAAAAATCCGTCGAAAACTCGAGGTCGAAAAAAATCATGATTCCTATACTTTCCTTATATCTGTATACAGATAGGAAAGTAAAAATGCATTCGTCTTTTTAACAATTAAAATTTGTCATATATTTCATCTAGCATTGCTTTCAGATTTGTTACCAAATGGTATGCTTGGATAAAATCAATACTTTCTGTCTCAAGATAATTTGAGGCGGGAGTCACGTATTCAAAATTTTTTATCATGATAAATGATATTAAGAGTTTCATATTTGCAGAAATTTCTAAAAAACAAGTATCAATGTAGAACA
The DNA here is from genome assembly GCA_927349885.1 of Psylliodes chrysocephalus. Lineage (NCBI taxonomy): Eukaryota > Metazoa > Arthropoda > Insecta > Coleoptera > Chrysomelidae > Psylliodes > Psylliodes chrysocephalus. Next base: position 52,618,298 of record OV651819.1, read on the forward strand.
AATTGTCTAAGCAGCCTAGACTACGTCTAGACGCACCAATGTTGCCAGATTTCCTAGATTTCGTTGAATTATTGTAAACAACACTTTTATGATGGTTGATTTATCTCTACTGCTTGACCGTTGGCCCCCAAAAGGGTTTGGCCCCGTCGGCAAGTGCCGACTTGCCGACCGGGCCAGTCCGACACTGAACAAAAACATATTCTGGCAACACTGTACCAAATAAAACAAACTGTCATTTCGTTTTCCGTCATTATGAAACGGTTTTAATAAAATTAAGATTTTATTATTTGTGATCATTTAAAAAAAATATGTTTGAGAACTGCAACTTTAATAAATTGGAAGGATGTATGTCAATTTAATGATTGTTCCTGAAAAACTTCTTTAAGGCAAGGTAAATAAAAACTTTTTAAGGTTATGTTTTTACCTATAATAAAGTTTTACGACTGTAATTTGTTTTATATTTTGTTTCAGTGTCTAAGACCATCCAAAGACTAATTTAAAATGGTCTATTTTGTACCCAATTGTAAATACTATGAAGTAAGAAGTAAGCAAAAAATTTGTAATTTTTTTTCCCACAGAACCCGCTAAAAGGAAAAATTTTATTATTCTGATGAGGTAACTACTTGACATCATTATGGAAATGAAAATGTACAATAAAAATTTGATAAAGATAAAGAGACAAATGGTTTTTCACTTTAAAAATCTGAATCGGAAAAATGGATCAACCAGTTAATTTAATATACTCGATGAGAAATTTTACCTAAGAAATGGTATGTACATTTAAATAGTTTACCTATATAAAGTTATGTTTGCCTGTAATTATCAATCGTGTTACCCTCTAACCAAGATCGTTTGTTGCATACAAACCAGAAATCTTTTATTTTAATGACATTTTTTTATTGCCTTGTTTGTATAAATTAGTATTTTCAAAAATATTAGAAGTTATGGTAATTTGAACCACTACAGGTATTAAATAAAAATAAGGCTATTGGTAAATTAGTTTACAGTTGGTAATAAAGAATGTCTCGAAAAAAGTCTCGAAATAAGTATTAAACATAAATTGTGATTTTGATTAGGCACTTAACAAGTCACATCCCACATATCTACATGCTCTGGCTAATCAATCCTATAAGTACATATCAAAACATTAATATACTATCTACAATTAAACAATAATTTGAAAATACAGATGAAGCCGATTTACCTATTTAGACAAAATACTATTATTCTGTTATTTATTAAAACACAATATTTTTTAGCATGTCCATGCAACAAAAGTCTACCATGAGGGTAGGACAGAGCGAGAGCAAGAATACTTTGGAATGTGCTGTGAAATACACTTAGAAAGGGTCATATGGAGAATTAAGTGTGATAACATTTTACGATATGTATCTCACTAGTTTAGTTCACAGATGTGTTCTGTGTTCAATTATGTGCTGCTATTTCAAACTTTTGGTATCCTTTGATAAAAGAAGTTGAATATTATTGTTAACCTTTTTAAATTGTTTATTTCACCTCATACATTTTTTTTACTCTTCATACAGTATTTAGTGAAGAGAATTATAAGTTTACTTTGTCTGTCTGTCGGATGTCACGTTTTTTGTCTGCACGATAAGTCAAAAACGAGAAATGATATCAACTTGAAAATTTTAAGCAAAAATCAAGATCTATAAGGGGACAAAGCCTATATATTTTTAACAAATCTGATTAAAAATAGGGGGTTAATTAAGATGGGTTGAAATTAAAAAAATCCTAAATTAAAAACGAAAAGCGATATCAACATGAATTTTTTAGTAAAAATGAAGCTTTATAAGAAGATAAAGCCTATTGATACTGAAAAAAATATGAATATATTGGGGAGTTAAGGGGGGTTAAAATATAAAAAAAACCTAACTGTAAAACGAAAAATGATATAAACTTGAAATTTTTAGCAAACATCAATCTCTAAAAGGAGAAGAAGCCCTTTAATTATAAAATAAATCTGATTGAATATGGGGGATTTAATAGGGGTTGAAATTAAAAAAAAAATCAAAAATGAAAATCGATATATACATGAAATTTTTATTAAAAATCAAGCTCTAAAAGGAGTTGAGGCCTATTGATTGTGAAAACAATCTGATTGAAAATGGGGTCAAGGGGCTCTGTTAAACTGCGAAGAGTATCATTTAGAATGCCAGGCGTTATATATCTTTATTCTAGTTTGTGTCTGTGTAATATTATGTATTGTGACGGGACTGATCTTATAAAATAAACATTTAACACATTTTAGTTCTTATTTTATTTGCCAATAAAAGGTATTTAAAAAATATATTTTTTATTTGACATCTGTGACTAATTGTGAAAATGATTAAACTTACAATAAAAACTAAAAATGGTAGGTAAAGTTTCATATAAAAATTTTTACACAAAAATCAATGTCAAGCTTTCTACATAACCTGATATATATTTAAAAATAATCTCAAATTATGAAGAAAAGTCAGTTTACTAACTAATAATGTTTATAGATGGTTTTCAACGTATTAAAAACAAAACAAATATTACACTAACTAAAATATTCATTTATTAATAGTTGTAGTGCTTGAAAACAGAATGATGTTGATAATAACAACTACACTTAATACAAACTCAAATAATAAAAAAACAGCGATATTGACTCTTGTACAAAGTTTTGATCCGAACTTACAAATGATAAAATTATTGGAAAAAGTGAACACCCATTTTAAATTAGTACAAGCCGCCACTGCAAATAGTTATGATGTTTCACCAAACCAAGGTCAAATGATGTAAATTATGCAAACAATAAAAAGGATTGAAAGCGAGTAATACAGAAAAACAGCATATATTTAACAATTTACAAACACATCTCTTTTCTCATCAAGTAGTTAAATAATTTATTTTCAAATTCTTAATTAGATTTAAAATGTATATAAAGTTTTATTATAATTAATCTGTAGACTAGTAGAAATATAAGATGGGACATAGACATGGTTCAATTTTTCTTTTTTTTTTCACTACTACTGCATAAAACAAATCAATATGTGGAGAATTTTAAAATATAACATAATTACTAAAAATGTTTACATTAAACAACTAAAATCTAACTTCACATGATTTTATTTTTAGCATTGGCTATAAAAAATACCACCAAATTAGAGACAGCCAGGAACTGCAGTATTTAAACCGTATTCTTCAAACTAAAGACATGATCCTGAAGAAATTACACAGTTTTAATACTTACCCACCAAACGATGGATGAACTAAAAAATTTTGAACAACAAATTAAAGATGAAGACATATTTTCTAATATAAGTGTAAGAAAATACTGAATTTTCAGATACATTTTCCAACATTGTGACTATTTAACCTATTTTGTCAAAACAGTAGAAATTGTTGCACTGGTGCTGTTTACTTATTCCTTCTCATTATTACAATTTATTCTATTATTTACAGTTATTGTATTTTTTAGTGTAAAGACATTAATTATCAATCATTGGGGGAAAAGATGCCTACAGATACGGTATGGAGAATATTAATCATTTAGTATTGATTTTAAATTGGTCAGGAAGAAACCAAAAAAATGGATTCAAAGAATTAGATTACCTAATAGTGTAGTGCCAGTCAATCGGAATTATGCTTTATGTGGGGGGCTGAGTTGCACAAGCTAAATTGTTAATTTATTGAAAACTAATATTTTGGAGATTATAAAACCGACATTAATCCAAAATTAGACCATGCAGAAGATTTCATAATTGTAAGCTAAAAAGTTCATATTAATATGTAAACATTGATAAAAATTCGATCAAAAGTCAAGAGATGTAAAAGTTAAATAACTAATTAAAAAACCAAGAAAATATCAAATATCACAAGTGGCGTGCAACTGAAAATGTATCATTTCTATCAATTTTGAACCACCAGTAACTTTGCTAATTATGGAAATCGGACCATTGTTAATATGAACCTTTTTGCTTAAAATTATGAGATCTTTAACCTGTCTCCGTTTTATATAATTTGGGATACCCTGTATATATGACCTCTGAAATAGGGGTCTCAATTAAATTTATTATTAGTAATAATGTGCCAGGAGTAAAATTAGAATGGTAAAATATCTGACACTGAAAGAGCCGCTCCTCAACTTTAATAATTATATATCTTTAAAGAGAATGGATATTCGTATTTTTTTATTAGAAAAACCACAACTTACAATCTTGTTTAAAAATCGTATTAAATTTTCTCCTCGTCTTCTGATTCTTCGCTGTCCTCTTCAAAAACTGGCTTTAGTAGCTGGCATTTCCATTTTTGGTTAAGAGCCTAAGGAATCGTCTGTTGGAGGCAGTGTCTGATTGGGACCCGTAGGCAATACCGGTTCAGGAGGGAGAAGGGCCCACCTATACATTTGTTTTTATGATCAAATTCATTGAAGAGTAAAAAAGGTCTTCTTTGACCGGTAGACCGACGGCTGACGACCCAATCCGACACTGTTTGGGGGTAGCCTAGATAGACCTGTTGAAGAGGCCATTAAACCTCTTAATTCATTACGAGAAAGAACAACACCGAATATAATTTTATTGCAATTTTTTTTAATAATATTAAACAAGTCTTCAGAATGGATCTTTTTTACCATTCCAGTAAATTGACTCGTATCGCATCCTGTTAAAGTGTGGAAAGTTAGAAAGTTGTTAAGGGCTATTTATGAACTGCCACGTAACCAGTAAAATTTTTGATTCAGGCCTTTTAACCAAATTTAAAAAGGAAGAAAATTTTTAAAAACACACCAAAATAATAGGCACGTCAGTATCGTTAGAGTCAATAACGCATGTAGAAAAACCTTCCATTTTAGCACAGAGTGAATGAAGTAGAATTCTAGTGTCAGCTCCTTCATGGTTTGATTCTAATAGTTCTCGATTTTCTTTACAAATATCAATATTGGATTTAAAGTCTGTAATGTTATTAAATCCGCCACTCGTTACAAATTGTATCTTATAATCATGGAATCCGTAATCAGGAAATTCGTTTGATAAAATATTGGTTAACTGTTTATTATTAAATATTCAGTGAATAAATAAATTCCATTGTTGTGAAAACGGGATCTCTCAATTAGTAATAATCCTATTAATTGATTTGGAAGATCCTCTTTTTTTGACGAGTAACAACATTTTTAATCTAATTTTCTGTGAAATGATCAAAAACAACATCAATATGTTGTGCTTTATATTTGTTTTGAAATACAATTTTTGAAAATATATCAAAAAATTCCTTAAATCAAAAGACAAGTAAAGATTCCAAAAATAAATAAAAGGTTGACCAAAAGTGGGTACATTTTGAAGAGGTCAGCGAATCATCGGAAGATGAGGAGAATATATAATATGATTATTATACAAGATAGTAAGTTGTAGTTTTTCTAATAAAAAAAATATGAATATCCATGGTCTTTAATTAAAGAGATATAATTATTAAAGTTGAGGGAGGTCCCTTTCAGTGTTAGATATTTTTCCATTCTAATTTTACTCATGACAATCATTTTTTTTTTATTTAATAGTTATTACATTATACAGGGTGTCACAAATTATATAAAACGGAGACAGGTTAAAGAGCTCATAATTTTAAGCAAAAAGGTTCATATTAACAATGGTTTGATTTCCATCACTAGCAAAGTTACTGGTGGTTTAAAATTGATAGAAATGATACATGTTCAGCTGCACGCCACTTGTGAAATTTGATATTTTCTTGATTTTTTAATTAGTTATCTAACTTTTACATCTCTCAACTTTTGATCGAATTTTGATCAATGTTTCTGTATAAAACATTATCAGAACTACAATAGTTTGTCTACAAAAAAAAATTAAGATTGGTTGTCCATTGTGGTGATAGTATTATGAGCTGGGTTAGTTTCGTAGTGAGATATAGATATATGTTTACAATAATAGGTGCAACTAAGATGGAATATACAAAGCGATGACATCGCTAGCAGAGTGTAGATCACTCGCGGCAGCCGTTTTAATTAATTTGTTTTATATTAATTAACATAAGTTGATTATTATAAGACATAAAAATATGGTTGATGTTTTGTTATGATCTAAACACATTTTAGTAACTTTTAAAAAAGTTACTTTTTTTATTTTAAAATCTTGCTTAGCTAATTTTGTAGTGTTAACATAAAAAGTACAACAATGTTCGAAATTTTATCTTAAGATAAAACCGAGGAAATCGCATTTTTTTTTTTTGGGACGTAAGCCCCAATGGTTTTTTAAATGTTTAAAATAATACATTTACCCAACTTGTAAAGTGATTTTTTGGATTTTGCGGTTATATTCTAGTACACGTTACGCTCTCTGCAATGGTACCAATACCTTGTTTTTTGAAAATAGTGCCCTTCTGTACGGTTTTAGAATCTCCAAAATATTAGTTTTCAATTCACCAACAATTCAGCTTGTGACACTTAGTCCCCTACAGAATTCATTTCTAGAATAGATTTGTTACAAATAGCACCATACTATAATAAAATTGATAGTAGGTAAGAACACTGATGTTATTTTAAATTATTCTGTTTCATGAGAACACTTATTTTTTTTTTGATTTGTTAAATTTGAAGGTGACTTTTAGAATGTCACAACCATCCAAAAATTATAGTTCTCGAATCCATCAGTTGCTTCAGTTAATGTATCAAGAACACATAGGCCAGTCACATACTTTCTACTAAAATTGGAAACAAAGGATCAGAGTGCCTGAATTCGAATTATTTGATTTAGCTAAGATGTACGCAGCTGGCTTAGTGAGTATTATGCACTCTATCCAGGATTTTTTTGACAATCTCCAGTAATTTTAATGAAAAAAAAAAAAAAAAATATATATATATATATATATATATATATATATATATATATATATATTCCTATATCCCAACATTTAACTTTCCATTATACAATTTAGCATTTAAAAAGTAAATCAGTTAGCAGTTTTTTGTTTTTTTTTATTTCTGAGATATATTAAACATTAACGATACTCAAGTGAAAAATATCCACTACTTGATAAATATTGGACATGGTACTGGCGAAAGAAAACCACACCCAGTTTGGACACACTATAAATTTCAACACAAAATTACTTGAATCCTACCATTAAAAAAAAAATACTGGATACATTTTAGCTCACACCTTTACATATTTACAATTATTACTTAATGATGTAACGTTTTAAACAACAGCCTGAAAAAAAATTATGATCCCGATAATCACAAGGAAGTCAAAACAGTAAGTAAGGGTTGGTTGCGGACAGCCGCCGATAGAGAAGGTGGGCGAGAACGGAGGAGAAGTAATAAATAATTGCACTCAAAACGAGAGAAGAAATCAAAAAATATTTTTGTTCATATTTTTTTATGTTCCTATTTTTGTTCGTGTGTTATATATAATATATATTTCATTTTTGTGCTGTGTTTAAAATTGAGAGCCATTTAAAAAAGATAAAATAACTCTCTTTGTAATTTTATATGTTTAAGACAGGTGATATATTTTTTCTTTTTGGGTTATAAACATGAGAATTTGAGAGCGAATTTAAAAACAAAACAACAGAGACTTTTAAGGCCCTGGTCCTCGGGCCAGTGGCGGACTGTAGCTGGCTTCCTGTTACACAAATGATGGTGTGCCAGTCCAGGGGCAGCTGTCAGCCGAAGTGTACCTGTCCTTGTAGGAGCCGCACCGGCAAACAGTAGTTGGGCCAACAAACCAATAGAGGGTCATAGGCATGCCGATAGTTATTGTTTGTTGGACATACACAAAATGTTGATAAAATATTTGCAAATTGCCAAAATACTGAGTAAAATCCAATTATTTCACTCCTTTTTTTTAGAGCTGTAGTAATCATATAAACTTTTATATTCAGTTTAACCATATATAACCGCCCCCTGAAATATTTTATTTATTTTATTTTATTTATTTATGTAGTAGTTTACATTTATATTAAACAGTAATATAATTAATTATAGGAACAAGAGAAAAATAAATAACTCTATTACTTAATTACTTAATTCCTAAATTGAGGTCACCCTCTAAATAATATTTAAAATGAAAACTTCTACTCTAGTGCACGATTGTACTTAAAGTACTGTGTGTGCACTCTTTTTCTTATACATGTATCTTTGAGGTTTTTTTTTATTTTTTTTTATTTATTTATTTTTTTTTTTTTAATAACAAAAAATATATTCTTATTTAAGCTAAGTATAACAGATTTTTGTACTAAAGTAGTAGAAATGTGGTAACAATAATTCGATAGGAGATAGTAAAATAAGTATATATATATATGAACAATAATTGTGTGATATATTATTTAAAATTAAACTTAAAATTAAACTATATAATTAATTACATAATTGCTTTGGAGTATCCACTGTCTTATCTCTTTTTTACACTTAGAATATGGTTTTACTTTAATATCATTAGGAAGGCAGTTAAAGATTTTTGGACCAAGACAATAAATATGATTTTGGCAAATGATGTGCTTGGGGTTTTGGCGTGCGACATTGTTTTGAGCTGCATTTCTTGTGTTACGCCCATGGCTTATGGATTCCTTATAGTAGGAAAATTTTAACATGAATCTAACTACTGCTTTAAGGTGTAACTGTCTAATATCTAATAACTGACTCTCTTTGAAAAGCAATTCAGTAGGAAACCTTTTATTTTTAAATAACATAATTTTTATGATATATTTTTGTGCAACCTGTAGTTTGTTTAAAACCGTCACTCCGGCACTACCCCAAACCACCAACCCATAATTCAAAATTGATTCAGCCAGTGCATAATACACCATCTTTAATGTGCTAAAACTCAAGACATGGCGTAACTCATAAAATTTATATATTAATTTCCTTATTTTGCTTGTGACATAGGTAATATGTTCTTTCCAAGTAAAATTTTGATCTACAAGAACCCCTAAGTATTTTATACATTTCACCCTTTCAATCAATTTATTGCATTCACAATTCTGGTTTAGATCACAGTCATGGTTATGTATTTTTAGGTTTTCAAATTCTGGTAGTGAGCGTGGGGAGAGAGCAAAAGTGACAAATTTTGTTTTGTTGACATTTAAGGATAGTAGGCTATTGTCTAGCCATCTCTTGATTATTTGCATTGCTTTCTCTGCACGATCCTTTGTACTCTCCCAATCGTCACCCCAAAACAGTATACCAGAGTCATCGGCAAAGCAGATCACCACGCCATTCTCAGCCAAAACTGACATCATGTCATTGATATATATATATTAAATAATAACGTTGAAAGGACTGTCCCCTGTGGCACACCAAATTCTACTTCCATTTCTTCACTAACCTCATTTGAAACATTGAAACATACTTAAAATACCCTGTATGTTTTAAATTTTTAGAAGATATACAAAATGCAATTTATTAGAATTAAATATTTTGTTAAAATAAAAGTTAAAACCAAAGAAAAATGTGTACAATTATTATTCCTAAAGATACATTAAACAAAACAAAAAATTTTGTAATTTTTAAATACTTAAACAAAATGTTTTATTTCAAAATGGTACTTAAAATAAATGAAGCCATTTTAAAATTTATTATAATATTTATTCTTGTAATAATTGTTATTAAATCCTTGCGAAAAATCTATAAACAATGGCAATGAAACAACAACAAAACATTGGTGAATTGAAAAAATAACACCAAAATGGTGATTTCATCAGTGGCGTAGAATTTAGAGTTAAAATTGTTCTTCTGTCCCTCCGCACGCCTCTGGTAACGGTTAAAAACATACTTTTTCACATTTTAATGTGTTATAAAATACTTAATCCATCTGATTAATTTTACAAATATTTAATATTGTACAAAATAATTGACAAAAATAATTTTTAAATAAAAGTAAGAAAACATATTTTTGATGAAACACCCTGTATAATTTAAGTTTCTAATACTGCTCTTCAAAATCTGGTCCAAATTATAAAATTCCCTATCTATTCAAAGGTACAATAAGATATTTGTATGTACCAACATGAGATTACATAAAAGAGCAGCTGTTTAGGGTTCAGGTAAAAATTTGGGCAGGCAAAAATAAAAATATGAATGTACAGAAAAAATAGGTAAAATTACAAATGTTATTTATTTATTAATATCTTAGATTTATTCTAAAATATAATTACTTACCTCAATTAAGAAATGGTCAGTATGATGAATTATTTATTGTAAATTATACATGTAAATGTATTTTTTACTTTCCTATCTGTATACAGATATAAGGAAAGTATAGGAATCATGATTTTTTTCGACCTCGAGTTTTCGACGGATTTTTACGTTTTGAGGTCCCCTGAATCCGTTTTGACTATTTTCGCGATGATGTCTGTGTGTGTGTCTGTAGGTCGCATAACTCATGAACCGATACACAGAAAAACACCAAATTTTAAACTTAAGCTTTATTCCAGCGTCTAATGAACTGATTAGATTTTGGACAGAGTCGGAACATCTGGGGGGGTACTTTATAGGTGGTCATTTTTATATTTTATGGAATATATCTGTTATTTATGTTTGGAGAAGAAAATTCTTCAAATAAAAGTTACTTCTAATATAATTATCTATAATTTTTGTTCTATACAAAATTTTCCTAAAATGGTCCGTATTCGAGAAATTTGACAAAATGTAAAAAAAATATTTTTTTATAAAAATTGTTCAAATAAAAGTTGTTTGTAATATAATTCTCTATAATTTTTATTCTATACATAATTTCTCTAAAATGGACCGTATTCGAGATATTTGAGAAAATGTGTAAATTTCGAATTTTGAAAACTCAAAAACGGATAAAGAAAAAAACATTAAATTTTAAACTTAAGGTTTATTTCTGCCTGACGTGAAATGATTAGATTTTGGACAAAGTCGGAACATCTAGGGGGGTACTTTATGGGAGGCAGTTTTTATATTTTATGGAATATATCTGTTATTTATGTTTGGAGAAGAAAATTGTTCAAATAAAAGTTACTTCTAATATTATTATCTATAATTTTTGTTTTATGTCAAAATTTCCTGAAATGGTCCGTATTCGAGAAATTTGACAAAATGTGGAAAATTCTGATTTTTATGAAAATTGTTGAACTTAAAGTTGTTTGCGATATCGATCTCTATAATTTTTGTTTATACATGATTTTTCTAAAATGGACCGTAAAAAGTGCTAAATTTAAATTTTTCAGTATTTTCGTTTTCAATGAATATCTATAGAAAAATGTTTCGAGGTAGATGTATGTGGACAATGTATATATTTAGTTTATCCTCTAAACATTTATAGAGATGCTGCAATAGGTTGTACAAAATAACCGGAAAAAGCCTATAATAACTAGATAGGAAAGTCATGTGTTGGACACATCAGATTTTTATTTAAATACATATTTCCATCCAAATAATTACTGTGTCCATCAATTATAGTCCACTCTATATAAATCTCAATTGAACCAAAATAGTTATTGCTTACTTAAGTTTGTTATTGATTATTTGAAACTCTGAGTAAAGTTACATGTAGGTTTACTTGACAGATTAAAAAACAAAAGCTCTACAGTTTAATCAACAAGTAGTTACTGTCAACTATACCAGGAGGTAAAAAGCCCTAAGTATAACAATTTAAATTGGGACTCTGATATACTACTATGAGCAGGTATATTAAGATTTTCCTATTTAAATAAATTCAGGCATACAATTACTGATATTTTATATTATAAATCAAGGGTAACTTTAGAAATGTATAATCTATATAAGTATTAAAAGGAATGAGGGAGGAAAAGTAGGATTTTCCCACTTTAATGTAAGTAGAAGACAACCACTAATGAGAAAAAATATATTTTATAATTATTGTACCTATTAAATAAAAAGTTTGCAATTAGAATTAAAGTAAGTACCATACCTCTTGTTGCCCTGATGGCAGCCTTAACTTCGACAGTCACTTCATCATTATCATCATTACTAACAGCTGACAAACGTCTTCCCCTCACTGGTTTAACTTCTGAAGGAGCTGGGGAACTTACAGCAACTATTCTACAAGACCTTCTTAAAGGGGATCGTGGGGTAGCAGTTTCTTCTGCTTGTATTTCTGATGGGCGCGGCATTTTGAGTTTATATGAACAGCTGTAGGACAAAAAAATAATGCAGGTATTCAAAAAAATACTTTCTTGTCACCCAGGCTCCATACAGTTCAAATTTTGCCCCAATAGTAAGATGTTAAAATTTATATTCTAAATAATTAGATTTTTACAAAACTATGGTAACATTAAAGATATTTTCTTAGTTTTCTTTTGTTAAAAATATAGGGAAAACTATTGACTTTATTACAGTTCATTCACATTAAAACCGAAAAAATTTGGTTCCACTTAAAAATTTTACAATATAACCGTTACATATATTTTTAAAATATTTTGATAAGTCCAACGGAAATTTAGAAATTCAAAAATTTATAACAACTAGGTTATGATACAAATTTTGTACTAATCTGCAGTAAGTTTCAATAAAAATTAAGAACAATCAATAAAACTGACTGAATAAAAAAACATCCATACAACAATGAGAAAAACTGGCTCTCTGGTAACAAAAACCAATCGTAAATTGTGCCGCAAAAGCAATTTTGCGTATCATAAAATAAATATAAATTTATGAATTTTATAGTCTGACAATATTTAGTTTAGCGTACCTGATATATTTCTTTAAACTTAACAAAACATTACAAATTAAAACGAATTTATAACAAATTATCTAAAATTAACACGTGCACTTTATTCACACAGAACCAGCTGTAAAGACGCAATTTAAACGGACAAAAATGTCAAAAGTCAAAAAACGAAAAATCACTGTTGCCAAAGTCAAATTGTAAGGTTTATCGTTAAAGAGGGTTACGACATTGACATTAGTAATTTTTAAATAGTTTGAATTCTTTAAAATTATGTTGAAAACTGTTAGTGCAAATACTATGTAGTTCATAAAATTACGACATTACTATGGTTTATCAGTGAAAAGTTTAAAAGTTCTCGTGACGAATTCATTCGCAAAATCATGCACACAGTCATTGCGTTCGGTTTGCCAAGTTCCTTTAACGCCTTTAACACTTTTTACTCCAAACGACCCTTTTAGCGTTCGGTTTAGTCCGATTAGTGACAGTTTAACACGCTTAAATGTCATTTAAAAGCACCCTAAAAACTCCGCTTTTGTCCTGCTCCAGCCCCTGACTATCCGAACTCGCCTTTTGATTACAGGCAGGGTTGCCAACCGGTCTTTACCACTTTACTCTCAAACACTTTTTCGGATTACTCCACTGAACCACGGCATAAGAAACAATCCTTTTTATAAGGGCCGATTCCACCGTTGTGTTAAACGGAGATTAAAATGAAATTGTTAATGTAAAAATATCATTTTAAACTTCGTTTAACACAACGGTGGAATCGGTCCTTATGCCTTGACTGAATTGTAACTGTTACTGGAACGCTAGTAACCATAGAAAAATAAAAATAACAGAAAATGACCTATAATATTTATTTTTACTTTTCTATCTGTATACAGATAAGGAAAGTATAGGAATCATGATTTTTTTCGACCTCCAGTTTTCGACGGATTTTTACGTTTTGGGGTCCCCTGAATCCGTTTTGACTATTTTCGGGATGATGTATGTCTGTCTGTTTGTCTGTCTGTCTGTCTGTCTGTCTGTCTGTCTGTCTGTCTGTCTGTCTGTCTGTCTGTCTGTCTGTCTGTCTGTCTGTCTGTCTGTCTGTCTGTCTGTCTGTCTGTCTGTCTGTCTGTCTGTCTGTCTGTCTGTCTGTCTGTCTGTCTGTCTGTCTGTCTGTCTGTCTGTCTGTCTGTCTGTCTGTCTGTCTGTCTGTCTGTCTGTCTGTCTGTCTGTCTGTCTGTCTGTCTGTCTGTCTGTCTGTCTGTCTGTCTGTCTGTCTGTCTGTCTGTCTGTCTGTCTGTCTGTCTGTCTGTCTGTCTGTCTGTCTGTCTGTCTGTCTGTCTGTCTGTCTGTCTGTCTGTCTGTCTGTCTGTCTGTCTGTCTGTCTGTCTGTCTGTCTGTCTGTCTGTCTGTCTGTCTGTCTGTCTGTCTGTCTGTCTGTCTGTCTGTCTGTCTGTCTGTCTGTCTGTCTGTCTGTCTGTCTGTCTGTCTGTCTGTCTGTCTGTCTGTCTGTCTGTCTGTCTGTCTGTCTGTCTGTCTGTCTGTCTGTCTGTCTGTCTGTCTGTCTGTCTGTCTGTCTGTCTGTCTGTCTGTCTGTCTGTCTGTCTGTCTGTCTGTCTGTCTGTCTGTCTGTCTGTCTGTCTGTCTGTCTGTCTGTCTGTCTGTCTGTCTGTCTGTCTGTCTGTCTGTCTGTCTGTCTGTCTGTCTGTCTGTCTGTCTGTCTGTCTGTCTGTCTGTCTGTCTGTCTGTCTGTCTGTCTGTCTGTCTGTCTGTCTGTCTGTCTGTCTGTCTGTCTGTCTGTCTGTCTGTCTGTCTGTCTGTCTGTCTGTCTGTCTGTCTGTCTGTCTGTCTGTCTGTCTGTCTGTCTGTCTGTCTGTCTGTCTGTCTGTCTGTCTGTCTGTCTGTCTGTCTGTCTGTCTGTCTGTCTGTCTGTCTGTCTGTCTGTCTGTCTGTCTGTCTGTCTGTCTGTCTGTCTGTCTGTCTGTCTGTCTGTCTGTCTGTCTGTCTGTCTGTCTGTCTGTCTGTCTGTCTGTCTGTCTGTCTGTCTGTCTGTCTGTCTGTCTGTCTGTCTGTCTGTCTGTCTGTCTGTCTGTCTGTCTGTCTGTCTGTCTGTCTGTCTGTCTGTCTGTCTGTCTGTCTGTCTGTCTGTCTGTCTGTCTGTCTGTCTGTCTGTCTGTCTGTCTGTCTGTCTGTCTGTCTGTCTGTCTGTCTGTCTGTCTGTCTGTCTGTCTGTCTGTCTGTCTGTCTGTCTGTCTGTCTGTCTGTCTGTCTGTCTGTCTGTCTGTCTGTCTGTCTGTCTGTCTGTCTGTCTGTCTGTCTGTCTGTCTGTCTGTCTGTCTGTCTGTCTGTCTGTCTGTCTGTCTGTCTGTCTGTCTGTCTGTCTGTCTGTCTGTCTGTCTGTCTGTCTGTCTGTCTGTCTGTCTGTCTGTCTGTCTGTCTGTCTGTCTGTCTGTCTGTCTGTCTGTCTGTCTGTCTGTCTGTCTGTCTGTCTGTCTGTCTGTCTGTCTGTCTGTCTGTCTGTCTGTCTGTCTGTCTGTCTGTCTGTCTGTCTGTCTGTCTGTCTGTCTGTCTGTCTGTCTGTCTGTCTGTCTGTCTGTCTGTCTGTCTGTCTGTCTGTCTGTCTGTCTGTCTGTCTGTCTGTCTGTCTGTCTGTCTGTCTGTCTGTCTGTCTGTCTGTCTGTCTGTCTGTCTGTCTGTCTGTCTGTCTGTCTGTCTGTCTGTCTGTCTGTCTGTCTGTCTGTCTGTCTGTCTGTCTGTCTGTCTGTCTGTCTGTCTGTCTGTCTGTCTGTCTGTCTGTCTGTCTGTCTGTCTGTCTGTCTGTCTGTCTGTCTGTCTGTCTGTCTGTCTGTCTGTCTGTCTGTCTGTCTGTCTGTCTGTCTGTCTGTCTGTCTGTCTGTCTGTCTGTCTGTCTGTCTGTCTGTCTGTCTGTCTGTCTGTCTGTCTGTCTGTCTGTCTGTCTGTCTGTCTGTCTGTCTGTCTGTCTGTCTGTCTGTCTGTCTGTCTGTCTGTCTGTCTGTCTGTCTGTCTGTCTGTCTGTCTGTCTGTCTGTCTGTCTGTCTGTCTGTCTGTCTGTCTGTCTGTCTGTCTGTCTGTCTGTCTGTCTGTCTGTCTGTCTGTCTGTCTGTCTGTCTGTCTGTCTGTCTGTCTGTCTGTCTGTCTGTCTGTCTGTCTGTCTGTCTGTCTGTCTGTCTGTCTGTCTGTCTGTCTGTCTGTCTGTCTGTCTGTCTGTCTGTCTGTCTGTCTGTCTGTCTGTCTGTCTGTCTGTCTGTCTGTCTGTCTGTCTGTCTGTCTGTCTGTCTGTCTGTCTGTCTGTCTGTCTGTCTGTCTGTCTGTCTGTCTGTCTGTCTGTCTGTCTGTCTGTCTGTCTGTCTGTCTGTCTGTCTGTCTGTCTGTCTGTCTGTCTGTCTGTCTGTCTGTCTGTCTGTCTGTCTGTCTGTCTGTCTGTCTGTCTGTCTGTCTGTCTGTCTGTCTGTCTGTCTGTCTGTCTGTCTGTCTGTCTGTCTGTCTGTCTGTCTGTCTGTCTGTCTGTCTGTCTGTCTGTCTGTCTGTCTGTCTGTCTGTCTGTCTGTCTGTCTGTCTGTCTGTCTGTCTGTCTGTCTGTCTGTCTGTCTGTCTGTCTGTCTGTCTGTCTGTCTGTCTGTCTGTCTGTCTGTCTGTCTGTCTGTCTGTCTGTCTGTCTGTCTGTCTGTCTGTCTGTCTGTCTGTCTGTCTGTCTGTCTGTCTGTCTGTCTGTCTGTCTGTCTGTCTGTCTGTCTGTCTGTCTGTCTGTCTGTCTGTCTGTCTGTCTGTCTGTCTGTCTGTCTGTCTGTCTGTCTGTCTGTCTGTCTGTCTGTCTGTCTGTCTGTCTGTCTGTCTGTCTGTCTGTCTGTCTGTCTGTCTGTCTGTCTGTCTGTCTGTCTGTCTGTCTGTCTGTCTGTCTGTCTGTCTGTCTGTCTGTCTGTCTGTCTGTCTGTCTGTCTGTCTGTCTGTCTGTCTGTCTGTCTGTCTGTCTGTCTGTCTGTCTGTCTGTCTGTCTGTCTGTCTGTCTGTCTGTCTGTCTGTCTGTCTGTCTGTCTGTCTGTCTGTCTGTCTGTCTGTCTGTCTGTCTGTCTGTCTGTCTGTCTGTCTGTCTGTCTGTCTGTCTGTCTGTCTGTCTGTCTGTCTGTCTGTCTGTCTGTCTGTCTGTCTGTCTGTCTGTCTGTCTGTCTGTCTGTCTGTCTGTCTGTCTGTCTGTCTGTCTGTCTGTCTGTCTGTCTGTCTGTCTGTCTGTCTGTCTGTCTGTCTGTCTGTCTGTCTGTCTGTCTGTCTGTCTGTCTGTCTGTCTGTCTGTCTGTCTGTCTGTCTGTCTGTCTGTCTGTCTGTCTGTCTGTCTGTCTGTCTGTCTGTCTGTCTGTCTGTCTGTCTGTCTGTCTGTCTGTCTGTCTGTCTGTCTGTCTGTCTGTCTGTCTGTCTGTCTGTCTGTCTGTCTGTCTGTCTGTCTGTCTGTCTGTCTGTCTGTCTGTCTGTCTGTCTGTCTGTCTGTCTGTCTGTCTGTCTGTCTGTCTGTCTGTCTGTCTGTCTGTCTGTCTGTCTGTCTGTCTGTCTGTCTGTCTGTCTGTCTGTCTGTCTGTCTGTCTGTCTGTCTGTCTGTCTGTCTGTCTGTCTGTCTGTCTGTCTGTCTGTCTGTCTGTCTGTCTGTCTGTCTGTCTGTCTGTCTGTCTGTCTGTCTGTCTGTCTGTCTGTCTGTCTGTCTGTCTGTCTGTCTGTCTGTCTGTCTGTCTGTCTGTCTGTCTGTCTGTCTGTCTGTCTGTCTGTCTGTCTGTCTGTCTGTCTGTCTGTCTGTCTGTCTGTCTGTCTGTCTGTCTGTCTGTCTGTCTGTCTGTCTGTCTGTCTGTCTGTCTGTCTGTCTGTCTGTCTGTCTGTCTGTCTGTCTGTCTGTCTGTCTGTCTGTCTGTCTGTCTGTCTGTCTGTCTGTCTGTCTGTCTGTCTGTCTGTCTGTCTGTCTGTCTGTCTGTCTGTCTGTCTGTCTGTCTGTCTGTCTGTCTGTCTGTCTGTCTGTCTGTCTGTCTGTCTGTCTGTCTGTCTGTCTGTCTGTCTGTCTGTCTGTCTGTCTGTCTGTCTGTCTGTCTGTCTGTCTGTCTGTCTGTCTGTCTGTCTGTCTGTCTGTCTGTCTGTCTGTCTGTCTGTCTGTCTGTCTGTCTGTCTGTCTGTCTGTCTGTCTGTCTGTCTGTCTGTCTGTCTGTCTGTCTGTCTGTCTGTCTGTCTGTCTGTCTGTCTGTCTGTCTGTCTGTCTGTCTGTCTGTCTGTCTGTCTGTCTGTCTGTCTGTCTGTCTGTCTGTCTGTCTGTCTGTCTGTCTGTCTGTCTGTCTGTCTGTCTGTCTGTCTGTCTGTCTGTCTGTCTGTCTGTCTGTCTGTCTGTCTGTCTGTCTGTCTGTCTGTCTGTCTGTCTGTCTGTCTGTCTGTCTGTCTGTCTGTCTGTCTGTCTGTCTGTCTGTCTGTCTGTCTGTCTGTCTGTCTGTCTGTCTGTCTGTCTGTCTGTCTGTCTGTCTGTCTGTCTGTCTGTCTGTCTGTCTGTCTGTCTGTCTGTCTGTCTGTCTGTCTGTCTGTCTGTCTGTCTGTCTGTCTGTCTGTCTGTCTGTCTGTCTGTCTGTCTGTCTGTCTGTCTGTCTGTCTGTCTGTCTGTCTGTCTGTCTGTCTGTCTGTCTGTCTGTCTGTCTGTCTGTCTGTCTGTCTGTCTGTCTGTCTGTCTGTCTGTCTGTCTGTCTGTCTGTCTGTCTGTCTGTCTGTCTGTCTGTCTGTCTGTCTGTCTGTCTGTCTGTCTGTCTGTCTGTCTGTCTGTCTGTCTGTCTGTCTGTCTGTCTGTCTGTCTGTCTGTCTGTCTGTCTGTCTGTCTGTCTGTCTGTCTGTCTGTCTGTCTGTCTGTCTGTCTGTCTGTCTGTCTGTCTGTCTGTCTGTCTGTCTGTCTGTCTGTCTGTCTGTCTGTCTGTCTGTCTGTCTGTCTGTCTGTCTGTCTGTCTGTCTGTCTGTCTGTCTGTCTGTCTGTCTGTCTGTCTGTCTGTCTGTCTGTCTGTCTGTCTGTTGTCTGTCTGTCTGTCTGTCTGTCTGTCTGTCTGTCTGTCTGTCTGTCTGTCTGTCTGTCTGTCTGTCTGTCTGTCTGTCTGTCTGTCTGTCTGTCTGTCTGTCTGTCTGTCTGTCTGTCTGTCTGTCTGTCTGTCTGTCTGTCTGTCTGTCTGTCTGTCTGTCTGTCTGTCTGTCTGTCTGTCTGTCTGTCTGTCTGTCTGTCTGTCTGTCTGTCTGTCTGTCTGTCTGTCTGTCTGTCTGTCTGTCTGTCTGTCTGTCTGTCTGTCTGTCTGTCTGTCTGTCTGTCTGTCTGTCTGTCTGTCTGTCTGTCTGTCTGTCTGTCTGTCTGTCTGTCTGTCTGTCTGTCTGTCTGTCTGTCTGTCTGTCTGTCTGTCTGTCTGTCTGTCTGTCTGTCTGTCTGTCTGTCTGTCTGTCTGTCTGTCTGTCTGTCTGTCTGTCTGTCTGTCTGTCTGTCTGTCTGTCTGTCTGTCTGTCTGTCTGTCTGTCTGTCTGTCTGTCTGTCTGTCTGTCTGTCTGTCTGTCTGTCTGTCTGTCTGTCTGTCTGTCTGTCTGTCTGTCTGTCTGTCTGTCTGTCTGTCTGTCTGTCTGTCTGTCTGTCTGTCTGTCTGTCTGTCTGTCTGTCTGTCTGTCTGTCTGTCTGTCTGTCTGTCTGTCTGTCTGTCTGTCTGTCTGTCTGTCTGTCTGTCTGTCTGTCTGTCTGTCTGTCTGTCTGTCTGTCTGTCTGTCTGTCTGTCTGTCTGTCTGTCTGTCTGTCTGTCTGTCTGTCTGTCTGTCTGTCTGTCTGTCTGTCTGTCTGTCTGTCTGTCTGTCTGTCTGTCTGTATGTCTGTATCGTCTGTATCCACCATAACTCATGAAACGATACAAAAAAAAACACCAAATTTTAAACTTAAGCTTTATTCCGGTGTCCAATTAACTGATTAGATTTTGGGCAGAGTCGGACTGGGGGGGTACTTTTATAGGTGGTCATTTTTATATTTTATGAAAAATATCTGTTATTTACGTTTGGAGAAGAAAATTCTTTAAATAAAAGTTACTTATAATATTATTATTAATATTTTTTGTTCTATACTAAATTTTTTCTAAAATGGTCCATATTCGAGAAATTTGACAAAATGTAAAAAAATGGTTTTTTAAAAAAATTGTTCAAATAAAAGTTGTTTATAATTCTCTACAATTTTTATCCTATACATAATTTCTCTAAAATGGACCGTATTCGATATATTTGAGAAAATGTGTAAATTTAGAATTTTGAAGAAAACTCCAAAACGGAGTTTTGGGCTGTGTCCATGAGACAATTTACCCAGCTAACTCTTGAGGGACTGTTTTAAGTCTTGCTCAAGGCAATTAAACAATCCAAATTGCACTTTATTTAAATTAAGGTCGCATTCAATTTTCAAATAATCTTCGGAAATCTTTTTTCTTCACTCTTCCTTTAAGGGTTTGGTAATTAGTAAGGGTAAACAATACAACAAAGGAATTAACTCTTCTCGCTTAAGGATAGCAGCTAAGCATTACACACACCCAGAAATGCTACCAACGGTAAAAGTAAGAGCACCCAGGACTAAAAAGAAAGGAAATTAGGGTGATTTGCATAGAAAAATAAAAAGGGTGATTTGGTTTTATTTTTCTATGGTTTTATAGGTTAATTTTAAAAATATTGAGGAATTTCATTATTAATTTTAATCTATCTTCATTAATATTGGAAAGAATTACACATATGTCAAAAGGAGTGGGAAGTTTGGTTTTTGTTAATTCTAAGTATAAATCAAAGTCTGGAGTTGAGTTGATTGGACATTGTAGAACAATATGGTTTGAAGGATTATTGTTGTATTTTGTTAGCCAAGCTCTTGACCAATTAGACCAAAGTTGATTTTTAACAAAGGGGAGAAAATTGGAATAATGTAGGTACATTGTTGCTGGTACATTTAAAGAAGGACCTATGTTTGCTAGCTGGTCAGCTTTATGGTTGCCAAGGATACCCGAATGGCCAGGGATCCAAACTAAAATGATATGAACATTATTATTCTTAGCTATTCTTTGTTAGAAAGGAGCAGTGTTCCGTATCTTTTGAAAAAGGGATCTACTAATTTTTTGGAGGGCACTCTTAGAGTCTGAAAAATAATAGAATGATGAATGTTCTCCTTTAGTATGTATGACCATTATGGCATGATTAATAGCAGCAATTTCTGCAGAACAAATTTGTGTTTGAAAAGGGAGTTTAGAAGAAAAGGCATAAGAAATATCAGGAGAAAAGACTCCAAAACCAGCCTCTCCTAATGGGTCCACAGATCCATCAGTAAAGAATTTGGTATAATTTGGGAATTTATTTAATATGTATTGAAAATCAGCAAGGTTGAAATTATCTTTTGAATTGTTTATGTTGTAGATTTTTAGGGAAACCAATTGGAAATTAAGATCAAATTTGTGACAGGGAAGTAAATCACTAGAAAATAGATTAAAGGAGTAAGAATTAATTTTTCTAATCGTTTCAACCAGAATAGGAATTTCGCGGTTTCTCCAATATCTATTATTGTCATCACATAGTTGATTTAGGCAATTAATAGAGTTAATAATGGGATTATCATTTATACTCAAATTTTTTAGAAGAAACTTTGATAAAAGATTTTCCCTTCTATATTTCAAGGGAACCTCTGCTGATTCTGATAATAAGGCTTGAATTGGGGTGGATTTCGTGCACCCTAGGATTATGCGTAAACTTTGGAATTGAAGTCGATCCATTTTTCCTTTAATATTTGTGGGCACGGGTATAAAATTTGACATCCATAGTCTAGATGACTTAGCACAAGAGAGTCATGTAATATTTTTAAAATTTTTGGGTCACACCCACACCATGTACCACATGGCACGCATAACATTAAAACTTTTCCCTATTTTGTTCTGTAAATGATCAATATGGGCATTCCATTTTAAATTGTTTTGAAAAAAAAAGTACCAAGATAATAAATTTGTCTACCCATTGAATAGTTTGAGATCTAAAGGTAACATTGGGAAGAGCAATTCTAGAATGACCTTTTGTGAAAAATATTGACTTTGATTTATTAATAGAAAGATTAAAGTTATGAGATTCCAGCCAAAGTTCCAATTCAATTAAAAAGTGGTTTATTTGGTGGATTATGTCAATTGCGTTCCCTCCACTAATCAGAATGACAAAATCATCAGCATATTGGATCATTTTAATATTTTTTGAAAGTAAATTAAATATAGAGACAGTATACAAATTAAATAGGATAGGACTAAGAGGGGATCCTTGAGGAAGCCTCTGATTTGTTGTATTAGGACCATGAATCTCGCCAGAACTATCTTTTATAAATATGGATCTGTTACTCAAAAAGGCATAAATTAAGTTAGCTAGATCCCCAGGGATACCAACTTTTAGTAGAATAGAGTAAAGGAGATTTATATTTACATTATCATATGCAGATGAGATATCTATAGGAAAACACCTGCTATATATTCATTTTTTGAGAAAGCGATTTGAATTTGGGATATACATTCAGTACAACCTCGACCTTTTCTAAATCCTAGTTGTAAAAGGGGTTTAGTATTTTTTATTTTCAATGAACCAGTCTAATCTATTTTCAATTAAAGATTCTAGAGTTTTTCCCATACAAGAACTAAGAGCTATAGGTCTATAGCTTGAAGCTATTGTCTTATCCTTATTTGGTTTTATAATGGGGAGTATAAGAGTTTGCTTCTATTGATTAGGGATTACACCAGAACTTAAACATTTATTAAATATCTCTAATAAAATTTGAGATCCTATTGGGGGTAAATTTTTAATCATAGAGTATGAGATCTGATCAAGACCAGCAGCAAAATCTGATTTACCAATTAGGACATTATTGTATTCATTTTGAGTGAAAAGAGGTCCATAGATTACTGGATCTCTAATATCAATATTAGGAATTAGAGCAGGTGGAGAGAGAGAATTTAAAATTTCTTTAGAGACATTAGACAATGGTAATAAATTAGATAAGTTGGATTTAAGACCTGATATTTTTTAATATTATCCCAAATACTTTTGATGGAAGAATTTCTATTTAATTTACCACAAAAATCTCTAAAGTTGTTTTTCCTTTTAGATTCATTGCGTTCGGTCTGCCAAGTTCCTTTAACTCCTTTAACTCCAAACGACCCTTTTAGCGTTCGGTTTAGTCCGATTAGTGACAGTTTAACACGCTTAAATGTCATTTAAAAGCACCCTAAAATTTGTCCCGCTCCAGTCCCTGACTATCCGAACTCGCCTATTTAAGAAATTTTCTAGCAGCAGCACAGTTATTTTTAACCAATAAGTAATGTTGTAGATTAGGGGTTAATTTAAACATTTTAAGAGCATTAATTCTATGTTTAATAATTTTAGAGCATGAGTCATCCCACCAGGGAATGTGGTGTTTTTGGTTTGATGTTGATTTGTACAAGGGGATGGTCAAATCTGCAACTTTATTAATGATATCTATAAATGGATCATAATTTTGATTAGGAAGATCTGCCAATAGTGAGTCAAGGGAATCATAATATTTATTCCAATTCGCTTTACTAAGGTTCCTTTTTTTTTAATTATTAGAATAATTGGGAGAGGAGATACCAATTTTTGTCATTGTAGGAAAGTGATCACTGGATCCCAGATCCAAAATTGTCTGCCAAGAACATTTAGAAGCTAGGAGAGTAGAAACCAGGGATAGATCAACAACAGAATTTCCTTGATTTGGACCAGATAGGCAAGTCGGTGAGCCATCATTAAGAAAAACTAGTTCAAGAGTATCCAGAGTTTGGAAGATATTATTGGCATTAACACTATTAGAAGAGCTGCCCCAGGCTTGATGATTACAATTCATGTCACCCATTATAATTAAGGATGTATTAACAGATTGAATAATCTCAACCCAGCCTTGTTTAGAAATTAAGTTTCCTTTGGCACTATATATATTAATAATATTCAGGTCAAATTTAGGTAAAAATATACATTGAATCTGGACATTATGTCCAAAATTCGTATTAACTGGAAATAATTGAAATTCAATACCATTCTTGATGAGAATGGCAATACCACCATACCCATCCTCTCTATCTTCTCTAATTATTTGGAATCCTTTACATCTGACATTATAATTATTATTTAACCAAGTTTCATTCAACAGAATGATATCCGGATTATAATCCCTAATCAATATTTTTAAGTTATCAACGTTAACATTATAAGATCTAATATTCCATTGGATAATGGATAATGGGGTGAATGCGAAAAAAAAACAATTTGGGTGGAAAGGATGACTTATTCCGAATCCTCGGAACAAGACATCCTTTCTGATTGAGAATACGTTTGAGATATGTTTTTCGATGTAGAGGCTACGTTTTCTAAATTTTGTGATACACTTTGAGGGGGAGAATATAGGCTATTTATAAGTTTACCAATAAAAGCTAACACTAAATCCCTATGTTGAGGAGTAAGCTTTAAAATTGCTTGATTGAAGTCTAACTGCTTTTGATTTTCTTCTTCTTGGCGAGAGTAGTTAGAAGAAGATTGAAATTGTGATTTATTGGGTGAGTAGGAAACTCTACCTGATGAATTAATTAGTTGGGATTCATGAGATTTCCTATCATATCCACTATCATGGGGTCTTCTCCTTTTAACAGATGATTTTATTGTCTGACTGTATGATGGGAAGTTATTTGACGAGTTCATAATAGTAGATCTTCTCTCATGAACAGGAATTTGGTTATTTTTCTTTGATTGTTTGATCAAAGGAGGAAAATTTTAATTATTTAATGGAACAGGGTTATTATTTATATTCTTAGGGATCTGTTGATTAGCATCAAAAAATGAGATATTGGAGAACGACATTAGAAATTTAATATCTTTCTGTCTCTGAAATTCTAAACAATTTTTGTCTTTAGAAGTGTTATCTCCACTTTTGCAATGAATGCAAAATGAGTTGCAAGGGGTATCTTCTGCATGACTTAATTTGCCACATTTCTTACATTTAGCAGTTCCTTTACATTGGTTAGAGCTATGACCATATAATAAACAACTTTGGCATAACAAGACAAGGCTGACATAAGGAGTCACTTTTGTAGGAAGACCATATATTAAGATTTCTTTGGGGATATTTTTTCCAGAAAAAGTTATACATACAGTACCAGTTGGGGCATACACAACCTCTTTTCCTTCCTCAACAACTCTTCTATTTAATCTTTTAATATTAAGGACTTTGCAAAACGCCAATTGGGTATCAATGGAATCTTTAATTTCATCGTCAGAAAATTGTTTAAATACATTTTTAATTATTCCTTTACATGAAATATGAGTAGGAATAAAAACATCATAGTTTAATGTTTCCCATTTTTTATCATTGATAAAGTTGTTTGCTGAAGAAAGATCAGAAAAAATGACACCTATGCGGTTTTTACCTTTACGAGTAATCTCGACCACCTGTTTCATTTTTAAATCAAAAATTGTTTTGGCAATGCTCATTATGTGTAAATTACCTACATTTTTGTCATTTCCCTGAACATAGACTTCATAAGGACCGGAGTCAGAGTTAGAATAAAGGTTTTTTTGAATTTTTTGGTTTGATTTTAAGATAGATTCAATAGTTTCAGCAGGGTCGGGGGGAGGGGGATCCTCCAAGTCCCCCATTATTAGGTTGGGGGGAACCTGATTAATAGTTAAACTAAACTTTAAAAGGATTTATACAATAAGGAATTAGATAGGTAATAAATAACAAAGGAAATATTAGTAAAACCCTTGTAAATATAAATACCTTCGAAAATTTTCAGCCGGCGAACAATGTTTACACTTCGAAAGCCAAAAACCGAATCCTATCACTTAGCTTGAATCGCGAATACCTATACCACAGAAGAAATAACAATACAGAAAAGAAAGTAATGGTCGGAACTTTGAAGTTGAAGGGATAGAAATATTTAACCTTGAGTTCCACCACAGAAATACTCTGAGAAAACGTAAGTATTCACAGTACACGCGAACGTAGCTATTCACTGAACCTACACTGCGAAAACTACATTTCTCTTTTATATAATTATGATGTCATATTTTATGAAAATTTGCATGACAGAGGTTTCAAAAATAAAAATTATAAAGTTTTAAACAATAGTTTATTTTACCCTGTCATAATGAACTATTAATATTGTGCCACAAATCTCACTAGTCATTTATGATCAATAAGTATAAATCAATTGGGATAATTGTTAAAAAATCATTAGCTAAAGCGTATTTTAGGGATTTTATGAATAAAAAAATAAATAAATAAATAAATAAACGTGTATTTATGAAACTGATATGTTTATAATCTAGTGCATGTATTTTATTAAAATAGAATTGTTTGAAAATTAAAATAATTAAAATTGTTTACACAGATTTATAGAGCAAGCCTAATTTATAATACATAGCTTTATTAAAATAGCTATATCCTAATATACAACAAAAATATAGAATAATTATATAAATGGTACTTATAAAAAATATTAAATAATGAGTAATTATTTTTCTTCTTTTTGCACCAAACAAACGTTTTCTCTACGTTGCTATCTTCAGTCGCAGTCTCTGCTTTCTTGGAGTGTTTGATGATAACAAATTACCCGTTT
The DNA here is from genome assembly GCA_927349885.1 of Psylliodes chrysocephalus. Lineage (NCBI taxonomy): Eukaryota > Metazoa > Arthropoda > Insecta > Coleoptera > Chrysomelidae > Psylliodes > Psylliodes chrysocephalus. Next base: position 52,644,597 of record OV651819.1, read on the forward strand.
AAATTTGTGCTGTTCCACAAGGTAGAGAAACAGATGGTTGACTATGCACTTGTTCAATAAATTATACTTCTGCTGAAGTTGAGGGTAGACACAAGTTGTCTTTGCTTTCTTCGCCATAAACAATAAATTCCTCTAAAAAAAGAAAGAAACCAAATTTTTATCAGATCAACTAGTGTTTTTAGTACTTTTTAGTACAGCAGATTGAATATTGTTAAATTATTTAATTTCAACTAGATATGCATTTAGACACCCATTTATTGTCACAATATTTATATTTTTTACTAACCTAACTACTAAAACTACTTTATTTTAATTTGCATAAGTTGTTGTATGTCGACATAGTGCAGTTTACCTCCGAGGTAGTTCTACAAAATGGAATGTATGGGTTAATATTCTAAGATTATTAGTACTTATCATTTTATTTTTTAAACTACTAATAAATATAATGTAAAAAAATGACAAGACGAGTAGCAAACTTTTTGTAACATTTAACTATAAATTGTATTTATTTACCTTGCAAAACTGTGACTCTTTTCGTAGGTTCTGAATGGAGAAATACTGTTGGGAATACATTTGCAAATAATCGTTTTCTTGTTCCTGACTGTTAAACGAATTTATCCTGGAAGTGTAGTTCACAAATTTTGTAATTTTTACTTAAGCGTTCACACCCTTTCCCAATAAGTATTCTCTATTTGCTGCCTTAAGCCACAATTCAAGTCTAAAAAAAACATACAATCATTGTTATGGCAAGGTCAATTCCTATTTCACCCTCAAGGTTTCATACCTACCCCACTGGATCTTTCACAAGAGTGAAGAATCCCTCTTTGCCACCTGTTCTTGAGGTACATGCACGATAAATACAAGTATATCCTCCTCCTCTTTGACGCGGCATTGTTTATAAACCTTATCTTAATACGTACAATAAAGTCTTAAATTAACAACTCCACAATTAAAAACATCAACAAAAACTAAAAATAAACCACTAAAAAAACGTAAAAGTTATCAGAATATACCAAAAATCCAAAACGACAAATAAAGATACGACGTGAAAAAAAATATTGATTTTCTAACCTCAGAGTAAGTAAAAGTAGTAAAGAGAGGACAGTAAACAATGTTTGTGTCGCCATGATAATATGGTCGAGAATTCTAATTAGAGAGAAATAGATTAATATCTCTATCTCTTTGTTTGTATTTGTCAGTTTGACAAAGCTTTTCTCATACAATTATTCCAGTGTTTAATTTAAATTTGTTCGTGTTGTGGTGTTAAAAGTAATTATTAATATTATATTCATAACAAAAAAGTCATATTTTGTTTTCACTCCATTACAATTGCACCTACCTACCTTTTAAAACATTTTATTTTATATTCTACTTGGTCAACATTTTCGCATTTAAAATGACCCAGCGAAATTGTCTTACGGTACGCTACTGCTGAGAATTCTAAAACGAGTGAGAAAGCCTTCATTAGAAAGAGAGATACTGATTATATGATAGCGACATTAATATTTGCCGCGTTTGAGAATCCACATCGGATACATCTGAGATGTAGTAAATCTTTGATCACGTGATTCAGTATACGTAAATGTAATAGGACAGATGTGTCCGATGTGGATAAAAAAACGCTCGAGATGTAAAAAATGCATCCGATGTGGATTCTCAAACGCGCCATTTGTATAACTTTATGCAGTGGTGGCCTATCTGATATTATCTAAGTTTCTAACAGCGACAGCAATGACAGCTTCGTTCATCTGCTATAAAAGTGTGCACTGTTGCACTTCGAACGAGTAACAAATCTACGGTTCAATTTTGACAATGCTCCACCATTAAAGGTGTGGCTTCGGTTGCTAGGTTCCTGTTTTAGCCCTATGTTTCTTTTCTGTATTGTTCTTTATCCTGTGCCTATACTCTCGAATTTACAAATAACACAAAACTTCAAACACAACCAAACAACAATTTAATAATTAAAAAGTAAATGTTTTACATTTGTCATTTCATTTGACATTTCATACCGATGACCGCAGAGCTCTGACCACGATTATACTGGAGTGCGTTTAGAAACCACGCACGGCGCGTCTGGGCCCTATTCTAATGTATGCGGTCAGACGCGCCGTGCGAGGTTTCTAAACGCACTCCAGTAGTCATGTTTCAAGACAATATTCAATATGACGTCATTGTTTTTGATTTATATCAGTGTAGTTAATCATATTCAAGACATAAGTATCTGATTTAAAATCGCCTAATGATTTATCTGTTCAATTTGATAATCAATTTTCATTATTGATGATGTTCAACGGAAATTTCATTGCAATGACTATAAAGAAAAGTGTCAAACTAGTATTTCGTAGGTCTTAGTTATACATACCTATTTCGTGAATCAAAAATTTTAGTGAAAATGGAACAAGATGCGAGATTGGATGAAGATTTTTTATTTTATTTAAACTTTACAGATACATTTTTAAAACGAATCCAAAGCCCGGATATTGCAAAAAGAGCCAAGGTACATTTTTTTAACAGTATATACTTACCTAAAAACGCCCAAAAATAATTTTTGTATAAACCGTTTCAAATAAAGATAGGAAATGTAATAATCTAAAAAAGCTTCTGTACCTGATGAGAAACCAGAATTGATTGATATACATGGTATAATAAAATAATTTTATCACAATTTAAAATATACTTATTACATTTGTATATACTAGATGTGGCTGTATAAATTGATAGCAGAACCCTGTGACAATATTCAGATTAAGAGATGTAGAAACATGTATTTGGCAAACTTATTAGTAGGCATGCAAAACGGGGTTTTGGAGAAACCTTTTACAGAATCACCAATTGATGTTGATATTATGAATGCTTTCGAAGTTTTTGAACCAATACCGACATCCATTGAAGTAAGTTTATTGATTTTATTGCTAAAATATATTTTTTAAAGTTTTAGGGTACCTATAAGCAACATAAACCTGCTAAAGTACCTTATTTATCATTCATTTGCTTTCAAAATATTGACAAGTGGGAACTGACAGTTAAGATATGGCTAACCCATTGATAAGGCAACGTAAGGATACGTCATATGTATTATTTTTGATATACAAAAGTGGGACCGGTAGGCGTGGCTTTTGCACTCACTAAAATGGCGGAAGAGCAGAACCGGATTACAAGTTTTTATTGTACTATTTCTGGTTAAATATCATTATTTCAACTATAAAAAAATAAATTTCCTTTTTATTGACATTGACTTAAAAGGTAGTGGAAGGCCGATGTTATAAAAGAAGGGGGTTTAAAAGCTTAAATATGCCCGGTTTTCAGCCGAAAGGTGCCGAATAAAGTAAATGAAAGAAATAAAATATAACTGATTTAATTATCACTCAAGTGGCTATTAAGCGCAGGAGAATATATTATTTACAAAATTGCAACTAATCAATGACCATGATATAACTAACTTGGGGCCGATTGGGTTTAACGAAGTTTAAAATGACATTTTTACATAAAATGTAATTTTAATCCTCAATTAATAGTTTAAACTTTAACACACTGGTGGAATTAACCCTAAAGCGTCGAAATCATTCACAGAAAAAATAAATAGTACATTTTTGGTTGACATAAGCGACAAAAGTAAACAGAGTTCGATTTATTGGATCAGTCGTCACACGTTTGCACTAGGGCACATAAATAGCCCAATATTTAGTTTTTTGTTTTTCTATGAGCCCAATGCTTCTGTCTTTAAATCGGAAAGTACAAGGTCGCAAATGTTAAGTAATCTAACCTTACTTTAATTAACAGCTTTCTTGAAATTAAGAACAAATGTTCATACACTAAAAGCTCGATGATCAGATACGAAACTTAATGCAAGGCTCGCGGAAAATGGCTAATAAGCAATCTCTGTGTAGGTAGATGCACTATTCAGGAAATCAAAATGTGGATTAATCTTACTTGGTCTTGGTACTTTTGTAGATTTAGACTGAAAGGTGTATATCTTCATGCAAGACATTCAGTAAATCAGCGAAGCCATGCTTATATTGATAGCACTCGTGGTATTATTACTAAATAAACAGGTCAATAACATTTTAATATCAACAAAATTAAATATAATTATGAATTTATAATGTTTAAATGTTAAAGTGTCTTAAAAACTATTTTTTAACTGACTTTATTAGTGTTCAAATTCGTACTACAGAAAATACTTTTTTATTTTTGAATGGAGGTATATTATTTATGTATGGGCCAGAGCCCATTAAAACAATACAATAATTCATATTACAGTTATTAAATAATAATAAAATCCTAAATAATAATAGGTAAATTAATTAAAAATATGTACATATTAATTATTAATAATAATTAATGAAAAATCTAAACATAACTACTAAATTCTATGGGAGAGATATGTTAAGTCGATTAGCAGATATTATTCTAGGAACAAAAGAATGAGAAGCATCATCTTAATGCATTGTTCGATATTAATTTATTCTTGAGGACTTTCCAATACAGCACAAACATATTTCGAAAATATTTCAAAAATATTACATTGAAACATTTCTGAAATGTGCCTGAAACGAAAAAATATCCTGTAAATATAATATTTCACAGTATTATTTCTGAAATAAAAATTAGAAATCTTTTAGAGATATTAAATAGTAATATTTCAGAAATTCTACCTTTTTTTTTAAATAATATTAGACTAAAAAAAGACATATAAATATACATATCTATTTAAAATACACAAAATTCAAACATTGATTCTTAAAACAAACAAATAATTTTTAAACATTATTTCATAAAATATAAAGGCGAATCACTTCATTTCCAAGTCCTTTAAATGCACTAATTTGAAACAGTTTTTTTTTAAAATGCCCCAAGTAAAGAAACATTTACGATTATTACAACCTAATCATTAAGATCAATTAGAAATTTTATTCTAACTTATCAGGGGATGAAAAAATTCACAAACCGATATTCTACTCTCTAATATACCTTAGAGTCTAAATCACTTAACTGCACTATACTCTGCTTTAACATCACTGAACTAACTCAAAAGGCTTGATTCTCTTGAGTCTTCTTATTAGATTGGCATTGTTGAGGAGCTGGATAATCTCGAGGTTTCCATGTTGGAGCAGTTGTTGTTGGTGACTACTGGCAAATGTTTGTATTGTATTTTCAACAGTCTCCACTTTAAGGTTCCTATGAAGATCAATCAGTATTGTGGCAGTACCATGTTCCTTAATACTTTATTCTGGAAACGTTGAATAACTTCGATGTCACTTTTACTGGCACATCCCCAAAGCTGGCGAATCGTTTCATTTTCACCAATTCCTTTAAACGCACTAATCTGAAACAAATTATAGGTAAGTAAAAAGGTATATTAATATTGTTTTAAATTAACTATAATAAAACAAACAATACTCAAGCATACACAAAACATGAAGCTCTACTTTTCAATCAGCTGTAGAACTAATAAATAAAATTGGTGGAAGGACCGCAAATATAGGTTATATTTAAATAGAAATAAGAATATAAAATGCCTATAAATCTGATAAACGAAATAGCGAACGATTAATGTACTTCTCAAGAAAATGCTTGGAACATATACAACTGAATTTAGAAGGTTCCCAATTATGCTTCTTGACAAACTGTATTCTTCACGCGCTACGTTTTTCAGGATTTTTTGGAAATCTATAAATATTATTTCGTATGAAAAAGTATTTATTCCAATATAGGTGGGCCCAAGAGTTGATAGATGATTTTTTTTGCATTTTTAAAGTATACTTTTACACATTTTATACAAACCTGTCATAATACTGTCCTGTATAATATTTATAATTTTGATACTAACCTATGAAACGTTATTCCAGTCGATTTTTCACAAAAACGTCTATCGCTGGAGCAGGAACGTATAACACAGCAAGGCATTATATACTTTATAAGTTTTTAACACTCAAAATTTGCTCAAACACAAATTAAATTCAAATTTAATTACACAAATGACACTAAAAATATAACCTATAAAATTTGACAATTTGCACTCACAGTAATGGCGGACCGGTCCCACTTTTCGTTTACGCATGTCGTATCCCTAGGTTGCCAGATCAATGGGCTAACCCAATGAACTGGAGTGGGGTAGAATCCACATACTTTGATTTTCTTTTACTATACGGAGAATGGTCGCACTGCGCAGCTTTCTGAGTGCCTTTTAAAAGGAGATAGAAAACTCCGCCATTTTGAACCCTTATTACGTATTGCCTACATCTTGGCGACTAAACCGACAATTCCGGAAGCAGAAGCGGATGATTAAAACGCACCTGATATTTTGCTTGCTGCTGTCAGTGTCAGTGAATATTATTTTTGAAGTCACAGTTTATTGCTAAAGAATCAGTTAGCTCACTCGGACCAGTTGAAAGTTCCAAAATAACATCCACTCCAGGGATACAAATTCAGGATACGCAGAAGACTGCTGTTTTATTATAGGCGGTTGTCATTTATTGTATTATCCGAGTTGCACAGTGTATAAACTGAAACATTGAGATCAAAAGTGCCGACGCAGAGTGAGCCATCTGATTCTTTAGCTGTAAACTGTGTCACAGGGTTCAAAATGGCCGCGCCCTATGTTGGGCGTGTCGGACCTCTCTCTTGCCTCGTATAGTAATCAAAGTATGTTGGTAGAATGCTTGTCTATTAGGCATTCCAAACAAATGAATTGCCAGTGGGAAGGTTTGGTATATCTAAGGCTGGCGACATACGGTGTATTCTATCTACTTTACGTATAATCATGAATAATGGATTACATTTAAATATTTTATGTCAAACACAATAAAAATAATATTTAAAAAACCTACCTATACATTTCTTCATGAATTGGCAGGCTTGGCGACTACTACTTCGAATAAAAATAGCGTCCAAGTTGCAAGACTATGTCGCTACCCCCTTAGATATACAAGAATTTCCCACTGGCACATATTGTTTGACAGGTCGTTGGAATGCCTAATTAGGCCTAATTAGGCCTAATGAGATGCGACTCTATAGGTGCAACCATATTATTTTTCATCTCACTCGAGAGTATTTTTAATAACCATTTTCTTTTCTCATTGTTATTATCTGGTCCACCAGATTGTGGACTGAACAATAACAATTTGAAAAAAAAAATGGAATTTATAAATACTCTCGAGTGAGATGAACAATAAAAATGGCTGCGCCCATAAAGCCGCACCTAGTCCTATTGATACAACATGCAAATTAGCATTCTATCCCACTCCAGTTCATTCGCCCTAAAACGTTTATGTCCGTTTTTATTTTGTTTAACAAATAATATTAATGTTTAGAAACAAAAAAAAAAGAGTTCAAAAATATAGTTCACCGAGTTAATTTTCTTTTGGGGTCAAATTTCGTTTAGCCGAAATCAGTTACGTAAAAATTGTTGCCATGGCTACCGTTGCCATGGTAACTAGTAAACAAAAACCCAAATCTCGTAGTGAGGAAATGCATAGTTGCCAAGTTATGGATCATTTAGTGTTCACTTTAGTTTTGACGAAATCATTTATGATCAAACTGTTGCCATGGGAACGCTTGACATAGTAACGACTAAACAAAAAACCAAATCCTGTGGTGAGGAAATGCGTGGTTGCCAAGGTACAGATGATTTAATTTAGCTGTATTCATTTACAGAAAAACTGTTGCCATAGAGGCATGATAACGACTAAACAAAACCCAAAACCCGTTGTAAGGAAATGCATAGTTGGCAAGTTACAGATCATTTAATTTTCACTTGAGTTTAGCGCGCGAATTTCGAAACGTCGACTGGACGCGCCCTTTTTCCACCTATATCATAAGATCATGCTACGCTCGTTCCACCCACCTAGTAACCACTACTTGGCAACTACGCATTTCCTCACTACGAGATTTGGGTTTTTGTTTAGTCGTTGACATGATAAGCGTTTCCAGGGCAACATGTTTTCCATAACTGATTTCGGATAAACTAAAGTGAACATTAAATGATCTATAATTTGGGAACAATGTATTTTCCCTCCACGAGATTTGGGTTTTTGTTTAGTCGGTAACAAGACAAGCGTGCCCATGGCAATATTTTTTGCATAAGTGATTTCAGCTAAATGAAATTAAACAAAAACCGCAATCATCTACAACTTGGCAACTAGGCATTTCCTCACCTTGAAGCCAGCTACGGACGATAAGCGATAATATAATATATATTATAGCTCGGCAATGAGCTATAATATTATATTATTACTGCAGTGGACGAGAATAATAATATATATATTTTTAATTTTTCAATATAGTAGGCTAATCCAGTGAACTATATAGTGTAGTTGCTAAAATGGCGATAGCTCATCAGAAGATGAATTAGATGCTGAAAGCGACAATGTATTATTATTAGCAATTAGGGTTAGTAACCAAAAGGAAACATCAAGATTCTGGTTATCTTATCATATCAAATACCGAAAAGAACGAGAAGAATTTACACTTTTTAACGAATTAAGTGACAAAAAATTTACAAATTATTTTCGAATAAACTGAACTGAATTTTATGAATTTAATAAAAAATTATATAGAAAATACGCCGAAAAGCATTAGTTCCTTAGAGCCACTGGCAGTTACTTTAAGATATGTATATAGGTAGATTATACTTAGTTATAGGAAAGTGACTTTTACTAAAAAACTAAAGAGTTTAGAAAAAAAATATATTAATACATAAAAATTACAAATTTGTGTAGAAATAGCAACTAATTTTACAAACCTACAAAATCTTTTTATTAAATCATATTCAAAACAAACATGTAAACAACGTCGGTTTGCTTTCTTGGCGGGCAGAGCGACACAAGAGGGGGAAATATATATCCTAAAAATCACTCGGAAAGCATTTAAATATATCGCCCGGCATCGCTGGGATATAGATATATATTATAGCATTAATGCGCGGCTACTTGCACTATTTAATGCAATGCGATATTTTTATAATATGTGAGCTATAATATATATTATATTATCGCTCATCGTCCGTAGCCGGCTTGAGATTAGGGTTTTTGTTTACTTATAGCCATCACAATTGTTATCATGACAACAGTTTTTTCATAACAGATTTCGGCTTAACGAAAGTTGAGCCTTCTTTGCTCACGATAACCGTTTCATTTGAATCTAAATATATTAGATGAAAAAAAGTAAGTTAATTTATTCCGTATACCATAAATCCTATGCGATCTACCCCACAATTAAATTTATGCTGAATAGAATTAATAGCTCTATCTATTCTAAATAATTTTTTTAATATTTTTTTTTGTTGTATCTTTAATAATTGCAATTACATTCACATTTGTGGTGCTTGTTTAACGTAACGTAATTCTAAATAATTTTTATTAATATTTTTTTTTGTATCTTTAAGAAATACAATTACATTTACATTTGTGGTGCATTAGTTTTACACGAATCAGACGATTTGGATTATAGAAAATAAAATATAGAATGTATTTTATTAAATGATTTATTGATTAAAAATTATAATATATTATAAATTATAAACGCCTCAACAAAATGTTAACCTTTGCTTTATTTTAATTGATTAAATTCACTGACAGACTTTTTAGGTATATTTAGTAATCACAGCAATAGAACAGAAACTACCTGCGCTATTCCTTATTACCCTATTGAAATATTTTGAAGTGTTTTGTCACTTTGTCATCCAATTTGATTGTACTTAAGAGATAAACTGTTAATAATTTGGAAATCGACATACTTTTTAGGTACTTAGTAATCACAGCAATAGAAAAGGAAATACCTGCGGTATTCCTTATTACCCTAATTAAATGTTTTGCATCCAATTTGATTGTACTTAAGATAATTTGGAAATCGATGGGCGCATCTTAATTTAATACTAATGTTTATATCACTTAAAGCAGATTATTTACATAAGAAAAAATAAGGTAGGTCAGCCCAATACTTAACCCGTCATAATTTGGCAGATTTGCATCCCCACTTCTGACATGCCTACTTATTTATTCGTTTGAACATTATTCTGTTAGTTTTGTTTCATAATAAGACGTTATAACAATCTGTGAAATATGGAGAAAATAGCATCTCAAAAAAAGAAAGAAGTTTTGTTGAGAAATGGGTACTGTTGCCGACAAGCTCGCAAGAACATGGACAATTCGGAATCATGGAGATGTCCTCAAAAGAATTGCCGAGGTCGAATAAAAGTATTAGTTAATGATATCGTTGTTTTAACTGAACATTCTCATGCACCCAATCCAGCTAAAAATGAAGCATTAAAATGCGTAGATAAAATAAGACACCTGGCATCTACTACTGTAGAAAGACCGAGACAAATTATTCAACAAGCTACAAATAGTCTAAATATTGTGCATAACAAAGAAACGTTGAATGTATACGACAAAGTGTTCACTCATATCCAAATCCAAGGAATGTTGGAGATATTGCCATTCCAGCTGCATTGAGAACAACTACGAGAAATGAAAATTTCTTATTATGGGATTCTGGTAACGACGACCCTAACCGTATACTAATGTTTGGTACAGTAGAAAATCTTCGACTTCTCCAACAACATCGTCATTGGTTTGTTGATGGAACGTTCAAAGTTTCACCTGAAATATTTTATCAAGTATTTACGATACATGGGTTAATCGACAATAGTACTTTTTCGCTAGTATACATATTACTACAACATAAACGTGAGGAGATAAATGTCCGTATTTTTCAAAAAAATTTGGAATTGCAAGAACACATACGCCCATCACCAGTGTATTATGTGACTTCGAAAAGGCAATTCAAAATGCTGTTTCACAAGTATTATCCAGTCTTCAAGCGAGTAGATGTTTATTCCATTTGGGTCAAAATTTATGGCGTAAAGTTCAAGAATTTCATTTAACAGAACTATACCGAACAAATGATAATCTGCGACGGTGCGTACAAATGCTACTAGGATTAAGTTTCATACCTCCTGACGATGTCATAATTGCATTTAAAACTTTAACCGATATATGCCCAGATGAAATGGATAATTTAATCAATTATTGGGAAAATACTTATATCGGAAGAATGAGACGAAACCGTAGGTCAGTTCCATTATTCCCTATTAATGTGTGGAACATGTATAACAGAGTAAACAGTGATTTACCCCGAACAAATAATTCTGTAGAAGGTTGGTATATGGCATTTCAACAAACTAAAGATTGCCATCATCCGTTTGAAACATATCAAAAGATGGTCCTGTGCTCGCGAATCCAGGTATTCATTGTGAGCATCTGTAAACAAACGTGTACGTGACAATAATCGCCTCCACCGACTTTCATCAGCGCGAAACACTCAAGGCCAATAATGGCACGTAATATACATCTATCTTCACGAAAGAAACAGTTGTCTAGCTAATAATCCTTCCTCCATGTGTCTAGCAACCGTTGAACTATTCACATGGCAAAGAACGAATCACCCGGCCTTGGGCTGTGGTGCACAGTTACACAAATAATATCTTACCAAAGATGATTACATAATAATAAAATAATAATAAAAATAACTCTAAGGAAGTGTTGGGATTTCATTGTCAGTATGGAAATATTTGTAGCTAGCACTGAAAGAAGACAGTCCACTTGGTAAGCGCGCCTTAGGGCCGTATTCATAATTTGTGTTGGTTGCAACTTTTAGTAAACTAAAAATTCAACGATCTAGACGTATACAATCTCGTAAAACACAAGATACTATTATGTTCTCAAGGTCTTTCAATTAATACTATATAAAAACGAAACGAACGCAATAAATACAGAAAAATAAAACATGCAACAAAAGTTATAAGTAATTGTCACAAATGACATTAGGATGGTAACAATGTGCAATTATGTAATATATCGTTATGAGTTATCGTGAAGAAGACATTTTAAAATTCTAGCCTCCTGATTGGTTAAACGACACCGTAATAGACACCAATGAATTGGACGAATCCAATGCGTCTCCAAGGCAAGGTCGAACGTATTTCGCAACTAGAACTTTACCTAACGGTCAAGGTGCATTTGCTTACGTAGGCGTTTCCTTGACTACTGAAGAACCTATGTGGTTAGGAGCAGGAGAAAGGTAAATATTATGATGTAAATATATTATCTCATGACACAATGATTGCATACCTTCTTTTAAGACATATTGGAATTTAATAATATTGTAGTTTTTCAAATGATATCCATACTATCCATACCATACCCTTTGTAAGTAAGACTCGAGGTGTATGCTTTTATTAATAGTTATTATTAGTTTAATAACCTTATTATTCAAATATAAATATTCAAATAAACCGCCATGATAAATGCATTTTGGAAAGAAGTCCACCGGAATTAGGTTTTAAAGGCGACATTTTTAGAACAACGTAGAGACCCGGATAACAATGAATATTTTGACTTCTTTTGAAAAAATTTCACTATGCGCAGAGATGAGAATAATCTGAAGAGGGTATTATACATATATACATTTTTGGGAATTTTTTCCCAATTTTTTGTATTTTACTCAAAAACGAGGCGTTCTCATGAAAAATTTTACTAAACTTTTTTTAAAGAACAAACGATTTTCTATTAATTAGGTTGCTATATATTTTTTCCAAACTTCATATTTTTGCCGCTAGAGCGCGACAAAAAGAAGCAAATGTATATATTTTGCGGTTTTTCGCATTTTACATAAAAACCATGCATTTTGGTAGAAAATTTAAAACAAAGTTGTAGCGCGGAGAATTTCCTATCGATCTTATGAAACAGATTTTTCGGAAACACATCGTTTCCGCCGCTACAGAGAATGCCCGGAAAGTGAGAGTCGTTTTTTCAATAAATGATCATTCAATTTTTTTGTCAAAGCTATCCGCTTAGTTAAAAAAATTATGGACTGTGGATTTTAACTAAATATATTATTCTTTGTTTACGAACAATAAAGAATTTAGCATTAACGCGAACACGAAAGAAATTTTGACGTAGCCAGCTGGCTGCGTGGGGATGTATCTCGCCGTGTGCCTGTTCATATTACGCAGCGCATAAGGTAATAACATTCATATTATTTGTTTCCTGCTCACCCTAATGCTAATTCTCTAGTTTTCGCTTTGATGTTAGCAAAGAGTATTGGAAAGGGTTCAATAGCCGATACCGTATATAAATGCTAATGTCAACAAGTGAAATAAAAATTTGTACTTTAAATGGACACCTGCATCAAAAAATTAGTAAAACTGAAACAGAACATTATTATACTTGAATTCCAACTGTTCCAACTGGAAAACTATTATCTAGGGCTTGGATGATAGTCAGAGGACTCCCTCCTTGAATAGTGTACATAGGAAAGCATAAGATCTTCGTAAAATTAGAATATTAGAGGTTAATAACTGAAAATATGAAAAATTATTGCAAACTTACGTGATAATTGGCACCTACATTAAAAGAAAGGAAAACAGTAACAGAAAATTGTTATACTTGAATTTTCAAGGCTTTTCCCACTGGAAAAGTATTATCTGGGGTGCGGACCCTTGGATGTCAGCCATAGGAATCCCTTCTTTTTTTGAGTTTGTTGTACGTTTGCTTTTCATATTAAATAAGTAAGCCCTTAAGACAACAACACAAATCACAATAAATATGGTTGTAACAAAATTAATATTAATAAATGGTATGAAGGGATGGGTGGCTCAGTGGTAGAGTCTCTGCCTGTGGATCCAAGGGTCCCAGGTTCGAATTCCACCGTTTGCCGGGATTTTTTTTATTTAATTATTTAAAATTAATTCTGATGCCTTGGTAGCATTCTTCACCCGACCATTCACTGTTGGGTTCTAATTATCAGTGCTGTTCCTAAAGTGGCGCTGGGAAACAGTAACAAATCCTACACAGAACACGAGGCTTATCGCCTTAGTAGTCGATAACACCAAATTAAAAAAAAAATAAATGGTATGAATTTTGTAACAGAAAAAATATCAAAAAATTATCACTTGTCAATACTGACACTTCACTTGTCATGAATGAAAGAGGCGAAATAGAAATTGTTAATCGTTTTCTCTTTCTGTTATCAGTATTAAAACAAAAAGAAGGAGTGGACGAGAGTAACGCTTGGATCAGATTGTTTTGAATTTATCTTCAACCAATGAACGTGCCGATGTCACACGTGTCAAAAGTCAAAACGACACTAGCGATATGAGGCTGGCCCAATGAATTGGAGTGGGGTAGAATGCTTGTCAATAGGCTTGAGATGCGACTCTATGGGCGAAGACAGGTTATTTTTCATCTCACTCGGGAGTATTTATAACAACCATTTTCCATTTCACTTTGTTATTGTCTGATCCACCAGCTTGTGAATTGAACAATAACAATGTGAAACAGAAAATGGTTATTATAAATAGTCCCGAGTGAGATGAGAAATAAAAATGGCTGCGCCCATAGAGTCGCATCTTGTTCTATTGATACAATTATGCACATTGGCTTTCTACCCCACTCCAGTTCATTGGGCTGGCCGCGCGTAACTCAAAGCCATTCCTTGAATCCCAGTGACATTAATATGGGATATATTGTGGGTTATATAGTAATATGCGTGCGGGCCACGCCGCAGGTGCTTTTCCGAATAATTTCATCTTGAAAAATATGGGAATAAAGTTAATAAAAAGGACATTTTAAGGTTTAAAAAGTCACAAGGACAATGTGTTTAAAAAAAGGACTGTTATTTTCAAAAAGGGACAGGTGGTAACCCTAGTCAAACGTTTGATAATTAATTTTTATTTCAAGATGTCCGACATGGCCTTATCTCTCTCACACATACTATTATAAATGAGTCAGTTTGTTAGTAAAAATGTATATCTTATATTGAGGTTCTTTATTTTAGTTCTTTTGATGCACGATTGGAGGAAAAATTTGCAGAAATGGTACCCATCCACGAAATGGAGAAAATTTTGGTTAGAAGAAAAGATCCCAAAGAAAGAGAGAAAGTGTTGGCCTTTTACGACGCATTACTACAGCATATAGCAGACGAATTAGACGGTAAACATTCTTCAAAATTATATAAAATATTTAAATTTCATATCCGCGTTGTTGTCAAGTCTACAGTTTATCAGAAATATTTGGAAATATGGTACTGAATGGTAATGCTATTTCCTAGGTAAAGAAACAGCTGAAAACGAAACACTCGAAGGACTTCTAGCTCAGTTGGTAAAGGATTTAAAAAACAAGGAACAGTATAACCGGTATGAGTCAATGACGGCAGGTAACCGACGAATGGAACTCTTACTATTGTTATTTGACAGGACCAAAATTCGCAGAGATAAAGTATATGGACGAGAAATTACATTCTTAATTTCATTATAATATTTTTTATTATTATCGAAGGTAGCCAAGCGAGAAGAACTTTTAGACGAAATAGAAGAAAAGTTAATGCCGAAATCGTTTTTCGATGTTTCGGAACCGATACCTGAAGATAAATATTTAATGCCCGCTGCCATGTGGGAGAAAGCCATAGAGAAAAATCCCAATAAGAAAAATATGGAGAGGTTACTGCAAGCGTATCCTCTTATTTTGGTAAAAAAGTAAGACACAGTTTTGTATAATTTAGCTATAGTTACTTTAGTAGTAGTGGGAGACACTTAAGTACACTTTCATCGAATTTTCCCCAGCACTATGGAAATTTGTAGTAAGTACGACTGATAATTTCTCAGAAAGTTGTCATTAAATGGCAACGCCGCTGCTTTCCCGGTAAATCGTTTAGATCGACGGACCCTTATAGGCTACTCATTAGAGATAATCAATTCACATTAATTACAAAAGTTTTCAAACTTTATCGGAATATTTATTAAATTGAAATAATTGTACATTTAATATTGCAACCTTTTCTGAGGTCCGGAACATATTAATAATTGCAAAAAATTATAATTTATTATAACTTTCTAAACAAAATTATATATATATAGAAGAAGGTTTAGTGCGGTTAAAAAATATAAAAGATAAAAGCATTATTGGGCAAATACCGCAAAAAAAATGAAAAAAATGCCTAAAGGCAAACCATAGATACGTGTTTCTGACTATTGGTCTTCATCAGTACGGTGTACCCAAGTTCAAAAGAGAATGGAACTAGCGATGAAATCAAATCAACAGGAGATCACTCAAGAAGCCAACCACACATTTGTGGACTTTGCAAAGTCTCCCTGGGCTTGGATGCATCTCCATAGCGGCTATAACTGCCTCCGTGGCGACGCTAATATTTTCCTAGTAAGCACTGGGAATGTTAGCAAAGTCCACAAATGTGTGGTTGGCTTCTTGAGTGATCTCCTGTTGATTTGATTTCATCGCTAGTTCCATTCTCTTTTGAACTTGACTACACCGTACTGATGAAGACCAATAGTCAGAAACACGTGTTTACGGTTTGCCTTTAGGCATTTTTTTCATTTTTTTTGCGGTATTTGCCCAATAATCCTTTCATCTTTTATATATACAGGGTGTTTCCGAACTTGGCGTCCAAATTTGTGTAATATATTCTATAAACCCTATCGGCACGCCCATGGTACGCTACCGATAGGTACATTAATTTGGTTTTTATTGAGTTGGATAAAAAGCACTTCGTGGCTTCTGTTGTTCGGGGATAAAGGAAATAAATTTAGTTATTATTGGAACTTTGTTTTATTAGCCACTATTAAATAAATAAATATTTATTAATAAATAGTAAATTATATTTAAATATATAATAATTTGTAGGGGTGGTAGTTCGCATAATTTGAGACCGATTCGCAGATTTCATTTTTCCAAAATATTTAAAATAAAAATATTTAAAAATTATAAACAGGTACGGTCCTGCACAGCGATGGGATGCCTTGACTCGCGCGCGCTACGTTTAGAATCGACAAAATTGCAAATCGCATCTGTTTTTGAGGACTATTGCGCTACGCGCTCAGGGTAGGACCTGCTCTTTAATTTTTTTTATAATGGCTCTATTTTGTTTATTATAATTTTTTTAGAAAAATGAAATCTGCCAATCGCCCTCAAATTATGCGAACTACCACCCCTGCAAATTTGGACGCCAAGTTCGGAAACACCCTGTATATATATAGTATTATTTTCAGCAAAAAAATCATGTTTCGGACTTTCAAAAAAGTTGAAAATATTACAATATATATTGCTTCAAGTTTCCAGCACTTTTGCAATTTTTGCATTATAAACAAAAGCGCCATTTGGCTATAAGTTAACTAGTTCCGGACCTTGGAAATGGTTGCAAATTTAAACTCAGTGTTATTTAAACTAGCCGATTGTTATTACAAAGTTTGAAATTTGTTTTAATATATGTGAAATGTTCAAAATAGGATGTCTTCATTGACTGGCCTATTAGGGTATGGTTGTAGTGGATGCGTGTTCTGACGAACTGACATTCGGAAGAAAATGTCGGAATTGTTGTTCAGGGTAGTTATTCTTGAATTCGAGGAATAGAAAACCGGTTTTTCCTCTTTATCTGCAGCGCATAAAATGTGTATTTTTGTCTCACTCTTCCCTCAAAATTTCTACTCCCTGAGATTCAAGAATAGATACCCAGATCAACAGTGGTGTTTTTACGTGCACATTCTGAAAAACTGATTGTAAGTTTCACCAGTTTCGTGTTTTGTTGCAATATATCTTGTTGAATGACATGGACGATTATCTGTTTTTAGAAAGTCCTTTAATAAAAATTTAATATTTTTAATTAACTAAACGTTAATTCCTATTCAATAATGTAAAACAATAGGTACTAATTTTTATAGTATGGAATATATGTATGTATTATAGTTCTATAAATCAATAGATTTTTCTTCATTCATATTTGAAATTCACATATCTCATTTAAATTGGTCCGAAAAAACTAAACTGATTTGAAAAATATCTTATTCTAGCGACTTCGTGTGGGTTCTGAAGAAAAATATATAACCACAACTGTTTATTGCTGTGTATTTGATTTTTTCGGGCATGTTCTGATGAGTTCGTCCGAATGCCAGTTCGTCAGAACACGCATAAACTATAACCAAAGCCTTAGACCGATAACAGTGAGGTTTCAGCCTAATAGGAAGTAACCTCGCTTAATTGAATTATAGATTAAAAACGTCAAATTCCCAATCAATAATAATTATATGTGCCCTGTTATCTCCCAAACCACACACTATAAAAGGTAGTTTATTGTCTGCATTCTGCGTTTTTAGATTTGTAAAGTATCTCGCCGATTATAAAGAATCAATTGCAATAAGAATGCAAAGGAGACACGAAAACATTGTGACCCAAATGAAGAAGGAATTACGAAAGGAAGCAGAAAAACTGAAAAAAAAATCCGACGTAAGAAAAAAATAGTATTTTATTTATTATTTAACAATTATTTTTTGATTTTCTATTTTTAAACTTCAAACTATCTGGCCAGACAACGTGAGCATCAGTTGGAAGTTAAATATATTATTATAATTGTAAATTGTAAAGACGTCTGTAGGAATACCCTTACTTGGGTTCAGCCCCTCCACTTTTGTCCCGTCCCCTCCGCTGTGATTGGTCACAACCTTTGATGCAGAAAATTCAAATGTAATGTTTGACGAAGTGTTAGAACCAAAGATATCGGATAGAATACGCGTGTTTAGTGCGCGTCACAGGTTGAGAAGGATCATAGCACTGGATGCCAATAAAGGAACCAAACCGTTAACTGTCATTATTGTCCATAAGAATAACCATTGAGATAGAATAAAGAGGAGATACTATTACAATGCTAAAGTGAACGCACCTTTGCATTACATTTTTACGTCATATGTCAAACTCAAAATAGTGGAGCTAGTCAATTTTGGTGAGAATTAATGCCATTTTATGTAAATAGCCTTATTTTGATGATATAAAATCATTTTCATTTCGTTAGTCTTCAAATATAAAATCATTGACTTCAAATAAATCAAAATTCGACTCAAGTCGCCATTTTCATTACATGTTTCCGTCACTTGAAGTGCGTCCATCTGTCATATTGAAAAATAGTGTCTATGTCATCTCTACTTTATTCTATCTCGATGAGAATAACACAGTGGTCATTGAAATTATGAAAGCCTAATTTTGAAAATGGAAGCAATTTAATTATTTAACATATTAGAACATATGGATGGTAAGGTTTATATGTTTCTCTATCGATTCCATAATTTTTTTTTCTTTTCAGGAAAATATTTATTTGACTTCGATTTAAAGAATTTTAACCCTGCTGCCTACTCAAACTCTGGTTCTTGAAGTAGATATAATTTAATTAATTGACACATCCAAAGCTTATAAACGGTAAGTTGATAACCTTCACATATAATTCTATCAATTTCATGTTCTTATTTCCAGGAAAACAATTATTTTCCGTGATTTGAGAAATCTTAACCCAACTTATTAAAAGGGTAACTTTCGATTTTAAAGCAGTAAAACATGTTCCAGGGGCCAAGTGATTTGCCACAACCATGGCTACCTTATTGTATTATGCCCATCACAATATTAGCGCAACTGAGAAGGCCCTGAAGAAAGCTCTGTGAAGCTGGCCGCCCGAAATTCAAAAATTTTAGTTTTAGAAGCGGCATACGTTTGACCACCTATTGACCATGTTTGACCACCCACTAACTTTTTTTGACCTAAATATTTCAAAAAATATTAATGGCCGAGCGCCCGCTGGCCCCCCGAAGTTAATATTTTTTAAAACTGACTGCACCATAAGATTAAACAATTTTTGACCATGTTTGACCACCCCTTAGATTTTTTTCAACAACCCTTAAAATAATTTTAGGGGGTAAATTATAGAAAAATAAGAGTTCTAGGCATGAGCGTCGTTACACAATTCTATAGGGGGGGCAAAATTTTGAAAAAAATTAGTATGTTTATTTATTGGAAAACAAAGAAAATGAAACATAAAAGAGAATTTTCTTATGATGGATTTAATTATTCTGTGACGTCATGGCTTACTTCCGGTTTTTCCAGAAATAATAGAAAATCGCAATTAATTTTTTTATTTTTTAATGAAACCCCTTTTTCTTATTGAAAATTTGAATTTCTGGGGTATTTTTGTATAAGAAGCGTGTATTGAAAATTGTCTCACTAACATATTAAAAAAAATATGTTCCAATATGATGATCATTTTGACAGCTGACAAAAAATTTTCAACACATGATTATAACATTCAAATGTTCAATAAAAACGGAGGTTTCTATTTAAAAATTAAAAATAAATTGAGATTTTGTTATTTCCGATAAAACAGAAGTAAGCTATGAAGTCACACACCAATTGAATCCAGTACATGAGAGTATTTGTCCGAAGCTTTTAAACAAATAAGTTTTCATTCCGATATCTCAATTAATAACGAAGATAAAAGCGGATAAATTATTAAACGGTTTGCTAATAATAAAAATGCTTAGATACGCCACTGGTATACGGTAAATGGGTCTCAATGGGAATTTTGAAGCTTTAAAAGATTTTATAAAGTTCGTACATTCCTATATGTTTTTCCATAAACGAATTAATAGTAACATATTTAGAAAAAATATTATCCAATATGGCAACCATTTTGACAGCTGACAGAAAATTGTCAATACACGATTATTATACAAAAATGTCCCAGAAATTTAAATTTACAATAAAAGAGGGTTTCCTTTAGAAAATAAAAAAAAATCTGTTATTTTTGGAAAAATCGGAAGTAAGCCATGACGTCACAGAACAATTGAATCCATCATAAGAAAGTCTTTCAAACAGAACAAAATTAATCTGATATCTCACTGAATAGCGAAGCTATGGGGGAGTGGAACTGTAGTGGTTAGTAATCCTAACAATGCCACTGACCTATTTGACAGAACTGATGCTTAAGTTGTCATAACAAGTCTCTAATAAATAAATTAACCCAACAAAAAATGACAAAATAAAAGTATATGGATTTATAAAACAAGTGAAAAAATTATTAATATTATTATTATATATTTTTATTACTTCAGCTAAAAAAAGTATTATAATCAATAAAAATCAATAATTAAACATAGGTAAGTATTTACGAGATAATGTATGAGATCTTGCCTAAGCCTAATAAGTTGTCATTGAAGAATAGGTTAAATAATGTCAAAATAAAAACACTACTATTATATAACAACGTAGAATTAAAACGTATTAACAAAAATAATTGGTATATTTGCGATTGTAATTTATATTTTCTTTATTTTTAGTTCGAAAGAACCCATAGAAATTAATGATTAAAACTGGTTTCCTATCAATAAGTCACAAGATTGCATTTTAGCCATATACAATAATTAAAGGCAAAAATCTAATCATTTGCTAAACATTTAATACTTAAGGGATGTTGAAGAATATCATAAAATAATAATTTATTGTTTATTTAAAACCTTTTCTGATGTCTATTATTTCCAGTATTACTGTTATTACAAAAATAAAGGTTTTTTTCTTCTTATTATATAGCTGTGTATTTATTTTTTTGATTTAATTTCGATTTTGTTACTGAAAATTTATATAATTTACAGTTTTTTGTTAGTACAATTTGCAACATAGCAACTCCGGTTGCTCATTTTATTGTTTTTAACCTATTTTTTAGTAAAAAGTAAACTGTATACGTGTATTTGATACGCCAAAATTACAAAATATCGCCCTAAAGTACTCGAATTATCCGCAGCTTGCGCTACTATCGCTTTTGCTTTCCCTACCATGACTTCTCACTGATCGAATAGATCGCAGCCATGTTTTAACATGCCTTAGCGTGCTAAAAGTTCTTTCGATGAACTCTGTCGTTGGTGGAAGAGCCATAAATATTTTTTAAAGCACTTTGTATGTCTGGATAAAATTCACAATGTTTGGATGCTATATCATTAATGGAGAGCTCATTGTGTGCAGAAAGCTCTTTCGTACTCCAGTTTGGTATTCAGCTTCAAAATTGTCAATTCAAACTTTTTCCACTACTTTCATTTTCTAAACAGTAGTGAAAAAAGTATTGTTTTTATGATTTTGGGATGGCTTAAGGAACAACTAACAGAGTCTTCGGAAAAGCGTAATGTAAGCGACGTAATAAGAGAATCCAGATATGCAATAAATATATTCAACCTACAATATTCTTCAACTATATTAGCCTGAATATTATTATTTCTATATGAGATTGTTGTTCGTAATGCATATCTTACGCGTTGTTGATTAAGTCGCTAAAAGCCAGGGGGGGGCAACTGCCCCCCCCCCCTTGCCCCCCCCCTCCCCAAACGACGCCCATGAGTTCTAGGATGAATTTCAACTTTGAAAGATAGATCAATAGTCAGAAAGTCACAATAGGACATAATAAATATCCATAAATGTTTAAAATTATGTTTTGACGTTTGACCACCCTCTAAAATAATTTTAATGTGCCCAAGTAGTATGAAAATTCGAAAAATAAAATTTGTAAATCGAATTTCCACTTGGAAAAAATGGTCAAACGACATAAGTTTACAATAAAGACTAAAAACGATTAACAATTATGTTTTGACGTTTGACCACCCCCTAAAATAATTTTAGTGTGCCCAAGTAGTATGAAAATTCGAAAAATAAAATTTGGAAATCGAATTTCCACTTGGAAAAAATGGTCAAACAACATAAGTTTAAAATAAGATCCATTACTATTTAGAATTATGTTTTGACGTTTGACCATCCCCTAAAATAATTTTAATGATTCCAAGTAGTGTGAAAATTGTAAAAATAAAATTTGGTAATCGAATTTCGGCTTAGAAAAAAAATTCAAAGGACATAAGTTTACAACAAAGACTCAAAACGATTAAGAATTATGTTTTGACGTTTGACCACTCCCTAAAATAATTTTAATGTTCCCAAGTAGTGTGAAAATTCGAAAAATAAAATTAGGAAATCGAATTTCCACTTCGAAAAAATGGTCAAATTTAGAATTGTTATTTTTCAAATTTTCACATTTCTTAGAAACACTAAAACTATTTTAGGGGGTGGTCAAACATCAAAACTTAATTCTAAACCATTATGGTGACTAATTACGCATTTATGTCATTTGACCATTTTGTCCAAACCGAAATTCGAATTCCAAATTTTATTTTTTGAATTTTCACACTACTTGGGCACACTAAAATTATTTTAAAGGGGGGTCAAATGTCAAAACATAATTTTAAACCTGTATGGATATTTATTATGTCCTATTGTGCCTTTCTGACCATTGATCTATCTTTCAAAGTTGATATTCATCCTAGAACTCTTGTTTTTCTATAATTTACCCCCTTTAAATTATTTTAAGGGGTGTTAAAAAAAATTAAGGGGTGGTCAAACATGGTCAAAAATTGGTTAATCTTATGGTGCAGTCAGTTTTAAAAAATATTAACTTCGGGGGGCCAGCGGGCGCTCGGCCATTAATATTTTTTGAAATATTTAGGTCAAAAAAAGTTAGTGGGTGGTCAAACATGGTCAATAGGTGATCAAACGTATGCCGCTTCTAAAACTAAAATTTTCGAATTTCGGGGGGCCAGCTTCACAGAGCTCCTAAAGAAGCTGAAAATACTGTTGGTGAAAGGCAGACTGTAAATCATGGGTTGCGATTTATACTGTTTTTGTTTGGCCTTAATCCGTAGAGGCTGAATGGGATCCTAATTTCATATCGGCTGTTTTCGATACTTTTTTTTATTATTGAACCAGCACCGTCAAATAGTTATATATAGATACTAAATTATTATTTATTACTACACAAATTTTTGATAATTTATATTATTATATAATAAAACTACTTTAATTTTTTTTAATTAATTTATTTATTTATCTTGCAGAACAGAGTAAACTTTCGAATATTTAATATATAATTGTCACAAATATATGAATAAGAAAAATGTAGGGCATAGTTCTTATCATTTCTTCTGACTTCTCCACTTTCATTTTTAATAGACAGTTTTCAGCTTTGCCCATAACCGAATCTAAAAAGAAATATTTTTCTACAAGTGGATCAAAATATGATATTGATTTCATAGGCACAACAATAAAGTTCACATTCTACTTCCTAGTAACATATAATGGGTGCTATGATTGAACGTTTACGTTATCCGTAACGTACATGTTAGGCCGAGTTTTAACAGAAATGAGGCAAATTCGTATAATGAAAAATTTTTTTCAACACGTTACTGTTATTTTCCGCCTGTTATCTTCTAATTTAACAGTTTTCCATCATCCGAACTTGCCTCGTTACTTTTAAAATTCAGCCTAACAGGTACGTTACGGATAACGTAAACGTTCAATCATAGGACCCAATAACTCTGAACGTATATCGAGGGCCACAATGCAGGACCTCGTAACTAACATTTCCACTAATTCCCACTAATTTCCACTAATTTCCACTAATCTCGTTTAAAATATTTCACTCCATCTACTGTATGGGGGAAGTATTACAATTTTCGAACAAAACATAAGTAAATATTAGTCCTATTATATAGAGTAAAATGGATCATTTATTTGTATGTTGAAAGAAGGCCTTTGTAAATTACATTGCTCTCTATGGATCTATTTTAACACAAAAATAGTTTTGTGGCTAAAAGTTGCTATAACCTATCTTCGCAAAACTATTAATAATTTAAACAGAGTAATTAGTATTAATATAACATCAAGTAATTTTTTAAAATAAAGCACATGATCTCAAAACAGAAATAATTTATAATAAATGCGGGTAAAACGAGGGGTAAAATAATAATAAATTAAGGGAAATACTTAAAAAGGGCTGGTTTAAAGAGTATTTTCACAAGAAAGTATATCCGTTTTGTTTATTTATCAAGTATTGATTGAGGTTACATTTGAATACATTTATTGTTATTTTTTTTTAATTTCTGTAGGCAGTCTATTAAATTTTTTATAACCTTTAATAAAAATTTTATTTTGGGAACTTTTAGTGATGGCTTGCCGTACATAAAAGTCAAATTGGCTTCTTGTATTATAGTTGTGATATTGCTAATTATATTGAATTTTTTCTAATAGATCTGATGCGATGGTATTATATGTCATTTTTATTTTATAAATAAATATCAGTCATGTACTGAACATAATTCTGAACTGAAAGCCAATTTATTTCTTTTAACATAGTTGCAATACTCATACTTCTGTCCTTTATTAATAGAATATAAATAGGTGAAGTAAGGAGCCCAAATATTTTACATGAGCATGCTTAACCCTTTCAATACTCCGGGGATATATACGTCCCAAAGAAAGTTTGAAAAAATTGGTATAGAATTAGAAAGCTTTAAATTATATTGGGACGGGATTTACTAGTTGTTTATGGTTCAGACTATCTACTGTGCAGGTTGGTTGGCACATTCAATGTTTACATTGTCTTTATTCAAGTGTTATTGTTGCACGCATGGGCGGATTTAAGGGGGGGGCACGGGGGCACGTGCCCCCCCAGACAGTATTTTTGTGTACTGTGGAGATTCTAGCACAGTACATACTTACATACAAATCAAATTATCAGAGTTGTTAACATATATGTGAGCACCAACAGAACTTCACCGTTTTTGCATACTTGACATTGTTAAATTTGTTATTGTTAGTTACAGATATTCTATCAATGTCGCCGTCTCGGCAGAAATATAAACTAGAGTGTGTAGTCATATTTTAATTATTATATTGTCCGCTAGTGTAGAGATCGTGTCGTTGGGCACATTATTTTATTTTGGTGAAAATAGTGTTTTAAGAAATAGTGAGTTTTATTTTCGTACGAATTCATCACATATAAGTATATGAATTAAATAACAGAATGAACATGAGTGAAAATCTCGTCTATTTCTGGCTGAAATTGCGAATTTTTTTCGTCGCATCCCTTTCACACACTTGCAAATGAAAGATGATAATCAGCGTTTGCGAGAGCGTTACGGTCGGGGCAAAACGTGGGTCGGGGTGGGGCGCTGGGGCGGGACGTGAGCGCGGGAGTATCAGCCTCAGTGCATTGTGAGTCAGGTCCAGGTCGCGACAGCTCATAGCCGGCCGAGTTTTTCATGCGCTCGTGATAATTACATAAACTAAAATAAACTTCTCTTTGTAGAGCCTACTTAGTTCAGTGTAGTTTTAGCGAATAATATTACTGTATATAATATAATGAGTGATAAAGACAGAAAAAGACAAAAGAGCATAAGTGCGTTTTTCTTTACCAAAAAACAAAAAACCGACGATGCAGTTTCAGATACAGGGAAAGGGATTGAATTTAGTGGTATCCCATGTGCATCCACGCATGCGGCAACTACATCAATGCCAACAAATCCATCAGCAGCATCAGCCTCTTCTAGTTACATGTTGCAGCAACGAGATATAGGTGAGTATTGCAATGTTTGTGTATTTCAATATTTTCGAGTAACTGCGAATTGCGAACGTCTATTTTATGTGCAGCTTATTCTTCGTCCGCCGCAGCTTCATATATTTACCTACAAGTTATACATACACACCTTGCTCCTGTGTTAAGCCTCGGTCACACGTAGCGAATACTCATCACGAGTGAATTCACGCACGAGCGCGGTCGACCCATGGTTGTGTTATGGTTAGATTAGACGTCGTGTAGGACAGAGCGCGTCCCTGAAGCCGCATAAGCATGGCATGCTATCTTTTATTGAATACAATCACCCCAACAGTGCGTGTTTTGCATGCAAAAAACCATCATTAATTAAATAGCTATTACTGTGCTACGGCTAGGCTATTTCAGTTTCTTATAAATAAATTATAACAATCGCACTTCTATATGTAGATATCCAACAGTTAATTATTTATTTTTATTTTCAGGTACACTACTAATCAACCAGCAAGACGGGTTAGTTCTTACAGACGAACAAAGGTACCAGTGGTTGAAATATACTTGGCAACCTACAACAGACTTTAAGTTTCCACTGGTGCGTGAGGGAAAAAAGAACAGGTCTTTTCAAATAAGCTGGTTAAAGGAACATGAATGGCTAGCATACAGTAAAATTGCTGGTGGCGGATTGTGTAAAATGTGCATTCTTTTTGGTCGACGTGAAGTGGGTACAAATGATGTGAAGCTGGGAAAATTGGTGTCGCAACCACTGACAAGATATAAAAAAGCGATCGAAATGATCACACACCACGAGAGCACGAATTACCACCAAGCGAACGTGGTAGCATCTCAAAATTTTTTGATGGTAATGGAGGGAAAATCAAAAGATGTTGTTGTCCAAATGAGATTACAGGAAATGAAAACTGTTGAAGAGAATCGCAAAAAACTTATACCCATTATAAAAACAATAATATTATGTGGAAGGCAAAACATACCATTCAGAGGTCACAGGGATGACGGTAGCTTAGAATCGGAAAGTTCTTACGGACACGGAGAAGGAAACTTCAGAGCGTTGTTAAAGTTCCGAATCGATGCTGGAGATGAGATACTGCATGAACACGTTAAAACTTGCGCTAAAAACGCTTCCTACATTAGCAAGACGACACAAAATGATTTAATTGAATGCTGTGGGGAATTAATCAGAAACAAAATAGTGGACAAAATTAAAAAGTCTAAATTTTTTACCATTATAGCTGATGAGACCACAGATGTTTCTGTTTGTGAGCAACTTACCATTTGTATTCGCTATTTCGATGTTGATACAAAGGAAATACAAGAAGACTTTCTGATGTTTGTTGAAGTTGTTAAACTTACTGGTGAAAACATTACTCACCATATTTTGAAGGCGTTAGAAAGCCTTAACCTGGACATTACATTGTGCCGTGGTCAAGCATATGATGGAGGAGCCAACATGAGTGGTAAAATAAAAGGTGTTCAGGCACGCATATCCAGCATTCAGCCTTTAGCCTTTTTTACCCACTGTGCAAGTCACCGACTCAACTTAGCTATTAGTACAGCCTGCACCATATCCAGCATAAGAAATGCCGTAGGGGTTATCTCAAGTGTAGCAAATTTCTTTCGTGACTCAGCTCAACGAATACATCTTCTCAGAGAAGAAATTCAAGCTCATCTGCCAAAGGAAAAACAGAATATATTAAAAAAAATGTGTGAGACCAGATGGGTGGAAAGGCATGAAGCGGTTTTGACATTTTTGGATGTCTTGCCTTGTCTTCCTGAAATATTACAAAAAATGGCTGATCAAGATCAAGGAAACAGAAGGAGTGCTACACCTCCATTTTCGTTGCTCCAATCTATAATGTCATCGGAATTTATCATAAGCCTGGTAATCCTCTCTGATATTTTAGGAATCACGCTGCCCTTATCCCGATCATTACAAGCCATTGAAATTGATATACTTTCTGCAGTTCAGCTTATTAATACGACCACAGCAAGCATAAAGAGGCAACGTGAAACTAGCACGGACACATTCAAAAAACTTTTCAATCAGGCTGAGGTCATGGCAAATGAAATTGGTGCAGACATTACGGTCCGCAGAATCGCCGGCCGTCAAACAAATCGGCCGAACGTTCAGACTCAGTCAGTTGAAGAATATTACCGACTTTCAGTATATATTCCTTTTCTAGATTATATATTAAGTGAAATGTCATCCAGGTTCCCTAGCGCTGCAATGCAAACAATAGGAAAGTTGCAAAAGTTGCTGTCCCATAACTTCAGCGACGGAGATATAGAGGATGTTTTGCAAGGCGCTGAAGTATATAAAGAAGATCTTCCTTGTTTCTTAGCTTTGAAGGGAGAGCTAAAAATTTGGCAACAGATGAAAGAAAATATCCCAGCATCTCCAGTAGATGCCTACAAAAGAGCAACGGTGCTGCCAAATATTAGAACTCTTTGTCAATTGCTGTGCACGTTTCCAGTGACTACTAGCACTGCCGAGCGGTCTTTCTCCACCTTACGTCGATTAAAGTCATACCTTCGCAACAGGATGACAGAAGAGCGTTTAAATGGATTGGCTTTAATGCATATCCATCAAGACATTGCTGCAAAAATGTACGCTAATGAAGTGTTGGACATCTTTAGCAGGAAACATAAAAGAAAACTGTCTTTATTGAACATTTAATTTTTTCATTGTTTTGACACTTTCATAAACCTTCCTATACATACTTGAACTTGTAGAAATAAACTTAAAAGAATGACACTAGTTATTGTTTATTTTTTGGCCCGTCCGCCCCTTGTGCCCCTCCCAGAAAAAAATTCAGGATCCGCCCTTGGTTGCACGTGTCGCATCGTAGTGGCTATCGTCCGACTAATTACTTGTTTATTTGTGCTTTTGGGCAGTGTTTTAACTATTTTCAAGGATATAACACCCAGGTAAGTGATTCTATTCTCTTTTTTATAATAAAAAGTTATTTTTCTTCATGTTTTTGCAGAAAAAAAAACGAAAAATGAGGCACTTCAAGAGAATTGGAATGCCCAGAGGCCATTATTTTTTATAATAAACATATGGGCGGCCTAGATCACGCTGATCAGATGTCTACATTATACGAATTAGACCGAAGAAGTACTAAATGGTGGAAGAAAGTCTTTTTCCGATTGCTAATGGTTGCCCTATGTAATGCTCACATTGTCTATCAAGAGCTAACTAAAAAAAAGAGTCCATTTATTGACTTCGTGGTAAATGTGGCTAAAGGCCTTATTAGTGAAGGAAGGTCTCAAACAGATAACAAACGATCGAGAAGACAGGGTAGAACATCGAAGATGGTAAAACATTGCGAAAACATTGGTGATCATCTTCCTCTTGATAAAGGTGGTCGAAATAGGTGTATTCGTTGTAAGTTCAGAAAAATTGAAAAAAGAACCAAAATAATATGCAAGAAATGTCAAGTATCTTTATGTGTTAATTGTTTCACTCCATACCATACATAGATTTATGAAATAAATTTGTAGAAATAAATATTTCCTGGATAAGTTTATTTTTTATTTTACCGCGTCAACACTGCGGGGATATATATATCCCACGTTTCTATACTGCAGGATTATATACGTCCCAAGTTTTTTCTAAAAAACGGCTTGAAGAAAAAATTTCAAATTGATTGAGCATGCTATTTATTGCTATAGTAACTGGTTTTCATCATAAAAACACCTAAAACACAAATAGCCAAAAGTCGTATTGAAAGGGTTAAGGGGCCAATTATTATTGAATAAATTGCTCGAATAAGTTTTTAAACCCTAATCAAAAGGCGATATAGAATGGTTTTAAAAATCAAGGCTTGTGAAAATCATCACATGGTTTAACCTAAATAATGCCAAATGAACCAAAAAAATCACTGTTCTAATACTACTATCGTCTTTCTGTCTTTCGTTCCAAGTTAAATCATTTCTTGTTTTTGTTACGCTACGAGTTTACCCTTGTGGGCTTGAGTCTCGATAAGGTGGAAACCACCATTTTAGCGTCTCTCGAATTTAAAAAAAAAATGATTCAAAAAAAATTTTACGTAGTCTAAAATCTAAAATACAACCATCATATATAAAATTTTATCAGCAGTATACGAGGATTGTCAAAAATAAAGGTACTTTACTCTTGATCAAAAATATTTTTTTTGACAATCTAGTATACCACTCATAAAATTTGTTATTTGAGGGTTGGATTTTCGGTTTTAGACCATGCACAATTTTTTATGTAGAATACTTTTTTTTGATAAAACTAATAATAATAAAGTTTTTTATATGTAGCCAACTTACGTAGACACACACAGAATATTCCAGACGTTCTATATCGAACACGCTAGACCAATGCATTCATTATAATTTTTGCCTCTAAATGTTTCGTCATCATTCATAGACTGGTCTAGTATATTCTACATTTCGAGTAATGGGCATGGCGATCCATAGGGGTTTTGGAGGTCGACTTATTTCATCAAATATTCCTTGATCAAATGAAAAATAAAGACCATTAGAGGCCCAAATAAGGCAGAAAGGGACTGGTCGAAAATTCTCGGACTAAAAGTTAAAAGCCGTAAAAACTTGTTTTAGGAAGCCGAGAATGCTTGTAACACTGCAACTGCTGTTCTAGAAGCAGTCAGAGCCCGATATAAACAGAAAGTTAAGGCCGATAAGGAAGTAGAGGAAGCAAATCGTATAGATATGCCGGAACATTCCAAAGTTTATGAAAAAATGAAAGAGGCGATGTACGATACTCAGAAAAAGGTTGAAGTAAGTAAAAGTGTTTCGCATTTTATGAAGGTAGGCTCCGTTTAAGTAGTAAAAATTTAAAAGACTCAAATTTTTAAATATCTTTTATATTTCTTCTAATTTCAGGAAGAAGCTTTGCGAGGTAAGTTTTTGGCAGCGCAAATTAATTCGGTAAACGAACAAACCGAGTTGTTCGTCAACATTACCGACGATATCGTCAGAAAGACCGAAGAACAAAACATGAGAACGCTGAGGAGCGTTAAAAAATTAACGATGGCCATTAAACAGTACGAAGGAATTATTCAGGACATACGGAGTACCAGCATTAATCAGGGTGCCGAAGGCAAATACTCTTCTCAGATACTGATGATGTAAATAAAGTCAGTAGCCTACATAAGATGGAATGTGATTGATTTGTGAAACTGGGGAGGAAAATTATCACATAGAAACTATAAAAATAATGAAAAATGCTTTCTTATGTATTTAATTGAAAAAAAATTATATGCTTCTTGTTTTTTATTATTATTTAAATTGGAAAATTTCTTTTGAGCTGCTGCAGTCAACAGAGGTTTTTCCTCAAACTTCGTCATCATATCTACTCTTACAAATTAAGTTGCAGCTCATCCGTTTCAAACAGATAACTCTTATACCATGACCCAGTTGGCAATTTTGTTTCATACACATTCTGAATTCGGAACGTAGCCATTCGTTTATGTTTATACCAGAGATTAAGCACATAAAGATTAGAAACGCAACGACCGCAGCAACAATGCCGTTATCTATGCGTCTCAGATGTTAACTAAAAGTTAACTAAAGGATTGTGGTTGTTTTTGTGTGAAATTTGAGGACGATAATTATATTTTGTAATATAACAATAAGTCGGAGCTCGCATTGCTTTAGTAACACATGCTATATGAATAAATTTAACAATCCCAATGTGGCGTTCTTTAATTTACCAAAGTAAGATCTAGTCATGTAAGTAACACAAACAGTAACCAACTTTTGTCACAAAGTAGGTTTTTATTTATTATTTTTTGTTTTAGAACAAGAAAATGACTTCAAAACGTTAGAGACAAGAATTTATATAGTGTGACAGGCTTCTGGTTCACCTACAGTGAATCAGGGAGTCTGTGTGGCGCCAAGATGGTGATTCCCGAATAGGGGTTACTCAGGCGCCAGTTTTGGTAACACAGTTTGCTCTGCGACCCTGTAGTACACCAGATAAACTCAGTGGAGTTAAAAATATTTCCAGGCGGTCACTGCTAACTAGGTAGCTACTAAACTAGAATAAATAAAAAACACTTATCTCCTTTACACCTCGTACCCTACGGTACCCTGAAAGGAAACGGTTAGGAACCAGCAATAAGAGAAACGCAGGAGTAGACAATAAAATATATTTACAAAAAAAAATACAACTGTGATAGTGCAAATGTAAATTTGGGAATTAGGTTTCGGCATATTTGTAAACGGAAAATTAATAAAAATAAATTATTACATATAACAATCACAGGAAAACAATTACGATTTCCCCCTGTACATGGAAATTTAATATAATAATAAATTATTACAATTAAAAAACTATAGGGAAATAAGTGCGATTCCCACTGTATACGGAAAGTTAAATAAAATAAATTATTACAATTGAATGAGATTACAGGAAAATAATTACGGTTCCCTATACAAAATACATAAAAATAATTATAATTGAAAGACCGTAGGAAAATAGTTGCGATTTCCCCCCCTGTATACGGAAAATTAAATAAAAATAAATTATTACAGTTGAAAGCTACTTAAATAATCATGGTTCCCTGTATACAGACAATTTAATAAAAATAAATTATTACAATTGAAAAACTATAGGGAAATAATTGCGGTTCGATAGCACAGGAGGCTAATCGGTCCGGAAATTATAAAGCTTTCTGTATACGGAAAATGAATTTTTAGTAATAAAATTAATTAAATATGACGGTAATAAAATGTAAGAAAACGATTGAAATTAAAGTTATAATAAATAAAAGTTATAGGAAATAAATTTTAAATAAACTTAATAATAAATAAGACTAAAATGTCCACTAAATGAAATTAAAGTAAGTATTACCTTTACTAGTACTGGAAAATATTTAAGTCGGAAATTATGTACAATACGGTATATAGAAAGTATATTTTCCCAATAAACAAAATTAAATTAAATTTTCTAGTCAAAAATAATAAAAACGGTAATTAATTAGAACGGAGTAATTCATTTTTTTTAACTATACGGTTGACCAACTGAGAAGTTAAAAAAAAAGAAAATGGGTACTTACGACACTCCATATATTAGAAAAATGAAGTTTTGACTACAGTTAAACCATATACAATGTAAGTCCAGTACAGGCAAACCCTACTATAAATTTGAATGAAGTTTTCGGAACCCCCCTGTATCCTAGTTCTAACCGATCATCGGTGGTCGTCTCGCCGAGTGAGAATTATAATATCTACCACGGCGTTTGGACGAAATATGCGATGTCTAGAGTAATAATTATTTTGAGATTTGCCAAAGCCGATCAAAACGGTGTGTGAATTAGGAAAGATAGAAAACGTCGGGCTTCGTTTAAAAATTAGTTGGTGACGGAAAACGGAAATAAAATACGGAAATAAAATTGAATAAATAAATAAAAAAAGGAAACTTACATGAAGTGAGGCGCGAAAATTAATTTAAACGTCATTTTGGGAAATTAGACAACGTCGTCAAGATAGAGAACAATCGTAATTCGAGGACGGATCAAACCTCCGAAAAAGAAAATAAATTGGGCGACTTCCCAAAGATAATAAAAAAAATGAAAACGGGTTGAACCCCTCACTCCAGTGTTAACTGAGCATTTCTTAAAAGAGATTGAATAGAGTCGTCGAAATAGATAGCACTCACAGTCTAGCCTACATCCAGTCTCAAATAAAAAATTGTCAACGGTTTCCCACTAAGGGATGAAATGAAAATACTGAGTATGAATCAAAATTTTTCCACTTATCGGATGGGTGTCCCAAACTAATTGTAAAAATAATAATCAGTTTCCTACCTTAGAAAAAATAAACGGGGATCGTTCACTACACTATCAATGGCACGGTCACTATGGAGTCGCTACCGGTCGGGAAGAGAAGCGTTTACGGTGGCCGGAAATCAAAGAGGACAATTATCAGTTGTCACCTAATTTATGCTTTTTCCCTAGGCAAGCTTGAAGACCGGTAATCCGGAGTGGGAGATACCACCACTACAGCCGACTGTTTACAATTTAAAAATAAAAAAAAATATCCTACTAGTACCTTGACAAATACAAGTAGATAATTGATACGAAATCGACTCTACAAAATGCCTTTTGACCTACGAGGGTTCTCGCAATTGTTTAAAAACGAGAATTCCTGGGAAACACAAATACGGGGATCTTCTACATGTCGTCAGGCGGGAATTAGTTAAAATATACATTTTTAAAATTAATTAAAATATACATTTTTAAAATTAATTAAAAATAAAATTTAGTGACTTCGTAACATCAGGAAGAAAAATATCTGAATTCTTATTATTGAGTTTGCACTCAACATTTTTAAATAAGACACCATTGGCCATTCGTTTGGAAAATAAGGACGAAAATGTTAAAGTTGTAACCGCCTCAACGGGCTACAATGTACGGTGGACTGTCGATCACAATCTTTTGCCTATCGGGTCACTCATGTGGAGACGGGAGTGGGTTAATTTCTACTAAAGTTGATCGATTCTTCTTGGGCGCCAGTTGACTTCAATTCCCCCTTTATTCAGAACCAAATTTACCGTGTAAGTCAACAAAGTCGGGTAAAGAAAAGGACAAACTCCAAAAATACACCGATTTATTAGAAAAGTTGAAAGTGTGCACAAAACAAAAGTAAGTAATCACCAATCAGGTGACCAAACCAAGTGAGGTTGGTAACTTACAAATTATAACCGCAAAAAAGATCCTTTTTAAAAAAAGAAAATATCCGACATCAAAATATTCAAGTATCAAAATATTAAAGTTACATAAAATATTACGGTATCAACACCTTAAAGTAGCTAAATATTAAGGTATCAGACGATCCCAATGTCAAAATATCCCACTATCAACAATATTTAATTTAAGTATTCTACCCTCTAATACAAATTAGTTAAAGTAATATTAATACCCAAATCAGTATCACGTAGTGATATTTCCTACAGTAGCGGAGATTAAAGGAGATAAATGTACTAAAAATTATGAATACAGTCGTTAGCGTTTGGTACCAAAAGCGACGATGCGTGAGAATCAGTTTCTCATAAAAACACGACGGCAATAGATGTTTAAAAATTAATTTCCGCTTTACAATCTGTAAAGGTAAAATATAGGTACATAGACCCAAGTAAAATCCCAGGGAACAATAGTCCCACACCCACACTGCGCATGAGCAGCATATTCGCTCCGTGCGCGACAGCAGCGCCAATTCGTTTTGATACTAATGGACTATTTCTGCGTATACTGACAAATGCAATTTTTAATAAAATTCGTAATTAAAGAGTATATATGTTAGTTTTAGTAAAAGTATATGGATTTGTAAAACAAGTAAAACATTAATTTATTATTATTATTATTATATATTTTTATCTCTTAAATTAAAGAAAATTATGTATAATCAATAAAAATGAATAATAAAATATAGGCAGGCAACAGTATTTACTGGAAAATGTATGAGAAGTTGCCTAAGTCTAATAAGTTGTCATTGAAGAATTAGCCTGTTGTCAAAATAAAAAAATAACATTTAATAATAGCCTGAAGTTAAAATGTATAAAAAAAAGGATCGTCATTTATATTTTCATTTTTGTTGGAAAGAAAACATAGAATGAATGATTAAAACTGGTTTCCCATCAGTAAGTCACAAAATTGCATTCGATCCACATATAATAATCAAAGGCAGAAATCTTTAAATCTAGTCCTTGCTGAATGAACATTTAAGAATAAAGGGATATTAAAGAACATCGTAAAATGATAATTTATTGTTTATTTAAAACCTTTCAAGTTTCTGATGTCTACTATTTCCACCATTACTGTTATTATTACAAAAATAAAGGTAATTTTTCTTCTTATTGTACACCTATCCATTTATTTCTTTGATTTAATTTCCACTTTGCTACTAAAATTTTTTATAAAAGTGTCACTGTTTTTTTTTTGCTACTATTTGTACAATTTCAACACAGCAACTCCGGTTACCTATTGTATTGTTTTTACCTACTTTTTTGAAAAAAAGTAAAATTTATACGTGTATTTGATATGCCAAAATTACAAAATAGGTATCGCCCTAAAATGCACGAATTATCCGCAGCTAGCGCTAGTATCGCTTTTGCTTCCCTTTCCATGACTTCGCACGGAGCGAATATCTTACAATAAGTAGGTATTCTCCTCCCGCTAAACAGAATGAATAATAATTAAAAAAAAATTAAGATCCAAGAGAAACTGACCCCTATCTGTACCGAATATCAAACGGCGAGATCCAACTGCAGTATTAGTTAAATACTGGCTTCAACAATAATATCCCACCAGACTACAGTCAAGTTCCCTTGAATAATACTCCAAAATAATAAGTAGTATATAAGATATTAAAAACAAAGCATAGATAATAAAAAAAAAAAATAAATCGGTGCAATAAATGATAAATTTAATTCCGCATAACCTGTTCACCAGCCATATGGATAGATCCGGCAACGTCGGCAAAATTACATCCTAAATTTAGACACAGAAATGCATTCAAATTGGATTTCGGTGGAGATAAACTCGTCTTTTTACCAGGTAAGTAAAGAAGAAAACTAAAAGACAAAAAGAAATATCGAGGCACCGATAATCCTAGGAGAAAATACTGTGACAAAATATAAGAAAACAAACAGGCTGGCAGTAGATACCGAAAGGTAGGAATAAAGAAAAAGTGAGGGCACACAAGTACACACTCAATAATACAGGGTGATAACAAATCAGACCTTAGAATAAGGCTTACCACGGAAAATTCATTCGACGGACTGAACAAGAAAGAGATAAGGACAAGGTAAAATTATTTACAGTTACTAAAATGTAATCAGGAATAAACGTAGGGGTAGAAAGTGAGCAAAAAAATATAAAAAAGGAGATATGTGTTAAAGAGAGAATTGGACCGTTACAAAGTTATAAATAACGAACAAAAATTAAAAAATATTTGTCATGAATAGATTTACAATAATTCATCGATAATAGACTGTAAGTGTAGTATTCTTTTTAATAATTTAGCGTAATTACATTGTTTAAATTTATTTATCAGAACATGAGAGTACAAAAGTGGCTAAAGAGTTGAAATAAGGGCGTAATCTTCTAAGGAAAAATCGAGATTTTGCCCGATTTTTCCACACAAGCCCATCGAATGTATGAAAACGTACATCGTCACTAGTCCAAAATAGTAGTTTGTGCAACAAGAGTGGATATGATGGCAATATCGCACGAAGACGATCCACTCGAGTTGTACAGTTGTACAGAAATTAACAAATAAAAAAATACTTTAGGTTATTAAGACAAAATAACTAATTTTAAAATAATTTATGACTTTTAATAATTTTTAAAATAAACTAAAAAAGAAAAAGTTAATTTATTTTTCCCCATCCGAGAATCGAACTCAAGTTTCCAGTGTGGAAGGCAAGAACGCTTATCACAGGACCACCTATTCTTTTATGTTTGTTGCTGTAATACTCGTACTTAAAGTGACTTCATATATTTTTA
Source organism: Psylliodes chrysocephalus (assembly GCA_927349885.1). Classification (NCBI taxonomy): domain Eukaryota; kingdom Metazoa; phylum Arthropoda; class Insecta; order Coleoptera; family Chrysomelidae; genus Psylliodes; species Psylliodes chrysocephalus. Next base: position 52,682,360 of record OV651819.1, read on the forward strand.
TTTAAATTACCAAATTATTTATAATAGACGAAATAAAAACAAAAATTCTATTATTTATTGATTCTACACACAAGAATAACCCATTTTAATGTATGTTTAATGTCACTAACTAAAAAATATACTGACAATTAGTTTGACAGAATTGTCACTTATGTAAAATTTTAAAAATAATAGCAGTCCGTTGATCAAAATATGAACTGTGATTGGTGGATTTCGTTTTTTTGCAGTGTTCTCACTATCTTGAATGGATATGAAATATATTCCTTGAGTTGAAGGCAATAGCATACTTTTTCGTTTTGTAATCTGTGCGTAGATAAGCTAATATACATGTGGGTGTAGAAAAAATATATTTTCTTGAATCACCTGAATATATAAGGGCATTTTGGGGTCTCAAAATGTTTCTTATAAGGAAAATCGAATTTTCATGTGTCATCTCCAAGAGCCACTCGTAAATTTTCTTTTATTCTACTCAACATCGATGTACTTTTCAACCCTCTTCGAGGCTTGTATGCGAAAATGGGGCCCTAAATCGGTCACTATCTGGCGGTCTATAAGTGGTGTGCTAATTACCTTAAAATTCATTCATAAGGAACATCAAATATTCTAATGATTTTAACAATAATAATTTTAAAATATGTTTAGGAAACCAAGAAATTGAATTAGTAAAGAAAATAAATTATGTAGGTGTTATTATTGACTACACATTAAATTTTAAAGACTATATAATTTAAACCTTTTCTTTTAAAATTAGTTATTTATATAGAACTTCTATCTTCCTCGTTTAGTGGGCCAAAACAGTTTTGTACAAAAAATTGATGCTTCCACATTTGACGCATCAATAGTACACTTGTTAAATCAAAATGAATTAAGTAGAATCCAAAAAGTGCAAAATAGGGCTATGCCAATCATTCTATCTTGCAACCAACCCCCATTCAGGAAATGTTCAAATCATGTTTCAAATCCTTATTTTAATTTTTAAAATAAAAAAAGGGATAGCGCCTACATACTTGGTAAATAAAACCAAATACAATTTTCAAGTCCACACTTATAATACAAGACACCATAACGACTTTTATATATCACAGGCCTTCAGTAGTAGTGGAAAAAACTCTGAATTTGTTTAGTTTACAAACCTTTAATAAACTACCAGTACATGCGAAGAAGGCTTATTTACTTATTAATTTTCAGCATGAACTAAAGCATCACTTATTGACATAATTTTATAATATTAAAAGATTTCTACCTTCTCTCGCAGTCTTTTTATTTTGAAATATTTATATATACCTACTTTACAAAATTATATTTTATTTATACTCTTATTTTTTAATCACTGCGGTTTTTATGTAGGTACTATGTATTTTTTTAATTTTATATTATTAAATGTATTAGCAATGGAATAACAATGATATATCCAGAATGTGTGTGTGAATGGCGTGTGAAGCTGTTAAGAATAGGAGCACAGGGCCCCAATTCTTGAGTTGTGTGAATTGTTCACTCGTTAGATAATTCATACGAAATTTGCACAAATAGTAATCTTGACAAATCGACGAGTGTTCACTTCACATGAAAGACTGTGTGACAAGTTCACATTGGTTTTATCATGTGGATGTTGGATATTTCGTATGAAAACCATCTTTTAAGGTTATGTCGACATAACACATTCTGTGATTACATATTAGATATTAATGTGGTTGTCTTTTTGTTTGAACTTATTTTTATAAGGTGCAACAGGTGTAATTCGAAGCAAAACAGCACAGTTTTTATTTGTAATTGTTGGATGGTTGAATTTTAAACAAAACTCCTAACAAAGTTTTCAATAAAATGGTTCAAGACATGGAAGAATATGAGCTTGCCGTTTTTTGGCAATAAATAAACTGCAAGAGTTAGAAGACGATCTTTAGAATCCTCGACGATTTTTAAGACGAGAGAAGCCATTTGTTGAACTATTTCCATCCATTTCAAACGTTTGGGTTTTAAATTTCGCTTTAAAACTTTGATGAGTGTGAGAGTACTTTCTCACGATTTAACCTTGCCGTGCATGTCACTCGACAAAAATTATAACGAATCATGTCAACAGCGAGAGCAGTGTTGCAAGGCGTATCATAATTATCGTATTTGTATGAAATTGACACGTCCCGTCCCGTCCCGTCCCGTCCCGTCCCGTCCCGTCCCGTCCCGTCCCGTCCCGTCCCGTCCCGTCCCGTCCCGTCCCGTCCCGTCCCGTCCCGTCCCGTCCCGTCCCGTCCCGTCCCGTCCCGTCCCGTCCCGTCCCGTCCCGTCTCTCGTCCCGTCCCGTCCCGTCCCGTCCCGTCCCGTCCCGTCCCGTCCCGTCCCGTCCCGTCCCGTCCCGTCCCGTCCCGTCCCGTCCCGTCCCGTCCCGTCCCGTCCCGTCCCGTCCCGTCCCGTCCCGTCCCGTCCCGTCCCGTCCCGTCCCGTCCCGTCCCGTCCCGTCCCGTCCCGTCCCGTCCCGTCCCGTCCCGTCCCGTCCCGTCCCGTCCCGTCCCGTCCCGTCCCGTCCCGTCCCGTCCCGTCCCGTCCCGTCCCGTCCCGTCCCGTCCCGTCCCGTCCCGTCCCGTCCCGTCCCGTCCCGTCCCGTCCCGTCCCGTCCCGTCCCGTCCCGTCCCGTCCCGTCCCGTCCCGTCCCGTCCCGTCCCGTCCCGTCCCGTCCCGTCCCGTCCCGTCCCGTCCCGTCCCGTCCCGTCCCGTCCCGTCCCGTCCCGTCCCGTCCCGTCCCGTCCCGTCCCGTCCCGTCCCGTCCCGTCCCGTCCCGTCCCGTCCCGTCCCGTCCCGGCCCGTCCCGTCCCGTCCCGTTCTGTCCCGTCCCGTCTCGTCCCTTCTCGTCCAGTCCCGATATCTTTTCGTTTAGTATGTAGGTACGTTACTGGACGAAATAGTTTTAGAACTTTTATTTATGAAATTGTTTAGTTTAAGATACTAGTAGTTTATTATTAATGAAAACCATCTAGAGCAAATTAATTTTTTATATTAATGCTTTTATTAATTGTACATTCATTAATTGTACATTCATGAATTGTTTTTCAAAGTGGTCCCCATTTTTGGTTGGTAAATACGTACAATAATGATTATAGTTATCAATGATGTTTACTTACGAAAGAAAACTACAGTTTCTTTAATGCAACTGATAGAATTGGACCCATTTATATAATTATGGTATTATCAAGCTTAATCTTTGTTTTATTTTATTTGGTAAATAGACTCGTTGTAGGGACAAAAATACCTAAATTGTGGTTTAAGTTGACAAGGATAAGTCAAAATGATTAAACGTGAATATCTTATGCCAAAAATAGGAATGGCTGGTAAGCTTAAAAACACTTTAGCATAAAATATTTCCACTTTAAGGTACCACATCTACTGTTTATTCCAGTGGCGTAGCCACCGGGGCATCTGGACAGTGGCAGTTCGTTAGGTAGTGTCACTGTGCCATGACACTACCTTATTTTTGATGCAAAAATATATTTTTTATTTTTAAGACGTCTTATATTTTTATTTTATTTTATGCATTTCTTTTTATATTCAAAAAGTATTTTAAATGTGGCAACCTCGCGCTGCGTAAATCTCCATGCTCTGTCCACAACCTGGGCCATTTCTCAGCAGGCACTAGGGGAGAGAGAGAGAGAGAAATTTTACCAGCAGCCTATGTGAGCAACAGAGATGGGGACATTTTACATGTATTTAGATGGTTAAATCAAGAAATGTTTGTGCCAGGCACAGCACAGCGCCCACAGCGGTTCAGTTAATCGCGGTTTCTCGATAATGTCGATTGTTAACTGAATTAACCGAATTTTCTTACGCGCTTTTAAGTTTTTCGTTACGTTAAAAAAGTGTTAGTGACGTTTAGTGTTTAAATATCTTATTTCCTAGTTTTTAATGTATTGTGACAATGAATAAAATTGGCGTCTTAAAAAAATATTTTAGTGGTTTTTTTTTGCTAGTAGAAAAACTACAAATTAAAGAATTAGACCGGCCAATTCCCGATTTAAAAATTGAAAAACAAAGTGGACGTGGACAAAAATCGCGGTGTCGTAAATTTAATAAAACTATTTATGATAAAAATAATTGGTTGTGTGGTTGCGGAAAAACTAATAAACTGTTTTGTTTTGTATATGTTTTGTTTGGAGGTGACGAGACTTGGTCAAAAAAAAGGCACAGACGATCTTGTCCATATATGGGATAAAATGAAATCCCATGAATAATATTTTAGCTTTTCCATGCTTGGTAAGTTAAATATAAAAACTCAGTTAAATTCGGCTTATCGTGATGCTCTAATTAAACATAATCAACAAGTGGAGAAGAATCGATATGTTTTAAATCAAATTATAAATTGTATAAGGTTTTGTGGAACTTTTGAGTTAGCTTTAAGGGGTCACGATGAAAAAGATAATTCGGAAAATAGAGGCATATTTAAGGAGCTGGTGAATTTTAGCGCCGAATTAGACAACGACTTAAAGGTTCATATTCAAAGTTCAAAAGCTTTCAAAGGTACCTCAAAAACAACCCAAAATGAACTTCTTGAGTGCATGTTAGATGTTTATCACGAAGAAGTTAGGAAAGAAATAGAAAATTATCCTTTTGTTGCAGCGATTTCCTATGAAACGATGGACGTTGCTTGTGAATTTCAATTAGTTATAGTTTTCAGATATTTGTGTAAAGGATGACCAGTTGAGAGATTTTGAAGGTTTCACATGCTCGATGGACACGACACAAAATCAATCGCTGAATGCATTTTAAATATTTTAAATCCATTATTAAAACATAGTCCAAATAAATTAATTGCTCAAAGCTATGACGGCGCGTCTGTAATTAGTGGTGGATTAAATGGTGTGCAAAAAATTATTAAACAAACATATCCTCTTGCAAATTACGTTCATTGCTATGCACACCAGATGAATTTAGTTATGACAAGTGCATGTTCTGTCAATAAGCAGACAGAATATTTTTTTCTAATTTATCTGGTTTGTGCTCTTTCTTTTCTACGTCTCCTCAAAGAACAAAATTTTTGGATGAGCTGGTTAATCACAGGTTGCCAAGATCTTCCCAAACGCGTTGGAATTTTTAATCAGGAGCTGTTCATACTGTTTATGAGAATAAAAAATACCTCATTACAGTTGTGGACATTATAGAAAGTACTTCACGCGATTGTCTATTAATCAAGCAAGTGGGTACAAATTAAAACTTCAGGATAAAAATTTTATATATTGGTTAAGTATTTTTCATCAAATAATGCCTCATATGGAAATTATTTTTAACCAATTACAAAAAAATATGCACAGATTCTGTTAAGGTCAAGAAAGATTTGGAGAATTTCGAAGCAGAGATTCAAGATATGTGGGAGCAAATGGACAGCATTATTGACAATATTCAAGGAGAAATAAACACGTCGCAAGAAGAAACTGGTGAACCAATAAGAAAAAAGGCACGAATTGAAGAGAACAGCAAAAAACGCGAAGCCTTAGAAATATGCGATGCCGTTTTATTGCAAATAAAAACAAGGTTGGTCGCTTCTAATTTATTTATGTCGGAGAAGTTTTCGGCCTATAAGTAGGCATCAGTTTCCCGATCTATTCCTCAATGAAACATTTATACAATTTTCATTTTTAGACAAAAATATGCTTGAAAATGAATTACAAGTACTGTATCAGAGAGACGAATTAAGTACCACCTCCGAAGCTGTCCCGCTGTCAATTTTATTAAAAAAGGAAGGTTTAAATTTCAGGAAACTCTTTTAGGTATTTTGATAACAATATCTATGTCAACATCTAAAACAGAGCGCTGTTTTTCAATGCTTAAACGGATTAAAACATTCCTCAGAAATACAATGAAGGAAGAAAGACTTAGTGCTTTAGGTATGTTGTCTGCAGAAAAACATTTTGTAAATGGAATTGAAAATTTTAATAATAAAGTAATTGAAAACTTTTCAACCAAAAAAGAAATATGAATGGACTTCATTTATCGGAAACTTTAAAACTAGTATATCAAGCAACTTTGTGCGCGTGTGTAAATACCGTAAATATGTATAGTTTTATTTTTGTGATTTTTTTGTTATATGGACCTAAAGACTCTTTATGGTAATAACAAACTGCAAGGACTTTCAGCATTAATTACTAGGGGTAAGTTAATTTATAATTTTTAATTAATTTTACAGAGTTCTTTGATAAGTTTTGAGTAATTTATTGGCAAAGTTTTGGATAAGACTAACCCTGACGGCCTATTTCTTGGCATAACTTGTGTTAGAAACCCCATAAATAGTAGTCATATAATAGATATAAAAGCATCCGTCCTTCATTTATTTTTTTAATTAAAATTTTATATCTATTTTGACAATACCGTGATAAATTTTTGCCCAAAGATAGTTTTTTAAACGACTTTTGGGTAAAAATTTAGGCGTGGCACCCCAAAAAATTTTTCGCCTTCGGTGGGGAGCCTCCGACAGGGCGCCTCCGACGAGGTTTTCACATTTGTTAAAAATCTGGCACTACCATTTCGTATTATCACGAGCCGCCACTACATCTGGGGCAGCAACTGCTACCCGGCGCCAGTAAGGTTTAGGCGCCTTCACGCCTTTAGAATTACACAACAATTGTGACGAAGTCACTAAATTTTATTTTTAATTCATCTTAAAAATGTATATTTCAATTAATTCCCGCCTGAGAACATGTAGAAGTTCCCCCGTATTTCTGTTTCCCAAAAATGACCGATTTTCAACAATTGCGAGTATCCTCGTAGGTTAAAATATTCTATTTGCCGAAATCCGAATGGGCATTTTTAGAGTCGATTTCGTATGAATTATCTACTTTTAATTGTCAAGGTACAAGAAGGACATTTTTTGTATTTCTGAATTGTAAACAGTCGGCTGTAGTAGTGGTATCCCCACTTTGTCGTACTAGTCTTCCATCTTTCTTTACTGAAAAAGCATAAATTGATGGAAAGCTAAAAATGCCGTCTCTTGACTCCCGACACCCGAGAAGTACTGATCTTTCTAAAAATTATAGTGACGACGCCGTATAGTGCCGTGACCGTAAATAAGTAGTTGGTTAACCCGTTGGATTTGTTAAGGTAGGAACCGTATATATTTTTTTATATTGGCTTTCATATAATTAATTGGGACACCCGTGTTACAAATCAAGAATTTTGATTCATGCCCAGCATTTTTTATTTCATTCCTTAGTGGAAACCGTTGTCAATTTTTTATAAGAAGCACCCAGTATTTTTCATGTAAATTTCTCTTTTCTTTTATTTACTCATTCAATTGTATTTGAATCATTCCGTTCTCCGTCCACGACTTGATTATTGAACGAAGCCGACGATTTCTGTAAAATCAATTCACACACCGTCAAATCTCAAAATAATTTACGTTAACCATTGTATTTTTCTCCCAAACACCGCGCTGAAAATTATTCTCATTCAATAGTTGCCAGAGCGCCGCCGATCGCCTCGTCTAAGATACAGGGACGTTCCGAAAACTTTGATTTCATTTATTTGCTTGCATTTGATTACCGTCATATTTCAATTGTTTTCGAGTGTATTAATTTATTTTTAATAATCCATTTTCGCGTTAATCGCTTGCTTCCTCCTGTCGATAAAATGTTTCTCTCTTGTAGAAGCTATGGACTACCAGATGTCTACATGAGAGAGACTTTCAACCGTTAATATTTAATTAGTTTTCATTGATAATAATTTATTTTTAATCAATTTTCCGCATATAGGGAGCCGTTAATATTTAATTAGTTTTCATTGATAATAATTTATTTTTAAGCAATTTTCCGCATATAGGGAGCCGTTAATATTTAATTAGTTTTCATTGGTAACAATTTATTTTTAATAAGTTTTCGCATATAGGGAGCCGTTCATATTTAATTGCCGTTGTATTATTAATTTTTGTAAATATATATTTTAGTACCTATTCCTGTGTTTCTCTTATTACTGGTTCTTAACCGTTCTCTTTCAGGGTACCGTAGGGTACGAGGTGTAAAGGAAATAAGTGTTTTATTTTTATTTATTCTAGTATAGTGGCTACCTAGCAGTGACCGCCTGGAATTATTTTTACCTCCACTGAGTTCACCTTGAGTACACTCTGGTGTACCACAGGGTCGCAGAGCAAACTGCGATATCAAAACTGGCGCCTGAGCAACCCCTATTTGGGAATCACCTTCATAGCGCCACACAGACTCACTGATTCACTGTAGGTGAACCAGGAGCCTGTCACACAATCGTCTTTTTTTCTATATTTACTTTATTTCCTAAAATCGCAAAATACCTAATACAAATTATATTTATTGTCAATGAGCGCAACTAAAACTCGGAACATACCCCCTCCCCTCATGGGCACAACTTTTGGATCTGATACTCGACGTCACTCAACCTAGCTACGCCACTGGTTTATTTTAACTCAAAAGGTATACTAAAAAAAATATAAAATCTGAAACGTCTTTCTGTGTATTTGTTTTTTAGATGATGATCTTTTGCTCTTTCTCATGGATATGACTAGTCTCAAAAAAATAAAAACCAATAGATTAATGCAACTAGTACTGTTCGTACCAACCCTTTGGATGTTCATTATGAGTTCGTTAGGCATTTATCGTTTATTTACACATTGGAAAGAAACGACTGTGTATATTGCAAATTTGGCCCTTTTAGTACAAGTAAGTTTCAAAAAATAATAAAAGCGTTTCATGCATGCACTGCACACTATACTTTTTCTACAACTATAAGTTAAATTGTTAAGAATCTAAATTTTGTCACTTATATCAACCTATTAAATTGCATCGAAAATTATCAAAACAGCAAGGTAAAGATATAGCTCAAAATAAAACATTTTACTATAGTCAAATATAATGTGAATAACATAGAAAACTGTAATACATCTTTCAACTCTCTATTCATACAAATAAGCCACTCACTTAGGCGTTGAAACTAAGTAATTTATACGGTTATAACGTCTATCCAATCAAATTTGAAATGCAAGCATTGGTATAGCTGTCACCGCGAAATTTATAAATATACCTGTAACGGGTGCATCCCAGAAATATGAAGTTTTAGCTTCCTTAGTGCCATTTACACCGCTGTATTTACATGCTTTCGGAGCATCCCATACAGAACAAACACATTTCAGAAATATTTCAAAAATATTACATTGAAACATTTGTAATGTAGTATTAATATTACGAAACATCCCAGAAACAATTCTGAAATGTGCCTGAAACGTAAAAATGTCCTCTAAATATAATATTTCACAGTAATATTTCTGAAATAAAAATTTTAAATCTTTTAGAAATATTAAATAGTAATATTTCAGAAATCTATTCGAGTTTTTTTCTTCTAAAATAGTATTAGACTAAAAAAAGACATTTATACATGTTTATTTAAAATACACAAAACTCAATCATTAATTCTGAAACAATTAATTTTTAAACATTATTTAATAAAATATAAAAGCAACTCGCTTAATTTCCACAAATTCCTTTAAATGCACTTATCTGAAACAAATAGTTTTTTTTTAATAAATGCTCCAAATGAAACATTTATGATTATTACAATCTAATCATTAAGATCAGTTAGCAATTTTATTCTAAACTAACTTATCAAGGGACGAAAAACTTCATAAACTAATATTCTACTCACTAGTATATCTTAGAGTCTAATTATTTACAGTACAGTATACCGTTAACGTTTAACACTTAACTGCACTATACTCTGCTTTAACATCACTGAACTAACTCAAAAGGCTTGGTTCTCTCGATTCTTCTTATTAGGTTGGCATTGTTGAGCTGGGTAATCTCAAGGTTTCCATGTTGGAGTAGTCGTTGGTGACTACTGGCAAATTTTTGTATTGTATTTTCAACAGTCTCCACTTTAAGATCCCTATGAAGATCAGTATTGTGGCAGTATATACCAGGGTGCATCGATGAGAGAGAGTTAGTGCGCAACGCCACTTGTTAGATGAGGATAGTGAATGCCAACTGTGTGAGTATTTGAAGCTATTGCTATTGTCGACGCATGCGCAATATCTTCAAATACTCACACAGTTGGCATTCACCATCCTCATCTAACAAGTGGCGTTGCGCGCTAACACTCTCTCATTTTATCTCCGATATCTCGCATTTTTAACTGATGGCACTCCTAATTTGCGGCTATTTTTTCATAGGCAGCAATATATACACGAGAATATATCATGTTAGAAAAAAAATTAGCTTTAATTTGATATAAAAAACATCCGTGTAAGTCACGAACGTATAAATAGATCAAAATATTACCTGCTTACACCTGGCTGCGAGGTAGTTGCGGCCGAGTATGGAACGGCACTTAAGGATTTTAGAATTCTTTACATGCATTGTTATGATGTGGATGATATTTTATTTTAAAGAGAAGTAAACGAAATTTTTTTTGGAATATTAATTAACATTAATTTAATTAAAATTACTTGCGGCCACTTTTGACTGGCTGCGGTGTTGTCAGTGTATTCTCCTATTCATAAAATCATGTAAAAATTTGTGTTTCACTCAAAACTTAATGAACGTAGTGATTTTGCAGCGGGATCTTAGACTAATAAGAGATCCAACGGAATTCTTGTACCCTGTACGAAAGCCATCATCATGGCTAATATTTAACTATTTAATAATTTAAAAAGGTTTATAAAGACAGGATGAAATATTCATAATCATACTATACACGTGTGTGTGTGTGTGTGTGTGTGTGTGTGTGTGTGTGTGTGTGTGTGTGTATGTGTGTGTGTGTGTGTGTGTGTGTGTGTGTGTGTGTGTGTGTGTGTGTGTGTGTGTGTGTGTGTGTGTGTGTGTGTGTGTGTGTGTGTGTGTGTGTGTGTGTGTGTGTGTGTGTGTGTGTGTGTGTGTGTGTGTGTGTGTGTGTGTGTGTGTGTGTGTGTGTGTGTGTGTGTGTGTGTGTGTGTGTGTGTGTGTGTGTGTGTGTGTGTGTGTGTGTGTGTGTGTGTGTGTGTGTGTGTGTGTGTGTGTGTGTGTGTGTGTGTGTGTGTGTGTGTGTGTGTGTGTGTGTGTGTGTGTGTGTGTGTGTGTGGTGTGTGTGTGTGTGTGTGTGTGTGTGTGTGTGTGTGTGTGTGTGTGTGTGTGTGTGTGTGTGTGTGTGTGTGTGTGTGTGTGTGTGTGTGTGTGTGTGTGTGTGTGTGTGTGTGTGTGTGTGTGTGTGTGTGTGTGTGTGTGTGTGTGTGTGTGTGTGTGTGTGTGTGTGTGTGTGTGGTGTGTGTGTGTGTGTGTGTGTGTGTGTGTGTGTGTGTGTGTGTGTGTGTGTGTGTGTGTGTGTGTGTGTGTGTGTGTGTGTGTGTGTGTGTGTGTGTGTGTGTGTGTGTGTGTGTGTGTGTGTGTGTGTGTGTGTGTGTGTGTGTGTGTGTGTGTGTGTGTGTGTGTGTGTGTGTGTGTGTGTGTGTGTGTGTGTGTGTGTGTGTGTGTGTGTGTGTGTGTGTGTGTGTGTGTGTGTGTGTGTGTGTGTGTGTGTGTGTGTGTGTGTGTGTGTGTGTGTGTGTGTGTGTGTGTGTGTGTGTGTGTGTGTGTGTGTGTGTGTGTGTGTGTGTGTGTGTGTGTGTGTGTGTGTGTGTGTGTGTGTGTGTGTGTGTGGTGTGTGTGTGTGTGTGTGTGTGTGTGTGTGTGTGTGTGTGTGTGTGTGTGTGTGTGTGTGTGTGTGTGTGTGTGTGTGTGTGTGTGTGTGTGTGTGTGTGTGTGTGTGTGTGTGTGTGTGTGTGTGTGTGTGTGTGTGTGTGTGTGTGTGTGTGTGTGTGTGTGTGTGTGTGTGTGTGTGTGTGTGTGTGTGTGTGTGTGTGTGTGTGTGTGTGTGTGTGTGTGTGTGTGTGTGTGTGTGTGTGTGTGTGTGTGTGTGTGTGTGTGTGTGTGTGTGTGTGTGTGTGTGTGTGTGTGTGTGTGTGTGTGTGTGTGTGTGTGTGTGTGTGTGTGTGTGTGTGTGTGTGTGTGTATTACATTAACTGTGGCGCACTGTGTGAGAATAGGACTCAATTGTGGCGGTATACTCAAATTGTGACGCATTTTGCAGGCCGCCACAATTTTTTATTGCATTTTCGGTCTGCTTGTCTTATGACGAATCGAACCGTACCTACTTTAACTACTTTTGAAAAAATGCGCCACAGTGTATGTTCAAATCAGGTTGTGTATTTTTTCTTATTCTACATTAACTGTGGCGTTAAACAAAAACACTGATAAAAGCGCCCTCTGGTGTGAATGTTATTTGTTTAGGTATTACATTAGCAGTGACGTCTTGTGTTTTCGAAATGTTTTCAATTAACTGTGGCATTCTAAGTGTGTAAAAATATGTGTGAAACGATTTTGTGAAATTATTCAGTTATAATGACTTGTACGAGCAACTCACAGCCGAAATGGCTTAACGTAGAAGCACAAAATTTTTACAAGAGAGACACCAAATAAAATTCAAATTAGATGATTTTTAAATTGTTGCTTTAGTTTGTCTACAGATAATAAATAAATTTTATCAGTAAGCTTATAAACGGAATAATTATTAAATAAATTATTTTTATAGAAATGCAAATTCTTGAAAAAAAAATTAATTTTATCTGTTAATCCTTGACAGAGACGCTTTACCTTTATTTGAAACAATAGAAGTTAATTGGTCGATATTAACCTTGGTACTATAGATATTCAAATTCTTGTAAAAATTTGATATAATCTGTAAAGCATTTGCATTAAGCCACATTTAGACTATGCAACATGTTTTCTAAACTTTTGTTAAGTAAACATGTTGCCTAAACTTTTGTTTAGTAAACATGTTGCCTAAAACCTAAACATCGAACTTTTGTTTTTAAACAACATTTGTTGTACATCATTACTAACTGTCGGCTTCCTAAAATTTCAGTTGACATGATGGCTTTAATTGACGACGCAATAGTGACTGCTGCTATGTGGTAATAATTTGACAGTTCACGTTTAACAATGAATGACTAAGCACGTTTTATCTTTGCACTTGTTTTATTTTTCGTTTTGTACAGTTTGTACCGGGCGAACAACTAAGAAAGGACGTCGGCCTTATTTGAGTTTTTATTAAAAAAAACTAAAATATATTATATACAAAAGTTGTCCGAAGGTTAAACCTACGTACTCTAAAATTAGTTCTATAAATACAAGGTGTACCATATAACTACAAACAAAGCCAGCATACCTTTTTTTGATAATTAAAACACGTTTTTTGCATTTTTGAATTCTTCCAGAAACACTGATTTCAACGAACTATTATATGTAGGAGGTAAATTTAGAAGTTAAGGAGATATAGGGTGTTGAAAATGTAATTTTTTGAAGTTTAAGTGGTTATCTAAACAAAATCGTAAAGAAACGGGTAAATCGGCTGACATGTCCCTATCCTAACTTTTTTTACACTATTATTGATGATATTTAGTGTGGAACATGTATGGAATAAATTCATTTTTAGCGTTATTATGAATTTTCGGAAAAAAGCCTGAAATAGGTCGATTTTTATTCTTAATTCTTAACATTCCGTATAATGTTTATTCTTACATCAATAGATAGAGTAAAAAAAGTTAGGATAGGGATATGTAAGCCGATTTACTGCAGCTTTCTCATTTTCTTCTTACTTTCCCCATTCTCGACAGAAAATATAGTTAATCTATCTCAGACCAAGCGCGTCGTGCCGTTTATTTCTGTTTTTAAAATAGTCCATGAGTGGATCCCAGGGAAGTTTTCTTTCTTTGTATGTCCCTATTAGCTCTATCTATCTATGATTATTTGATGACGACAGGTGAAAACGCACTGACCATGTAGATTTGATTAGCAGTTTTTGTGAACAAGTTGCCGATACTTATAGGTTTTCAACAAGTTGATAAACAAAAGTTTATAAAACACATATTTTCCTTTGATCTTACCGACTTGTGCAGAGAAGACTGCAACTTGTTCCATAAAACACGATATTTGGTTGTACAACACGCTTGTTTTATAACTTTTTCAATTGCATTTTTAAACTTGTTGAAAACTTTGTTGTAAAACACAAGTTTATAAAACATGTTGCATAGTCTAAATGCGGCTTAAGGCATACCAATGTCGAAGCTATTATGTGCATATCTTGAATGTGTCTGGTCATAGTAAAATTATGAAAATTTGTTAGATTATTTACCAATTTTAAATTCTGAAAAAAATTACATTTCCACTGATACAATTGCAACTCATAAAGTGAAAATATTGATTAATTCTGCACCATAGGTAGGTAGGTAGGTAGGTAGTTATACTACATTTAACTATCACTGTCATAGTTTATAATAATATACCCTCTTCCTTCAAACTAATGTCACTCTCAAGTTTTAAGCGTCATTTTAAATTACATCTTTTGAGCCAACAACACATTCATTAAGTAATATTTTTTTTTTCTTAATAATTGTGTTAGCGACATTGCTTTTAAATTTTTGATTTTTTTTTTCAAAGTGAAATTATATTTTATTACTTTTTGAAATATTAAACCTCTACTTTTTTTTTGGAGCCACTTTTTATTTCATTAATATTTATGTAATTGTTTTAAGGCTGAAACTAAGACCAGCTGGCCTATTGTATAGGTCAAAGCTGTTTTCAGCCTTTTTTGTGTAATTTTTTTTTAAGTTATTGTAATGTATATGCAAATTATTACACAAATAAATTATTATTATTATTATAATTATAAAGTTTTAGCTTCCAATTAGAGTGAAAATCAAAGATGCACTTAGCCCTTTATTTTACCAGCAAAAATTCTAATATTATGATATTTTTCAAAGTAATTCTAATTTATGTATACCCAATTGTGACGTCTTGGGTTTATGAGTGGTCAATCAGACAAATTCTTAAAAGATAAAAAAGAGCAAAACGTCCTAAACACATCTATCATACCTAACCCCAACTTGTGACGTACCAAACGCATTTCATCCTGAGCACGTGTTTCACTGTCTTATTTTTTATGTTATTCTTTTCTAACGCGATCACAAAAGCCGTAAAAAGGAACGGCCGATCTTAGGGCAAATCAGTGCATGTTTATCAGTGTTAAAGTGTTCATCATGGGCTCACGTACAAAAAAAATGTTGCAATTGTTGGATGAACTCCATCAACCGAAATACGAAAGCACGAAAACAACCACAAGAGAAGAAAAATCAAAATTATTGACAAGTAAGTATCTTATAAAATTGCACCGTTATGGTGAGACTTCCTTAACTTCCTTAAATTCCGTTTACATCTAAAAAACGCTATTTTGCAAATAATCAAAAGTTAACGTTACATTTGGCGAAAATATTGTAATATTCATTGAAATTCTTTCAGTGCTTGAAGCAGAACAGTGCAACTATAATACATCAAATTTAGCAAACGATACCAAGCGTGCCAGCTACAATACATCAAATTATTAAGAATATAACAGATATTTATGTGAACTATTGAAAGGTATTAATGTTGTACAGGTTTATTCATTATAAATTACCCACCCCTTATTATCGTTATTATTGCCTATAGAAAAAAAAAGCTTCAAATACAAGTTATGTGGTAATAACTGAATTTTGTTAAAATGCTATCAACTATACAGTGGCGTGTGGATTTAAAGGGATACAAAAATATAATATATTTTTTTAATAGGACACCCTGTATATTATTTCATTTTTTAAATTGTTATTTTTTTCTGATTTCAAAAATATATAATATATTACCCCTACCTTATATCGTTTTTGATTTATCATACGTCGAAGATCTTGTGTAACTAGTTACTGCAAATATGTTATGTTATGTTGATAATGGGGTGTTAATACACTGCGACCTAAAAGATCTATTGTGCCCCCTTCTGTCGCCACTGCACTAAGGAAATGTCTCAATGCCTATAGCGACCCTTCCAATCCTATTTTCTCAAGGAAGTGTAGGATTTGAAGTGGCTTCAAGTTAGGTAAGTCTCCCTCTTCTATTTGATATCCTCCTAGATATAGTGCCCTTGGATTCTGGAGTGCTACACATTCAGTTAGGATGTGAATGGAGGTTTCGTCCTCCTCCTCACAGAATCTGCACTCACTATCCTCTACTACTCTCAGTTTACTTAGGTGTCCTTTTAGTCGGCAGTGCCCGGTAAGGATCCCTGTTACAATACGTAGCCTGTTCTTGCTCAGGCAGATGCAGGCTTCCGATCTTTTTTGGTTATGAAAATATGAAAACGTTCTTATTATATTAAAGTAGGCTATGAAAATGACTACTATTATGTTTGAAATAATCAAAATGGTTTACAGTGAGGAAGAAAAAGTCCAAATATTTACTTGTTATATGCAAAATACCAAAAATAAACGTGCAAGAAAAAGAGCATATTATTGTATCCAAATCTTCCAACACCATCAGAAAATACGTTCAAAAATATTTATCTAAAGGTGAATCACACCTCCAGTTTTAGTAGAAAAAAGCGTGTAGTTCAAGCAAACCAGGAAGAGCAGCTAGATATACTGCTTCACTTTCATAGCCTACTTTAATAATGATAACTTTTTCATATTTGCAGTAACAAGTTACCTAAGATATTCGACATATGATATATTTTTGAAATCAGAAAAAAATGACAAATCCAAAAATGTAATAATATACAGGGTGTCCCATTAAAAAAAGTATATTATATTTTTGTATCCCTTTAAATCCGCACGCCACTATACATCTGATAGCATTTTAACAAAATTCAGTTATTACCACATAACTTGTATTTGAAGCTTTTTTTTTCTATAGGCAATAATAACGATAATAAGGGGTGGGTAATTTATAATGAATAAACCTGTACAACATTAATACCTTTCAATAGTTCACATAAATATCTGTTATATTCTTAATAATTTTCATAACCGTTTCACATTTGAAAATTGATTTTCTTTTTAATTGGAAATAAATCTTTATTGTAACAACTATTAAATCCTTAGGTACATTATTTTAATTTAATCAATTTTTTGTAGTAAACTGATCATTTCGGATCTTATTTTGCCAACCACTAGTGCTTTTTCAGACTTAAGTTATTATCAATACATTTTCTTCTAATTCAGAGCAATTTTTATTACTTTACTATTATTTATTAGTCTTGGGATTTTTTTCAGAAAATGTTTATTTTGTTGCAGTTATTTACTTTGACCGAAAAGTTCTGCTTTGTTTCTCTAAATAATACATTCTCATAGTCAAAATGTTTAATTAAAATTCTGGCAAAGATCGCTCGAATTTGTTTTATGAATAATAGATTGACAATATTTAATTTGTAAATTTTTCGCGAATTATATAATGCCTTTTTGGGCTTATTACTTTTCAAGACATTTTTAGTGGCACTAAAATTTATTAGATGCAGGGTAATTAACAACCGAGCATTCTGGTGTTCTCTTATTTATTAACTATACCTACAAATAAAATAACTGATTTCATTAAAATGATGGGCTCTCGGATTATCTATTTTTCTTTTTATAATATTCACAACTTTTCTAATATTTTAGATCTTCCTGAATTACCAGAATGCAATGAAGATGAGGTCTTAGAAGGTACTTCTCCAGTAGTGGAAAGTACTTCTCCAGTAGCACAAAGTAATTTTGTTGAAAACGAAATAAAAATGAATAAGAAAAACATAAGACCAAAAAAACCGGAGAAACCAGGAAGAAAAGAAAAAGCAGGAAGAAGAGTTAAATGGACTTTAGATGAAAAAAAAGTTGTTTTAAAGTTTTTTAAAAATGAAATTAAAAACAAAGTGGTACCAGGAAAAGAAAGATGTTTGGAATGTAAAGATAAACACGACGTTCTTGCAAAAAGATCTTGGCAAGATATTAAATATTGCATCTATAACTATAATAAAACAATAAAATAATAATTGTATGATGCTTACGTAGGCGTTGCGACCGCAGGGCAAGAGAGGACAAGGCCTCTCGGATTTTAAACTATTTTACGTTATAGAATAATTTTATTTTTTAATTACATTTTTTAAACATTTTTTTTGTTTTGCATTATAGAATTTTGTTTTGGTTACATTTCCTATTAATTTTAGTCAGCGCCCAATTCTTCAGCTGGCGACTAGCAGGGGTTCCGGCACTTGGGCCTGGGAACTTTTTTACTGCGCATGCGCGGCCATAGCCACGAAGTTGGCTAACCTACATGTGTCATCTGTCAATGTGTCATCTGTCAATTCTTCTTCTTTTTTTATTAGTTGTCAATTCTTCTTCTTTTCGCTGTCAGTTTTTGTTGGCTGTGGAACGCGGGAGAAAAAGGCCATCGGCTGCGGCGGCGGCGCCCTCTGGCGGTTGGATTAGAATTTGTCATCTGTCAGGTGTCTGTCATCATCTGTCAGCTGTCCGTGTGTGTGTCATACGGTCGATCCGTCAACTGCCCCGATGAGGATTTCGCCAATGAGCGGCGAACATAACCCCCAGTTTAAACGGTCGTTAGACAGCTGCCCGTGGCCCCGGGGCCCGCCACGAGGCGCGCGCCACGCGGAGTCGCGCCGATGAACATAACCCCACTTTTAACGGTTGATCCGTCAATTGCCCCGATGAGGATTTCCGCCGCCGAGGTGAACATAACCCCCGCTTTGAACGATCGGCTGCCCGGGGGCCCGCCACGCGGAGACGCGCCGATGAACATAACCCCCATGGGGGAGTCGTCAATTCCTAACCTCTTTTACGTTGAAAAAAAAATCTATTCGAGATTGTAAATTATATGTTGGTTAACCTGTAAAAATAATAACTTGTCGTCGCTTCTGTCAACTATATATATATATATATATATATATATATATATATATATATATATATATATATATATATATATATATATATATATCCTCTTACGTCAAAGCTGTCACTTACGCTTCGCGGGGTAGTGTGTATTGCCTACAATAAATGTCCCGCAACCCAGATGTCATCTAAAAGTAATATGTGTTGCCTAACATTAATTTTGCTAAACGCTGTCAGCCAACGTTAGTTTGTAACTTCCTACATTTTACGTTAGCCACACAAGGCCCCATCTAGACCCACACCGAACGTCACTACCACTACCGCATTCTTCTTGCTGTCAAGATAAATAGCAAAAATGATGATGTTTACCCCGAGTCGTAAGGGAGCAATATTTATTTAATGAAGTGCCAAAAGGGCCGTACACGGTGCTGCATTACCAAAGGGGCCATAGTTGGTTACTACCGCATTCTTCTTGCTGTCAAGATAAATAGCAAAAATGATGATGTTTACCCCGAGTCGTAAGGGAGCAATATTTATTTAATGAAGTGCCAAAAGGGCCGTACACGGTGCTGCATTACCAAAGGGGCCATAGTTGGTTAGTACAGAAAATGTAATACCAAGGAGACATTACTTTTCTGGGTCTCTGAATACGGAAAGGTAGCAGTCAAAAGTTCAGTATTTGAGAATAAGTCTAAGAAGTCGTATTGTTCGTATTGTAGTCATACATCATCGTCGTTTCCTTATTACTTACAAGTACAATAAAAATACTATACGTTTATTGTCGATGATAAAAAGGTAACAAAATACTCTTCGTCCATTATCGTATGTAAACCTGCGCAGTACGTTATTGTCGTGTCATCGTCTTAATCTTTATTAAAAATAAATACAATTACAATATACCATCTTCGTTTGTACTCGATTATCTTCACATTTAACATTTTCAATCTTAATAATCAAAAACATTTATTATTACCATCCTTTTTTTTTTTCAAGCTATCAACCTAAAAAATATCGCAACTATCCAACCATTGTCATCTCTACAGGTTTTCGTATGCCTATTCAATATTCTTTTTAACCTAAAAATATGGCATCTGTCATTTGTCACTATTAAAAACGTTTGTACTCACTTTTTCGTATATTATTATTTAGTTTCAGTATTTTTGCATCATCTTCTGTCTCGTATGACTCGTTAAATCCAATAAAAAGGCCTCATTTATTTTTAGAAAGTAATTATCGATTGCTTTTATATTTAGCATTTCCATCCTAAAAATATGACATCTGTCATCTGTCACTATTAAAAAACGTTTGTACTCACTTTTTTTCGTATATTATTATTTAGTTTCAGTATTTTTGCATCATCTTCTGTCTCGTATGACTCGTTAAATCCAATAAAAAGGCCTCATTCATTTTTAGAAAGTAATTATCGATTGCTTTTATATTTAGCATTTCTATCCTAAAAATATGACATCTGTCATCTGTCACTATTAAAAAACGTTTGTACTCACTTTTTCCGTATATATTTTATTGTTTAGTTTCGGTTTTACATCTTCTATCTTAAAAATTATGGCATCTATCATAAAAATCCAATATAAAAAGCCCCATTCTTAGACATTTAAATACACTTTTTCATTAATTACTGACATTTCAGTATGGTATCTTCGCTTATATTGTATCTTTCATTATCCTAAAAATATGACATCAGTTGTTTTTTCAACCCAAAAAGATAATAGCTATCGTTAAAGACATCTGTAAACCTTTGTACTCACTTTTCCCCTAATTATTGACATTCATTTGTTACGATATTCTTACTTATTTAGTTGCTGTATATTTCTACAAAAATAAGACATCAGTCAGTAAATTCGGTTAGTATTAGCACCACTAGGTTATTTTATACTATCTTCTGTCTATGCTATCTTCATAATATTCTCATTTTTGTTTTTAATTACACCTCTCATTAAATCCATTAGTATTAAAACTTTTGTACTCACACACATTTTCGTTTTCTGTTTTTAAAAGATTTCTATATAATAATTATCGCTGAGACGTTGTTCAAAGCAATATTATCATTTCTTGTGGTTACACATCCTGTAAAAACTCAACATATTGTTAGATATCTACGATGTATTATACGACAAAAATATATATACAGGGAAATATCTATCTAAAAGTATACACAGTGTAATAACAAAATTAATTATAAAGGCTACCGAAAATGTTTTAAATACATACGTTTTGAAAACATCAAAAATAAGAAAAAGAAAAGAAAATATCTATAGGCAATCTGTAGACAGATATCAATACCAATGCTAATAAATGTAAGTTTTCAATCAACAAACTCTTATTTACTTTTTGTACGACTAATTCTAATGTTAGATTTCATTCAAAGTACAACAAGTATAATTTTCTACGTCAAAGCTAAGTTTTCATTCAACAAGCTCATGCAATATGAAGAGTATGAAGGACTTATACGAGAATATTTATAACAAAACATGGAGCTTAAATCATATAAAATGACAGATGCATCTTCAAGTATCATTGTCAAAAAAAAAAGTTTATATTTACTAGAACATTTTTCGCAGGAAGTCATTAACGTAAAACAGAATCCTTCCTGATATAAAATCATCTCAAAATAAAAGTCAAAAATAAAACTTTTGCTAATATAAATTTTGACGTCATTAATATTTGTAGAATGCCATAACTTATCTTTTAACTTAATGTTTTGAGATGATTTTATATCAGGAAGGATTCTGTTTTACGTTAATGACTTCCTGCGAAAAATGTTCTAGTAAATATAAACTTTTTTTTTTGACAATGATACTTGAAGATGCATCTGTCATTTTATATGATTTAAGCTCCATGTTTTGTTATAAATATTCTCGTATAAGTCCTTCATACTCTTCATATTGCATGAGCTTGTTGAATGAAAACTTAGCTTTGACGTAGAAAATTATACTTGTTGTACTTTGAATGAAATCTAACATTAGAATTAGTCGTACAAAAAGTAAATAAGAGTTTGTTGATTGAAAACTTACATTTATTAGCATTGGTATTGATATCTGTCTACAGATTGCCTATAGATATTTTCTTTTCTTTTTCTTATTTTTGATGTTTTCAAAACGTATGTATTTAAAACATTTTCGGTAGCCTTTATAATTAATTTTGTTATTACACTGTGTATACTTTTAGATAGATATTTCCCTGTATATATATTTTTGTCGTATAATACATCGTAGATATCTAACAATAGGTTGAGTTTTTACAGGATGTGTAACCACAAGAAATGATAATATTGCTTTGAACAACGTCTCAGCGATAATTATTATATAGAAATCTTTTAAAAACAGAAAACGAAAATGTGTGTGAGTACAAAAGTTTTAATACTAATGGATTTAATGAGAGGTGTAATTAAAAACAAAAATGAGAATATTATGAAGATAGCATAGACAGAAGATAGTATAAAATAACCTAGTGGTGCTAATACTAACCGAATTTACTGACTGATGTCTTATTTTTGTAGAAATATACAGCAACTAAATAAGTAAGAATATCGTAACAAATGAATGTCAATAATTAGGGGAAAAGTGAGTACAAAGGTTTACAGATGTCTTTAACGATAGCTATTATCTTTTTGGGTTGAAAAAACAACTGATGTCATATTTTTAGGATAATGAAAGATACAATATAAGCGAAGATACCATACTGAAATGTCAGTAATTAATGAAAAAGTGTATTTAAATGTCTAAGAATGGGGCTTTTTATATTGGATTTTTATGATAGATGCCATAATTTTTAAGATAGAAGATGTAAAACCGAAACTAAACAATAAAATATATACGGAAAAAGTGAGTACAAACGTTTTTTAATAGTGACAGATGACAGATGTCATATTTTTAGGATAGAAATGCTAAATATAAAAGCAATCGATAATTACTTTCTAAAAATGAATGAGGCCTTTTTATTGGATTTAACGAGTCATACGAGACAGAAGATGATGCAAAAATACTGAAACTAAATAATAATATACGAAAAAAAGTGAGTACAAACGTTTTTAATAGTGACAGATGACAGATGTCATATTTTTAGGATAGAAATGCTAAATATAAAAGCAATCGATAATTACTTTCTAAAAATAAATGAGGCCTTTTTATTGGATTTAACGAGTCATACGAGACAGAAGATGATGCAAAAATACTGAAACTAAATAATAATATACGAAAAAGTGAGTACAAACGTTTTTAATAGTGACAAATGACAGATGCCATATTTTTAGGTTAAAAAGAATATTGAATAGGCATACGAAAACCTGTAGAGATGACAATGGTTGGATAGTTGCGATATTTTTTAGGTTGATAGCTTGAAAAAAAAAGGATGGTAATAATAAATGTTTTTGATTATTAAGATTGAAAATGTTAAATGTGAAGATAATCGAGTACAAACGAAGATGGTATATTGTAATTGTATTTATTTTTAATAAAGATTAAGACGATGACACGACAATAACGTACTGCAGATTCCATAGCTCTATTATGTCTTTGATCTTCTTCAAGTTTCTTTTGAGCATTCTTGGCATCGATGACTGTCTTGGCGATGCCGGCCGCGCCTCCTGATAACGCACCAAGAGCTGATAGACCAGCAAATAATGGAATCAAAGGAAGGAATCCTCCGCTCTTTGGAATCGGAATTATCCTAGGAATTCTAACACTTTTTCGCCCTCCAGATTTTTTAATTAACATTCGTGCTACTTTCAACGCATGAGCGGCTGACTTTTTCAGATCCGATGAAGGATTCTTCTTCAAAGATTTTCCTACTTTTCCTGTAATCGCTCCTAACCCAAGTTTTCGTTTAGCCACTTTAAGCATCCAAGCAACAGCTTGGTCGCCTAATCCTGCACCCATTTTACGTTTAGCCTTCATTCCTGTAGTAACAAGCCAAGCGGCTGATTTTTCACCAAAAGTCGCGTCCTTCGACTTGACGCGTTCCCAAGCTTTGTTTTCAAGTTCCCAATCGGCCTTATGGCGTTCGTCTAAAGAATGATTCTCGGAATATGCAATATCGTGTGCTTTACATGCAGTATCCAAAGGATTAATGCCAGGATCACCACGCGCAAGACGTTTTTGTAATTTAGTACCGGGTCCACAGTATCTATAGCCCGGAAAATGAAGTTCGAACGGTAACTTGTTGATAATAGTATTGAGAACACCTTGTCCCTCGTACACCAACATTTAGAATGATGCATACTTTAGTGAATTTGCTTATATATAGGGTATCGCAATAAAATTACGATAAACGATGAAGGTAGTTCAACAGACTCAGACGTTGCCCATAAGCAACTTAGATTTTAATACGGAAAAAACTGAAAGTAAACATGGTAAATTATTACCTAATTCGTTTCGTGCTATTATATGTGGACCTAGTGGATGCGGGAAAACGAACGCAATGATGGCGCTTCTTTACGATCCGAATGGAGCTAAATTCAAAAATGTTTATGTTTATTCAAAGTCATTGTACCAACCAAAGTACCAATTGCTGAAAGAAGTTTTATCTGGTATGAAGGAGGTGGGTTATTTCCCATTCAAAGACAACGAAGAAATTCTAAGTCCCAACGATGCTAAACCAAATTCAATATTCATATTTGATGATGTAGCATGCGATGGGCAGCAGAAAATTCGTGAATATTACTCCATGTGTCGACACAAAGATATCGATGCTGCATATCTCTGTCAAACTTATTCTAAAGTTCCAAAACAGATGGTGAGAGATAACTGTAACGTAATTGTGGTATTTAAACAGGATGAGATTAACCTTAAACATATTTTTGACGAACACGTATCGCCTGACATGTCCTTTGACGATTTCAAAAAGGTATGTTCTGAATGTTGGAACGATCGATACGGTACTCTTGTAATCGCAAAAGACTTTGATCTTAACGATGGCCGATATCGTAAGGGTTTTGATAAATATATAAAAATGTAGGTGTCATACGTTACTCATTACTTGACGCCAAGATGTCGACGGATGCAGCTCGCAAACGAAAAATTGCCGAACTTAGACGTTCTATTCGAAGAAAGTACTTGGCTCTGAAACTAGGTCGAACGGAGGAGGATGAATCTATTAATAGATTATTTAAACCAATTGCCGAACCTCTGAGAAAAATTCAAAAAAATTCAAATAACTTGTTAAACATGTCAAAGATCGAGCCGAAAACAGAGTTAACAAATCAGCAGGATTTCTCTTTGTCTCATTTCAATCCACAAACAGCCTCATCGCCACACCAAAAAATAAAAAACATACCGATAGACACTATAGTTGAAGATGATGGAGGTAGTACCCGTGAAGAATTTAGCGAAGTTGATGAACCTGAACATTCTGAAGAACGGATGGCACCAGCAGTAGTTGAGCAATACCTTGAACAGTATCCGCCAATGAGTCAACCATACATTCAAGATTTTTGGAATAAAGATGATAAAATTGATCCCGTGTATGGTCCTATTTATGAACCTGGAAACGATTGGTGGTTCTATTAATCAAATTAACGATAAATTATCTTTAGAAATACAAAAAATTGGTGATATGATTAAAATAGGTGATGCTGACATTAAGCGTGAACTTTCGAATGTAACGCAACAAGTATCAACACATCAAAAAGATCTTGAAAGTATCAGCGAAAAATTCGTTAAGTTATATGATATAGATATGAAATCAATTCGCAATGAAATGATTGTTAAAATAGATAATTTGACTGAACAATTGTTGCAAGATAATCAATTGATTTTAGATTTGGATGCAAATTTTAAAGCAATCGCCAATACTACTCATTCTTAGAATTTTTTTCACTAATGCTTAAATTCGTTATAAAACATTAAATCTTTTATTCAATAGTATGGCTTCGAAGGACAAGCTCCAGCTTGTCAACGAGTTGCATAGACCTGCTCGTAAAAACTATCCTAGACGCCGTACAATTATTAAAGGTTTGGATGATCTATGGCAAATGGATTTGGCTGAAATGCGTCCTTATGCGCATCAAAATAAAAATTTCAAAATGATTATGGTTATAATAGACTGTTTTTCGAAATTTATGTGGACACGCCCACTTAAGACAAAGACAGGTGAGGAAATAACGAAAGCTTTTGCCGATGTTCTCGCTCACTCCAAAAGAATACCGAAAAATTTACAAACAGATCAAGGAACTGAATTTTTCAATACAAAATTCCAAAATTTAATGAAAAAATACAACATTAATCATTATAATTCATACAGTGTTGTCAAAGCTGCAATTGCCGAAAGAGCAATAAGAACTTTAAAATCGAAATTATATAAATACTTTAGTTTAGTTGGAACATACAAGTGGCTGGATGTCTTACCTAACCTAACAAAAGAATATAATGAAACGAAACATAGAACGATTGGATGTAAGCCTGCGCAGGTAAACAAGACAAACGAAAAATATATTTTGAAACAAAAATATTCTCACTTGAAAATTGCAGGGCCTAGAAAACTTAAAGTCGGCGACATTGTACGCATTAGTAAAGCGAAACACGTTTTTGAAAAAGGCTATACGCCCAATTGGACTACAGAATTATTTAAAGTTGCAAAATATAAGATAACCAATCCCGCTACGTATCTTCTCGAGGACATGGAGGGTGCACCAATCAAAGGCGCATTCTACGAAGAAGAATTACAGAAAACCGCAAATCCTGATATCTACTTGGTGGAGAAGATTCTTAAACGCAAAGGAAATAAAATGTACGTTAAATGGTTGGGGCTAAAAGGTAACAGTTGGATCAAAAACGATGATTTTGTATAGGATCTTATGGAAAACACGAACAAATTTCTGCAAGTCACGGGCCTTTTTGTACAATCTACCGAATGTAAAAGTGAGAGACTATGAATAGGAGGTAAAAGTGGGGAGAGCAAAAGTATAAATTGCAGAAATCAAGCTTGACGTTCTCAGTTGTTTGCAGTCGATCAGTAAAAATGTGCAGTCAAGACAGTGGTATCGAAGTATTAGTCGAGAGTGATAGTGATAGTGATATTATGGATGATATTGATGCTGAATTCGATCAATTTTTCGAAAAGCTAAAACCTTCTGTAGAACTTGACAAAATTGTACAATCCTATGAAGTTGCTGCAAAACGTGAGATGCATTACCTACTTCAAACCTCATATATGTTATCAGAATACGACATTCGATGCGGTATAAGTCCAGCGAGATCGTTTACTCCAGCAATCATTTTGGCTCAACATTTTAGGTCTACTAAAATATCTTTTGGATCTTTCGAATGGGTTCTTTTTGTCAATATTCTCAGACAAAAGATGGATGATTTTTTCGAGGAAGACTTGCCTACATATTATCCAGACGAGTATGACCCTATAACATTTTCATGTGGCGATTATTGTATGATTACGCAACTGGTTTATGACGACATCAAATTCTTGGTTGTGAAGAAACATGGCGTTGAATACTATTTGTGTAAAGAGGAAGTGCAGGAAATTCTTGAAATTAACAAACAATTGGTGTCCAATAGAGTGGCTTTATTAGAAGAACTTAATTTCTGCTTATATTATAATAATATTATCGATTTCTGTAAAACACGTGATGACTCTGTACAATTGTTATTTTCAATGTGTGATATACTTCCAAATGATTTGTTAAACCACGCTCTTAGAGAGTACATTTATTTTTATAAAATTTCTGTAATTAATGATTTAAATAAATAATATTTAAAAAAAACTTTGTTTTATTTATTGGTGGGTAAACAGCTTCATATTTCATTATTAAACAAGATGTTTAAGAATACAGACGTGCTTTCTTTATTCTTTCTTGCTGCTGCTGCTGCTGCGGCTGCTATAACTCAAGATGATGCTTTGGCATATTTACAACATTTCGGCTACATAAATAAAAGTGAAAATGGTCTTACTGATATTACTAGTGCATTGATAGATTTTCAAGAAACCAATAATCTTCCGGTCGATGGAAAATTAAACAAAGAAACCGTTCGTTTAATAAATAAACCTAGATGTACTCAGGGTGATAATTCTTTT
Organism: Psylliodes chrysocephalus; assembly: GCA_927349885.1. Classification (NCBI taxonomy): domain Eukaryota; kingdom Metazoa; phylum Arthropoda; class Insecta; order Coleoptera; family Chrysomelidae; genus Psylliodes; species Psylliodes chrysocephalus. The sequence goes on from OV651819.1 coordinate 52,710,093, forward strand.
ACTGTGCATTCCAAATGGAACAAAAAACATTTAAAGTGGTACTTTCCTCAAGCGGGACGGCATACAAGGTATTTTGAAATAGCTAAGAAGGCTTTTGATATATGGGCGCAGAATACTACTCTAACATTTGAAAATGTTCGCATACCTAATCCAAGCGCAGATATTGCGATTTTCGTTACAAAAAGGAATCATAACACTCGCTTTAATTGTCAAGGAAATCATGAATGTACATTTAAGTTTGATGGTCCAGGAGGAGAACTCGCTCACTCGTATTTTCCTAGTAATGACACATGCATCGAGATTCATATTGATGAAGAAGAACCGTGGTATATAGGAGATGGAAAAACACCTGAAGAACAATACAACTTATTTATGGTGCTTGTTCATGAAATTGGACATGCACTTGGTTTAGGGCATAGTAGTAATAAAAATGCAATTATGTATCCTTGGTACCAAGAAGAAAATAGACCACTCGATGAAGATGATGTAATAGGCATGGAATCCTTGTATGGAAGTCGACAAAAATTTGCTAAAATTCCTCCAAATATTTTTAAAATGATGACTGAAACCGCTACAAAACCTACCACAACTAAAAAACCAACCAGCACCACAACTATAAAACCAACCACCATCGAGACGTCAACTAAATACCACACTAAATCACACACAACTACAGCTACAACGGAGTCAAATATATTGTCCAACATTCCATCGCAAAAATCGTCTACAAATTTATGCAATATTAAAATACCTAACTTCATGTTTTTAGCAACGGCAGAAAGCTTTCCTAGTTATCGAATGTATGTAGGCCACGAAAGTTTTTTGTGGAAATTAGAGTTAAATGATATGCATATTCCACTCACATCAGAACTTATTGTCGATTATCTTCCTAGAGAGCTCAAATCTCACAACATTTCACATATCTTTCAAAACTCTATTGGAGACTTGGTTACAATCAGTAAACAAATGGTGTACGTAGTGACGTTTCCTAATCTAAACATTCAACATAGTTTTAATCTGCCGATTCAAAATATTAAAGTTATTAATGCTCTATTTCAAACAAACAGTGGGCGAATATACCTGTTGTACAACAATGATATATACATTGAATTTAATGAAACTGGAGAAATACTTAATCGTGGAAGAACAAGAGATCTGTTTCCTGGAATTCCTGGAGATCTAACTTCTGCATTTAGATATATAGATGGACATATATACTTTTTCTATCGAAATACCTACTATAAATACAGTGAATATACAAGAAAAGTTGTAGAAGCAGGAACCTTTAGCTGGAATCTGTTTGGAGTACCATGTCCTGATGATAGCATATTGAATCAATTGAAAACTATGTTAACAAAAATTATTTCTTTTTATGAATAAAATAATAATACTAAAGACTTCTGCTTTTTTTTTACCCACTCAAAATAAAAGTCAAAAATAAAACTTTTGCTAATATAAATTTTGACGTCATTAATATTTGTAGAATGCCATAACTTATCTTTTAACTTAATGTTTTGAGATGATTTTATATCAGGAAGGATTCTGTTTTACGTTAATGACTTCCTGCGAAAAATGTTCTAGTAAATATAAACTTTTTTTTTTTGACAATGATACTTGAAGATGCATCTGTCATTTTATATGATTTAAGCTCCATGTTTTGTTATAAATATTCTCGTATAAGTCCTTCATACTCTTCATATTGCATGAGCTTGTTGAATGAAAACTTAGCTTTGACGTAGAAAATTATACTTGTTGTACTTTGAATGAAATCTAACATTAGAATTAGTCGTACAAAAAGTAAATAAGAGTTTGTTGATTGAAAACTTACATTTATTAGCATTGGTATTGATATCTGTCTACAGATTGCCTATAGATATTTTCTTTTCTTTTTCTTATTTTTGATGTTTTCAAAACGTATGTATTTAAAACATTTTCGGTAGCCTTTATAATTAATTTTGTTATTACACTGTGTATACTTTTAGATAGATATTTCCCTGTATATATATTTTTGTCGTATAATACATCGTAGATATCTAACAATATGTTGAGTTTTTACAGGATGTGTAACCACAAGAAATGATAATATTGCTTTGAACAACGTCTCAGCGATAATTATTATATAGAAATCTTTTAAAAACAGAAAACGAAAATGTGTGTGAGTACAAAAGTTTTAATACTATTGGATTTAATGAGAGATGTAATTAAAAACAAAAATGAGAATATTATGAAGATAGCATAGACAGAAGATAGTATAAAATAACCTAGTGGTGCTAATACTAACCGAATTTACTGACTGATGTCTTATTTTTGTAGAAATATACAGCAACTAAATAAGTAAGAATATCGTAACAAATGAATGTCAATAATTAGGGGAAAAGTGAGTACAAAGGTTTACAGATGTCTTTAACGATAGCTATTATCTTTTTGGGTTGAAAAAACAACTGATGTCATATTTTTAGGATAATGAAAGATACAATATAAGCGAAGATACCATACTGAAATGTCAGTAATTAATGAAAAAGTGTATTTAAATGTCTAAGAATGGGGCTTTTTATATTGGATTTTTATGATAGATGCCATAATTTTTAAGATAGAAGATGTAAAACCGAAACTAAACAATAAAATATATACGGAAAAAGTGAGTACAAACGTTTTTTAATAGTGACAGATGACAGATGTCATATTTTTAGGATAGAAATGCTAAATATAAAAGCAATCGATAATTACTTTCTAAAAATGAATGAGGCCTTTTTATTGGATTTAACGAGTCATACGAGACAGAAGATGATGCAAAAATACTGAAACTAAATAATAATATACGAAAAAAAGTGAGTACAAACGTTTTTTAATAGTGACAGATGACAGATGTCATATTTTTAGGATGGAAATGCTAAATATAAAAGCAATCGATAATTACTTTCTAAAAATAAATGAGGCCTTTTTATTGGATTTAACGAGTCATACGAGACAGAAGATGATGCAAAAATACTGAAACTAAATAATAATATACGAAAAAGTGAGTACAAACGTTTTTAATAGTGACAAATGACAGATGCCATATTTTTAGGTTAAAAAGAATATTGAATAGGCATACGAAAACCTGTAGAGATGACAATGGTTGGATAGTTGCGATATTTTTTAGGTTGATAGCTTGAAAAAAAAAAAGGATGGTAATAATAAATGTTTTTGATTATTAAGATTGAAAATGTTAAATGTGAAGATAATCGAGTACAAACGAAGATGGTATATTGTAATTGTATTTATTTTTAATAAAGATTAAGACGATGACACGACAATAACGTACTGCGCAGGTTTACATACGATAATGGACGAAGAGTATTTTGTTACCTTTTTATCATCGACAATAAACGTATAGTATTTTTATTGTACTTGTAAGTAATAAGGAAACGACGATGATGTATGACTACAATACGAACAATACGACTTCTTAGACTTATTCTCAAATACTGAACTTTTGACTGCTACCTTTCCGTATTCAGAGACCCAGAAAAGTAATGTCTCCTTGGTATTACATTTTCTGTACTAACCAACTATGGCCCCTTTGGTAATGCAGCACCGTGTACGGCCCTTTTGGCACTTCATTAAATAAATATTGCTCCCTTACGACTCGGGGTAAACATCATCATTTTTGCTATTTATCTTGACAGCAAGAAGAATGCGGTAGTAACCAACTATGGCCCCTTTGGTAATGCAGCACCGTGTACGGCCCTTTTGGCACTTCATTAAATAAATATTGCTCCCTTACGACTCGGGGTAAACATCATCATTTTTGCTATTTATCTTGACAGCAAGAAGAATGCGGTAGTGGTAGTGACGTTCGGTGTGGGTCTAGATGGGGCCTTGTGTGGCTAACGTAAAATGTAGGAAGTTACAAACTAACGTTGGCTGACAGCGTTTAGCAAAATTAATGTTAGGCAACACATATTACTTTTAGATGACATCTGGGTTGCGGGACATTTATTGTAGGCAATACACACTACCCCGCGAAGCGTAAGTGACAGCTTTGACGTAAGAGGATATATATATATATATATAGTTGACAGAAGCGACGACAAGTTATTATTTTTACAGGTTAACCAACATATAATTTACAATCTCGAATAGATTTTTTTTTCAACGTAAAAGAGGTTAGGAATTGACGACTCCCCCATGGGGGTTATGTTCATCGGCGCGTCTCCGCGTGGCGGGCCCCCGGGCAGCCGATCGTTCAAAGCGGGGGTTATGTTCACCTCGGCGGCGGAAATCCTCATCGGGGCAATTGACGGATCGACCGTTAAAAGTGGGGTTATGTTCATCGGCGCGACTCCGCGTGGCGCGCGCCTCGTGGCGGGCCCCGGGGCCACGGGCAGCTGTCTAACGACCGTTTAAACTGGGGGTTATGTTCGCCGCTCATTGGCGAAATCCTCATCGGGGCAGTTGACGGATCGACCGTATGACACACACACGGACAGCTGACAGATGATGACAGACACCTGACAGATGACAAATTCTAATCCAACCGCCAGAGGGCGCCGCCGCCGCAGCCGATGGCCTTTTTCTCCCGCGTTCCACAGCCAACAAAAACTGACAGCGAAAAGAAGAAGAATTGACAACTAATAAAAAAAGAAGAAGAATTGACAGATGACACATTGACAGATGACACATGTAGGTTAGCCAACTTCGTGGCTATGGCCGCGCATGCGCAGTAAAAAAGTTCCCAGGCCCAAGTGCCGGAACCCCTGCTGCGACTTTTTATGCTTATACTGTTTTACATATAAATAAACATTAAAAAAATAACTAGATAATTATTTAATCCTTTCATTTAAAACAATTAATATTCGGAGACACCAAGATGCCTCCCGAAATGTATGGCACCCATCCGCTGGACTTGTACCGTCTCCTAGATGGAACCAGGGTCACAGGATGGGTGGACTAAATATGAGAGAAGAGTACAATAAGCCAATAGGCTGCAGTGCTCCCGGCATGTGGACGGCTCCTCAAAATTAAAAAAAAAACCTTTGATTGCTTATACAGGGTGTCCCACCGTATACGAGACGGTCCATAACTCAATAACGGTCCATTTTATGAAAATTTTGCGAGAGTACTTTTTTGTGTATATTCAAAAAAGCCATCTCCTAAAATTACCTTCAATTATACAGGTTGTCCCAAAAAAGAGTTACATATCAAAGTTATGTTTTTTTAAATGGAAGACCCTATATATTTTTGCAAATTTGAAATCTTCTCGACGAGCTGATTTCAATGATATACTTATCACACTTGATGTTTATTATGGATCTGCAGCCACCTAAAAATCACATTTTTCTGATTTTGGATTGCTGCCGTAGCCAAACGGTTGAGAAACGAGAAAAACGGCTTACATGGCCCTATCCTAACTTTTTGAGATGTATATACAGTGGCATATAAAAATATTTGATATAGGGCGATGAATAATTTCTTATTTTTGATCACATTATATCAAATATTTTTATATCCCACTGTATACATCTCAAAAAGTTAGGACTGGGACATGTAAGCCGTTTTTCTCGATTCTTTACCGTTTGGCTACTGCAGCAATCCAAAATCAGGAAAATGTGGTTTTTAGGTAGCTGTAGATCCATAATAAACATCAAGTGTGCTACATCTTTGGAATCAGCTCGTTGAGAAGATTTCAAAAATGCAAAAATATACAGGGTGTTCAATTTAAAAAAACATAACTTTGAAATGTAACTCTTTTTTGAGACAATCTGTATAATTAAAACTAATTTTAAGAGATGGCTTTTTGAATATACACAAAAAAGTACTCTTGCAAAATTTTCATAAAATGGACCGTTATTGAGTTATGGACCGTCTCGTATACGGTGGGACACCCTGTATATAAATTCCATTTAATACAACTTACTGTAGATTAACTCTATCAAAGATATATTTAGTCAATAGTAGCCAATTCATATTCAGCTCCCAATGGAAATGTTGATAAACGCCAAAAAGCGTGTTAATATAATTATTTTTCAAGTAGTACGTAGATACCAAATTTGAAGAGTTCCTCACTTTTAAAGAACTACTCCACAATATTTTAACCGTAATTATGCCGCATTCATATATTGCATTAACTGTGGCGTATTGTGTAATTACGGTGCATTTTACATTAACTATGACGCACTGTGTAATGTCCTCCCTAATTGTGACACACGGAGTGTAAGTTTTCCGTTACTGCATTAACTGTGGCGGCTTAAAAGATTTGCTAATAATTTACTTATATTGAAGTGTAAATGAAAACTGAAGATACCTACCTTTACCTAATTTTCAGCTTTATCCACATCTGCTAAAATATCGAAGAGAGTCACAATTTGGTCTGGAGGTCGGTCCGCCACAGTTAATACGAGTACGTGTGTGTGTGTGTGTGTGTGTGTGTGTGTGTGTGTGTGTGTGTGTGTGTGTGTGTGTGTGTGTGTGTGTGTGTGTGTGTGTGTGTGTGTGTGTGTGTGTGTGTGTGTGTGTGTGTGTGTGTGTGTGTGTGTGTGTGTGTGTGTGTGTGTGTGTGTGTGTGTGTGTGTGTGTGTGTGTGTGTGTGTGTGTGTGTGTGTGTGTGTGTGTGTGTGTGTGTGTGTGTGTGTGTGTGTGTGTGTGTGTGTGTGTGTGTGTGTGTGTGTGTGTGTGTGTGTGTGTGTGTGTGTGTGTGTGTGTGTGTGTGTGTGTGTGTGTGTGTGTGTGTGTGTGTGTGTGTGTGTGTGTGTGTGTGTGTGTGTGTGTGTGTGTGTGTGTGTGTGTGTGTGTGTGTGTGTGTGTGTGTGTGTGTGTGTGTGTGTGTGTGTGTGTGTGTGTGTGTGTGTGTGTGTGTGTGTGTGTGTGTGTGTGTGTGTGTGTGTGTGTGTGTGTGTGTGTGTGTGTGTGTGTGTGTGTGTGTGTGTGTGTGTGTGTGTGTGTGTGTGTGTGTGTGTGTGTGTGTGTGTGTGTGTGTGTGTGTGTGTGTGTGTGTGTGTGTGTGTGTGTGTGTGCGTGTGCGTGTGCGTGTGCGTGTGCGTGTGCGTGTGCGTGTGCGTGTGCGTGTGCGTGTGCGTGTGCGTGTGCGTGTGCGTGTGCGTGTGCGTGTGCGTGTGCGTGTGCGTGTGCGTGTGCGTGTGCGTGTGCGTGTGCGTGTGCGTGTGCGTGTGCGTGTGCGTGTGTGTGTGTGTGTGTGTGTATGTATGTATTACATTAACTGTGGCGCACTGTGTGAGAATAGGACTCAATTGTGGCGGTATACTCAAATTGTAACGCATTTTGCAGGCCGCCACAATTTTTTATTGCATTTTCGGTCTGCTTGTCTTATGACGAATCGAACCGTACCTACTTTAACTACTTTTGAAAAAATGCGCCACAGTGTATGTTCAAATCAGGTTGTGTATTTTTTCTTATTCTACATTAACTGTGGCGTTAAACAAAAAGACTGATAAAAGCGCCCTCTGGTGTGAATGTTATTTGTTTAGGTATTACATTAGCAGTGACATCTTGTGTTTTCGAACTGTTTTCAATTAACTGTGGCATTCTAAGTGTGTAAAAATATGTGTGAAACGATTTTGTGAAATTATTCAGTTATAATGACTTGTACGAGCAACTCACAGTCGAAACGGATTAACGTAGAAGCACAAAATTTTTACAAGAGAGACACCAAATAAGATTTTAAATAAAATAAAATTCAAAAATTCCACTATATTTAAAATAATACTTATCTATAAATATAAATTTGCAACTTCAGGAGACAAGAAATTATTCTTAATTGACAATGTCAGATCATAAACAAATTGATGTAACCATAGAAAATAGGAATAGAGGCCCTTTATTTTTGAAATGTTGGTACCATCTGTTTTGAACCACTTTAAGTTAAACTATTTTAGTTTAAAAGAAAGTTCACAATGCAAATTTCTAGATTAGAAGACGGTTCAAAAGTAAAGAGGTTCCAAGATTTACTTGTTCATTTAATAGCGTCTACTGAGGATAACAGAATACTTCTTAATTTCTCGTTCTTCTAGAAAGTCAAGTTCTAGTTTTTTCTTACAGATATGTAGGACCTCTGGTAATATATTATTATTTGTTATTGAATGTTTTTTTCCATTAGATTTTTGACAAATCTTAATTTATCTAGTTGTTCTAATCTACAGTGTGTCCACGGATGAGGTACATCAGACGAGAAATATTTGATATTTTTCGAAAAGTCCTTCGGACAGGTCGATTTTTATTTCTTATTTGCAGCATTATACAAGAATTTTTTTTATACAGAATTATGCATATTTGTGTAGTGACGTCATTCATATGTTTTTGAATTTATAATTATTTAAAAATTTGATTTTTGTGTATTTAGGCGGCTATGGTAGCAAAACCAATGAAAATCGAGAAAAAGCGCTTGCATGTCCCTATCCTAACTTTTTGAGATGTATACAATGGCATGAAAAATATTTGATACAGGGTGATCAAAACTATTGACGTAATCTTTGATCATCCTGTCAAATATTTTTTTTGCCATTGTATATAGGTGGGTACATCTCAAAAAGTTAGGATAGGGACATGTAAGCCCTTTTTCTTGATTTTCATCTGTTTTGCTACCAGAAAAAATCAAATTTTCAAGTAGTTACAGATCTTTTAGACATCAAGAAGTGTAATACTGAAATCAGCTTTTCAAGGAGATTATTAAAATGTAAAAATATACAGGGTATCCCATTTAAAAAAAATATGAATGACGTCACTACACAAATACGGATCATCCTGTAAAAAATTTTTTTTTTGTATAATGCTGAAAATAAGATATGAAAATCGACCTGTCCGAGTGACTTTTCGAGAATTCAGTCGTAAGTGAGTAGATAGTCGTTTGGCCGACATGTGAAAAATTTATAGATACTGTTTTTTTAATATAATAACTTAAACATTTTAAATAAACCGCGAAAATAAAATTCCCTGACAAAAAACGTGGGTCATTCCAGATGTTTGCCACCTCGAATATGTCGAAAAAACCACTATAGAAAAATTTATTAATAACCAGCTGATTTTCTCAAAATCTTTTCTTTAGAAAATGCAAAAACAACTTTTCATATTGTCTGACCAAAACTGTGAGGCTATTTTCCAGTCTGACGCGCCAAAGTTATCGATTTCATGAGTGCAAAAAATTACTAATAACCGTCAGATATTGAAAAATTATATGTAAAGAGTCAGTATTTAGCATATGGTATAATAGTGAAACGAAACTATCCGTGAATATAACCTTGCTAAGCACGATTGTCTGGCCTATCTTTTAATACAGGCCAAACCAGCGCGGGTTCAACCTTGGCAATCATAGATATGCAATTATATTTATTTTCGTCGAACTGACAAATATATTGGTGCATCATCGCCTCTCACACCGTAGGGTTCGATTCCCGGGCAAGTCTCTGGGTGTATTGTATTGTCCAATCAAATTACAATTAATTAAAATGATTCACCAGCTTTTATCGCAACAGACAGGTATTTTACAACAGCAGTTGCCTTACTATAAGTATGAACCTTCACCTATCCTTGAAAATAACTTGTGAAAAATATATTGGGATCAACCTATTATAACAGATAGACCAGTTCAACATAATAGACCGGATATCATTGTAATCAACAAGGAGAAGCAAACTTGTTCGATCAACGATTTCTCAGTGCCCCTGGATGATAATATCGGAAAAGCCTCCAAGGAAAAGTTCTCAAAATATCAAGACCTGCAGAAATAAAAGACCTATGGAAACGCAAAGAGTTGATTTAAACCCATGTTCATATCTGCAAATGGTTATAGTCCACAAAAAGCTCCCTACTCACCTCAACGAATTGGGTTTGCATGAGAGTTCAATTTGTTAGATGCAAAAGGCGGTCATATTAGGTACAATGGCGATCATCTGCCGAACCCTGTCCAAGTGACACCTCATTAGCTTTGAGAAATCTGGCGAAATGGGGAATAATACTACCACGACATGTGTCATCAAAAAAAAGAATAATAATAATAATAATAATAATAATAATAATAATAATAATAATAATAATAATAATAATAATAATAATTAATAATAATAATAATAATAATAATAATAATAATAATAATAATAATAATAATAATAATAATAATAATAATAATAATAATAATAATAATAATAATAATAATAATAATAATAATAATAATAATAATAATAATAATAATAATAATAATAATAATAATAATAATAATAATAATAATAATAATAATAATAATAATAATAATAATAATAATAATAATAATAATAATAATAATAATAATAATAATAATAATAATAATAATAATAATAATAATAATAATAATAATAATAATAATAATAATAATAATAATAATAATAATAATAATAATAATAATAATAATAATAATAATAATAATAATAATAATAATAATAATAATAATAATAATAATAATAATAATAATAATAATAATAATAATAATAATAATAATAATAATAATAATAATAATAATAATAATAATAATAATAATAATAATAATAATAATAATAATAATAATAATAATAATAATAATAATAATAATAATAATAATAATAATAATAATAATAATAATAATAATAATAATAATAATAATAATAATAATAATAATAATAATAATAATAATAATAATAATAATAATAATAATAATAATAATAATAATAATAATAATAATAATAATAATAATAATAATAATAATAATAATAATAATAATAATAATAATAATAATAATAATAATAATAATAATAATAATAATAATAATAATAATAATAATAATAATAATAATAATAATAATAATAATAATAATAATAATAATAATAATAATAATAATAATAATAATAATAATAATAATAATAATAATAATAATAATAATAATAATAATAATAATAATAATAATAATAATAATAATAATAATAATAATAATAATAATAATAATAATAATAATAATAATAATAATAATAATAATAATAATAATAATAATAATAATAATAATAATAATAATAATAATAATAATAATAATAATAATAATAATAATAATAATAATAATAATAATAATAATAATAATAATAATAATAATAATAATAATAATAATAATAATAATAATAATAATAATAATAATAATAATAATAATAATAATAATAATAATAATAATAATAATAATAATAATAATAATAATAATAATAATAATAATAATAATAATAATAATAATAATAATAATAATAATAATAATAATAATAATAATAATAATAATAATAATAATAATAATAATAATAATAATAATAATAATAATAATAATAATAATAATAATAATAATAATAATAATAATAATAATAATAATAATAATAATAATAATAATAATAATAATAATAATAATAATAATAATAATAATAATAATAATAATAATAATAATAATAATAATAATAATAATAATAATAATAATAATAATAATAATAATAATAATAATAATAATAATAATAATAATAATAATAATAATAATAATAATAATAATAATAATAATAATAATAATAATAATAATAATAATAATAATAATAATAATAATAATAATAATAATAATAATAATAATAATAATAATAATAATAATAATAATAATAATAATAATAATAATAATAATAATAATAATAATAATAATAATAATAATAATAATAATAATAATAATAATAATAATAATAATAATAATAATAATAATAATAATAATAATAATAATAATAATAATAATAATAATAATAATAATAATAATAATAATAATAATAATAATAATAATAATAATAATAATAATAATAATAATAATAATAATAATAATAATAATAATAATAATAATAATAATAATAATAATAATAATAATAATAATAATAATAATAATAATAATAATAATAATAATAATAATAATAATAATAATAATAATAATAATAATAATAATAATAATAATAATAATAATAATAATAATAATAATAATAATAATAATAATAATAATAATAATAATAATAATAATAATAATAATAATAATAATAATAATAATAATAATAATAATAATAATAATAATAATAATAATAATAATAATAATAATAATAATAATAATAATAATAATAATAATAATAATAATAATAATAATAATAATAATAATAATAATAATAATAATAATAATAATAATAATAATAATAATAATAATAATAATAATAATAATAATAATAATAATAATAATAATAATAATAATAATAATAATAATAATAATAATAATAATAATAATAATAATAATAATAATAATAATAATAATAATAATAATAATAATAATAATAATAATAATAATAATAATAATAATAATAATAATAATAATAATAATAATAATAATAATAATAATAATAATAATAATAATAATAATAATAATAATAATAATAATAATAATAATAATAATAATAATAATAATAATAATAATAATAATAATAATAATAATAATAATAATAATAATAATAATAATAATAATAATAATAATAATAATAATAATAATAATAATAATAATAATAATAATAATAATAATAATAATAATAATAATAATAATAATAATAATAATAATAATAATAATAATAATAATAATAATAATAATAATAATAATAATAATAATAATAATAATAATAATAATAATAATAATAATAATAATAATAATAATAATAATAATAATAATAATAATAATAATAATAATAATAATAATAATAATAATAATAATAATAATAATAATAATAATAATAATAATAATAATAATAATAATAATAATAATAATAATAATAATAATAATAATAATAATAATAATAATAATAATAATAATAATAATAATAATAATAATAATAATAATAATAATAATAATAATAATAATAATAATAATAATAATAATAATAATAATAATAATAATAATAATAATAATAATAATAATAATAATAATAATAATAATAATAATAATAATAATAATAATAATAATAATAATAATAATAATAATAATAATAATAATAATAATAATAATAATAATAATAATAATAATAATAATAATAATAATAATAATAATAATAATAATAATAATAATAATAATAATAATAATAATAATAATAATAATAATAATAATAATAATAATAATAATAATAATAATAATAATAATAATAATAATAATAATAATAATAATAATAATAATAATAATAATAATAATAATAATAATAATAATAATAATAATAATAATAATAATAATAATAATAATAATAATAATAATAATAATAATAATAATAATAATAATAATAATAATAATAATAATAATAATAATAATAATAATAATAATAATAATAATAATAATAATAATAATAATAATAATAATAATAATAATAATAATAATAATAATAATAATAATAATAATAATAATAATAATAATAATAATAATAATAATAATAATAATAATAATAATAATAATAATAATAATAATAATAATAATAATAATAATAATAATAATAATAATAATAATAATAATAATAATAATAATAATAATAATAATAATAATAATAATAATAATAATAATAATAATAATAATAATAATAATAATAATAATAATAATAATAATAATAATAATAATAATAATAATAATAATAATAATAATAATAATAATAATAATAATAATAATAATAATAATAATAATAATAATAATAATAATAATAATAATAATAATAATAATAATAATAATAATAATAATAATAATAATAATAATAAGTATTTTGCATTGTACTCTTTCAAGAGGACACTTCGGCTCGTCCAATTTATAACGTACCGTCTTTGGCCCTAAAATTAGGATATTCAATTAAAAAATGTGTTAATATTTTAAAAGGAATGTCACTTCGGAAAGGAGATATACAAAATTATGATAAATTAAATAGATTTTTAGAAATTATGGACATGGAATGGTCAATTAAATTATCTGCTAATGCACTCGCAACATTTGAAACAAGAAAAATGAACACAGTTGAACTACTGCCTTTAACAGAAGATTTGGTAACTCTCAATAATTACTTAAACGATGAAATTAAAAAATATAATAATGTTTTAAATTTAAATTGCACTTATCCAAACTGGAATCGTTTAGCAACTGTGGTACTGGCTAAATTAAATGGACCGTTATTGAGTTATGGACCGTCTCGTATACGGTGGGACACCCTGTATATAAATTCCATTTAATACAACTTACTGTAGATTAACTCTATCAAAGATATATTTAGTCGATAGTAGCCAAACATCATATTCAGCTCCCAATGGAAATGTTGATAAACGCCAAAAAGCGTGTTAATATAATTATTTTTCAAGTAGTACGTAGATACCAAATTTTAAGAGTTCCTCACTTTTAAAGAACTACTCTACAATATTTTAACCTACTTTTACCTAATTTTCAGCTTTATCCACACCTGCTAAAATATCGAAGAGAGTCACAATTTGGTCTGGAGGTCGGTCCGCCACAGTTAATACGAGTACGTGTATGTGTGTGTGTGTGTGTGTGTGTGTGTGTGTGTGTGTGTGTGTGTGTGTGTGTGTGTGTGTGTGTGTGTGTGTGTGTGTGTGTGTGTGTGTGTGTTTCACTTAAGCTTTGTTCCAGCGTCCAATGTGCTGAGTAGATTTTGGGCAGTGTCGGAACATCTGGGGGGTACTTTATAGGTGGTCATTTTTATATTTTATGGATTATGGAATATATCTGTTATTTACGTTTGGGGAAGAAAATTCATTAAATAAAAGTTACTTCTTATATTATTATCTAAAATTTTTATTCTATACAAAATTTTCCTAAAATGGTCCGTATTCGAGAAATTTGACAAAATGTAAAAAAATATTTTTTTATAAAAATTGTTTGAAACAAAAGTTGTTTGTAATATAATTCTCTATAATTTTTAGTCCATACATAATTTCTCTAAAATGGACCGTATTCGAGATATTTGAGAAAATGTGTAAATTTCGAAATTTGAAGAAAACTCAAAAACGGATAAAGAAAAAACATTAAATTTTAAACTTAAGTTTTATTTCGGCCTGACGTGAAATGATTAGATTTTGGACAAAGTCGGAACATCTGGGGAATACTTTATAGGGGGCCGTTTTTATATTTTATGGAATATATCTGTTATTTATGTTTGGAGAAAAAGATTGTTCAAATAAAAGATATTTCTAATATTATTATCTATAATTTTTGTTTTATGTCAAAATTTCCTGAAATGGTCCGTATTCGAGAAATTTGACAAAATGTGCAAAATTCTGATTTTTATGAAAATTGTTGAAATAAAAGTTGTTTGCGATATCGATCTCTATAATTTTTGTTTATACATGATTTTTCTAAAATGGACCGTAATGAAAAAATTGTAGGAAAAGTGCTAAATTTAAATTTTTCAGTATTTTCATTTTCAATGAATATCTATAGAAAAATGTTTCGAGGTAGATGTATGTGGAAAATGTATATATTTATTTTATCCTCTAAACATTTATGGAGGTGCTGCAATAGGTTGTACAAAATAACCGGGAAAAACCTGTAATAACTAGATAGGAAAGTCATGTGTTGGACATATCAGATTTTTATATTTGGGGAGCTAAAAAAGAGGTCTTCATCCCTACAAAATTCTTTAATGTTGTATTCGTTCTCAATGTTCAGCATTGGGTTAAAATAAATATGGCCACCCTAATATACACCATACCTGCTTGAAATGGTATTATTTATTAGGCAATTTTTTTTACTATTATTAAAAATTTCCCATAATGACAATATTTTCTTTCTACTCTCATTTTACATTGTCGGTACTTATTAAATGCCTACCCTACATAAAATCTGTATCTTAATATTCATTTAGATTTAGATTAGATTATTTTTGTTATGATTATTTCAATTACGATCCAGATTACCTTTTCATTGCAATACAGATTTGGTTAAAAATTACATATGGATGAGCAAGATAATTAGATTATTCCTGTAGATTTATTCATCTGTGTGTCCCGTAAACCGTGTGAAAACAGCAGGAATCCGTTAAATTCTCGAATTGTTTATACTTTCTATATTTCATTTTTTTTTATTTGCAACCTTATCAGTATTTTGGAAGCAAATCCGGATTTTGTCTGCTTATTTTACAATATAGTTGAGAGCCGCATAAAATAATTTAATTCATTTCAATTAAATATTAGCTTGGATTATTTATATTTAATAAATAGAGTTTGATTTGTTTTAAGAAATATTAATACTGAATAAACCATTAAACTAAAACTTGTAAATATTGGTTTCGAAAATACCTATTCCGGGGTTGTAAAAAATGTAGTTTCTGTTAATTTTATAAATATTAGTTTGAAAAATATTTATACCGGGTGGGTGATTAACTTAGAAGTGGTGTGATCTTCTCCGAATATTTTGTTTAAAATTAATTATACCAGGTCGCCAAGAAATTAACCAATTGTAGTTTTCAATTTTAACTTTTGAATTCTTTCGAATGGAGTAACATGAATTTCTTGAACATTCATTAAGTAGCTAATTGATTTGATTTCCGTCCCTTCCCTTTCCTGTTAGGCCTTGTTAGGGTTCCTAAGTATTTCTTTTGTACATTCTGTTACAAAATTCCCTAAATTAGAGTATCGTCTGAGTTGTTATTGAAGACAGTAGAATGGGCTAATTTGGTAACCAACTCAGATGATATGTTCCGGATTTAGTATTGAACAGAAGTGAAGCTTAGCTACCTTCGCTGCCTTTTAGTACAAGTCTGTATTTCTCTCGAAAATTTCTTTAACTCCGCGATTAACATTCTTTTGGTTTATTTAATTCCTGATCCCTGTTAGTTAGACTTTTAGTGAATTTCTGACCAGTTGTCTGGACTCTGAAAGGTAAGTCAATGTATAGTGACTATCCCGCGTAGTAGAATAGGCGGATTCGGCTTCGCTCACAGAGTCTGGTTTATACGAGGTTACATAGCCTGGAGCGCCATCCTCAGGTGTGGTGTCGTTAGGATATTAATCTTGTGGTCCGTTAGGCTGTAGCTAGATTTGCAATTTTTCTATTGCACATTACTTCTGCTCGTGTCCACTCCTCGTCGTGTCTCCAAATTTCCCGCTTTAGGGATAACCGAATAGTCAAAAGTTCTAAGACGCTTAGAGGAGAAATTCATGAGATTCCGAAACTTCGCCCTACCGAAGACCGTAGACTTGCTACAACGCCGCATAGTACTTCTGGTTTGACCGCCGTTTTCCCGACATCGTTTTACTTATAAACTCCCTCATTTGTCCAATTGAGTTTTTATTTTATTTTGCCCATTCATTTCCGTTACGATTTTTTGTTAATTTTGTTCAGGGTTAGATCCAATAACTTGGGGAGGGCTTGTGAATACAATTATTTAGCTTCACCGAATATAAACCGAAACGTTTGTAAATACTGAACAATATATGTGTCGAATTGAAACCTGGCATTTGATTCCCTTGTCGTAAATCTCTTTCTTCAGGTACTACACCACTACTGTAATATCGTTGACCCTCTGGAATTTTCTTTCTTCACTGCAGCTACCTGCAGCCCTTCTTGGAACTTGTTCAACAGGTAAAGTGGAGCCCGAGCATACCCAGTTCGAATGTCACATGTGAAAGTATTTCTTAACAGTTGAGAAAACTTCTCACAATATGTAACTATATACATCATTGGTGTGATTGTGTGATCTGAATTATCGACTGTCGGCGTCCCTTTGGTACAGAAGCGCCATCTTAATTTTATACATTTTGAGAGACACTTTTTGTATACAAAGATAGTTTTCCTTACCTTCTACACTCCATAGTTTTGAGGCAGTGTTATTTGTGCAAGTTGAAGTAACATGTGTCGTAACATATTATACCTTAAACTAATTTTAATACCCGATTCAAATGGTTTGGAATAATAAATGATCCTATAATTTAAAGTACAAACTCTATAAAGATATTTCAAATTTCAACACCGTCCGTTGTTCGTTCACCGTCATCGCAACTGTTTACATAAAGCATAGAAACATATGATTCCTAATCAAATGAAACTGTTTGATGAAGGTGAACACGGCCATTGTAAAGAGGTCCAGCGAAAATAAAAAGTCACAAAGAACGCCATCTGTTTTAAGTAAGCAAAATCAAAGTTCGCCTGTAGTATTTGCCCAGTTTAAAAACTGGGTGGAATAAAAAGCCAGCGATTTTACAGTAGAATAATTCCAAACCTAAAATAAATAAAAACAAGAAATTTTCCAAACCGTGTATCACAAAATGATATACGTATGATGAAATAAATTCTTTTTTGAAAGATATTGCATTATGGCAACATTGGCAACTCTGTTTATCAATTAGTGCCTATTATTTTTGGATTTAATTATATTCTATACGATATCTTTTGGTTTAGTACGTTTCTGGACGAAATAGTTTTTGAACTTTTATTACTTTATGGTCTAATTTAAGAGACTAGTAGTTTACTATTAATGAATAACCATTTAGAGCAAATTGATTTTTTATATTAATGCGTTTATTAATTGTACATTTATGAATTGTTTTTCAAAGTGGTCCTCATTTTTGCTTAAAAAATAGGCAGTAATTATTATAGTTTCCAATGATGTTTACTTAAGAAAGAAAACACAGTTTCTTTAATTTATATAATATGGTATTATCAAGCTTAATCTCTATTTTGTTTATTTTATTTAGTAAATATAGGCTCGATGAAGGTACTAAAAAAAACGTAAATTGTGGTTTTAGTTAACGAGAATAAATCAACATGATTAAACGTGATTATATTATGCCAAAAATGGGAATGGCTGGTAAGCTTAAAAACAATTCATACAAGATATTTACACTTGGAGCGTGCGCGCACTAGGCGAAAACAGACGGCCACTAAAACAAAGCGACCAACAAGATACATTGTGTTAAATGATAGGTGGAGTACTGACGACTAACAAATATGAGGAAGCCGTTACTTGCTCGATATATATTTTGAAACTAGTAGACCATGAGCCACAAAGACGAAACCCTCTCCTCCCCGTGGGAATTTGTGAGTCACATATTTTTTTATTGGTATTACCATGTAGTTTAAGGTTTAAGTTGTTTACCTTTTGACAATTACAGCATAGCCCGGAAAAACATATAAAACCGCCGAATTATGGAAAAGATGACTTTTCTTCTAATTTTTTGACATTTGAAAAAAACTTTTCGGTGGAGAAGGGGTTTTTATTGTAAAGGAATTCTTTCCTTAGTTTTCATGGTTTGTTTATCGGGTAAATAGCTGGAAAATGAAATATTAGTTCCATATTCGTATATTTTTTTTAATTTGAAAACAAACAAATCAAAAATTTCCAAACAACGGCATGTGTAATCAATAGCTTTCTCCTTTATCTTCATCATCCTCATGTAGTATATCAGTGAAGTTAACTAGTTCTGGCTCATCTCTATCTTCAAACTCATCTGGATGATTGCTTTCCATAACATCGGTTAGTTCGGGCGGCAACAGATCCCCTTTATCCAATCAATCTTCAGTTGTCAATTTTCCAATTTCCATCCATGCCTCACTGGACTTAGTGCCATAGATTTAGCGACGTGGGCATTATATCATATGTAGCACTGGTAGTTTACCCGACTGATATGGTTTTCAAGAGAAGCTTTGCAAGGAGGTAATAGACTGAGTTCAACACCTTGCATATTTGGCAACGCAGAGATCACTGTAGGAGAGAATTTGTGTGTGAACAAATTATACCGTAGCTTATTTATATCTGTGTATCCTTTATCACTGTACAAGTAACAGTAATACAGTCTATCACTAATTTGTCTGTAACTGTAAGTAATGATACTAATGACCTAAGGATAGGCACGAATTTAGAACATTTTTCTAATTTAGATTTTACTGGCAACTTTCCACGACGAACAAAAGAACTGTTTTTTTCCCCTGGGCTCATCTGACTATGTGTCTCCGAATAACACTGAAGCCTATTGGCTTATTGTGTTTTACCTCATGTTAGTTCTTAGCACCCACTCTATCACCTTTGTACCTTGTACAAGTTTGTACAGATCCTTGGGTGAGTGGGTTCTATACGTTGTTGGATCAACCTGGGGTTGTCCAAAAAGAGCCTGCCTTTTGCGATCAAAGAACTGTTAGCATGGCTTCTCCTGGTTTTATTCATGACGAGTAAATAAGTTCACTTCTGTAGTTTGGCTACCAGAATAATATACGGTTGCCAAAATGGTTTATTAGTTTTTGTTTTAATTTGTCAGTTTTATAGTTTTCATTATAAAATTCTGGTAAATGTTCTGACATGAACAACAAATACCTCTCACCCAGCATTGTCATGCCTTCAACATTACCACTAACAATGATGCTATCCTGAACATAGTTCTAAATGCTTCTCTATGTACATTTTGCTATGCAAGTGACTCGCTTTCTGGAGCGGCATGAAGTCGCCTATCCGGAAGTCTTGTGTATTCCTTACGACAGTTAATATGATATAGTGCACTTCACGAGCTATGAAATCTACATCTTTCATTTCACATAAAAATCTGTCATCTGATTTTGCTTCTGCAGCTTGGATAATGGACAACCCCGCTATTTATGTAACACATTTGATAGGAAACTCGTACTTTTTTTTTCGAAGAAATCCATTTTCGATTCTTGTGACAAAAAATGCAGCTATCACTCGGAAATAGATTTCTTGTAGGAGCCGTAGATCTGCGGCTTCGCTTGGACGTTGATGGTTCACATTCATTGCCTGATAGCGGTACACGTTTTTTTAATTTTTGATATGTTCGTAAATTTTTGGTGACACCAGCGATGGTAAAAATCATGGTCTTCATCGAGATCCTCTGGCACTTATCTACACACAGTTTCCAATCTATTACCTTCACTGGATTCTTTTAGTCGCACTTCAATACATTCACGAACTTTTTGAAATGATTGAGCGGAAAATGATCGAAGAATATTGTCTGATTTGTTTTCATTAAAATGAATTATGCATCTCTTCTACTGTGATGTTGTTAATGCTCCATGACGCCGCTTTAGACTTAAAAGGCTTTTCATCACACATGATTACAGTTCACCTGAAACAAAAATTAATAATCTGGAAAAGGTTAATAAAAATATAAGTACTTTGTTTCAGTTTTCCGTGGTTTTCCATGTTTTTCCGTGATATGCTGTAATTGGCATGAGGCAAACAACTAAAACCTTAAACTACATGGCAATACCAACCAAAAAATATGTGGCTCACACATTCCCACAGGGGGGGATGGGGGGTATATACGAGCCTTCGCTCTATAGAAAATTGGTCGCTTAAGATAATTAAGAAATACTTTCGTAACTAATGTGACATTTATGACACACCTACTGTTTATTCTAATATTTTAACACTAAAGGGTATACTTAGTAAGCTATACAGGGTGTTTTCGAACTTGGCGTCCAAATTTGTAGGGGTGGTAGTTCGCATAATTTGAGAGAAAAATTATAATAAACAAAATAGAGCCATTATAAAAAAAATCAAAGAGCGGGTCCTACCCTGAGCGCGTAGCGCTCGGTTTCTTATCGGGATTTACAACCGTAGCGCGCGCGAGTCAAGGTGTTCCCATCGCTGTGCAGGACCGTACCTGTTTAAATTTTTTAATTATTTTTATTTTAAATATTTTGGAAAAATGAAATCTGCGAATCGGTCTCAAATTATGCGAACTACCACCCCTACAAATTTGGACGCCAAGTTCGGAAACACCCTGTATAATTTGAAACGTCTGTCTGTGTATTTGTTTTTTAGGCGATGATCTTTTGCTCTTTCTCGTGGATATGACTTGTCTTAAAAAATTAAAAACGAATAGATTACTGCAGCTAGCACTGTTCGTACCAACCCTATGGATGTTCATTATGAGTTTGTTATGCCTTTATCGTTTATCTACACATTGGAAAGAAACGACTATGTATATTCCTAATTTAATTTGTATAATACAAGTAAGTTTCAAAATAGCAATAATGTATAAAAGAGCGTCACACAAGTCTAGCAAATTATACTTTTTCTAAGATTATAAGATAAAAATGAAAATACATAATGCATAAAGTTTTTTTAGGCGACTGCTGTTATAAACAAAAAACAGGCCAAGTGCGAATCGTACTCGCGCATGAAGGGTTCCGCACCATCATACAAGATTTAATACTATGTAGGTACTTTTTTAAGATCGAGCAAAAAAACCCAAAAAAAAACACGTTTTTAGTAAGGGAGTCCCCTTTAATTTTGAATTCATTTTTATTTTTAATATTTGTTGTTATAGCGGCAACAGAAATAAACAGTCTGTAAAAATTTTAACTGTCTATCTATTACGGATCATAAGATACAGCCCACTGAAAGACAGGCGGACGGACAGCGGTGGCTTAGTAATAGGGTCCCGTTGGTTACTCTTCAGGTACGGAACCCTAAAAATGGCCTTTTACGGATTTATTAACATCCCTAAAGTGTCATTTTTTTGACCGCATTTACTTTACGCTCGCTTTTTATAAACACAGGTTTTTATTCGATCAATAAAAATTTTAAAAAATTCTTGCATTTAAATCTCTTTTCAGAAAACAAGAAATCAAAAACAGAATATTGGTTCTACTTGATGAGACAGTCGCCTAAAAAATTTTGTGTGCACCTCGGCCGTATGATCTTTTTTGGCCTAACCAGAAGTTGCTTGGTCTCGGCTACGCATGAAATTTCTGATTCTGCCAAAGAAGATCAACTTTACTGCCTTAGTACACAAATAACTATTTTTATAGTGTTTTTATAGTGTTTTTTTTTTTTTTTTTTTTTTTTTTTTTTGTGTCATCGGCTTCAACTGCTAAGGTTATTTCGCCTCGTGTTCTGTGTAGGCTTTGTTACTGTTTCCCAGCGCCACTTTAGGAACAGCACTGTTAATTAGAACCCAACAGTGAATGGTCGAGTGGGGAATCCTACCAAGGCATCAGAATTAATTTTAAATAATTAAATTAAATGAAAAAATCCCGGCCAACGGTGGGATTCGAACCTGAGACCTTCCGATCTCAAAGTCATGACTCTAACCACTGAGCCAACCCACCCCCCTTTTATAGTGTTAAGAATTTAAACTTTGTCAATTATATTTATAACATAATATATAGTTCAAAGTGAAAACATTTAAGTACACAGTCAAATATAACGTGAATTACATAGATAGGTGGCGGCTGGTGCATAAATGCTGCAGAGCTGACAAAAAAAAAATGCAAGTAGGTATTTCGTAAAATAGATTTTATGTATAATCTCTTTAAATTAAATTAATTATATTAAATATAGTAAATCGTGTGTGTGCACTGCACCGTTTGGGCCGCCCACGCCTATCGTCTCCCAAAGGTGTTCTAGTAGTCTTGATAGGCATATGCCTGTCAAGAAGATTAATTAATAAGTTTGCGAACAGCGAAACTTTCTTGTCAACAGTATGTTGATCAAAAATAAAAATATGTGTATTGAAAAATTGTTAACATTATTATTAATTTAAGTTGCACGTAATTTGTCAATTATAAATAGAAATAGTAAAACAAACAATTTATTGAAATTTTAGTTTTTGTTTTGACTAGCTTTTTTCTATGATAGGCATAGAGAAAGTGTAGTGTTTAACTCCCAGGGAATGGTTATTTTATATTCCTACGATTTGCAGTATTCGCTTTTGGCTCATGCTGCAAACATCATACCCGTGGGAAGTGGGTATACCATTCGGTGCCTGTTAAACAATTACTACTTTTATTTCTGCTTAAATGAGAAACACACTAGATACAAACTATTATTAAATTTTTAGCCTTTATAAAACTTTTCACTTTTTTGTCACGGGCTCTCGGACTATTAGTTCTTCGGTTATACATCTTATCAAAGACAACCCAGCAACTTATGTATCATGTTTTAAAACAAATCATATCGAATTAAAGAGAAAATTAAAAATGTACAATTCAAAAAGAATGTTACAAGAATAAAATGAATCCAAAGTTCCTTACTCCAATTTACACAGTGAATAAAATTTGCTATGTGTTAAACCAGCGTGTTTTAATATCCGTTGATTTTGTAAAAAGATATTAAAAATATTCATCCTTAATCAACCCCTCCAAATATAAATATGATTCATCCTTGATCTTACAGAACGAGATCAACTATTTAATAATATAATTTTTTTTAGTCAAATTCTATTATATTATTTTTGTGGATATATAAAGATCTAATTTTGTCATTTACTGATTCAATAAATATAAACTTCTGGTCTTTAAAATCGGCTGGTGACGAACTGTTTGCAGAATTAAAAGCAGAATGTAAAAGGATAAAAATAATTTCCTATTTGACTATACTGTTAACAATGTGTTGTACTATGGCAGAATTTGCATTTATTGGTAAGAAGTAATAGAAAATGCACAAACATAATACCTACATTTTTTATGTAATTTATGCTGTGCATTTGCAAAACCATGTTTATATTATTTGATATTTGATAACAATTATTTTTTAGGTGACGAAATAAAGTGGCAATTTCCGTTAAAAATTATCCATGAACATTTTACCGGATGGAATCAAATTGTGTTTTTTTATATAAATGAATCGGCTGGTTTAATATGGGGTTACACAACAGCAATACCATTATTGTCTACATTATATCTTCTTAATCATATCAAGGTATAAATTCATAGATCAATCTAAAAATAGGCTTAAGATTTATTATCCAAAAATTGTGTCTATAATCACCTTGTAATTAGGCATTCCAAATTCCAAACAAACAGGTTGTCAGTGAATAACACTAAACTACATATAAAATTGGAAGTGCAAAGCCGATCAGTAGGTTGCCAGACGTTACATACGCTTTTGGCGCATTTGCCACGCTTTTTGACTTGCTTGTACGCGCAACGCCACACAGTACGAAAATGCCACACTTTTGACAAAAATGCCACTCTTATTATGTAAATGCCACGCAGAAGCCGCAAAAGAACCGTATTTATACAAAAATAGACAAATGTCCGGGTAAAAGACCCTCGTTTTTACGAAAAATAAGCTGAGGGCCTTTTTTAAGCTATTGCATAGCTTTTATCGCAGGCTTTGAGCGCGACGACCGAATCAAAAAATTCCGTAACGAAAATAAACTTAACACCCCCCACTCCGACCGGCACAGCGCCAGCGATGCGGCGTTGAAAGCCGTGGAAGGTTTTATTCGACCCTATTCGTATTAGTATGAAGCGGAGTTAAATACCTATACCTCTGCGGACTGGAACGTTTATGCAATACAAGAACTAGAAGAACTTTCTCTGGCTTCTAATAAATTGGTATCACAAATGTTCCCTGCTGGCGTAAATATTAGATATTAATTTTTTTGCAAGATTTATAAAATATTAATTTTTATTTTATCAGTGTTAACTATTTCATTATTAAGCTATTGCATAGTTAAGCTATTGCATAGATTTTATCGCGGGCTTTGAGCACGGCGACCGAATCAAGAAATTCCGTAACGAAAGTAAACCTAACACCCTCGAAAAATCGAAAAATTGAAAAATCGAAAAATCAAAAAATCAAAAAATCAAAAAATCAAAAAATCAAAAAATCAAAAAATCAAAAAATCAAAAAATCAAAAAATCAAAAAATCAAAAAATCAAAAAATCAAAAAATCAAAAAATCAAAAAATCAAAAAATCAAAAAATCAAAAAATCAAAAAATCAAAAAATCAAAAAATCAAAAAATCAAAAAATCAAAAAATCAAAAAATCAAAAAATCAAAAAATCAAAAAATCAAAAAATCAAAAAATCAAAAAATCAAAAAATCGAAAAATCGAAGAATCGAAAAATCAAAAAATCCAAAAATTCAAAAATCGCAAAATCGAAAAATTAAAAAATTAAAAAAAAAAGAAAAAATCGAAAAATCGAAAAATCGCAAAATCGCAAAATCAAAAAATCAAAAAAATCAAAAAATCAAAAAATCAAAAAATCAAAAAATCAAAAAATCAAAAAATCGAAAAATCGAAAAATCAAAAAATCAAAAAATCAAAAAATCAAAAAATCATAAAATCAAAAAATCAAAAAATCAAAAAATCAAAAAATCAAAAAATCAAAAAATCAAAAAATCAAAAAATCAAAAAATCAAAAAATCAAAAAATCAAAAAATCAAAAAATCAAAAAATCAAAAAATCAAAAAATCAAAAAATCAAAAAATCAAAAAATCAAAAAATCAAAAAATCAAAAAATCAAAAAATCAAAAAATCAAAAAATCAAAAAATCAAAAAATCAAAAAATCAAAAAATCGAAAAATCGTAAAATCGAAAAATCGTAAAATTGAAAAATCGAAAAAGAAATTCCTTAACGAAAATAAACCTAACACCACCCACTCCAACCGGCACAGCGCTGCGGCGTTGAAAACCGTGCAGCGTCTAACGTCGTTCTAGTTCGACATACTTAGGCACGGTGTTTGTGTGCGTGCGACTAGACGTATGCGTGTAGACTAGCTGCTAACTGCTCATAACTGATTCTATCTCTTTTAGACACAATTTCGGAAAAATTGAATTTGAAAATGAATAATGATCCACAAGAATTTACAACAAAATATGGGACCACCATTGACGCGGTATTTTCCAGATATTTAGAGGATCAAATTTATGTTTTTATTTCAGTTACCATAAACCTATAGTTTTAATGATAAAAATTCCTGAATAACCTACATGTATTGTAAGATAATAAAAATATTTTAAACAATATTAACTTCTCATTTATTTAATAAAAGAAAAAAATTGTTCTCTTATCGGTCACCACGCTCAAAAAGTGTAACTTGAATTAATATCAAAGAAAAAACTTGAATTAATATCAGAGAAAAAAAAATACTGCATAAATAAAATAAATAAATAATTATAATTGCATAAGTTGATAAAAAATGCTATGCAATAGCTTTACCGCGGCAGTCCCCGAGTGCCGCACGTATTTTTTTTTATTTTTTATTTTTTTTTTTAGAAATGTTTACAAATAATGGACCTAATTATATAAAAATGCTTGGTATTTGAACATGATGCTCTGTCGTCACGCTTTTCACTTTCGGAAATCTGGCAACCCTACCGATCAGCCACATAGTGGTGATATTTGACAAGTTGGCGCCCACATGTGCGTATCTAAATGCACTAAGAGGTCGTTGGAATATCTAATTATATAATCTTGCTCCCTTAACTCTATAGTGTAAAAAAGTCATTTGCACAAAAAACATTTTCAGTTTCAGTTCCGTCTATTAAATAAGTATCTTGATGTGCTGCAAAATCAAGATGGCGAATTGGAAGATAAAGATTACCAGGAATGGATAAGTAATCATATAAAACTATGTGTAAATGTTCATGTCAATATTATAAGGTATCTTAATGCTATTTGAATTTTATTTAAGTACGTTTAGATCAGTGTTTTGTTGGCATCATCTGTGTTACAAATTTTAGTGTATGCATAACTGATAGCTGACAGGACAGGATTTCTACATGAACCGTGATAGTATGACGTCATTTTTTTATATCAAGCAAATTAACCATGACAACGGCTATGTAAATGCTGTCATAGTTGTCAAAACTTAAATATGCGAAGGTTTACGAGAGGCCATATTGTAGCCTCACAAGTGCTTATTAATCAGAATCGGTTTAGCAAAAATGTATTTTACAAAACGTATTTTAAATAGCGCATATTAAAATTTCGCACCGTTCGTATTGTTTCAGGAGTAGCGCCATTATAATGAAGTACTTTCCATATTGTACAGTTGCACTACTGACGGTCGCATTAATATCGTTTGTGTCTCCGGCTTATTTTATTTTTGCGGTAAGAATGTAAAGAGTGATCCAAAAAAATGTTTCTAAAGTATGTCATGACTGACAAAGATAGAGATACGAGTTATATCCGTGATAAATACGCACACCTATGAATTCAAATTGACTTTTATAAAAGAAGAATTGTACGTGCCAACATTAGTCATTTTTTCATGGTGTACTTTTGAAAACGAATTTGTGGATAATCAAATATCGGCAAATGTGATAAAAACTAATATTTATTAATTTTTCAGAAAATCAGTCCAGTCAGCAATTTCAGAATGTATATCATACTAATAACCTGCATCGTTCAAGAAAGTGTTGCTTGTATTTATTGTCAGCATCTGACAGATGAGGTAGATTTTATAACCATATCTTCCCTTCTAGCTAAAAATATTGTATTTTCAGTCAGTAAAACTATTTGGTTACGCTCAAAATTGTCACTGGGTCAATTGGGAGAAGAGAAACAAAAACGCTTTGTTGATTTTACTAATTCACAGTATGGAACCATTGCAAACTTCCCAATATGGCGTACCAAGCGGTAATTACGAACTCATATTGAAAGTAAGATATTGTAACGTTTGTTTAATTTTTTTATAATTTATTTATTTAAAACACTTAATTTACAATTTATTTATAACGTACTAAATAATTTATATAATACTTAGGCACTATTATAATTCACAATTCTAATTTATTTTTTCTGTCCAAAACGTAAAATGAAACTTCCCGTCCGTCGACAAACTCGCGCTATTTATATAAAGCCAGCTCTGTATCAGAACTCTCTCGGCTTTCCAGAACGATCGAAAACTGACTCTCTATGATTCATATACCGCAAAGGGAATCTACCCGGTAGCTTCTCGAAGCGGTGCGTTTTATCAGTGCTAGACTTCATACCGCGGGCAAGGAGCAAACAAGGAACAGACATATTACTTATATTGAATACAAAAAAGCCATTTATGTAACCATTTATGAAATGTCTAATTTTGTGTAACGAGTGAATATTTGCGGGATGATCAGTTACATAATGTTCAAGTTTATGTACCTAAGTGGTTACATATAAAGTAGATCATTTTGTCACTTTTGCTGCGAATACTTACATTACGGTATACGTGACAGCTAAATTTATTCCTACAAGCGTTATATAGGTTACAAGCTTTAAATTAATATTATGTTATAAGTATTATGTTACAAGCTTTTATTACAAGTGTTATGTTACAAGCTTTATGTTACAAGTATTATGTAAGAAACGCTTTGTTACAAGCGTTACCCAGACAGCACACTAAATCCTTTGGATATCTACTGGACATCCCAATATCCACTGAATGTCCAGTCCACGGTGGATATCTATTTTATATACATGAGATGTAATTTATAGACATGCAAATGTCCATAAATAATAGTAATTACATAACAAATTATTAAAAAATTACGCTATTATGACTAATAGTACCGTTTGGATATTTAAAATGAAGTTTTTTAAGATGTATTCGATATCCCATAGATATCCACTAAATATATTAAAGTCTAGGCGCGAACGCAAACCATGGTGGATATCCACTAGATGTAATTTATGAATATATAATATGTACCTAAATTTCGGAAAATATGTGAATTGATTTAATAATTATTAAATTACTTAAATATTACGCCATGTGATAACAAACTAAGAAAGTATGTAGGTATGGTTTATAGAAATTTAAAATTAGTAAATTGTATTCAATATCCCATAGATATCCGCTAGATAAATAATATTGGGATTGAACGCGAGCGCAGGAGTGGATATTTTCTGCCCTCACAGGTGCCATCGGCCATTTTATAGTTTGTTTTCGTTTTGTTTGTGTCGTGTGCATGAGTTTCATTTGATAATTTTTTATTAAAAGCAGGTAAGTAAGCTTTAAAACCTAAATTTATTAGTGTAAAGGTTAATAGACTTTAGTTAAATAAGACAATGGTTAAATTCACGTTATTAATATTGTTAAGTAGGTTGTACGTTAAAATCCATGTCCTTTTTAGGTAATTCACAACTAGAAATTCATGTTGTTTTTACGACACCCTATTTTATTATAATTAAGATGGATGTTATTTTACCTACCTTCATATACCTACTTATTTCGTGTGATTATTATTGTTGGTGATTCGGTTTGGTTTTTATTGTTTAATGGTTGTTATAATTAATTAGAAAAAGATATTTTTTTACTGGTTAAGGTAATCTTATTACATCTGCCTTGTATTCAATAGCATGCATGAAGAATTTAACAAGTAAGGTTAGGTTATGTTTAGCTGGACCAATAGATTAGATAAATAAGTATATTATATACACAGATCCAGCCCTTTTAAATTATTAGTGTTATATATTGTATAAGTGACACTCTGCACAAAAGGCTTTTTTCAGACTTCATTTTCGTTTTGGGTATAGATTGATTTAAAATATAGTTTCACTTTTGAGGAATTCTACAACAGAGCGTCTTTTTTTTTCAGCAAGAAAATTCCAGTTGAAAATGCGGCGCTAATATATAATGTGTGTGTATGTGTGATTATAGGTTTAGGTTTTCCTTGGCTGCGGGTACTATTTTCATTCGTCAGCTTAAATGTAATATTGCATTTAATATAATAGTATGTTAATACTATAGTTTACTTTTTTTAAATATATTTGTCTTTGTTTTACCTAACTGTTCTTACTAAACGTACCCATTAGATATTTTGCTGGATATCCATAGAATATCTTCTATATCCTGGATATAGACGGATATTTGGATATCCATATTAGATCCACAGAATATCTATAATATCCTGTGGATATATTGGATATCCACAAAAGATATTCTGTGGATATCTCTGGGATTTCGTGTATTGCCTGGGAGATACCCATTAGATATTTTGCTGGATATCCACAGGATATCTTCTATATCCTGGATATAGACGGACATTTGGATATCTATATTAGATCCACAAAATATCTATGGTATCCTGTGGATAAATTGGATATCCACAAAAGATACTTATTCTGTGGATATCTCTGGGATTTGGTGTGTTGTCTGGGTAGTCATCTGTTTTTCACAGTATTGTTTTTTTACAATTATGTTTTTTGATCTATTCCTCAAAAAATATTAGCACACCACGCCAATCTTTTTACTCATGACGCTGTCAGTTGTCACATCTAATCGGAAAAACCATACATTGAAACTGATGGAATGGTGTTTCATTGATTGCACCAGCGTTAGATAAAAAGACAGCGCTATTAGTTCATCATTGATAGATTGATATAAAAAAGACAGGTAGATACCGCACCGATGCCAACGTTACTGCAACTAGTGCAACAGTTGGATAAAAAGACGCACGTAGTGTGAAGACGGTGATGCTAAACCACGCATTTGCACTACGTAAACCAATGAATCGGTTGATGTAATGGTCTGTTCTGACTTTCTGCCAAAGTTGGCGTCGTTATGTCGGGGCTTTAATTGCGCCTACATCTGGTTTGACTAAGTTTTTTTATATTTTGTTTCTAAGAACGCGTGTCAGCGCCGTTAAAAATATGCATATTTTTAACAATTAGTTCAGGTTTATGTAAATCTGTATACGTTGTACTAACTTTCACTAGTTCATATTAAGTCACAAATGTATGTGCAAACGATATTAGAGAAACATTTACATACCTTCATAAGTTTGTAATCAAATTAGAAAATCTAATAACCTCCTTAAATCTATGTTAACCTAAATACGTTGTCATACTTACTCACAAGAGCTTGAACAGGCCTTAAACTTACAATAATCTTCATAAGCTTATACGAACCTCCACGAGCACACATGAGCATTTTTAAATTTTCAAAAATGGGAAGAGTTTGAGCTTACGTACGAGCCTCTTCAAATCTATGTATCTGTAAAAGTTATTCAAACTTCCAAAAGTCCATATGAACCTTTATACCTTTCTTTTGTAATATACTTTATAAGCATTAAGAACAATGGTTTGTGTTAAATATTAAATTATATTTTTCAGATTTGGAGAACAGGTTATGCCACACTCACACTGTTCATGAATGCTTCTGGGAATATTATGAAAATATAGAAAATTATGTATTAATAATGGCACACCTTCACAATTTGAAATAATAAAGACTTTTATCCTTGAGCATCTTCTTGTGTGTCATTTGAATTAATACAAGTTAAACATACACCTTAATTCTATATTCTGTGTCCAACGGGGGTGCTCCGTCACATATTAAAGTGAATTTTAAAGGGGTAAATAATTAAAATTATTTGAATAAGGATAATTTCCTGACCGTAGCAGAATTTTATATAAATAAAAATTTCCTTGGTTAGATCGGTCAAATGTTTTTATTTTGTATTGTTTAGCACACTACATATGTTTCGGAAGATACAAATTTTCCATCTTCAGGTGCAGTCAATTTATAAAAATTATGGGAACGAATTCAAAGTTTAAAATTTTTTAAAATGATAGAACGCCATCTTTTTATTTCACAACGTGTGAAGGTGTATTCGAAAATTATATTTCGAATTTTTTTATGGGTGTAAAACGGGTTTGAATTTAGTGATAGCAGCGCTCTAAGCGCATACGGTTGAACTACCAACAAGGAAACAAGTCCCGCCATTTATTCAAACCTTCTCTTTTTATTTTTCTGTGGGGCAACCTATGCCCACACCTCCTCCAAGAAGCTCTGAGAGAGATGGAGGCCGAAACAATAATAATGCTTTGGAGAAGTACTAGAACACTATTCAAAGCACATTAAACAATTCCTATAAAAAATCCTGTCCTCTGAAGCTGGTCCAACACAATCAGACGACTACCGCATGGTGGTGTCACGAGTTTTTTTTTTTTTTTTTTTAACTAAGTTAGTGGCGCTGGATATAAACCAACAGGCCAGTCAATTGTCAGGTGAACAAATAAAAATATTATATAACAAACTTTATTATTTTACAAATTATATTAAAGTTGCTCTACCTTAATAACTAAAATAACCTGAACTTAATATGGTTTAAATATTTTGTTTATTTTTTTTTTTGTCTTTATTTTCTTTTTTTTTCTATTCTTGATCACCTCAGGAAGAAGGATTTTAAGGCAAGAACCACAAAACTCAAAGAGGACTGGGATACTTACAAATCTCTCCTCAGAGAATACAAAAAAATCGTCAGACAAAAACAGAGATACATGGGGTCCTACTGCGAAGAAATCAAAGATTTCCCGCAGGCAGCGAGGCTTCAAAAGGCTCTCTCAGAAGATCCACACCGAAGAATTGGTGCGCTAATCAAAGAAGATGGCACGAAAACTGCCAACCTCGAAGATAGCATCAAACTTCTACTGTCATTACACTTCCTTGACTCGGTCATCACAGACGTGGCCGACTGGGCAGAGGAAGAATACAACCCATTTGTCTATAATTGGCAAACTGCCAAACACATTGTAGATAGTGAAAAAATTAGATGGGCAATATCCAGCTTCTCTCCATTTAAATCGCCGAACCTGACGGTATTTATCCAGCCCTACTTCAGTGGTGTCTGGAATAACTTACACCGCACCTGGTGGGTATCTTCAGATCCTCGTTGGCCCCAAAAAATGGAGAGAGGTAAAAGGGGTATTCATATCCAAACCTGGAAGGATGGATTACACTGTCCCAAAACATACCGACCAATTAGTCTAACATCGTTTTCCATGAAGACATTTGAAAGGCTATGTGAAGCGTACATAAGGGATGCGGTGATTCCAACAACACCACTACACCCAACATGCATACGTCACAGGCAGATCTACTGATTCAGCCCTTCATCTAGTTGCTGGCCGGATAGAGAGATCGCTGGACAATAAGGAGTCCGGGTGTTTTCATAGACATAGAAGATGCTTTTGATAAAACCACCTTCCCAAAAATAATACACTCACTAACCAACAGGAACGTTCCACATGTTAGTGGGTGGATATATAACATGCTCTCAAAGTAAGCAGTAAACATAAGTGTAGAAAAAGTGAATATAAGAGGCTTGGTTGCGAGGGGATGTCCACAGGGAGGGGTACTATCACCTCTACTGTGGAACATGGTCCTCGACACCCTCATCAGCCGCCTCAATAATGACAGTCAGTACACAATAGCATATGCAGATGACCTTGTCATTCTGCAAATAAGGAATTTTGAGACCATTCACTGTCTATCAACCCTAAGAAGACAGAAATGGTTCTTTTCACAAAGAAAAGGATGAAAATGAAATTAAAACCTCCAGAACTAAACACAAAACTAAACTTTGCAACAGAGGTGAAATACCTAGGTCTCACCTTTGACAGCAAGTTAACATGGAACTCGCATTTATAAAACAGTCAAAAGAGCATGCATTGCCTATGAACAATGCCGCCGGACCGTGGGGCGCACCTGGGGTTTCTTCCCCAAAATCGTCGCATGGATTTACACGGCTATCATAAGACATATGCTAACATATGGTGCAGTTGTCCGAGTACCGAAAACCCAAAAATTAACAGCTATCCGTAAACTAGAAAAAATTCAAAGAACAGCATGTCTCAACATAACAGGAGCCATGAAAGCAACACCGACCAGAGCCTGGAAGTCATTCTTAGTCTCACTCCCCTTGATATTTACACCAAGGAAGTTACTCTGACGTCGCTTTTGGTAGTAGGCGCTCGATACGCTTCCACTACTTCAAGCGAACAGGGACTCCATTTCACCGAGATATATCTTCCATAAGCTATATAAAGTTATAACAGAACAAATAGAAGAGCCGGAAGTGGCAGGTACGAGTCATATCTACACTGATGGTTCTAAAACAAAACAAGGCTCAGGATGTGGAATATACTCCAGATTGTTAAACCTAAATATAAAATGGGCTGTGAGCAATAGTGCCAGTGTAGTTCAAACAGAGCTAACGGAGATTCTCATAGCAGCAAAATAAATCACTAGAAACAATAGCACTGGAAGGAACTTGCTCATCTATACAGATAGCAGACAAGCACTACTCTCACCCTGAACAGACCACGAATTTACTAAGGATTAGTACTAGAAAGTCACGAAGCTTTGGCCGAAATATCCATCAACAATGTGGTCACCTTAAGATGGATCAAAGGTCACTCCACATCGAAAGGTAACCGTATTGCTGATTCACTAGCCAAGAAAGCAGCTAACCAAATACTTTTTGGACCTGGCCCTCCTATTGGCCTGACAAACTCGGTAGTGACAGACCTAATTAAAGAAGATTCCCATGTGAAATTCAAGGAAAGATGGAATGAAGCAAGAAACTGCAGAGTTGCCAGAAAGCTCTTAAGTTATCCTGACAACACTGCAGCAAACAAATACTCGACTATGACTAGACAGAATCTGCGCCTAGTCACAAGCATCCTGACTGGTAATTGCCATGGGACTGTCAGAATCCGCACTCTGCAGAGGGTGCGAACAAGAAGATGAGACCATCGAACATATCCATTACGATTGCTCGACGCTCTCATTTATTAGAAGATTTGTGTTCGGCGCGTATCGACTAACACCGGCCGATATAAGAGAAGCACTTCATGGCGACGTTGTCAACTACATTAAATATGTAGACTGGCTTACGAGCTAGGAGGTGCCTATCATCTTAGGAGGATGCACAAAGGTCCGGGATGTCCATATATGACGTCCATGTGCAATGTGGGTATAACTATTCATTTCATTGCCCCTGCCACGATGAATTTGTCATTCATCGTGACCCTGTCAAATCATCAGGCCCACAGTGTTGCCATATTATAAACTATCATGTATCTGTCATTTCCTACGGGCAGCCATTTTATTTGGAATGCCTAATTTAAACAAACTAGAAGACATTTTATCAAAAATTGTTGTTTTTATGCCCGTTTGCTCCTAATTGTTCTATATATTTATCACCTATTATTGACTTATTGTTACTGATTAATTCAAAAACCATCAAGATCCATTTTTAGTCGATTTTGAGTTATCAATGCCATTTGTTGGTGTTTATGCAGTGGTATCATGTGAAAAGACGAGACATTAAAGAACCATCACGGTTTCATTGAAATTGCATGCAAAATATCGGGCATACAATACAATAAACATCAGTGTCCAAACTTAATTTTTGCTCTCCTGAAAAATTTGGTTTCATGGAACTCGATACTTTTTGCTGTAGATCTTTCATTTGCTTTATACGTTTATTTTTATACGTATACTGTATGTTTCCTGTTTCAGAAATAACATTTTTTATTACGTTAGGTTGATCATACTTATTATGTAAATCTAAAAACATACAATTTAAAATTTTAACCAATTCTTTCCATCTATTTCAGCTCGTAAAATTATTAGTACCTACAAAAAAAAGTCAAATAAAAAACAGTTTTATTTTTTAGAGTTTATTGTTTGAAACAATGATTATTTAATAGTTATGAATTGTTTAATTTTAGCATTGTTTATTATATGTAGATTTTATTATAGATACACATGGAAAAGAATGAAAACCAGTACACAGGGGCATTATTTTTCAAAATATTGTTGCATGTATCTAATATAAATTGATTAATAATTTGATAATAACAAATAACATGTAGGTGTAGATATAACATTCAAGTCGTAGCAGACATCGGTGCAATAAGTACTCAACTTCCATTTTTTTAAATACACGTTAATGTGATTCTTATTGGGCAACTTTGGCAACATAACCAACGAATTTTTCTTAATTTCAAAACACCACAGCATTCAAAAAGGTGAGAATTATTTAATAACACGGTCTATTAATTACTTTATACCTATAGTTACTCCTCATACATTAGAGGGCATTTCTAAAGTACTTAGTTATATGAATAAGTAACGTTTATGAGCTTAATAATAAAATAAGGCCCCTGAATATAA
Organism: Psylliodes chrysocephalus; assembly: GCA_927349885.1. Classification (NCBI taxonomy): domain Eukaryota; kingdom Metazoa; phylum Arthropoda; class Insecta; order Coleoptera; family Chrysomelidae; genus Psylliodes; species Psylliodes chrysocephalus. The sequence continues at coordinate 52,746,740 of OV651819.1, forward strand.
TGCGAAAAATAGAAACGTTTAGAATGTGAGACCAGTTTCTGAGAACGTGGTGAAAATCTTGGTGACAGAGTTGATGTAAGCGGAACTTCTTAAATCCAAACCCAAATTGTATTGACTGGAAGTCTTCATAATAGCCTGAAAGAAAATGTGGAAACAATTTTAGGTAGGTACCTAATAAATAACGTTTTGTTAGAATATCACAAATCCCAGAAACAAAAAAAATAGTGATTTACATTTGCCTCCATAACTATAATTCAATGTGGCCCACTTAAAATGGAACCACCTTTATATTTAACGGCGTCAAGTCGCACTACTGAAATAGAAAAATCGATTATACTACTGCATGAAATACTCAAATGGGCTTCGATAACATATCTATTTGTAACAGAACAAAGTTTTGACATTTTTATATTTGGGTATATTTATGTTTTACGAAGATTTTAAGCAAATTCTGAAAACTGGCAACATCTACGAAAATTCAAATGCCATTTTATACTGGAAGAAATTAAAAAAATTAGTTGTTTTTTTTCTCACCTAATACGTTCAAGAATACATCCAATATTGTTTTTTTTAAATACTGCGACAAGGTGTCAACTTATTGCATTACTTGTTCAGGACAAATATTAAAAAAAAATTTTTATTGACAATGGACCTTTCCCGTTATTGATGTTCTCTATTACTCATGCGCAAATTATGCTTCTGTTTAAAATCATCAAAATTTATTGTTGTTATGTTTCCTACCCTGAGTTCCAATTATACATCCGCAAATGTCACTTTGAGTTTGATAGTAAAGGTCACAGTAAAGGTAGAGAAGCCAGTGACACTTTTAGGTGTGTTATTTGTGAAAGGTAAAATATTATTGCAACTATTTCGATGATTCTTGCTCTGTAGAACATGGAAATAGTTTGCTACGCAGCGATGGAGCCCTCGAAGATGACGTTTTAATAAAGCCTGTTTAAAAAATGCTGTCATAGAAGCGCAAACTTGAAACTTTCAAATATTATTTTTATCAAAAGTTAGTAGAAGTTTCTTGAAATTCTGCTCACAGTAGGTACCTTCTTGCAACAGTATTTTCATTTTCTACAGGGTAAGAATTAGCAATACATTTTTAATTTGGGCATCTGCAAACGTGTACTAAAAAAGTTTCACTGGCTCCCTACTATATGGAATCGATGACAGTTGTTTAAAGAAACGATGAAAACCCAACAGTTGTAAGGCGAGGATAAGAAAGAGATAACAAAAAGTGTTTGAAAAATTACTAGATTCAAAAGTCTCTCGCTTTTTTCGCGCATGAGTAATGCGAAATTGTTGAATAATGGAAAATGTCAATTTAAGGAAAATAGTTTGGTACATGCAAATTTACTTTGAATTTGACAGGTCTCACAAAAGTTTCTACCACCGGGACATAGTACATGTAGTTCACCCCCTCCCCTGTACCCAACTATAAATAGAAAGCAAAAAACATGACGTATGTCACTTTTGGCAGTCTTTGCTTTTTGCAAATTGAACCTTATAATATTATGTCATTAGTCACTTCAAATATTATTTTCGTATAAACCCTAAAAGTGATCATTTTAACACATTTTGAAATAACTTAAATATAATTGTCCCTTCTACCCTCCTATGTTTTCATATTGTTACACTAGTTCTCGGTAAACTAAATTTATTTCAAAACTCAAATTTTTATAATTAACGATAAAACTATTAACATCAACGTACAACGGCTATCATAAACTGAACTCTGACGTCAAAATCATCGCCTTATTTTCTCGAAAGTTCCAGATGCTTCCAGATACGGAATAGAAATATATTCCGCCCTCCAAATATTTCTAGACTATTCTCTCTTCTTTTATTTGTACTTATAACAACCGCAGCACACTGTATCACACGATATCAACTGTGTTAAAAATAGGACAGCTACGCGTATGACGTCACGCGTAGAGTTTGTTTAGGCGCGAATTTAAAAATACTGACGAAGTGTGAGGAAAATATATATTATTTATAGAAATTTCATGAATATTAAAGGGTAGTATTTTATGAATTAGTTGAAATATGTAAGGATATTATTATGGGAAAGAGCTATGAAGGAAAATAAATGCACATACATAAAAGAAATATTTATTATAAGTAACAGTTTTTTTCCTTTTTCTTTTTATTGATTTATTTTTGTTATACAAATTCGAATGCAGAGAACATTCGACTTTTAAGGAATAGTTTTTATATTCAAGATAATGAGAAAGGTATATTCACAACTCGGAACTTGTCAACTTAGGATCCTGGGTAAAAATTTCGCAACTGGGGACGCCGGAAATATTTAACTGATTAGGATTCGCAACAGTTGACTCATTTACCTGCATTATATTTCCCAATTGAATATACTTAACTACTTATTTTATGGAAAAGATAGGATTTATGTATAAGCCCGATATCAAAAATAGTTATATACATATAACGCAGAACATAAAAATAATGTACCAAATACAAATAACTGCTACATGGTGGGTGTACATATAAAAGTAAAATGAAATATCAATGTATTTTTCCTGGGCATAGTCACTCAGAGGTTTTTAATTCTTTAATCAAGTACAACATGTAAAAATTTTCTTTTTTTTTTAATGAACCGACGAGAAGTTCTGCTTTGTGGTCCCTCTTATAATTGGAAGGTTAAACGTGCTTGGAACATACATGACAATATTAATATTTTAATTTATCTGCACGTCCACAGGCCACTGAAAGGGTGGCTCCAGGTCAAATTTTAGGGGAGGGGTAGCACTGCCTATAACAATTCTCTTTTTGGCAATTTTTTAAAAAAAGGTTCATGGAATATAACAATTTTAATACAGGAGGGACGTGGTCCCCTAGGACCCACAGGGGAGTCGCCCTTGAGCCACTTCTGACTAACCTCTTACTGTCCAACAACGTCCTCTTTAAGTCGTTTGCTTTTATTTTTACTGCTAGATCCGTAAATTGCGAACCTCATTTTTTTAATGTGTTTCACTAATATCACTCACAAAGAACAAAGTTTACAACATAATATAGTACAAATATCAGCCTAAAATGTTATAAATTACTTTAAACAAACTGCAACGTGCATCTGTCATATGATATTTACTTCGCGCCAACTCTACTAACTCTACGCATGACGACAGCCCCGCTATGACACCATGCACCCCTCCCTGCAAATGTGATAAACATACTATAAAGTGACATTGTCATGTGACAGGTGTTTGTGGAGCTCGGTCCATTTGAGACATTGGAAGGCAATAAGTTTCAGTAGAAACTCATCGTCTCTGGAGCTTAGCTAATGCCAATACCAACGAAAAACAACTACTAGACCAATTTTGTTTACAAAAATAAAATTGCAAGCATTCACGGTGTTATTCACATAGTTGCAAAATTATTATGGGATAGTATTATTACAAGGATTGCTTATAGTTATAATTCGGAAATGCATACGGCTCTAAAACGTACAAAGGCTTTCAAAATTATTAGATTAAGGAAGTGCATTTGCATTCTTAATGCCAGTTATAATCTATTTAATATTTTTCTTTCTGTTTGCAACTATTATTGTAGCTGAAGCTGATTTACATGAAAGAACAATAGTTTTAACAGTGTGGTAATGATGAAGAACAGGAATCACAATTATACGATCTGATTCATTCATAAAACGCATGCTCAGACAAACAAGCTCGCACAAATCATCCCCACTCAATTTAGCAGTCGTATCGCTCTTTCTAATGCGATAGTCAAGTTATTTAACAAAAACACTTATTTCTGTTAAAACTACCCCAAATTTGATCTGAACATCCCATTTTCTAGCCTTACGAACAACGCAGCGGTGACTTTTAAAAAACCAGTTTGTAGAGAATTTAAAGAGGAATTTAAATATGCAAACCACTTCTTCCTAGTTTAAACGATAGTAAAGTTATTTAACAAAAACACTTATTTCTGTTAAAACTACCTCAAATTTGATCTGAAAATCCTATTTTCTAGCCTTACGAACAACTCAGCGGTGACTTTTAAAAAACCAGTTTGTAGAGAATTTAAAGAGGAATTTAAATATGCAAACCACTTCTTCCTAGTTTAAACGATAGTCAAGTTATTTAACAAAAACACTTATTTCTGTTAAAACTACCTCAAATTTGATCTGAAAATCCTATTTTCTAGCCTTACGAACAATTCAGCGGTGACTTTTAAAAAACCAGTTCGTAGGGAATTTAATGATGCAAACCACTTCTTCCTAGTTGAAACGATAATCAAGTTATTTAACAAAAACATTTATTTGAAAATCCTATTTTCTAGCCTTACGAACAACTCATTCTATGAAAGCCACTTATATAGGGTGGGTCACCGGTAACGCCTTGCTCTGTAAGGTAAAAACTATTTAATTTTTTTAAAGTCTGTTTTAACTGCGAGAAGTATATCAAAAAAGCCAACAATTTAAAAATAATTTTAATTATGCAGGGTTTTCCAAGAAAGTGAGACATATCAAAGTTGGTTTTTTTTTTTTAAATGGGACACCATGTATTTTATATTTGAATTGCCCTTGCTTTCCCATTATAATAATACCAAATAGTACGAGAATATACAGAATATTGCCAACGCCATAACCAGTTTTATATGAAAGTCGTATCAACTTCTATGACCTGTTAACTGCAAAAGAAACGATTGATGTACATATTTTTTTTAAGTTTTGGATATTAGTCAAAATTTTATGCCGATGCACTAGTTTTTCAATTCAAATCTCAAACACATCATTTTCTCAATTTTTTTTTTTTTTTTACTGACCGCCCTGTATTTTACATCGCCATTTAAAAGTACCTTATTTAAAGTTAAATTTGAGTTAAACATTCCCTATACCTACAGTCGATAACTTTGGGAGATTTTTAAATTTTAATGAGAAAAAAGATCATTCACAATAATTTTTTTTAGAGGGAATATCCTGAATATTGTTAAAATTATGCCTAAAAATATATATGATTAAAAATAATATGGTCTTAGGGGCATCCAATTTCTTGTTTCCAACTTATCAACGATCATCAGTAAAAAAATGTAAATGTACATGGTTCTCCATTTAGAAAATAATATAACTGTAAGTACCCTGTACATAAGAAAAAAATACGCAAGAAAAACTTTCACATGAAACTTTTCATTTATAATCTTTATTTTCAGGGATTAGGGCCAAACAAAACGGCTACCCTGTATAGTGTATAGTATCTGCTTGTACGAGAGTGCTACGGATATATACGAGGTGTGGCAATTAAATAACGAGAATTTTAAAACATTTATTTAATATTTACAATGATTTATGCACCCATGCCTTCACAGTACTCTCCTCCGAGTCTAACACACTTGGTCCAGCGTTCTTCCCATTTCTGGAAGTACCGCTGGAAGTCTCCAGAAGTTAGGTTCTTCAACACTGACGTTACGGCACGTTTAATGTCCTCCAAATCCTTATAGCGATGTCCTTTCATTGGTTCCTTTAACTTTGGAAATAGCCAGAAGTCCAGTGGAGCAAGATCAGTGCTGTGCGGGGGGTGGGGGAATGTTGTTATGTTCCTAATGGTCAAAATCTGTTGAACTTTTAATGATGTGTGAGCAGGAGCATTGTCATGGTGAAGGACCCAACCATTTTTGGCTAATTCCGGCCTCACACGAGACACTATTTGACACAATCGCTTAAGAACTTCAATGTAAAATCCCAGTATATATACCAATCAGTATTGGCACTCTGAGGCGGCACTTTTGATCTTTAAAAGTAGAAATTTTAGTTGACACTTGACGTTTTCGGGATATGAAAAGTTTTCTTTACACGGACTTGGTATACCTGGTTAGTTGAATTTTTGTTCTGCTGCTTTTCAAATTTGTGTGTATGAGCGAGATGTGAGATACCTTTATAGACAACGGTTGAACAACTTAATTACTTTGAAGAAGAAAATAGATTAGATATCAGGGCAGTCTTCGCAAATGTGAGAAGGCAGAACCGTTTTAAAATTTTTTTATTTATGTGAAATATTACTTTTTAGTAAAAAGTTTAATTACTTTTAGTTCAAAATATAACGTTAGCTTGTCAAGGAAAATATATAACACACAAGGTTAGAGTAACAAAATAGAGATTTTTCTTTATTTCTTAAGAATTAATCTAATCTAAAACTTTTCTATGTTGTAGAAATTTATTCTATACGTTATTTAGGTACTTACTGCAAAATCTATAGGAAAGTATGTAGTTTTAAATATAAAAATTTATAATGGAGACATATTTAGTGCAGTTTTTTTTACAAATATATGCTCAGTGACTTGTTTTAGTGAATGAGTTCAAGTATGGCAGACTAAAATCGTTACTTTTTATTATGAATTTATTTAAAAATGGGAACTATATGTACATGGTTTTCGTAGTTTTTACACTTGTAATAAAAATATCAAAGTTATGTTTATTGGCCATTTACTACACACAGCAAATTCATAGACACTATACATATCACTATTTGACATTCTTATTAAACTCATTAATTTAAAATTTACTTTAAACTGAGTGACTACACACAGAATTGTTTGAAAGCAGCCATAAGGTATAATTTATTTATTGGATACTACTTATAAAGAATTAATAGTAGTTACATGTAGAGTTAAGTAACAAGAACTTTAAAAACAAAACAAACCTTTATATCTAGTGAACTTAATTTAGTACAGTCCTCAACTTTCTTAGGCTAACATTAAAGATATCTATTTGGACCTCGCTAAAAAACTCATTGGTAACAGCCATTATCTTGTTAAAAGGAAATATATACTACTTGGATCTAAACTAAATAATTTTTTGTTACTTGGGATTCTTAGATTAATCTTTGCCACATTAAAATTTATATAGTCAATCAAATCACAATCTTTGTACTTAACATTATTTAAAATAGAGTACAAAATATATCACAGCCTGTTGCTTTCTTCTTTGTAAAAGAGATTTAATCTTAAAACTACCGAGCATAGTTTTATATGAGATCTTATAAAGGTACAAGTATTTTTTATGGCATAAAAAGGTAGGGTAAAAATATTTTTTGTTTTTTTATGGCATAAAAAGGTAGGGTAAAAATATTTTTTTGTACTTTTTCAATATGATCAATATGTGTGGCTTTCAAGGGCATCCATATTTGTGATGGGGTCTTAGTAAGGCATTATATAATCTGATTTTGGTGGTAATTCTAATTTTTTTTTGTATTTCTGATTTAAAAACCCAAAGCTTTTATTGTTTTTTTTAGTTATGTGTAAGAAATGGTTATTAAACTTCAAATTAGACTGAAAGACAACTCCTAAATCCTTTACCTCATATTCAGGATTTAATGTGACATCATAGGTCTTGTGTCTAATGTAAAAAATTAAGAGGCTACAGATCCTTACAACTTAAAATATGCATGTTTGTAAGTGTTAAATGGACGGATAAAAAGTGTTGTTTTTATTTACAACTATAATAAGAAACATATTATTTTTGATACCTGATAATCAATAAACAATATATTTTTTGAAGTAGTAACAAATTTATTAATACCCAACTATTATTTTGTTACAAATATTTATATTATAATATTTATAATTAACATAATAGTTGATATAAGTCCTTTAAAAATAATATATTTTGATTTAATTGTTGAATTTATACATGAGCAATTTTCCTTGTAGCATTGTTTACATTTTGCAGAGAACTATTGTATTCTGCTTTTAGCTGATAAATCATGTACATGTAAACGGGTTGAATGTAGACAATGTTAATGTTTTTGCTACTACTGCTGGCTAGGAATGCTGGGCTGGGACACCAACACAAAAAAAAACGAAGCACAAAGCACTAGATCAGTTTCTATCACTTATACACTTACAATTTACAACCATTCAAGGAACTAGTATGTTGGAAATACTTTACGAAAACATATTAAACATAAATCGGTTAAATGCAATGTATTTTCTTCTTATAAGACATCTTTTTAGCTTGATTACTTCTAGTACTCTATTTATTCCAATGTCCTCAAATAAAACGAGCAATAATACGTAACAATAAGGATAAAACACACACTAAAGTGTATTTGGGGTATTTTTGATCTAAATTCACTATCAAAACAACAAATTTTCCGTTTTTAAGCTGTGAATGTATTACAAAAACTACTTCGATAAAATGTAAACAAAAGTTTGTATTTGTGTACGAAATATGGATTGCCTGCGCATGGTAGCGAGTTTTTAACCGGATTTATGACAAGTGATAGGTTATATCCCGAAAACGTCAGCGCAGTAAAAGCTGCGTGTCTTTTTCCCGCCCAGGGAGTGTCATGGGCCTGGTAAAATACCGAAGTCGATCTGTCCGCAGCAACATTCTCAAACGTTCGACATTTTGCCTAGTGTGCACGATTTTAGGGGCACCTGACCTTGCATCGTCTTGCGTTGATTCTCGGCCTGATGCAAAACGTTTGGCTCATTCGTACACACGTAATTTTGATAAACAGTCATTACCGAACACACGTTGCAATTTACGAAAAATTTCGGCCAGTTTTTCGCCAGATTTCACTAGAAACTTGATGACAATTCGTTGCGTGTTTTTCACGTCACACATTTTTGTACGTCACAACAGTACACTACTAACTTTAAAAATTCGCAGAGCTTAAAATATTACACCGATCACGATCAAACTTGGCATAGTTGTGTATAATCTCGTGACTTTTACGTCAACAAATTTTCAAGATGTCAGTGTTACCACTATAGGAGCTAGAAATAAATTCTCGTTATTTAATTGCCACACCTCGTACATGAGAGAGGGCAAATGGAAATGTGGAGCAAAGACAACTGGGTGTAATGAAAGAAACCTATTAATATGTAACGTCTAAAAAAAAATCCAGGCAATTTTGTGGGTTGAAAGTACGTGCCGGAGACAGTAAAGTTGTTAATTCAAACTATTGAAGAAAAATTACTTATAACACTGCAGAAAACGATCATATAATAATTGTACTATTATTAGCTATTTATTAAGTATGTGGCCAACCTTTAAGGTGTTATTCCTTGCTAAATTTTATGGCAAAAAGTTCATATAAACATAAGTACTAAACGACTTTTTTTTTTAAATTAAACTTCGTGCGTTAACCCTGCTGACACCACTGGTAAAACCATAAATTTTAAATTAAATAGCGATAATTGGATACGTTTTAAAAATGTTTTTGATCCAAGCTTTCAAGCAGTATATAAAAATAAAAAACTACAATTTACTCTTATTTCCATAAAAACTAGAAGTAATCTATTAAGTCACAAAATAATTAAATCTGTTATAAGAAAGTTTTTGTTTGGAGTTTTTTAAACAGAAAAGAACCAATTTGATATCTGAAATAATGACTAAGATGGATTTTTTAAATTTACACTAGCGACCGCCAGAATGGTCTGGCACTTCGAATTATGTGGATAAAATAATTCAAAGAATATTTCCTGAAAGTTTAACAACCTTGTAAAAACACGTTAATTTTAACAATTTTTTTGACATTTTCGAAAATTTAACTGGTATTAATTATATCTACAAATTTTCTGCCTTGTGCTCAACACGTTAGTCAAATATGCCTGGCATCACAGCTGGCTGCACTATTTCAAAATGTATTCCCTTGTCAAAAACAATAAAAAAAAATATATTTGTTATGAACAATTTTTCAGTAAATTTTTATATTTTGGGCAATAAGTTGACAACGTCGCAGTATTTAAAAAAAAGGTTGCTCTTTTCTGAGAGGTTCAAAATTGCGTTATAGTAGTAGAGGAGACCGTGGGAGGTCGACCTTCACCCATCTGATAACCAGATGAGGCATATTTTTTATGAAATTTTATTGATTTCACTTCTATGGGAACTTGCCATTCGAAAAGTGTTCATGGCTATTTTTAATTAAATAAATTTTGATCAATTTTGTTTTATAACCTTCACTTTTCTGATAACCGAACAAATTTAATTTTAACATGGAGAATATGCCTCGGTGGGCTTATCTACTTAATTCTGTTCATGGCTACCTGGCAAGCAGGTATGAACAGGTTAGTCAATACACCAATGTGTCAATCAATAAATATTGATATCAGAAGAGAGATCATTTATTTACGAAAATAATCGTATAGGCTTGCATGCAAAAAACTGTTCATGGAATACTCTTGCCATGCTTTAAAGTTTAAAAATCGGAGCAATTAAATATGTGCCAGAGAGATAGTAAAACGTGCGAAGTCCGTTGACAGGTGACAGAACACAACATAGCAGCTGCGCGTGACATACTTAAAGGTATATCTATCTATCTGAATTAGGGCGTGGTTCAAAGCCAACTTGTACTGAAGTTCTAGGCTTATTGTACCCCTCACAGTTTCTATCCCATCAGATTGATTTTCTTGATGAATTCAAGAATATATCTAAAGGGCGCTTTCGGGATTTCTTCAGGTTCCGGATATTGTACCCCGAAGTACCATTCCCGTTCCCATTTAAGGTTCCGGCAGTGGATAGTATGTGAATAGGAGTTTCGTCCTCCTCTTCACATATTCTACATAGGGAGTCATCAGATATCCCTAAGAGATTTAGGTGTCTTCTAAGGCCGCAGTGTCCCGTAAGGAGTCCTATTACGGCCTTGAGTTCGCTTCTGCTAAGGTTTAGCAGTTGATGTTGTCTGCTCGTAGATGGCCCCTCTATGAATCTTTTGGACTGTCTAAGTCCAGGAAGTTCCATCCAGAGCCTATGGTGTTCTCTTTTTATTTGTTCCTTTAACACCCATTTAACATGTTGGTATGAGATACCACATGTGGGTTCTGGTCCAATAGGGCTTTTCATCACAATATTTTTTTGTGCGCATGCGTCAGTATCAGCCATCTTTTTCGTACTGTTTTTTTTTGTAAACAAGCATGTTAAAATATCCACGTGAAAAAATTATAACCGATAAATATTCATTTTAAGTGTATTCGTTTAAAAAATGGGACAAAAAAAGTAAAGTAATAAGTGTCTTAATTGAAAAATCAATTTTTGTAATCAATTAATTATGTTATATTTACGGAAACGAAAAACTAAACAGTATTGTTATGAGTATGTAAAAGTGACACACGGTATAAATTATTATTTTTTAGAAAGACAATATCGTAAAAAAACTATCAGGCAAACTATTAGGCAAAATACATATTAGAGTGAAAAAATGTGGTCAAATTGACAAAGGTTTTCGATCGATTGATGGATGATGTTACTAAAGATACTTATATTTGTATTTGTTCACTAAATTTTCATGGAGAAAGTGGTAACAGAAGAAAATCCTTGTCTGATATTACACAATATTTTTTAATTTAATACTACTTCGGTATATACAGTAATATTATTAAAAATGTTATGTTGATCCTTAAAATTTTAAATAATTTATCTTATTAATTATACTCGTGATTTCATGTTAAAGTGTTTTTGCAATTATTAATAGTTGGTTGGCATAATTAATAAGAATAGAGTTATAATTATTGTTTGTTTTCATTAATTTTTTACACAGTTAATATGTATTGAAACCTAACCTCTCAATCACCACACTTTTTTCCTTATTCTGAACCTCCACGTCACTTCAAGGCCCGTTTTAATTGCTCACAACTATGTGCTTCCACAGAGTTATAAAAATGTAAATCACCATCAACGATTTTTTCTAATGATTGATTTGTTTGTAGAGATAATATTGCTTTTCCAGCCATTGTTGATCAAAACAGTACGAAACTTTTGAATTGGCGCTATTTCAACATGGCGGCTGCGCTTGCGCTCATCACATGATGAAAAGGCCTATTAGTTTTTTCCGCTTCCTTCCTTGCTAGGAGGTCTGCTTTCTCGTTTCCAAACATTCCCTCATGTCCTGGCACCCATTCAAGGGTGACCTTGTTATGTTCTGCCAGAGCCTGGAGGGACTGTTGGCAATCAAATATTGATTTAGATTGTACTTCTACCCTTTTTATAGCTATAAGGGCTGCCTGGCTGTCTGTCATGATAACGATCCTCTTATCTCTAAGAGAGTCATTTAGCATGACTTTGGCGCAGGCATTTATTGCTGTTACTTCAGCCTGGAAGACTGTTGTCAGTGACCCCAGGTTCAAACTAATTGTCCTCCCTGAGTTCACATGGTAGATCCCAGCTCCTGTGCTGTTTTTCATTTTCGAACCGTCTGTATACCAGATTGATTCGTTTTGTTTTTCCCTATTTTTCCGGCTTTTGACCCTTTCTGGTATTTGAATATCAAAAGGTTTCCTGAAGTCGTGAATAATGGGCGTTCTATCCGATGGCATTCTTAGTACCGGATTTTGTTTTAATTTCTCTAATATCATTGTGTGGTGTCCTTTTCTCGAAAGTTCCCATCCAAATCCATTAGTAAACAACCTGTATGCCGCCGCCATAGCCTCTTTCTCCACCACAAGGTGTAGTGGAGGAAGACCTAGCAGTAGCTCCATTGCTGCTGTGGGCGTAGTTCTAAATGCCCCTGTTATTATTAGACAGGCTAGTCTTTGTACCTTGTCTAATTTTCTGTTAGATGTTATACTTTTAGTCTTGTGCCACCATATGACTGATGAGTAACCATAGTGTAAGCTAGTGCATCATACTTGGTTTAATCCCCCATGCGTTCCCTACCATCCGTCTACAGGCCCATAGTATTCTTACAGCTTTTTCTGTTGTTTTTCTATATGGCTGCAGAAGCTAAGCTTGTCATCAAGAGTGATTCCAAGATATTTAACCTCTTTTGCCATTTTTAGATGTTGTCCTCACATATAAAGCTCTTTCATTCCTTGAAGGTTCCTTTTTCTTGTGAATGCAACAACACAGGTTTGTGGACAATCCCTCTTTTAGGCACCATCAACCACCATCGACGATATTTAGTGCCCGCTGCGTCCTTTCGGATACAACAGTCCCAAATTTACCGTTTACTACGATGCTTGTATCGTCTGCAAATGCTTGCGTGTATAAGTTTTCTCTAACTCCCATAAGAGGTCATCAACCACCAAGGTCCACATAAGAGGAGATAACACTCCTCCCTGCGGGCATCCCTTGTTAACTGAGACCTCTCTTGTTGTGTTAAGGAGATTACTGGTAATGGTTCTATGATTAAGCATGAACTCTACCCACCTCGTAATGCAGTGGGCTACTCCACGCCTTTGCATAGATCCCAGTATTGAATTGTATGAAGCCGAGTCAAAGGCTCCTTCTATATCTAGGAAGACTCCTTGTGCTATTTCTTTGCTTTCCATAGCTTGTTCAGCCTTTTGAGTTAGCCTATGTATGGCTGCATCGCAAGACTTTCCAGATTGGTAGGCAAACTGGTATTGATGTATCGGTTTATCCCGTAGAACATCGTCCCGTATATATCTGTCGCTCAATTTCTCCAATGTTTTTAGGAGAAATGATGTTAGGCTGATTGGTCTGAAAGATTTGGTTTCCTCGTACGACGCTTTCCCGGGTTTGGGAATGAAGACCACTCTTGCACACCTCCAGCTTTGTGGAACATATCCGAGGGCTATGCTAGCTTGGAATAGTTTACACAGTGGTACATCCAGTACTTCCTGGCCCTTTTGTAGAAGTGCCGGGATTATACCATCAGGTCCAGCTGTTTTGTATGGTTGAAAGGAATTTATCGCACACACAAGTTTTGTTCTGTTTACTATTGAGTTTGCAAGAGACCAGTTTGTATTTGAGGCCCTAGAAATTAGTGCATCAGTACTCCTGTTCTCTTGGTCAAGAATAATCTCACATCCAGGAAAGTGTGACTTTAGTAGTAAATCTAAGGTCTCCTCCTCTGTTTTTGTGAGTTCTCCTTGTTGATTTTTCAGAGATCCCATGCATCCTTGCTTATCTCTCTGTAGAGTTTTCCTGAGTCTGGCACATTCTGGAAGGCTTTCAATGCCGTCCCAGAATTTCTTCCAGGAATTTTCTATGGCTTTCCTAATGGCATAGCCATATTCTCTCCGGTACGCCTTATAGGCTTCCCAGTTCCCCGACCTTTTAGACAGGTTGAAGAGTTTACGAACTTCTGCTCTTTTTTTGGAAAGGTCTCGATTCCACCATACAGCGTCTCGATCCTCTTTCCTAATTTTTAAAGGACATTTTTTTTTCAAACGTGTTGGTTAGGGTTCGTGTCAGAAACTCTGACATAAACTCAACTTCCACTGAATTCTTCGGTATCGGAGGACAGTCCTTCAGCACCTGTTTGAGTTCTTCCTTGAAAGCTCCCAGTTACAGGTCCTAGGATTACGATATGTCTTCTCACCCGAGGTTTTAGTACCCAGCTCAAACAGGATATGTCTATGGTCGGAAAGTGACGCTTCTTGTGAGACGTGCCACTTCCCCACCAATGAACATGCCCGTTGTGTACCTAGGGTTATATCAATTACCTCCATTCGCACAGATGTTACGAAGGTTGGTTCATTTCCAACGTTTGCAACTTCTAGTTTATTGGAAGCAATAAATTCCAGAAGAGCTTCTCCTCGGTTATTAATGTCAGTGCTCCCCCATACTATATGGTGAGCATTGGCATCACATCCTAGAAGAAGTTCGATTTTGTTTTTTTCATAATGACTAACCAGTTCTCTCACCTCCTTGGTGGGGGGGAGCCCAGGTTGGTCATATAGTAGATATACGGATCCAACAATCAGATTAGTTCCTCCGTCTAGCTTTAGGGATATTGTCGCTAGGTCATTTGTACAAAATTCCCATAGTGCAAACACCTTCAAGCTTTTATTGGTATATAATAATCATAAAAAAAAAATAAATTAATAATAAAAAAATTAAGTAAAATATGTTATTATAATAACGGAAAAAAATAAATATAGAATAATAATATTCAATACATTTATGGTATCAAAAGTGTTTATTACAAAGCAAATAGAATACATAAAAATAATATTATAAAATTCGTAATTATTATTCAAAATCTGAATCATCTGAAGCTACTACATTAAGATCTTCAGACTCTAATGATTCTTCTTCATTTACATTTTCCGTCATTTGCACGATGTCGTTTATTTTCAAAGGTGTTTGGTCCCCAACAAATCCAATCGGTTTTAAATAATTATTTTCTAAAAGCCAACCGCAGTTTTCAGGGCACAATTTTATACAGTCTGAATCGGTTGCATGAAGCCACATAGAATTGACATATATAGTTCTCAAAATTTTTTGCATTAAAGAAGACCAGCACGGTGGCATAATGTCGTAATTTTTCACTTTTTTAAAAAAAATTTCATTGTCTTCTTTTGCAGAGTAACTGTTTTGGAAAATGCGATATTATCAAAATCAAAAAGAGATTTTTTTGAACCACATACAAAACACTTTTTATTCATGTTTTACTATTTTTTTAATTTCCCAATTACAAATAATGCTCAGTCGTGTTGTCACAAAATAATTTTCAACAACAATTAAGCACTGTCTCTGTCAATCGCATCTAAAACGGACATGTCGCGCGTAATTGCTATATTGTGTCCTTTTTTATCACACAGACTTCGCACGTTTTACTTTCTCTCTCGCACATATTTAATTGCTCCGATTTTAAAACTTTAAAGCATGGCAAGAGTATTTCATGAACAGTTTTTTGTAGGCAAGCCTATACGATTATTTTCGTAAATGAATTATCTCTCTTCTGATATAAATTTTTA
The DNA here is from genome assembly GCA_927349885.1 of Psylliodes chrysocephalus. Taxonomy (NCBI): domain Eukaryota; kingdom Metazoa; phylum Arthropoda; class Insecta; order Coleoptera; family Chrysomelidae; genus Psylliodes; species Psylliodes chrysocephalus. Next base: position 52,762,367 of record OV651819.1, read on the forward strand.
TTGGTTGACATATGGGTGTAGTTACCTATATTGACTAACCTGTTTATACCTGCTTGCCATGAATTAAGTAGACAAGCCTACCGAGGCATATTCTCCATGTTAAAATTAAATTTGTTCGGTTATCAGAAAAGTGAAGGTTATAAAAAAATTGAAAAAAAAATTATTTAATTAAAAATAGCCATGAATACTTTTCGAATGGCAAGTTTCCATAGGAGTGTTAATAAATCAATAAAATTTCATAAAAAATATGCCTCATCTGGTTATCAGATGGGTGAAGGTCGACCTCCCACGGTCTCTTAGACTATTACGGGGAAACATTTTCTTCTGCGGAAAGGTGGCAAATTATATCGATTGTTCCATTAAAAAAAAAAAAAAAAAATACGCAGATATTTGATATATGTTAAAAATTTAGATATTGTGAACTTTCTGTTGGAACAAACCTAATAAAAATCGGAACGGCACAACCTATAAAAATTAGTGATGGGTCGCTTGGAAAAGTCCACGGACAAGTCTGAAAAGTTGACTAGTCCAAACACACTTTTCGAAAGTGGAAAAGTGTATTGCGCATGCGCATAATTAAATTAACTAATTCGTCTGAATTGCTTACAAATAAAGGCAAAATATAATATAAAAAAGAAGAAACGACCAATATTTACTGACTTTTATAATGTTTTAACGATGTTTTCGAATTTTCGTGTCATATCTTATTAAAATAAACTCGTGAAAAATTACCAAAAGATCCAAAGGTTGGAAGTATTTTACAAATGATTTGCCTAAAAAAACGAAAATGCAAATGCATATATTATTCCCAAAATGTTTTTGAAAAAACATTCAGGATCGAGATTTAATTGCGTGTCTTCTATGCTCAAGGTCGACTACTTTTCATTGTGACTTTTCATTACTTTTCCGGACATGTCCGTCGGAATAGTCCAAAAATTACTTTTCATGAAAAGTCCCATCTCTAATAAAAATACAATGAGTGTTTTTGAGAAACTTACCTTGTGAACCTGTTTTTATGTATATTCGTTTTTCTTCTTTTTTACACTTTCTTATTACAAATGGCAGTTAATGGGCCATATTGTAACACATTAGTCGAACTCCAATCGCACTCGATTTAAATCCAACGGATTATTTAGTAAATAAAATACATCATTTCAAACAGATAGTTTATTCATATCTCCAACGTGATTTAATACAAAATTATTAATTACTGATATGGTAATTCCTCTATAGGGTATTAATATTACAAGGACTGTTAATATAAGAAAATTAAAATTGGTTTACAATGGTTTATAAATGCATAAATAAAGATTTGAACTTAGCAATTAAATAGTACGTAAAGATAAAAATAAAAACTCTTTTAAATAAAAAAAATGAGGAAAGAAAATCGGAATGTTCAGTTTACAAAAACTACGACTATGGCCTCGAAGAAGAAGGAACTATTCACTTTTTTTACCTAAGATGAAAAGATGTGCAAAAAAATAGATCGAACAAAAAACTGTTTTTTTATATATAATAACAATTTAAAATTTAAACAAGAACGAAATAAAGATTAAAAATCGCTAAAAATTGCAGAGGATGATAATATAATTAATATCATTCAATATGTTTAAAATAAATCTATAAACAAATTACTTCAATAAGCTATATATTCCCAAATCAGCCTGTCATTTGGAGAAACTTATGAATTTTTTTGTTAAATTTTAATAGAAATTGTAAGTCGTTTGAGTTTAAAAATGACTTTATCCCAACTGCTTTATCATGTTTTTTCATCCATGTTATTTAGAAACGCCAAAAACGAAACATTTTTTAATAGTTATTTAGAAACATCAGAAACGTTTTTAAGCATCGAATTCAGGAACGTCAACAAAGTGACGGTTTTCACCAACGGTATTTAGAAACGACAAACATGTGACGTTTTCACCGTCAGTATTTAGAAACGTCGAAAACATGACGTTTACCACCAATTGTTTTCTTTAAACGTCAAAATTCCCTACTATTTTCACTTACAATTCAAATCTTTAAATATTTAAAGATTTTCCTTACCTTTACCTAGCCCAAAATCAAAGATAAATGATATCTTAAATGGTTACAAAATTGAATTTGCTGAATTAAACCTAATGACAAAAAAGCCTAAATCACCCTCTATATTAAAGCACTTTTTCAAGTCATCTTAAATGTTAAAATGTTAATGGATTGTCCTTATTTAATTTTTTTAGGTTACCGATTTTTTTTTGTTTGATAAAATTTTCTTAATACTTTAATCGGAATGTTTTTGATGTATATACGTCTAATAAGCGAAACCTGCATCATTGATGGTAAGGAATATTTTTTGGACAGAATTTACGTATGCCGCCGATCTCAGGTCCATTCCCAAACCGTATTTTTCCGCGGTGTCCTTAATAGCCTGCAATAGAATTTTACATTTTTCAGATTTTTTAAAATAATGTGGCCCAAGTTTTTAGTACTGCTTTTTTGGTAACAAAATTAATAATATTAAACGTATATAGGAGTCCTTAATTCGAACATTTTACGTCAAGATACCATGTAATCAAATCGGAAAGAAAAATAAAATGGGAACACCAAGTATAATGATCAAAGAAAATAGATCAACAGAGAGGCAAAAGAAAAAATTATTAAATGTACATTGACAAAGAAGACCAAAATAAATTGACCTTTTTCTGGCCCCATGGGACAATGAAATGGATTCGTCCCAAAAAGAAGAAATAAGACCAAAAATGGACTCACAACTATTCTAGGAGTCGGAAATCTACTGTGCGAGGTATAATTTGAAAGTAAATTCTAAGGGATAGTTGAATAATTACATCCAGGAAAAAAGTATGAAATATTACATTTCTTGGGAGGATAATGTCTTAAAGGAAGAGTAGCTAACAATAACAGTCACCAGAGAAAAATGGAATATCAACAGGCAATAGATATGAGATATGACCTGCTCAGACTGAAAATGAAAGCAAAAACAAAGGAAAAATTAGTGTGCAATGTAGAAAAACGTAACAAAATAGTTTGGAGAAAGCTCAAACCAATCATTCAGAAGGATTCTAAATATGGACAAAATAGCTTCAATTACTTAAAACATCCATTATGAGTTGAAATACTAAGAGTAAGACAAAGAATATGTCAAAAGTAGCTAAAAAACAAACAGGGAAAGAATATAGGAAAGTTAGGTATCTTACGACCAAAATACTAACAGAATGAAACTCTTATATTAAAGAGTTTGGTGGGGAAGAAAATTAGCAAAGAAGAAGGAATCAAGATCTGTTAAAAAAGAGATAGAAGAAAGCAAATGTGTTAACATAGAAATAATATTGAGTCTATCGGGTATAATAAACAAGCTGAAAGGCAGAGCTAAATTTATAAAAAAATGTATTCGTATTTTTTGAGGAAATTGATAGAAAAAATTGATTATTTTTTATGAAAGGGAAAATATTTAGAAAATAATTTTACAAAATAATATTGTATTGATTTGTAAATGCCTCCAAAAAAATATGTTTAAATTAGTTATACTGCTTGTACTGTGAGTTTTACACAGAATTAAATTACAATGAACGCGCATGTATATTTTTGAAAAATAAGAACGTAAAGGTAATCGTCTCTCAAAAACACTCATTTTTCTAAATCCAACAGACTAAAATAAAATAACTATTAGTAATAAACTAATCTAATCAAACATTTTGTTAATTGTTTAGGCAACAAAAATAAAAAAAAAAGTAATTCAAAAGCATGCAAAACTCACAATATTAGTAGTGATTTGTCAACACAAACAAATACAACACGAAAAACTTAAGCCATTTTCAAAATACACAAAATAAATGCCAGTTTAATAACACAAACACAACCCCTCGAAATGGGACATTTTCGCAGGTTTAAATCATATCAAATAATATAAAATGAAATACAGGGTGATTCAATAAACAAAATACCAAAATAATGTTAAATCAAAGAGAGATCATAAGAGATCTATAATATAACTTGGAAAGTCGATTTTTTGACAAGGACTTTGCTCAAATTTAATCATTATTTTTGGAATACAATAAAATGAATTATATGGAGATACCATAAGAGATCTAGATTGCACATTTTAGCTAAAAAGTCAATTTTTTGACAAGGATTTTGCTCAGATTTAATCATTATTTTTAGAATAGAACATACAGGGTGTTCCATTTGAAATACGTTACATGTGAGGGTCATAAGATATTTGGAATGAACATTATAGTTGGAAAGTCGATTTTTTGACAAGGATTTTGCTTAGATATAATCATTATTTTTGAACCAAATAATATGGGAGGATCATAAGAGATCTTGAATGTACATTTTAGCTGAAAAATAGATTGTTTTGACAAGGAGTTTGCTGATTTAATTATTATTTTGGGAATATGATATACCCATTTAAATTGAATTATATGGGGGAGATCATCTAGAATGAATTTACCTGGAAAGTCGATTATTTGAGAAGGATTTTATGGAATTAATTATTATTTTTGGAATAGAAATACAGTACCCCATTTAAACTAAATTATATGGGGGATCATAAGTGATCTAGAATGCATATTTTAGCTGGAAAGTCGATTTTTTGATAAATGTTTTTCCCAGATTTAATCATTATTTTTTTAATACGTCCCATTTAAAGTGAATAATAAAGCTAAAAATCCAATTTTTGACAAGGAGTTTGCTCAGATTTAATAATTATTCTTGGAATGCGGTCCCATTTAAAGTGAACTACATAGGATTTCGGAAAAGGAAAATAGAAAATTAACTAGTTTGAGAAGGCAACCTAATACATTTTATAAAAATATATAAGAGTGTATGTATTTTTTTATACATACTTTAGGTCAAGTAATGTTTGAAACAGAACAATATTTTTGCATTTAAAAAAATGTAAAACCAAAACTGATGATAATAATTATTCAGATTTTAAATCCTGTAGTGTAGCTAATTTTGCGTGAAACTTCAAACTAGAGAAAAATGCGAAATGTAAATAATATTCTATAATTAATATTGACTAAAGTGGCAGCATCAGAAATAAAATGATTTAGTTGGAACGCATCTCAAAAAAAGATAGTCTAATATTCTAAACCAATAATTATTATGAAATGATAAGTAAATGAAAAAAGCAGCATTAAAAAAATAAGAAATCTGACTTACCTTGGCGGATCTTTCCATCGTGAAACTGAGACCAGAATGTACGATGTCTTTTTCTGAAGCACCAGCGATTTTCTTGGTGAACGATTGTGATGGCAAAATGGGGATAGACCCTACGTCCGTGAACTTTCTTTCCAGAGATTCTTGAACGGATTCTGCACAAAAAATTATATTCATGTATTTTATTTAATTATACAGGTTAACTGAGGATGGATGCCACTGAGGTTCTTCCAAATAACCTATATTTAATGCGTCTTTCGTGCCGTAATATCAAAATATCAGACGTTTTATTAGTTTTGTCTTTATCGACTCATAATTTACCAATCACCCTACATGCCACTTTCAAAAAGTTGTAGTTAAACAACAGCCTTCAATTCTAAGAAAAATTTATAAAGGTGTGCCCCAAGGATCGGTCTTGGGACCCTTGTCGTTTTTAATTTACACTTTCGATATAGAACTAAATGTAGGGTCGAATAGTTTGAATTTTTGCTGATAATACCCAAATTATACATTGCTTTAAGCCGCAAGATGTGCTTAGAGTTAAGAATAGAATGAACTAAGATATTTTCAACATAAATGTGTACCTAATCAATTTTGGAAATATGAAATGAATAATACCTAAATTCCCCCTACGAAATTATGAAAAATATACCACCATATCCCCAAAGTGGAAAAAACCAAAGAAAAAATTGAAAAAGCTGAGAACTAAAGAAAAAAAATGAGTGCATCGACCTAGGATCGAACCTAGAACCTTCGGACTGTAGCTGTTCATGTTCAAATCGGCTGAGCTATTAAAACACAAGCAACTGTTCTCACATGTTTATATAATAAAAATAACAATAATAATAATAGGAGGAGGTGGGTGGCTCAGTGGAAGAGTCTCTGCCTGTGGATCCAAGGGTCCCAGGTTCGAATCCCACAGTTGGCCGAGATTTTTGTAATTAATTTATTTAAAATTAATTCTGATGCCTTGGTAGGATTCCCCACTTGACCATTCACTGTTGGGTTCTAATTTGTTAATTAGAACCCTTGTGCTGTTCCTAAAGTGGTGCTGGGAAACAGTAACAAAGCCTACACAGAACACGAGGCTAATAACCTTAGTAGTTGATGCCGATGACTCCAAAATAAAAAAAATAATACTCTTCCTAATTCACCCCCTTACGAATGAATTTCAACCCCTGAAGTCGACTATTATTATTATTATTATTATTATTATTATTATTATTATTATTATTATTATTATTTGCCGTGGCGCTCCGGGACGACTTAGAGATGATTGATGGTGCCATTTGACTTACAGGTAAAAGTAAAACCCGGAAAACCTCACCCACCATCATCAAGAGGGTTATGCATAGCGTATTTAAACAAACTAATTATAAAAAAAAATATCTATATTTATTTGACCCAAATACATTAAATATTTAATCTTTGTATAATTTGTCAATATTGAACGATTCTTATTATATAATTGTGTAATTTTACCATGCGCCAAATGTGATAAGAAGCTTTTTAAAAATAAATTTAGGAAAACAAAATATTTCTTTTAAAAAGATAAGGTTATCATTTTTGCATAAAAGATAATAATCGTCTGTATATTTAAGTAGATTCTTAAGGTTGATTTTTTTTTAAATGGATTTAAAAACATTATTTAGATAGATAAGTAATGCTTGAGTTTCCAAGAGTTCATTGTATAAATGAGAACATGTTTTGATAAAAAAATTATTTTTGAGGTGTTTTGATAAAAAAATTATAGAAGAAATATGATTTTAACATTTAATAAAAACATTTTACACACAAAAAACAATAAATGTTATACATTGTTACAAACAAATTCTAATCATTTAACAGAAATAAGTTCCCGGTTTACTTTTCTGCTGGCCGAGGAGCAAAAAGTTCAAAACATACACATATAATCATGAGTAGAAGATTCGTAACGCCAACTTTCCCACAGGTGTCCGAATAGTTAAATCACCTGATATCACGCCATGAAGCATTCATTGGTCTAATCCTAAAAAATCGCTTCACCAGAAAGAATCAATGAGATTAAGAAATTTTGTTTAAATTTATTCCTATTATCTTTCAACTAGCTCACTTCGGTATGAGTTTAAAGATTGCCGTAGTGTGCAAAAATATATCCCGAGACAAGGATAATTTTAAAAATGTCTGCTTTTGGCATTTTTATTAAATTTTATGATGCTGTCTAATTTTATGTTAATTTTTTTCAAACTATGGGACAAACGTTGTCCCGCTTTATTATACTCGCGAAACACGGGACAAATCATTCAAAATGCGGAACAGTTGGCAACTCTACTTCAAAAATGAATCAACATCGACAAACTGGAACGAAAATTAGTTAAATACTTACGTAAAAGATGGTAGTTGGAGTCCTTTTCGTATTTGAAAGTCAATCTACCGTAGGAGACGTGATTGATGTTTTTCAACCATTCGAAGAACGAAACTGTCACACCACCGGCGTTGACGTACAAATCTGGGATGACTAATACGTTCTTCTTGAGCAGGATTTGGTCTGCGGCTGGGGTTAGGGGTCCGTTGGCAGCTTCGGCGATTATCTGCAAGTATATACGTTTATATACAATGAGCTTGGAAACGACATTTGGATTATTTTTGTATAAAAAGGGACAGTTTCCAACTTAAATTTAGCAATTTAGTTAGTTTCTCTAGCATTTATAGTTACTTCACAATTAATTATCAAATTACGAATAAATAGGCCACGCCCCTCGTTTTTCCTGTAGCGGCGAGGCCGGTACGCTACGCGATCGGCGCCGACTGGCTGCTAGAGAGTTAGGTTTATGTAGTAAATATTATTACGCCTCTGCTGTTGTTTGTGTTTTACGAAATGTCTGCTCAAAATATCCGGTATAAGGGTCCTTTTCAATAACTTTTTAATTTGGGTGATCTTAACGATTACACCTACATCTCTCAAGATATTTAGCAAAATTTTTGCAAAGATTTATAGTTTGGTACCTAGCCGACTATGACAAAAACAAAAATTCACAAATAGTTCATGTCTTATACATTTTTTTGTTTTTTAAACATGCAATTTCATACCTCCGTCACGCGTCACGATTGCTATTTCCTATGTTTGTACCTTTGTCATTTAATATACATGCAATATATAATGTATGTCGCTATTTTTCATAATCTGCTATATTACAACTGTCAATATAATGATAAAATGCAACAAAAAATCGACTATACATGTTACTAAATCTTGAATATTGGTTGTCATGCTGCGTGTACCCGATCTCCCTCACTCCAATTTTAAGTTAAAAAACTGACCATCAGGTGGCGGTATCTGCGAATAAAATAAGTCTGATTTTGTTGCTGGGTCTCAGTGCATTCATGTCAAGCAGTAATTGTGGAGGCAGTAGTATTTTATTGTACGATTCTTCAATAGAACAGGTAAAATTTTGGGACGGAAATATTAATTAATTTAAACAGTTTCATTTCAAAAAATTAGAATGATACTGTTATATTTATCGTTTATCTGCTCAAAATGAATTTCAAACAGTGATCGATAGTAAAAAAGATTTTCTTTCAGTTAATACGGAGGAAAACTCTTCGGTGTGCATTTCCCTGAAAATTAGTTCAGATGATGTAACGCTAACAATTAGCACAAAGAAAGATAATGAAAGCGAAGAAAAAATAGCTTCATTAAATGTTAAAAGACATAAAGGAGAGTGCATTAGAAAAACAAGTAAAAGATAAAAAGTTGAACAAAAATACTGTAATGTGAACCATTTAATTATTGAGTCATGCTCTAATCTTCCAAGTCCCTCTCTGTCTTAGAGGCCTTAGAGGCCCAACTTGTTCGATTATCATACATAATTAAACCCCTTAAGACCAAACATATGTGACGAGTATGGCGGAAGCGCTTTTCGAGTATATTCCAGAATCAACGTGATACTATTTCTAGTATTGGTGAGAATTGGTGAAAATTCTAGTACCTTCACCAATATTTTAAATGCGTATATTGTAATGATTATTTACTATCACTACTTAACCTTAGCATTATGCTTATCAGCTAGCCTTTGGTATCCGTCTCATAAATCACTATTCATTTGAGCAGGAGCTTTTCTTCCTCTCGGGGGTGGTTCAGGTAAATATTACAATACCAATATTAATATATGCTATTTATTTATTTTTTTTATTTGAATTTTATTTAAATTTTATTTACATTTTATTTAAATTTTATTTAAATTTTATTTAAATTTTATTTAAATTTTATTTAAATTTCATTTAAATTTTATTTAAATTTTATTTAAATTTTATTTAAATTTTATTTAAATTTTATTTAAATTTTATTTATATTTTATTTAAATTTTATTTAAATTTTATTTATATTTTATTTATATTTTATTTAAATTTTATTTAAATTTTATTTAAATTTTATTTAAATTTTATTTAAATTTTATTTAAATTTTATTTAAATTTTATTTAAATTTTATTTAAATTTTATTTAAATTTTATTTAAATTTTATTTAAATTTTATTTAAATTTTATTTAAATTTTATTTAAATTTTATTTAAATTTTATTTAAATTTTATTTAAATTTTATTTAAATTTTATTTAAATTTTATTTAAATTTTATTTAAATTTTATTTAAATTTTATTTAAATTTTATTTAAATTTTATTTAAATTTTATTTAAATTTTATTTAAATTTTATTTAAATTTTATTTAAATTTTATTTAAATTTTATTTAAATTTTATTTAAATTTTATTTAAATTTTATTTAAATTTTATTTAAATTTTATATAAATTTTATTTAAATTTTATTTAAATTTTATTTAAATTTTATTTAAATTTTATTTAAATTTTATTTAAATTTTATTTAAATTTTATTTAAATTTTATTCAAATTTTATTTAAATTTTATTTAAATTTTATTTAAATTTTATTTAAATTTTATTTAAATTTTATTTAAATTTTATTTAAATTTTATTTAAATTTTATTTAAATTTTATTTAAATTTTATTTAAATTTTATTTAAATTTTATTTAAATTTTATTTAAATTTTATTTAAATTTTATTTAAATTTTATTTAAATTTTATCTAAATTTTATTTAAATTTTATTTAAATTTTATTTAAATTTTATTTAAATTTTATTTAAATTTTATTTAAATTTTATTTAAATTTTATTTAAATTTTATTTAAATTTTATTTAAATTTTATTTAAATTTTATTTAAATTTTATTTAAATTTTATTTAAATTTTATTTAAATTTTATTTAAATTTTATTTAAATTTTATTTAAATTTTATTTAAATTTTATTTAAATTTTATTTAAATTTTATTTAAATTTTATTTAAATTTTATTTAAATTTTATTTAAATTTTATTTAAATTTTATTTAAATTTTATTTAAATTTTATTTAAATTTTATTTAAATTTTATTTAAATTTTATTTAAATTTTATTTAAATTTTATTTAAATTTTATTTAAATTTTATTTAAATTTTATTTAAATTTTATTTAAATTTTATTTAAATTTTATTTAAATTTTATTTAAATTTTATTTAAATTTTATTTAAATTTTATTTAAATTTTATTTAAATTTTATTTAAATATAATTTAAATTTTATTTAAATTTTATTTAAATTTTATTTAAATTTTATTTAAATTTTATTTAAATTTTATTTAAATTTTATTTAAATTTTATTTAAATTTTATTTAAATTTGAAATATTAGTGGAGGAACACGGAGTCAGTATATGAGCCTATGTGAAGATAAATAGTGAACAATTTAGTGACTTCGAAATATATATAAATTAGAATAGTGTTATAAAATAAATAAGTGTTTAAATAAATTATTTACAAATAAACTGTTGTTTAAAATAAACAAACATCACAATACCTTCAAAATTAAGTTAGGTACGTGACATCACTAACAAAGCAATATCCAAGTTAAAATCAGATAACTTAGCGAAAGCCAAATTTTGAAGAAATATTGCCATCGACATCTAAAACCACAGAATCTAATTTTAAAATTATTAATTTCTATACTTTTCATATTTCCGACACATTATCATATTTCCGTCCCCTCATGTTTTAGTGAAATTGTAATTCTACTAAGGCACTTGGAGTTAAAATTTTTCAATTTAACGTACTATTTTAGAGTTTTTTAACTGATTTATGCAATTTCTTTAGATTTTTTTTACAAAAAAAAGAAAAATTCCATCTTTTTTATCTTTTTTTTAATAAATTTGCAAATTTTTTCTCACTACATTTACTTAGATTGTAGTAGCACATTTTGTTGATGTATTTTTAAAAGATGATGGTACTTTAGAAAAACATTACAACAATAATAATTTAAACGTTATCTAATTTTTTTTGTAGTTTTGTATGTGTGACGGAAATCTTATAAAATATAAGACATACATAGACAAATTTCTACAGAAAAAAAAGTATATGAATATTTTCAATAACCACTTCTCAAACCAAGTATTTCAAGCGTGTAACAATATAAAAAGGATGATATTAAACTGATAACTTAAGGTGAGATTTTCAAAATCACTTATAGTGCAAATTAAAAGGTTATTAAAAAGGACCCATAAATATTCTATTGTGCCGAAATATCAAATACGATAATAACTACACCAAAAGGAGAAGCAATAAGGAAACAGTGGTGTAATGCAATGAAGAGAGACAATAAAATTAATAAAGTTCTTTTGAGTACACGTAATCGGTTTTGTTGTGAAGATCATTGTGAGGTAAGTTAATTTTAAATTAAGTTACCTATTACTATAGTAGTATTTTTAGTCGGAACTATTTGACAACAACGTTAACACTCCAATTTAAAGGGACGAGGTCATGGATGGTGATATTATGAATGTAGTTTCTCATCTTGGTAATATTTGCCCATGTTTTAATTAGTTAAGAACATAACAGATAACAACTTAAGATTAGATTTACACGATTAAAGATTTTCGGATTAAAATATTTGTTTTACTCACCCTTGCTTTCACTTTGTCTGCATTATCTTTCGTAATGACCTTTTCTGTAGCGGCTGGAACTAAGATATCACATTGGTGGTATAGAAGATCGCCTTCGTAGGCTTGGGCACCAGCGAAGCCGTTGATGGTACCAGCGGTGACACGGTGATCTTCAAGTTCCTATAAAAATAATAAATCTCCCATTATTGATGTTAAATTAGTATTATGTTATCTTTTACTATCGATTTTTACTAACCTTGGGATCCATACCATTCTCATTGAAGATGGAACCATCGAACTCGATGACACCAATAATTTTAGCACCGGCCCTGTGAAGGTACCTCATGGTGTGCAGACCGACATTACCGAAACCTTGGATGATTACTGTTTTGCCTCTTAAACCGGTGGTCAAACCGCACATCTTCATATAGCTCTCCTCGTTGATGAAGTTTTCGATACCTAGCTTATAAATACATACTTCAAAAAAAATCTAATTTAAATTTTTGCGACATACCGTGGAAAACACCACGACCTGTTGCAGATACACGTCCGTGAATACCACCTTGGTTAATTGGTTTTCCGGTGGTACACGCGTGGTTGTTGATGTCTTGGTAACCGATAGTTTTGGCGTAGGTGTCTGCTAACCAGGACATTTCCCTTTCACCGGTACCCATGTCTGGGGCAGGTACGTCGATACTGGGTCCTAAATAGAGGGAAAATGTGTAAATAAATGCAATAATTAATATTATTTGTTGATTGGAAATTATGACGATAAAGCGAATCTATTTGTGAGCTTTCTCTGCTCCGTCTTTCAACCTAATGCAAGAGAAGTTAATACCGAAGAAGAAAAACTAATTCAAGATATCCTAGATGCGCCTTATTGGACTGGTCTTCGAATCAAAAAAAAAAAAAAATGACTAGCAAAAGTCTAACAAACCATACAAAATGCTAACATTAAGAAACTATTTAATGGCTGGCATGAAAACTGCAAACCTCGAAAATATCATCAAACTTCTGCTCGGTCATTACAGACGTTGGCGACTGGGCAGAGGAATAATACAACCCATTCTACGATTGGCGCCAAACACATTGTAGAGGATGACAAAATTGGATGGGCAATATCTAGCTTCTCTCCATTTAAATCGCCAGGACCTGACGATATCTATAAAGCCCTACTTCAGTGGTAAAAGTAGTCTTTATACCCATACCTGGAAAGATGGATAATATTGTCCCAAAAACATACCGACCAATTGGCCTGTCATTGTTTTCCATGAAGACATTGGAAAGGCTATGGCGAAAGGTACATAAGTGATGTCCAAATCAACATGCATACACCCCAGACAGATCTACTGATTCAGCCATTCACCTAGTTGCTGGCCGGATAGAGATCCCTGAACAATAAAGAGTCCGTCTTGGGTATTTTCATATACATAGAAGGTGCTTTTGATACAACGACCTTTCCCAAGTTAATACACTCACTAAACAACAGGAATGTTCCACAGATGGTTAGAGGGTGGATACATAACATCCTCTCGAAGCGAGCACTAAACATAAGTGTAGATGTAAATATACTAAGTGACATAGAAAACAGAACACCCAGTATTAATGAATTTATTACAAATAATTTCTAGGAATATGTTTGTTTAAGTTAGAATAAAAAACAATCAGTTTTTCAGCCATATCGATAGAGTGGTTTTTGTGTTATCGTCCTGTTCTCACAAAAAGTAAGACGCGATAATTGTGTTTTGTAGCTACAATTCGCATTTGAACGTCGTACAATACTTTGTGAAGAGCTTTTTTGATTTGTTTATCATGCCTAGAGTTAGAAGACGAGAAAATTTTCTACAGCTTAGCGAGTTTGATAGGGGGCGAATAGTGGGCTTACGCGAGGCTGGTTTGTCCTTCAGAGAAATAGCCACGAGGATGCACAGAAGTGTAAATACGGTGGTGGTTTGTTGTCGGGTATGGAATCAAGAAGGCCGTACACGAAAAGCTAGAGGTACAGGACGTGTCAGAAGAACGGCCCCACTCCAAGATCGCCGCCTTAGGCTTTTGGCTCTACGGGACCGCTTCACGTCCACAAGGTCAATTGCTGACCAATGGTTTGCAGGACATGGCAGGCCAATAACAATGCGAACTGTTTATCGCCGTATCAGAAGTTTGTCCTACCTCTCACTCCTAGGCACCGAAGTGATCGACTGGCTTGGTGCAGAGAACGGCTGAACTGGGACCATGAATGGAATACCATTGTCTTTAGTGATGAATCCAGATTCTGTTTGGGCATGCATGATGGACGTGCAAGGGTGAGAAGGCGGCGTGGTGAAAGACGAGATCCTCAATTTTTCGTGGAAAGGCATGTGCACCACACTGTCGGTATTATGGTATGGGGGGCCATTACTTATGGAAGTAGGTCACCTTTGGTATTCATCAGAGGCAACATGACCGCCGTGCGTTACATCCAGGAGGTGGTGGAACCACATGTTCTGCCTTATATTCGGACGCTCCCCAACCCACTTTTCCAACAAGATAATGCACGACCACATGTAGACAGAATTACGTAGGCCCATTTTGAAGAAAATCAAGTCGATTTGTTGCCTTGGCCCCCTAGATCTCCCGATCTTTCACACATAGAACACGTCTGGGACATTATGGGAAAAAGATTACTCCATTTACCCCATCCTCCTCAGACTCTAGCGGCACTTCAGCATGAGGTACAAGTTGCCTGGGATGAGATACCTCAAGAGGAAATCGACCATCTTATTAGGAGTATGCCCCGACGTGTTTCTGAGTGCATAAGACATCGTGGAGGACCAACACACTATTAATTTTTTACTTTTTTCCAACGGTTGGATTTTTCTTACATTTTGATCAATTACTTAACTAACCCAAAGACACATGTATACTAAAAATTATTGTAATAAATTCATTAATACTGGGTGTTCTGTTTTCTATGTCACTTAGTATATTTATTTTATTTATTAACATTTTTTTTTAATATACATTTATATACAATTACTTTACAATTAGTTAGCGTCTCATAAAATGGCTACCACTCTAGGCATGGTTGCCTGTCCTGTGTGAAGCAATTTTATGAGGCACACTGTTTACAGTATTTAAGGGTATGTAGTGTTTTACATCTATTTTTCATGTATAAAGACATTTTGAATTGTGATTTTTTCAGAGAGGTAATGATGGCAGCTTCGGTGGGGGGGTGAGAATCAGTTATTAATTTAGGGTTACATTATCTTAAATACATTTTAACAGCTGTTATTATCATGAGAACATCAGAAATATATAAGGATGATTGAGTATATACTTTTTTACTTCTATTTTGTATGTTTTATATATTTTTATTTCTTTTATATTTTATATTTCTTTATTTACATTAAATAATTTCGGCCCAAAGAAAAGGAGTTCTGAGTAACAGTTTTTTTAAATAAATCTGTTGTTACATTTAGATTCAGTTTAGAACGTGTTTCATTTATGTTTTGTTGAGGGCATTTAATTTGTTGGTCAAACATTCTTAGGAGACATTGGTAAATATAACTTGACCTAATATTTAAAAGATTAGTTTCTTGATATAAGTTTTGTGTGGAATAAAGCCTCTCTTTTTTAAAAATTATTTTTAGTATTATATTTTGTGATATTTGCAGTGGATTGAGTGTTGTTTTGAATGTTGCGCCCCAGGCAGTAATGCAATACCTAATAATTGATTCAACCAGAGAGTTGTACACTATAATTATTTTTTTTTTAGTTAATATATCACGTATTTCATAGAATTTGTGCATCAAAATTCGGATTCTTTTCGTTACATATCCAATATGCTCAGACCATCTTAAATTTTGATCTATTATGACTCCAAGGTATTTTAGTGAATTTGTTTTTTGTATAGATTGACAGTTACAATCTTTTTCTTTATTACACTGTGATTTGTGGAATTTAATAATTAAGTTGTTTGGTTGATCTACTACTGTTGGGGAAAACGTAATATATTTAGTTTTATTAACATTAAGTGATAGCTTATTATTATTTAGCCAGTTATGGATTTTATTCAAGTTAGTTTCCACTATTTTTTGGGCTTTTTCCCATGTTGTTTCAGTAAATATTAGTGCTGTATCATCGGCGTAACAAACTATATGACCTTTAAAATTGTTAATTTTGGTTATATTATTTATATATACAAGAAATAGTATTGGTCCTAATATGGTCCCCTGCGGTACTCCAGTTAGAACATTACAATCGGAACTTATTACATTGCCAATTTTAACTCTTTGTATTCTATCAGTCAAGTAGTTTTATAAGAGTCTTGATTGCGAGGAGATGTCCACAGGGAGGGGCGCAATCACCTCTATTGTGGAACATGGTCCTCGACACCCTTATCAGCCGCCTCAATAATGATATTCACTACACAATAGCGTATGAAGACCTGGTCATTCTGCAAACGGAATTTTAAAAAAGAAAGAATACAAGTAGCTCTCAAATTTATAGAACAAGGACCATTCTTTGTCTATCAATCCCAAGAAGCCAGAAATGGTCCTTTTCATAAGGAAAATTATGAAAATGGAATTAAAACCTCCAGAACTCCTAAACACAAAACTAAACTTTGCAACAGAAATGTTGTATCTAGGTCTCACCTTTGACAGAAAGTTAATATAAAACTCATACTTAGAAAATAGAGTAAAAAAAGAATATATTGTTTAATAACAATGCCGTCGAACCGTGTGGCGAATCTATATTAAGCCCTAAGAAACATTTTTTGAAGAAACCAATTGAGTATTTCGTAGCTTGGAAAGAAGATGGAAGGTTTGTAACTTCAGTCTTATTTTTCACGATTTTTCTTTCAGGAAGGATTTTTCAATTTTTTTTTGTAATTATTAAATTAACAATATAATTCAATTTATTAGTTAATATTAATAATATGATTAATTTTACCATTATACTCTACTTGACAAATAACAACTAGCAACAAAAGTAGAGTGCTTTTTGCATAAACGAAATGATGAAATATTGAAGATAAAACACCTTTTTATTCAGTATCAGTATTGCTATTTAAGAAACATTTACAGCATTATTATATCGCTGATAGAAACACATTTTTATCTCATGCATGTTTATGAATTACCATCATAACACATATAAGTGGGAATAAGTTTTACTGCACTAAATAAGAAGTTAAGTATTCAATATGAGTACTCACTTTAGATTAGGCATCAAAATTGAAAAATAATGTTTGAAATGTTTTAATTGTACAATTAATCTTAGGTTATCTATATTTTATTTATTTATCTGTGGTTATCTATGTTTATTTTATAGGGGTAACCCCATTACAAATACAAATGCATATAAAATAATATAAAACACAGACATAATTTAAAAGAAAAAAAATATATAATGTATACGTTAAATAATATGAAGAGCAATTCTGTAAATTTATGTTAAATTTTATGTTGAGAGTTTTAATTTTATTTCCAAATTAATTTCAAAAATTGGTAAAAGCTAAAACGCTAAGATTTGGTAGGCATTTTTTAATAAAATCAGATGCTAGTATCAATAATGCAACTTTAAGAACAATAAAGTTTCAGTTACTTTAAACCGCACAAATATATTCTATATGCAGGAAATATGTTAAAAATTTAACATACAATGTTAATTTTAGGCGAAAAAAAATTAGGTACCTAATTTGAACAATTGAAATTGCACAAATTTTATTTATAAATTATATTTTATTTGCAGTTTCATATAAACTTTTTGTAGATAATAAATTAGGTATAGAAAGCCAGTATTGAAAGGTTACTGTGGCTACTTTTGTTTCTACTAAAAAATGTTGGTCTATCAAATAGTTTATATAAAGATTTTTTTATTTGGAAATTCGGTCGCTTCTTTTTAATCGACTTCAAAAAAGGAGGAGGTTCTCAAATCGACGTAATATTTTTTTTATTTTTTGTATTTTGTTTTTTTAATGTATGTTCAGCGATAATTCTTTAACACGATATCGGATTTTAATGATTCTTTTTTGTTAGAAAGGGGGTACTTCAGGGGTGGTTCCATATAAATTTGTCAAAATCTAATAATTGGGTCCATTAGAAAATCCTCAAACTCTTCATTTTTAATGTATGTTTAGCGGTAATTCTTTACCACCTTACCGATTTCTATGATTATTTTTTTGTTAGTAAGGGGATACCCCAGGAGTGGTCCCCTATACATGTGGTCAAGATGTGGTGATGGAATATGTACGATTTTTAAGTCTGTTTTTTAAAATTACTTTTATAACTTGTTTCAATAGTTTTGTGCATAAATACACAAATACAATAGGTTCTTTCGTTCGCTGTGTAAATTACACCACCTATTTACCTACATAATTAAACCCCTTAAGACCAAACCTATGTGACGACTATGGCGGAGGAGCTTTCGATTAATGTTCGAGAAAGAACGGGATGTTTCTAGAGTATTTGGTGAATATTCTGGCACATTCGCCAATATTTTAAATTTGTATATATATATATATACTGGGCTGGAACTCTGTGTCATGTAGAATTCTACTTATCGCTTTCTACAATAGATTCTTTTGTGGCACTCTGTGTAACAGCGGAAAACCAACGAGTATATACTTACTACAGAATAACTAGTTTCATAAGAAACCACATTGCGATATTTCCCGTTCGGTTGATAACCTATTTATCACAAAAGAAAGTAATCGATTCCATTGTAGAAAGCGATAAGTAGAATTCTACATGACACAGAGTTCCAGCCCAGATGGAGGATGAACAAAGTTAGTTATTATATGGACAGTGAAGATAAATAGTTAACAGTTTTAAGATATTCGAAATATATATAAATTAGAATAATAGTGTTATAAAATAAATAAGTGTTTAAATAAATTATTAATAAATAAACTGTTTTTTAAAATAAACAAACATCACATTCCTTATTCCTTATACACATGTCGAATGTAATTCACTCCTGTTAAATAGCCGGTGGAGAAAATAATCACCAGTGAACACCACATCGCCGACAGGAAGCTGTAGTGGATTTTACACTGGGCCAAACGAAAGGTTTAGTGTCCGTTGATGTAGTACATTCCTACACCATTGGAACGAACGAAACAAACTAATAAATATGACAACAAGAAATGAAATTAATTTGACTATACTATACTTTTTATTGTAAATTTGAACTACTTTTTTTTATGTTAAAATCGTAAAATTTAAAAATGAACATTTTATAGAATAACGCTAAACAATATGTTGCTACGATTATTGTTGTATTTTATTATATTCCCTAATCCATAATTTGATTTTTAGATGTTCATTAATTCGAGTTTCAATTGCTCTTCGAGTTTGGCCTATATTTTTTTATGGACTGACTATGAAACACTTTTGGTAGGTATTTATTTTTATACCTATGATAAATCATGATAAATCTAGTTAATTTACCATATATTTTCTAAGCGAAAATCCCAATTGATATTAAAGGTGATTCCAAAATAGAAAACTGACAACAAATTAATGTCTTATGTCATAAATGCTATGCGATTCTGTTATGTACGAATTTTTTTCTTAATGCAATACATTACGGTCCTGATTTCCTGTTAATAAACACTATTATGTCGTGTTTAATCAATTTTACGGTCACAATAAAGTTCGTGTATCTACATCAAACCGCAAATTGAGAGCAAATTGAGAGCCAGGCGTTCATTTTCATGAAATAAATTCAATTTATCTGTTTGCGTATCACATGACGTAGGTACATAAATTTATTGTTATTTAGGTGCTTGAAAATGTGTACACTGAAACTATATATTACTAGAATATTCTAATTGACACGGCGCTAACACCTAAAATATCAATTCCTCGAAATTGAATTAATTTTCAAGGTTAATATTTGATAGCAAGTACATAAAAGCAAGAGAGGCGAGAATAAATCAGTATTTTTTTAAATTTAATTTTTCACATATTTATTTTAACGTTTTTATATAAAGTTAGCTACAATTAGTTGGCGATCTATAAAATGGCTACCATGCTAGGCTAGAAATATTTGCCTGTCAGTCATGTGAGAGAAAATTTTATGAGGCACCCTGTTAACAATATAACAATATTTAAAGGTAGTCTTTTCCCTACGGAGGAGAACGTCAGTCATTACTATTTAGTAATTTAGTAATTATTGAATGAATTATCTTACAATAAATTATTACAACTATGAGAACATCAAAAATATACGTGTGTTCCATAAAGTTGTATTCATATGGAATTTTTTTTTTATATTACGGTTGAAGGACGTCGTATGGCAATCGCCTTTTCTTTTTAAAAACTTAAAATAGCCCATATCAAAGTTGGCTACTGACATTAATTTACTGTCAAATTCGAAATTAATTTTTTTTAAGGATATGTCAAAAAAATAATTAATTTGACAGATAACTAACGCAATACCTACCCAATTTTAATATGCGCTATTTTAAATTTTTAACAAAGCAGAGTTGAATGTCCTACGACGTTTTTTCCAATCGTAATGTTAAAAAAATTCCATATGGATCCAACTTTATGGAACACACTGTATAAGGATTACAAAGTATATAATGTTTGTTTAACTTCTATTATGTATGTTTTATATATTTTAATTTCATTTATGTGTTTAGGTAGTATATTAAATAATTTCGGTTACAAAAAATTTTAGATTATAAAATGACATCCTACAACGTGAAAGTTTCACTCCTACCTTCAACACAGTGACAGTTGACAGTTGCAACCCCCAAAGGACCATGCACTTTTCTTGTGCAAACGGGAGTACCGTCAAAATGTCTGAATTTTTGATATGTTCAATTACTTGATGTCCCCATCAAAAATGCATGGGTCCAATCCTAGTATATGACTTTATTTTGAGATTAGAAATTCCTAATTTTTTAAAATGGAGACAAAATTCACCATAAAATATTTTTGGAAGTTATTCGCTCATTCGGTGTAGTCAATATACATACTTAATTACTATCATTAAAATATTGTCACTTGCAGGGTAATTCATGATTCCCTAGATCTTTTTTAGTCAAAGTAGGTATTTTCACCGAACAAAAAAAAAATCACCGTCAAAGTCTCTCAATATTTGATATTGTATAGTTTTCGATGTACTCGTTCTAAATTCTTATTGGTAAAATTGGATCCTATGCCTAGTTTTCCAAATTTAACCTAATATGTACCTAATATACGAATTTTAAACAATAAATATATTCTGACATATTATAAGTAGATATGTTCTAGAGAAATTACCGTATATTAAATATTTCGACACACTGCAAGCAAAAATATCAAAATTCGATTTTCATTGTTAAAACTATGTAGTAAGTGTATACAGGAGGAGAATATAATTTTAAACACCTGTTAAATTATTTTTTTTTATTTTGATGACATTAGTT
Organism: Psylliodes chrysocephalus; assembly: GCA_927349885.1. NCBI lineage: Eukaryota > Metazoa > Arthropoda > Insecta > Coleoptera > Chrysomelidae > Psylliodes > Psylliodes chrysocephalus. The sequence goes on from OV651819.1 coordinate 52,783,881, forward strand.
TGTAATTCAAAAATAAACTTGATTTTGATATTTTTCATACATAGAATTTCCATTGAATATATTTAAGTTGTCATTTTAAATGGCTATATCGTCTAAACTAAATTTTTTACAAACAAATACTAAGAGACAAAAAAGTTTCCAAATGGATGTTGCATTCCAGTGGCGTTTCATTTTATACTACAAAAAAGTTGAGTGGAGAAAAGAGCGGTGATCCCCTCCAAAAACCTATAAAAATCAAGAAAAAAATATTGACTCTTCCTCGGTATTATTATTAGTCATGGTATTTTAACACGTCATATAAAATGTCATGAAAAAATGCTAAACGGTTTAAGAGCAACGTTAAAAAAATTCATTTAAATTTTTATCTTATACTATTTTTGGGTGCACTTTTGTATATAGGTAAGTACGGTTTAATCGCTCTATTTTTGACCCAAGAATATGTGGTATAATTTATGACCAATCTTTTTGAAACACCCTGTATAACATCCTTAATTCCGTAGTTCCATGTGCTCAATTATTACAAACGATAGGAATTCATGTTCCATTCAGGACTACCCGTCTATCTATCTGAATTAGGGCGTGGTTCAAAGCCCACTTGTACTGAAGCTTGTTGTACCCCTCACAGTTTCTATCCCATCAGATTGATTTCTGGTATTTGAATATCGAAAGGTTTCCTGAAGTCGTGAATAATGGGCGTTCTATCCGATGGCATTCTTAGTACCGGATTTTGTTTTAATTTCTCTAATATCATTGTTCCAATCCAAATCCATTAGTAAACGCCTGTATGCCGCCGCAATATCCTCCTTCTACAAAACAAGGTGTAGTGAAGGAAGACCTAGGAGTAGCTCCATTGCTGCTGTGGGCGTAGTTCTAAATGCCCCTGTTATTATTAGACAGGCTCGTCTTTGCACTTTGTCTAATTTTCTGTTAGCTGTTATGCTTTTAGTCTTGTGCCCCCATATGACTGATGAGTAATTTATAACAGGTACTACAACCATAGTGTAAAGCCAGTGCATCATACTTGGTTTAAGCCCCCATATGTTCCCTACCATCCGTCTACATGCCCATAGTATTCTTACAGCTTTTCTGTTGTTTTTTTTTCTATATGGCTGCAGAGTTATTCCAAGATATTTAACCTCTTTTGCCATTTTTAGATGTTGCCCCCACATATAAAGCTCCTTCATTCTTTGAAGGTTCCTTTTTTTGTGAATGCAACAACAGATTTTTGTCGGGTTTGTGGATAATCCCTCTTTAAGGCATCTTTCGACGATATTTAGTGCCCGCTGCCTCCTTTCGGATACAACAGACCCAAATTTACCGTTTACTACGATGCTTATGTCGTCTGCAAATGCTTGCGTGTATAAGTTTTCTCTCTCTCTAACTCCGATAAGAGGTCATCAACCACCAAGGTCCACATAAGAGGAGATGACACTCCTCTCTTGTTGTGTTAAGGAGATTACTGGTAATGGTTCTATGATTAAGCATGAACTCGACCCACCTCGTAATGCAGTGGGGGCTACTCCACACCTGTGCATAGATCCCAGTATTGAATTGTATGAAGCCGAGTCAAAGGCTCCTTCTATATCTAGGAAGACACCTAGTGCTATTTCTTTGCTTTCCAATGCTTGTTCAGCCTGTTGAGCTAGCCTATGTATGGCTGCATCGCAAGACTTTCCAGATTGGTAGGCAAACTGGTATCGATGTATCGGTTTATCCCGTAGAACATCGTCCCGTATATATCTATCGATTAATTTCTCCAATGTTTTTAGGAGAAATGATGTTAGGCTGATTGGTCTAAAAGATTTGGTCTCCTCGTAAGACGCTTTTGCGGGTGTGGGAATGAAGACCACTCTTGCACACCTCCAGCTTTGTGGAACATATCCGAGGACTATGCTAGCTCGGAATAGTTTACAGTGGTCCCTACAGTACTTCCTGGCCCTTTTGTAGAAGTGACGGGATTATACCATCAGGTCCAGCTGTTTTGTATGGTTGAAGAGAATTTATCGCCCACACAAGTTTTGTTCTGTTTACTATTGAGTTTGCAAGAGACCAATTTGTTTTTGAGGCCCTAGAAATTAGTGCCTCGGTACTCCTGTTCTCTTGGTCAAGAATAATCTCACATCCAAGAAAGTGTGACTTTAGTAGTAAATCTAAAGTCTCCTCTGTTTTTGTGAGTTCTCCTTGTTGATTTTTCAGAGATCCCATGCATCCTTGCTTATCTCTCTATAAAGTTTTCCCGAGTCTGGCACATTCTGGAGGGCTTTCAATGCCGTCATAGAATTTCTTCCAGGAATTTTCTTTGGCTTTCCTAATGGAATGGCCATATTCTCTCCGGTACGCCTTATAGGCTTCCTAGTTCCCCGACCTTTTGGACAGGTTAAAGAGTTTACGAACTTCTGCTCTTTTTTTTTTTGGAAAGGTCTCGATTCCACCATACAGCGCAGGACTGCCCGTGCATCAAACACATTTCAAATACTCTTCCACATGACGAATTATGGACGTAATACCTTCATGGTCCCGTTCTGCTAGGTTGGTAAATACCTACCATGCTGATCTCAATTTATTTGGCCCTGTCAGCCCATTAATGGAAACTCTTAAGGGTGCAGTTTAGTATAATTTATTCTAATCTTTTTAATGAAGGTGTATTTTTTTTACAAATGTTCTCAAGTAACTTTATTGCATTAATATTTTTTGTTATTATGTTCTATAATATTATACCAAACATTGTATTTAACTGAAAAGGGAATTTTGCCGTTAATATAATAAATAAATAAATAAATAAATAAATAAATAAATAAATAAATAAATAAATAAATAAATAAATAAATAAATAAATAAATAAATAAATAAATAAATAAATAAATAAATAAATAAATAAATAAATAAATAAATAAATAAATAAATAAATAAATAAATAAATAAATAAATAAATAAATAAATAAATAAATAAATAACCGCCGTCGGAGAACCAGCTCTGAGTTTTATCGCGCGATGAATTTTGGTAAATACACGTTGAAATAAAGATTTACGATTGCCATTCGTTTCGCGACTCAATAGATTATTGTAACGTTTGATTAATTTATTTATAGTTTATTTATTTAAAACACTTTATAATTTATTTATGACCTACTAATTAATTTTTGTAATACTTAGGCACTATTATAACTCAAAATTATAATTTATTTATTACAATTTATCTTTTCTATACAGCACTTAATTTGAAACTTCCCGTCCATCGACAAACTCGCGCTATTTATATAAAGCCAGCTCTGAGCCAGAACACTCTCGACCACCTAGAACGTTCGGGAACTTCCTCTTTATGACTTAAACGCCGCACAGAGATCACTTCGGTAGCTTCTCGAAGCAGTGCGTTTGTCTCTGTCCTGCGGCATCGAAACAGGCGAAGCGACAGCTGTAAAGGCAGCGGGTGATCAGAGTCGGCTCATGGTGGTTCACGACATTATTTTAGAATGACAATAATTGCATTTAAACTATTAATTTTGGAAATATTGCCGTCGTGTTGGTAATACTGCTAACTAACTTTGAGGTTTTTGCCGTCTATTTGGTATATCTGTATTTATTGATTAATTTTTTTAATTGTAATTCGTGCAACTAAAACTACGCGATTTAGCTGATTTAAAAATAAGAATAACATTGCGATTACGTCGATCACGCCTCAGATGTTGTTTAACGTTTGAAGACAATTTTATTTACGATTATGCTACTAGGACGTTTGAAGCATGTATTTTAAACATCTACATTTAACTTGATGTTTTTTGCTATTTTTTTTTTACATTATCAAGAACGAAACTCTATTAGTAATTAATTTATTTTTTGCTGTTAATTTTTGCAATAAATTTAAAAATCACAGCATTTTTGATTAGAAAATGAAGAGACCTTTCAAATGAGATATCTCAAGCCCCTACTCCTTTTTTTATAAATTGGAGGGTTAAAACTGTTACTCGAAGGTAGGGGTAAAATGTCCACGTTACAGGATATCATTTTATAAACTAAAATAAAATTTAAATGTTTCAGGATTTTTGTATAAATATGCACAGTAATTATTTTTATTCCATTTGGGTGTTACACACTGTTTTTTTTTTTTTTTTGAGAAAATTATATTTGTTGTTCGAACATTCTTAGGGAGATATTGGTATTTATTTATAATAATTATAAATGGTTAATACATTTTCAATGGTTATTATTTATATTATTTTAAATAAAAAAATACAAAATTTTAAGTAAATACAAATAACAATGATTTGCAAATTTCTAATGCTTGTTATCTTTATTCCAATTAGTTCAAAATAACAATGACCTCCATGGTAGGTACCTAGGTATTTAACTGTTGTTTTTTTAGTAAAATTAGTTAAAAACTAAAAAAACTATTGATTTTTGGAAACAATAACGATAATGAGTAGGGTTTTTAAGAGAGATTACTATTACTAGTGAAAATTATGTATGTAACTTTTGTTTTAAATAGAATTTGGTTGTTCCGTTTAGCTTCGACACGTGTGTATTATTTCTGACAACATAATATATATCAGTAATTTATTTTTAACTATGGACAAACACAGCTAGTCGAAATTGCAAACAACCAATGATAAGCCTGTCGTAGAATATGCCTCCAACTAATTTATTTTTAGTATAGATAGATATAAATTTTTAGCACCTGTCGCGTTATGTTTATTCATTCAGTAAATTTTCCAAATGGCGATAATTAAAGTGAAGCCAATTCACCAGGAATTAGACATCATAATTTGATTTGAAATTTATATAATAAAAATAAAATACCTACCTAATATTATTCTATATTTTTTGTAAAATCAAAGGGTCATAAAACCTCTGGCCTACGCAGTTTCATTGGCTAACAATTGTGTAACAATTTCAATAATTTCATGACTGTAAATATTGAGTATCAGGAAATATTTCAACTTTTCGCTTACCAATGAACCCTTTCTTGACCAATTCCAAGGTAAATCTCCTGGTGATCTTCTCCAATTCATGTTCGGAATATTTCTTGTGATCGATCTTGACTCCGGCTTTGGCACCACCGAACGGTACGTCGACGCATGCGCATTTGAACGTCATCAAGGCCGCCAAGGCTTTGACTTCGTCCCTGGAGACGTCCATAGAGAAACGCATACCTGAACAGAAAAAATAGAAAAATTGGTGAAATATTTCAATATATCGATGTTTCTTATTGTAATTTGATTTATTTGAGTTTCAAAAATAAAGACAGGTTATTATTATTTGAGGTATATGAAGCAGATACTAAATCTTGAAATTGAATATCTAAATCAAAACGTTTTTTTTTATACCTATTTAAGTATCCATATTCATCCGAGGTCATATGATATATACAGTTTTTTTAATAATTTATTTTTAACGTCCGCCTATTTGTAACTACCAGGTTTAAACACTGACGTTGGTGATCACGCAGCCCCCCCCCCCCTCCCATTACCAGAATTTTGGCCGTCCAATTATACAGGGTGTTTCAAAAAGGTATGTCATAAATTCTTCCACAGATAGATTATCAAAAAATAAGTGAATTTGGCTATATTTACCTATATCAAAAACTGGCTCCTAACAAAGTTACAGTTACATTCAAAAAAATGTTTTTTTTTTTGTAAAAAGTTTGCTGTTGCAAATTTTTTTTTTAATTTTTGCCAGTGCTGTAGATTTAAAGGCACAATATTACAAAGAGAAAAAAAAATTAAAAGTTGGGGGTTGGGTATCTTTTAACCCCCCCCCCCGTATTTTTTTGTCATAAAGAAACTTGCGATCTAAAAATCAAAAAGAACTATGAATTTTTAATTTTTTTTATAGCAAAATGAACTTTGTATCTTTCTTAGTTAAGGAGCTATTTACAATTTTTTAACTGCATATCTAGAGCAATTCGTCCGTCCTGTACTTAGCATATCAACAAAACTAAGAGTAAGTCAGGAGTAATTGTACAAAAAACGCATATAAAAATCAGTGGTGTGTCTAGGGCTGTGCTTGAGCCGCCCCATATAAATTTGGTTAAGGTGTGGTGATGGCATCTGCATGTTTTTGAAGTCGGTTTTTTTAAATTTTTAATTTACACTTGTAATATTTTTATTATTTTCATACATGTTAATCTCTATTTTTTTTTGATATGCTACTGCGCTCTGGCTGGTCGCGTCTTTGTCGATGCAAATGCCTGTAGTTAAAAAGAGATCTGTGAAACAAATAATGTGACCGCTTAAAACCTTGCAACTGTGCAGTATTATAAATAAGACGCTGGGAGGTCTGTGACCACGCCTACCATCTATAAATTCAATCTGGTTTCTGCGCATTGTAAAGTAATGCTCTTCGGATAGTAATCAAGCTCTACAATAAACTTAGGAGTATATTTTTTTTTGGCTAGCTCAAGAGGCAGTGTCAGAATATGGAATAAAAAATAGGATTATGATGAAATTACTACAATTACATGCATCATCTTGTATATAGGAATATTATGTTAAAAATACTGTCATGTAAGAATTTTTCCAAAAATCGATACTTTTCCTTTATTGATTCACTATGTATGCTATGGGTTTATTAACTAATATGACCGGAGAAATCTTACTGTAGGAATATTACAAAACGTATGTATATTTTATTTTCATGGTAAAACATATTTTTATTTATATACAAGGTGTCCCATTAGTACGTAATTGTTCCATATTTCAATTTGTGTTATAGACACGTAAACATTTTTCAAATAAAAGTTACATGGATTTGAAAAATATTTTTGTCTGGAAAATAAAAACGCCCTGTATTTTATTTCAGTTTTAGATAAATTTGGTATTCAACCCTAGAATGTTTCTAATAGTAGTTTGTGCAACAAGAGTGGATATGATGGCCATATCGACGCCGTAGGCTGAGTGCTCAATCGCCTGAGTGCGATGTGGACAATCCACTAGAGTTGTAAAGTATATTTTTTCTACGACCTATTAACGAAAATTTACCAATAAAAAAATATTTTAGGTTATTAAGACAAAATAATTAATTTTAAAATAATTTAGGTATGACTTTTTATAATTTTTAAAATAAAATAAACAAAAAAAAAAAGAAAAAAATTCATTCCATTTTTCCCTATCCGAGAATCGAACTCCAGCCTTATGTGTGGACGGCTAGAACGCTGACCACAGGATCATCTATTCTTTTATTTTTGTTGCTTTAATACTCGTAATTAAATTGACTTCATATAGTTTTATTTAAATTAACAAATTATTTATAATTATAGACGAAATAAAAACAGAAATGCTATTATTTATCTATTCTACACAAGAATAACCCATTTTAATGTATGTTTAATCTCAATAACTAAAATATATACTGACAATTAGTTTGACAGAATTGTCAAATATTTAAAATTTTAAAAATAATAGCAGTCAGTTGATCAAAATATGAACGGTGATTGGTGGATTTAATTTTTTTTGCAGTGTTCTCACTACCTGCAATTGATATGAATTATAATCGTTCAGTTGAAGGCAATAGCATACTTTTACGTTTTATAATCTGTGCGTAGATATGCTAATATCCATGAGAGTGTAGAAAAAAAAATTCACAGGGTTGTAAGCAATTTTTCTTTTATGAAATTAAAGAATGATGCAGACCCCAAATTAAATTATCATAATTTAGGCAGGTTATCAATGATTTCAAAATGTTTTAAAATACAGACTCATAATATACTAAACTATCAAGTAGTGATAATATAACTGGTTTATTTTATACAGAGTGTTTTGAAAAATGCCTTAAATATGACTAATTTTAAGTTCAATTTACTCAACTTTTTCAAATGCAACATCCTGTATATTATTTTAGCATAAAAATCCTTATAAATTTACCTATCCAACGAACAACATGTTAGCCAATAACACATATACAGGGTGTCCCATCAATGTATAATTGATCAATAATAATATTATTGATCAAATATACATTTATCAATTATATATTTAACAATTATTCTTCAATTTACAGGATAGTCCATAAACGAGGGGCTGACCAAACCTACACTTTTTTAAAGCAAAATACCCTGCACCTAGTTATAGGTACATATTTAATTGTTTTCGCATCGTCAAACAATTTTAATAGACTTCATTAATTTGCTATGTTGTATAGGGTGTGTCCAAACGCAAGTTTACGATTTTCTCATTTTTTTTTTAAATGGAATACCTTGTATGTTATACCACCAATTGATTAATTAATTAATTTACTCGTTTATTACGATTTATGGTAAGTTGAATAATTAATTGGTGGTATAATATACAGGGTTATTCCATTTGAAAAATTGAGAAAAACGTAACATTGCGATTGGAAACATCTTATACAACATAGCAAATTAATGAAGTGTATTAAAATTGTTTGACGATGCAAAAACAATTAAATATGTACCTAGAACTAGGTGTATATTTAAGAATATTTGTCAAAAATATGGTCACAACTTTATTATTAAAATTTTTCGTATTTCCAATAATAAAACAGCTATCGATCAATTACGCACTGATGGGACACCCTGTATATGTGTTATTGGGTAACATGTTGGTATCGTTGGATATGTAAATTTTATACTAGAATAATAAACAGGGTGTAAATTGAGTAAATTAAACTTAAAATTAGACATATTTAAGATATGTTTCAAAACATTCTGTATGAAATAAATCATTTTTATCACCACTATTCGTTAGCTTATTAGTCTGTATTTTAAACAATTTTGAAATCATTCTAAACCTACCAAAATTATGATAATAGAATTTGGGTTATGCATCATTCTTTAATTTCATAAAAAAAATTGCTTGGCAAGCCTGTAATATTTTTTTTAAAACATTTTATGGTTGGATACAGTATTAGTAGACCATTCTAAAACTGAAATAACATAAAGGGAGTTCTATTTAAAAAAATATACATTTTTATTTGTCTGGCAAAAACGCAGCAACCTGTATATCCAAAAATATGTTTAAAATATGTATTTATCAAATCCATATAAATTTTATTTGAAACTTGTTTGCTTATCTATAACATAAATTGGAATATTGAACAATTACACACTAATCAGATACCCTGTATACGATATCTTTTACATTTATCTTTGTCGGTTATTAGCAGGTAAGTTTAGAACCTCTTAGCCAGAACACTGCAGTTTCTTGAGCCTTGGGTCTATTGTAGTCCCCTATTTACCCCGTACTCAGGTACCATCTCCTCATAGTATCTAAATAAGTACATTAAATCTTGTAAAATTATGTTACAAAAAAATAATCAAAAGAAAATGCAGAATAAGAAATTATTTCGAAATATGCAATATTTCGCAATTGAAAAATGCAATATTTTCAATTTTTAATTCAAATTTGAATTTTATGAGTGCCTATTTTACATAACATCATGGGTGTTTCCTAATTACTTCAGGGTGATTCCTTAGGTCGTTTTATGAAAAAAGCTCCTATGAACAATGTACAGGGCTTAAAAGTTAAAAATTGGGTATTTTATGAATATCATAAATATCCTTAACTCGATTTGGTTATTTAGCCCTAATTAGATTGAAAAAATTGGATCCAGCGGCATCTCAGTGGGTACTATCATTGAGAGAAAAATGTACGCTACAGACTTTTTTGTAGTTTTTGAATTTTTTTCAGATTAAGCAACTAAAAATACAACTTTTTGGTCGTTTGTGTTTTCTTCTTATCTAACTTCGTTTTCGAACAAAAAAAAATTGAAGCCCCTCTATTACATATCATGAACATGGAAAAAAAATATTTTTTTATTAATATTAATAAATCACCATTGGGGGGGTGGGGTTCGCTCAGTGGGTAAAGTCATGACTTTGAGATCGAGAGGTCTCAGGATTGAATCCCACCGGTGGCAGGGATTTTTATTTAATTAAAAAAAAATGATAATTCTGATGCATAGGTAGGATTCCCCAATTGACAATTCACTGTTGGGTTCTAATTAACAGTGCTGTTCTTAAAGTGGCGCAGGGAAACAGTAACATGGCCTGTCTGTAGGGGTGCAGGAGTATTAGAGTACTAGCACTACTGCACTATGGAGTATTAGACTACTAGTATAATCCATAACCTACATAGAACACGAGGCTAATGACCTAAGTCACTTACGAAAAAAAAAATCACCTCAACCATTTGTCTTAAACTTCGTACGTACTTTTTACTCGTTTTATTTCGAACTAGTAATTATATTTGACTTAAATCATTACAGGGGCGTTTTGGAAGGCAACTAAGTTAAAATATGTAACACCACTGGTTTTAATAGGTTTAATATTTTTTTCATTTTTAGAAAATAAATATTCAACCTTTATTATTACATTTTTGACATACCACATTTGCTTTTTATAACTAATTATTGCCAAGTCCATTCAAGTACCTACTTTGGAGACCAGTTCACAGTGATAGTACTGTCATATCACTAAAATTCAGAGTTGTCAATTAGCAGTGATTTCATCATGAATAACTTTACTCATTCTGAGATGACTGACATGCACTTAATTCATGGATTAGCAAATGAAAATGCGAAAGAAGCACGGAGGATTTACCATGACAGATATCCATACTCCATGTGTAAAAACATTTAGAATGCTACATGCAATATTAAGTGAAATTGGGAGTTTTAATAAAAATACAGGTGGTGAAAGAACAGAAACTATAACAATGCCTAAACTAGAAGAAGCCATACTTCATGCGATAGAAGATCCTTCAAATAGTACCAGGAGGACGGCACTGCAACTTGAAGTTAGCCCGATAACCGTTTGGAAAGTTCTAAAAAGAAATCTCCTGTACCCATATCAAATACAGCGGGTCCAAGCTCTACTGCCTCGGAATTTTCACCCAAGATTAATGTTTTACAGGTAGTTGATTCGGTGACCGGAAAAAAGCGCAAAGGAAATAAGCGCACAGGAAATATGCGCACGAGAAAATATGCGCACGAGGAAATATGCGCACACAGAAAAAACCGCACACGGAAAAAAGCTCACGGGTATAAAACCGCACATGGAAAAAAGCGCACATGGAGAAATGCGCACATTGAAAAAAGCGCAAAGTGCATGTAGTTTATATTTATATTTTGTTACAATTTTTTGTTGTTTGATTAAAACTTTAATTATCGTTGTTTACAGTAGTTACCAAAATTTTTGCTGATAATTCCGGAATCTACTCAGTTATTTATTCAGAATTATTATAAGTACGATACAAAGAATAGATCTGTACCTTGGTTTGTTATATTCCAGGTGAAAAATATTAGACAAGTTTAAAAAAATTCTTAAAATACTTTCACAATAAAGTTAATACGGTTTATAATATTTATATCTCCATTATGGATTGTTGAGGACAGACTAATTCCACCAAATCCGCTTTTAAAAAATCATAACGATCAGTTTCGCCGCGAGGAAATTATGCTGATGGGGGTGTATATTTTACTTATCTCATACAGTGTGTATCTTAATTAAAACGAAATATTTGCAAGTGGTCATTTATTTTTACTGGAGATTAAAAAATTAAGATAGGTACTTATTATTTCATTTATTAGTTGCTTTTTTGTTAATAATTTTTAATTCAGGATAAATCCCATGCCGTCAATCTCTTTCTTTATAAGATGCCACATTGCAGTTTCAAGTAACTTGTATACTTTCGTCTTTTAACAAGCAGAAGGCAACGGAAACAGACATTTCATTTGCATATGCATGGATGTTAAACAGTTTGGCAGCTCATTTTTCCCATTTAAGTTGGCGAAATTTACGAAATTTTTCGAAAATAATTAAAGGGTCACTAAACGGCATTTACAAGAATTGATAGTCGAACCGTTTTAAATAAAGACACGAATTAAACTCAAACTGTGCCTAATATTTTAACATTTAAAATCTTCTTAGAATAATGTTAGGAACTCATGGATTATATCATTAATATCTATTTTTTATAGACCGTTACATTAATTAGACAAAAGTTTTGCAAATTTAACAATCTTCTTTGAATATTGTAAGGTAATTAGGGATTATATCTATTTATTATAGACCTTGACCTGAATTAAACTAAAATTTTTCAAAATTTAAGAATCTTCGTAGAATAACGTTAGGTTTTTGGAATTCTGTCATAATAACTTTATTTCATAATATTTTATAATAAATTACGTTTATAAGTTACTGAAGACTGGTTTTATCTTTGTTTCGCGCTAATTTTAAAATTCAGACAAGTGTACTATATTTTTTATTGATAAATAGATTTGGTTCGAAATATTTTTGGAGTTCTATTATGATTTTTGATCATTGTTTTCATTTATAATGTTATAATCGTTAACGATTTGTAATAATTATATTTATGAAATTCCGGTTGTAATGATTTTGCATTTTTTGTAAAATGGCGAGTTTTATAGGTACATATTTTATCTTTAAAACCTAAATATTTTTGCAATTCCATGTTGATTTTATTTTAATTTTATAATCGCCAACTATTTGTACTAATATATTCATGGATTTGTTTATATTTTTTTTATATAATAATGTAGGTATAAACGTAAAATGCATATAGGTTTTTAGTGTAATATAACAAAAGATAAACGCACTTTAATAGACGTACTACTGTAAGTTGGCTATTCTCCTTAAGTAAGATACTTTGTTATCTGTTTCTTGATACTTTTTTACAGAACTGGCTACAAGCGCGTATAGTTGTCTGTATTTCTTTTTGGTGGGCTCCAGTCTGTTAGCTTGGGAGTTCACCAATGTAAGTTTGTGGCATGCTAAATCTCTTCTCAATCCATCGAAAAGCATCCATATGCTCGGATGACTACAATGAAATATGGAATTAAGGGCATTGTGAAACCCTTCACAACAATTGGTCGTTCTTGACGTTTCATCAAGAGCGGCATCGTAATGGTTCCATATTCTCGGATGGAATTGTGGACTTCTTCCGGCGGCACCTTGTATATAAGTTGAAAAAAAATATGTAAGGACGTCGTTAAATCTCTCTTCATCAGGAAAAGTTTCTGCAAGGCTATTAAAATTATCTCGTACATCTTCCAACGGCACAAACGATAATGCTGCCATGGATTTTAGTTTTAATTTTGTGTCGATGTTCGATTCGAATTCCGATTTTAAACCAACTGCATTAACTTTTCTTATAAGGCTTTGACACAAATGGAAATAACATCCCTTAATTTCTGCTTCTGGAAAAGTTCGCCCTGCAGCATTCATGCAGGCTTTCTCGAAATCTAAAAGTATCTTCTGGGGCGCCATGTTTGGAACTAACCCTTTTACAATTTGAAACATCTGTAGGTATGTTGCTTCATTCTTAGTTTGTAACAATATGTACACACATGGTGGATACGAATTTCCTACTTTGGCATGCAAAGTATAAAGTTGATAAAACATCGTTGGTGCTTTATCAAATGTTCCGTCGCCGAATAGAGTGGCTTGGTTTAATTCGCACAATAACTCGCGATCTCCCGAAATTAAAATTCTGTTTGGATCTTCGACTCCAGAGTCATGCAGCACTAAGTCCGAGTATTTGTCAGGAATTGCAAAATGCATCGTAGATGGATTTGGCAAGTGCTTCTCTGCTCGATAATTTCGAAGTGTTCTGGCAAGAGACGATTGTTTTGGAATATAAGCAAGTGCATCATTGCTTACTCCTGATAATTTATCTCCAATAACATTGCGAGATGTAGCATTCACCGCTGTCATGGCTTCTCGCATTTGGCTTCTGGCGATATTTGCTTCTGCTTTTTGGGGACATGAATCATGACAATGACTGCCTGGATCTTGTACAATGTCCTTGTTCTTCGTTTTTATCAAATTTTCACGGCACCTCCATGTATCTATCCCATTTGTTGTGCGAAAATGTATATATTCAAAACCATTGTAAATAAGAACTCGCTTGCCTTTTTGACTACGACGAAAACTCCATTTCGTTTATTACGAAAATTCAACTTAACTTGTTCAAGAATTAGAGCACAATAAATTAACTTTAAATTCCGTAGTCTATTTATAAGCGCCTTTACTTACCTGCCTTAATTCTGCAAATAATAAATTCCAAGAAATATAATAATGTCACAACGCCGAATAAATGAAATAATAAGTACCTATCTAAATTTTATAATCTCTAGTAAAAATAAATGACCACTTGCAAATAATCGATTATTACGCTTCAAAGGGATTAAAATGCTAAGAAATATTTCTAGGAATAAAAATATTTGTAAGATTTTAGATATTCATTAGAATGATAAATACTGAAAATGCATAACTTTTACAAAAACATATTTAGATCAAATATTGTTCCTATAATCTAAAAGTTTAAATTGTATAAAATTATTTTTTTTATGATGGTACTTTTTAAATTTTTGTAAACAGTTTGTTGGGTTAATTTTAACATATGATTGAGCTTGACAATTTAATAAAATATGTACAAAATGGTTGAGAATTATAGAAGTTGGATTAAAATCAGAATGCCATTCCCATGCATTTGTTGTTCTGTGTACATAATATCTGTGATATAAGTCCGCATATTTGGTGGTTACTTTTCACACCGATATAATTTTTGACTATGTATTCATAGAACTTAATTTTTTTATTTTTATTCAGAGAATCTTCAGTTGTTCTGTATCCTATTTTTAACGAGATATAAACTACATGTACTTTGCGCTTTTTTCCATGTGCGCTTTTTTCCTTGTGCGCTTTTATACCCGTGCGGTTTTTTCCGTGTGCGCATCTTTCCACGTGCGCTTATTTCCTGTGCGTTTATATGTCTGTGCGCTTTTTTCTGTGCGGATATTTCCTGTGCGCTTATTTCCTTTGCGCTTTTTTCCGGGATTCGGTTGATTCATACGATGGCACACCATTTAAATTTTTTACCAAAGATTTTATTATAGGACCAGGCAAATTTTTACGAGCTGCTAGTATGAATTTTCACAATGACCATTTTTGAGCCGACGAAAATCTAATAATAGAGCAACAATTTTCGCTGAACGTTTGGGCAGAAATTATTGATGATTACCTAATTGGACCATTTCTTTTACCAGCAAGATTAACAGGTCGTCGCCCTTATCACAAAGTGGCATAAGTAGCAAATAGTAAATACAGGAAAGCAATAAAACGACAATACGTAATTCTCAGATAGACATAATATAGAGGGATTTAGAGTTTGCGCTTTCAAAATTTTGGTAATTCCAGATTAGCTAAACTCCCTCGGGATTAAAAAAAAAATTAAAATAGTTATGCCACTTCGTGACAAACAATTTTC
The DNA here is from genome assembly GCA_927349885.1 of Psylliodes chrysocephalus. Taxonomy (NCBI): domain Eukaryota; kingdom Metazoa; phylum Arthropoda; class Insecta; order Coleoptera; family Chrysomelidae; genus Psylliodes; species Psylliodes chrysocephalus. The sequence continues at coordinate 52,799,123 of OV651819.1, forward strand.
TCACTTTATCGTATAGACCTTAATTAAGTATATTTTATTAGTTTAGATGTCATCGTTTTTAATGCAATATTATGTATGTTTTATCTGTTTGTGATTATATTTAGTACATGTTTTGGAAATGAAATACTAAGCGCCCAAACACTTTTGAGTACAACATCCTCCCGGCCTCATAAAAACCAACTTGGAAGCTAACTTGGGGAAAATAAAATAATTTTGGGGACGGATCTCCGATACACCTCTGTTGCTGTCTTTACGTCGATCACTCTGACGTTGTTGTCTCGACCTGCAGTGGGATTCTCATCTTTTAACTCCGCATATGTCGAGATGCCTATCTTCGTTCGACAGATAGCGATTCTTCTGGGAAAGTTTTCGTCAGCGAATATAACCACATCTCCTGAAACCTTACTGGTTGCATTTTCCCATTTACTCCTTTTTATAAGATTTGGCACATATTCTTAAAGCCATCTCTTCCAAAATTGATCGGCAAACCTTTGGGCAATAAGCCACTGCTTTCTTAGGTAAAGATCTCTGTCGCAGAAAGTTCCTGGAGGGCTACTTTTTGCGAGATTATTTACTCATTTTATTAGATTACCCCTACATGTAGGAGTCAACATGTTGTTTATGCACTAGGGGGCCCCAGCTCTTTTTAGTGTTTTTGCTCGTCAGCATCTCGACATCAACTATCCTAATCGCTGGATTGGACGTGCAGGATCTCAAAATTGGCCAGCTCGCAGTCCTGATATGAATCCTCTAGATTTTTATTTTTGGGATCATGTGAAGGCTATTGTTCATAAAACTCCTGTACTAGATGTGAATGACTTCAGGAATCGGATAATTGACAATTGCAATGGAATACGTGTCAGACAACCAATGACAAATCGATTACACTCGTGTATTTTATAAGAAGGCGGAAGGACTAAACATTAGCCCAAACAAATCTGACATAATTGCATTCACCCGCAGGAGGAAATTGGAGGGACTAGGGCCTCTAAACCTAAGAGGTGCAAGCATCCAGCTTAAGGGGGAGGTAAAATATCTCGGGGTTATGATTGACTCGAGACTTACCTGGAACCAGCATCTAGAAAGAACCACAAGGAGAGCGGATACCTCATTAATGACGGCAAGGCGATCCTTTGGAAAAAAATGGGGGTTAAAACCAGACATGGTATACTGGCTTTATAACATGGTGGTGAGACCCATAATAACATACGCAGCTTTGGTGTGGTGGCCAAAGACACAGCAAAGGAAAGCAATAACGAGGCTAAGCAAGGTACAAAGACTTGCCTGCCTCGGAATAACGGGGGCAATGAAAACAACCCCCACTGCTGCAATGGAAGCACTAATAGGACTCCCACCTCTTCACTATGTGATACAAGGGGAGGCAAGATTAGGTACTTACAGATTAGGGAATACACTGGGAAATCTTGACATTAGGCCAGGTCACATGAGTATCTCAAGGTTAGTGACAGGAGACGTGCTAGACATGAGATCAGACCACTTAACCAAGAGGTACTCTTTTAATACTCCCTTTGAGGTTTTAATACAGGAAAGAGCGGAGATCACCATAAGGGAGCCCAATGCCCAACGACAGGAACAAACCTGGTATACAGACGGATCTAAGACTGCGGAAGGCACTGGGGCAGGAGTATTCTCCAAAAACCCTGATACTAACCATAGCTCTGCTATAGGAATACATTCCTCGGTATTTCAGGCCGAGGTATACGCAATTTTGCAATGTGCAAAAACGAACAATGAAAGAGCTGTCGAAAATCAGCATATTCAAATAATGTCAGACAGCCAAGCGGCACTTAAGGCCATATCGAGTCAGAAAGTTACGTCGAGGCTGGTATGGGAATGCATCGAAGAACTAAGAACACTGGCAGACCGAAATAGAGTATAACTAATGCGAAGCTCTAGATCGCAAAAGGCAGGCTCTTTTTGGACAACCCCAGGTTGATCCAACAACGTATAGAACCCACTCACCCAAGGATCTGTACAAAGGTGATAGAGTGGGTGCTATGAACTAACATGGGGTAAAACACAATAAGCCAATAGGCTTCAGTGTTATTCGGAGACACATAGTCAGACGAGCCCAGGAGAAAAAAAAAGGTGGTTATTTTGCCACTTATTTTAAGGTCGAAATTGTTTATTTTTGGTTTTTATTTTGTTGTCCATGGATAGTTTTTAGAATGAGTTTTTATTTTTTTTCTCTCTCGAAAAAGAAGCTAGATATGAAGAAAACACAAGTTGTATTTTAGTTGCTTAATCTGAAAAAAATATAAAAACTACAAAAACAATCAATGGCGTACTTTTTTTTTTCAATAATATTGGCTGTGATGCACACTGAGACGCCACTGGACCCGATAATTTCAATCTAGTTAGAGCTAAATAATCACCTTATTACTTCAAATAACTGTACCAAATTTAAACTAAATCGGTAGGATATTTATGATATTTATAAAATACCCATGTTTTTTATCTTTAACGCCCTGTATCTCAGAAACGAAGAAACACCAGACGTATGTTCATATGAACTTTTTTTTTATAAAACTACCCAAGGAATCACGCTCTGAAGTTTCGTACCGTAGTTAGGAAACACCCATATTGTCCCCGATAAATAGTATTTAAAGTAAATTTTAAATTTCTATATATAGAAAGATAACAGCATAACAGAATAATCTCATAATCCCTGGTTATTATGACATTACAATCATGACATACATAATTTTGTTAAGTTAAAAAAACGTTTAAAAACATAATGGCTCCTAAAGCATAGTCGTCATATCGAGCAAATATTAAAATATAACAATTATTGCCAAGGGCATTCGATAATAGTAATAAATTAAATTTTTCTTGATAGTTAACAGAGTTTTTGATTTTGATTAGCCATATTATTATCATCGTAGGTTTTAGCGAAACTACAAAAGGTCATCATAACTCCAATTTTTTTTAAAGCCGAAGATAAAAACCTTTTGTACTAGACAGGTAAATAAATTACCAGATCAAATTACAATATTCCAGATCAGAAGGTATTAAATAATACTGATGTAAAAGGTGATAGGTGATACATATACTCGTATATTTGTATATTGTTTCACATTTCTAATAATAAATCTGTACATTCCTTAAAGCTTCAGAAACGTTGACCTCTATGTGACTTAAAAAAAAAAGTTAATTTTGAATTTAAACTCTAGAAGAAGCTATATTTGTACGACAGACTAAATTGAGACGGAGATGCAGCAACAGTAAATATTTTGTTACAGAGTGTTCCAAAATTAGAGGTAAATATTTTAACAGGGTATTATACAGGTGAAACATATTATATAGCCAAAAATGCCTTATGCCTAAGGTTTTCTGACGATATTTTCTACAAAAGTTCTTCTATAACGATGAGGTAAGTATCACTATTGATCCAATGAATTATTTTAGGTCTTTTACTAATTTATAAAATAAAATAAACTCAAAAAAAGATTTAATTTAATTTGTCTCCAATACTATTCGTTTTAATACTTGTAATTAAATTGATTTCAATAGATTTATTAAAATTTATGATTTATTTGTAAATATAGACGAAATAAAAATATAAATGCAATTATTTATCGATTCCACACAAGAATAACTCATTTTAATGTATATTCAATCTCAATAACTAAAAAATATTCTGACAATTAGTTTGACAAAACTGTAACATATATTTCAAATTTTAAAATAAATAGTAGCCGGATGACCAAAATATGAACTGTGATTGGTCGATTTCATATTTGTGTGTAGGTAGAATAAATTCGTTCAGTTGATCGCAATGGCATACTTTTTCGATTAGACCATATTTATTTTTATAGGCTTAAAAGTAGCTTTATAGCCGAAACCGATCGCCGTTTTTTAAATATTATATGTGGGATAGATTTTGAATTTTATTTATCTCATCGAAGATGGCCACATTTGAGAGGTTCCCTTCTGAGTATGGATGTTTTCCATATGTAGCCAACCTACGTATATATTTCAAGAAGCTGCTAAAATATGTATTTCGAATTTTGGAATAGTGTGTATATAAATTGGCCCACAAAAAATTGTTTCTAAAGTACCTTGCCTTTTAATATTAATACAATAGGCGTAGTTTTGATGTAACCTCAATTAATATAAGCCTAATATTTATATTTTTATGTAAGAAATTACAATGGACTACACTCTATAATGTGACACCCAACACACTTAGATTTCTTAGGAATTTCAACGGAACCCATTAGATAACTTTGCTCTTGTTTATGAGGAATATACTTAGGATATAACAGGTTTGCCAGTTCTACTGATTTTAATGATTTTTCAGTAGATCTACTGATTTCCAGGTTGATCTATAGCAGGGCCAGAAGTTGGAAAGGCTTTTGGTAGGTAGAGAGGGGGTAAACGCCAAACAATGTTGGACGACTTCGAGAATTTCGCGGTGTTTATCTGCCAGTCTCGTTTCATAGAATAAGTAATTATAAATTGTTACCGGCGGAACCGTACAATCGCATATATTTATGGACTAGAAATAATTATTAAACAAGTATTATATTATCCCAAATCATAATTCCACAAAATTTCAACAACTACAGTGCAACCTCGATAATCCGAACCCACGCTAATTCGAATTACGCTAATCCGAACGCAAATCGTGATGCGAAATAGTCCGAGCGTTGGGGTGTCGTATTAAACAGCATCAATGAACTGGAGTAGAATGCCCTTAGAATGCCAATGTGCATGTTGTATCAATAGTAGATGCGACTCTATGGGCGCAGCCATTTTTATTGTTCATCTCACTCGGGAGTATTTATAATAACCATTTTCTGTTTCACATTGTTATTGTTCAGTCCACAATCTGGTGGACCAGATAATAACAATGGGAAATAGAAAATGGCTATTATAAATTATCCCAAGTAAGGTTGCCAGATGCCAGGAAAAATCCGGACATGTCCGGAATTTTACCGTCTTATCCTGAATTTTAGCGTCTTATCCGACATGCGCGGGGAATTAGAAATTGTCCGGATTTTTTAGGAAAATCATCTAACGTAACAAGGTATACTTAAAATCACGTATAAATAGTTATTTTGGCCGTTAAAAGTAACGTCTTTTAATAAAACGTTTGATTCCATAAGTTGGAGTTTTATTATGTGGAGGTTTATTATGGATTTTTAAAGAAATGTCCGAAATTTTCATTGAGTATTACAGAAAATTGTATTTTTGAATATGGTAACCCTATTCCCGAGTAAGATGAAAAATAATGTGGCTGCGCCCATAGAGTGCATCTCAAGCCTATTGACAAGCATTCTACCCCACTGAATAGCATCGCTGTCGTCGACATACTCGACATCCTCATATTCCTTACATATAGTAGTAGAGCTATTCAATTATTATTATTTTTGAAACAAGCTAAAACTCTAAAAGTTGAAAATAAAAATGTTTTCCTCTTTTTTTTCCATCCAATACGAATGTTACTTCATTTCCTAGAAAATACAATGAAAAACATGTTTCTAAACATTTCTACCTAATCCATACATAATCTAGTATTGTTATTAGATATTAGCGACACTCCTTTTCAGACAGCCAATCAAAATCTACAGTGCTATTACCACCTGCTACTTGTATCAATTTCATTGTTATTTAAATATGTATTACCTTGATAAAAAAACTGCCTATAGATATATTATTTTTAGCATTTAATGCAGATAAAAAAATATAATATTTATGAGGTTTTAAAAATTTTGGCGATGTATATGAACTTGTTATCGTTTCAAGGTCATCATTAATATGATGTCATAGACTCGGGAACACTCGTGACTTGTAATCAAAATTATAGCAACCATAAACTCCTGAATAAAATTCACTGAAATATTTGCTAAAATTTATTAACTGAACAATTTGTTAGTCACCTAGCACCTTTGTTAAAAAAATTTGGAGAAAATTTGAAAAACAGAAGAAAAAAAAAAACAAATTAAGCATTTAAAGCTCTAATAATTTTATTTTATAAATAATGTAGATATAGGCATTTAGGGTTGGAAATAGCAAAACAGCAATCTTGTCATAACATCACACTTAATGTAAGCAAATATTAGAAAATGTATAATTATTAGTGAATGCTAATTGAATAATCAGATAAAAACATCATGAATGTAAATGTTATTCTAGTATAAGTAGGATACATACTGTTTATAGCGACACTCCTTTTTTATTAACCAATAGGAGCACAGAGTTCTGTTACCAAGGAGAATAATCTAATTATGTTACAGTTACAATATCTCATTGGCAGTCTAGATACATTTTTATAAATAATTGCTTCTTTTTACTGATCAAACCTATATGAAAGTATATTTGTCAATAGAAAACGAGCAGCTTAAAATATTAAAAATAACATTCACAGGCAATTTTATATGTTGTTATTTGCACATTCTGAATTTTGAATTCATTTCTTTATTTTCCAAAAGTACTTCCTCATCTGACTGCAAAATGTGGCATGTTGTGTTTTTTGTTTGCTATTGTTTGGTACAGGGGAGGGAGGGTACTATGTCCGGGTGGTGGGAGCCGTCACCTGTCAAATTCAAAGTAAAGTTGCTTATCAGATTTTTTGTTTTTTGCCGACATTGAAATATATGCTTTTAGACGTCTATACCAATAAAAAAATTATTTTCTGTCGTCCGGTTCTGCTACTTCAAATAAAGTCGTACCTACTATGATTCCTGCTTTAACCACTTTACACACAAATAGTGTACTTTTCTGTAAATCACCTTTAGCTACAATAATAAATATTTGCAACCAGAAAAAGACATTAAACAGATAATAACTGGCACTAAGAATGCAAATATTCTTCCTTGATATAATTTTTAAAGCTTTTTGTGCTTTTATGCTGACCATTATTTTCTACCCGAAAATACAGTAAAATTTGTGAAAAAAAATCAAAAATGAACAATTTTATTTGTTCTCAAATAAATGTAACCTGCTACCATCTAATATTTAAAATCAAAGGAAAGACATCTATTTCTTAAACCTATATTTAAACAATGGTTTCACATCTAGTGTGGGCTAATTTGTACCAGTCTGGCCAGTCGCTGCATATTATGTCAATCTCTCTCGAACAACTGACCATTGACAATCTTTGATTTAATAACCTGTGAATCCCCAAATAAAGACAGGACATAAATGAATATGAATACTTCATATTTATATCCGAAAGAAAAAAAAATACCAATGCCTCATGCTGAGTTTTTCATAGATTAAGGATATATGATTATTTAATTTAGGTAACTATTGTTTTTATTTTTGTTTTTCTTGTCGTTAATATTTAATTAAATTTTATTACAAAATAAAAACAGACCCCATTTATATTGCTTTCTTTATCTTTATATTTTAAACTGGGAGATGCTAAAAGCATAGGGTACTTTTTGAATAAATACAGTAATTTTGGGCATGCAAATACATAAATTCAGTTTCAGGCATGTGGTAACACTGCTTTGCAGAAACCCACTGTGGTTTAGAAGAGAGCTTATCAGTAAATTCTGTAATGTCTAGACTCGTGTCCAGGTATGTAACTTTTTAAACAAAATTATTGAAATATGCAAAAATTCATATTCAAATAACAATAAAAACCATTGAATTTCAAAATGTTTCTCATTTAAAAATGTTCCAGAAATATTTTAAGTCTACAGTTATATGTATTGTGTAATCCACTGTGTGTAAATTATTTAAATGGAAAAGTGAAAAGCTTTAATTTGTTCTGTAAATAACACAGTGTAGATTTAGATACTAATCTCATAAAAACAACTTGTGCAATTTTCACTAGTTGCGATAATTTTATTTGCTAACTAAAGTCAAACTAAAACCAAGTGGTTTCCTAGAAACTACCTATTACATAACTAGTAGAGAAGGACACTGAACAAGTTTAATCAGACTCGATTCAAAATATTAAAAACTGGAATAGACATTGGACCTAAAAATTATTTATATTGTCTGCTTGATGATGACTGTATTTCCTATTAGAATACATTAAATTGCTGTTTAAGGTGTATTTGGGCGCCAAGTTTAACTTTATTCTGTAGATTTACAGCACATTCAGGTGCCAAAATAGTATATCTTGTTACAAGTATATAATAAATTTTACAGAATATAATAGAATTGAATAAAATGTCCCTAGCTTTGTAGTTATAAAATTTAAATAAAAAAATTCTTCAATATTTGTGCTATACCTATAATAGTCTAAAATTAAATTAATGTAAACATACCTCCTTTGCAGGGGGTCCTATGAGTGCTGTGCTGGGCCCTGTACCCTTTAATAATCTCGTACTGGCCATTATCCCTCTTGATGGGAAAAGATACTTCGATAATGTGATCACACTGTTCCATAAAAGTTAAAATACCCTTAACTTTGGCTTTTCTTTGATCCAAAGTAAGTCTAGATCCCTTAACTTTGCCCAGGTCTTCGACCAATTTATCTTCTACTAGAACGCAGGCTTTATGGAAGAAATATTCAACCATGTCGAAGAACCTGGGGTTGGCATTCGTGGGCATATCCTTTAACCTGTCGGGGATAACATGGTCAGCGTAAGTCCGCCCCTGGAGCTGGCTGCATGCTGCTGGTATACTCTTCAGTAACGTACCGACTTCTGAACTTCGCGATTTTAAGGGGACGATTTTCGATATTAGCTTCAAATTCATCATTTTGGAGTGTTCGATTTATCACCGGTTTGGATTCAAAAAAGGTTTCTAATTCACCAAATCATAGAAAATTTGACAACACCCGGGCGTTTTCGATTTTTAGGACCTTACGTAATTTAATCGCGCCAGCACAACGTTGAGTTAACCCTGAAATGTGGAACTTTCGCCGCGGTGTGGTGACCTGGTGACTATTATTATTAAAATGTGAGCTACGCGACTTGGTACACCAGCTAAATCTAACTTTTTTTAATTGTATTCTGACTTTGACACTTTTGACAAAAAGATTAGCATGACGCATGTCTAAAATATTCTCGTCATTGTTGCCGGGTTTTTTAATTGTCCAATGCCCAAGTTAAGATATCCGGTCCACCACTTTCTATGCCATATCTCGAACGTATTCTTATATAAATACATAGATATATCAATTTAGAAAGAGTTTTTTACTACGTAAAAGTAAAACATTAACCATTATAAGGTATGACTGTTTAATTACTATAAAAGTTTGGTCTATATTTCACTCACTTTTTTTATAATTTCAAAATATTGGCAACATTGGTTTAATTACCTCTTGATTTTGCGCGATTCGTGATATGTCTACTTAATTTAAGCATAGGCGTAGAATAGCACTGGCATATAATTATTACTAAAATATACTAATTCTAAAAGGGTCAATCTTAGAATTCTATAATTTAGGTAAAGAGCGTTTTAAAGTTTTTAGGAAAACTAATGAGTCGATTAACGTTATAAAATGAATGTTGTTAATAACACTAATGCGCTAGTTAATTTTACAAGGAATTTCAATGAAAACTGTCCACCCTAAATAATTTTATAGGAGAGACTTTTATGAAAAAATTCAAAACTAAGACAAAACTCATTGTTTCTTTTAATGGAAACCAATGGAAGTCAGTTTCAACACCTAATAAAATAATTTTTTATTGATATGATAACAATTCTGTTAGTTTCTGTTATTGAATTAAAATTATATTCCACGCCTTGATCTCAATGATCATATAGGTAGTACCTTCCTTTCGCTGCTCTGTCGCCACATATTTTAAAGTCTAAATACCCTCAAAATTATATAGAAAGTTCCAAAATAACTGGTTTTCTCAGACCTTCCCACCTCTGCTCCCGTCCCGTGGTAGTCAGATACACTCATACGTCATTCTTTCTTTTTCATGCACTTGTGATAACACGTAAATAATTTGCTTATCATTATTAAATATCAAAAATATATAAATGCAAAGAAGAACATTTTCACAACGGGGAAGTCTACATCCTTCGAGGATTACAAACTTGAAAACAAAGTTATAAAAAGAAGCTGGATGAAAAAAGACGACACCGAATATCACATCACATGGATGTTGAACAAATGGTAAACGCTTTTTATAAATTGCAAATTTGCAAACACGGGTTTTTTGTTATAGCGTCAAGAGCAACACAATGCCTAATTATAGGATGTTATGTACAAGGTGGTCGGCATAAAACGAATAAAATGATTCTAAAATATTTACAAAGGTACACCTTTTATGAAATACAAATTTCCTTCTGTTTTAGATATGAATATATTCCACTGATAAGTATTAAACATTACACAGTATGCACTGTGAAACAGGCTATTTACTAGGGTATATATATGTGTATATATATGTTTACAATTTACATTACATATTATAACTGCCATATGTATGATTTAATGCCCGGGGATCTAGGTAGACCCTTTCTGTATATTATTCACTTTGAAACGGGCTAGCTACTGGTTTATATTTTATATAATTTTATATATATGCAATCCATGATACTATAAGAAAAGGTATAATATTACGCAAATTGATACTACAGATCACGGTGACGTAATGTGATGGAAGGAGTGGCTTTAACGAATTTGACGTATCAGCTGATCGAAAACAGCGCACGAAAATAAATTATAATCAGCTCATGGCCAATCAGATAACCGCATTCCACACCACATTACGTCATGCGCGCACTCGACGAGATTTCGTCGGATAAGTATCATACTTCTATAATTTTTTGTATCATGCATACAACCAGTATATCGCCAATATCATAATCCACTTTTGGCACAAACGTGCTCCTGAATGCGGCGCTTCTAAACATTTTTTTTAGTTTAGTTTCCCTGGGCTTGGATGCATCTTCATAGCGGCTATAACTTACCTCCGTGGCGACGCTAATATTTTTCTAGTAATCACTTGGAATGTTAGCACAGTCCACAAATGTGTGGTTGGCTTCTTGAGTGATCTCCTATTGATTTTATTTCATCGCTAGTTCCATTCTCTTTTGAACTTGGCTGCACCGTACTGATGAAGACCAATAGTCAGAAACACGTGTCTACGGTTTACCTTTAACGATTTTTTATATTGAAGGGCGCAAGGTTGTCTCTTTTAAAATAAAATAATAGCTCCATGCAATTTAAACATTTAACATGTTTTTTTTTAAGTTTAAGTATTCAATTCTATCTTTTGTTCCCAAAAAACTACAGTTTTTGCGAAAAAGGATTTAGTTTATTCTTAAATGTACTTTATTTTTTGACAGGACAGCACTTGTGAGTTTCTAAAGTGCGACTTGGAAAAAATTTCGCATGCCGGAGAGTACAATTCTTCTTTGTAAGTGTCACTCTTTATTTAATTTAAAGCCGCGCGTAGTTATCACGGACATGACTCATATCTCTGTTTTTGTCGGTCATGGCCAACTTAAGAACCATTTTTGGCGAGTCACTCTTATTTCCAAATGACTGGGAGAAGGAGATATTTTGGAATGTTGACCAATACCCAGAATTCCACATTTGATCATCATAGGCTATTTTTGCGCGATCTATTTATACAGAAAAATTTTTAATAAAATTAACCATAACATAATATTCTGAAATTCAGAGTCCTAGGTATACTAGACTCTCTAGGAAATTTACGGTTTCCACGCCACTGTCAGAAGCATAGATTTTCGTTTCCATTAGTTGACAGTTGTCAGCTGACTCGGCGGTTGCCTCTTGCCTCGCTGATTGACGTTTAAAAATAAGGTTAAGTTAAAAATATTACTGATGATTTGTCCAATTTTATTATCATAATACGATATTGTACAATTTTTAAAAGAAAATAGTAAGTGTGTCTCTTTAAAAAATGGATATAACTGCCTTATTTAAAGCATGCGTTAAAACAGTACGCACAACCAACAAATCCTTAGGAATTAAAGAGCAGAAGCCAAGTTTCTTAAAATCTTTTAAAGATTCAAATCTCAATACGCCAAGAGATGTTGTTAAACAAATTACAAAACTTCAGATTTTCATATTGGAAAATAAAGCAGCGTATTTAAATGTAAAAAATTATTTATCAACTAATAAAACCATGACTGAATTGGACAGGCAACAAGTAGACAGTATGGCGGAAGATATAATAAATAATTGCAGCAAGTTAATCTCTGACTATAAAAAAGAAATACAGGCATTGCCCAAGAGTCCACAGAAAGAAGAACACTACCAAAACGTTATAGAAACATTAGAGAGGTATTTAAAAAATGTTTCTAAACTCTATACAGAAGCCAAAGCTGTTAGGGTAAAAAGAGTCATTGACACACATAAGTTATCTAAATTAGAAACCAAACCTTCAACTCGTAAGAGTGAAGCCGAAAATTCGTTAAATAAATCTAGTTTAGAACAGTCTAATAATATTTCTTTACTTAAAGAAGATGTTTCACAATCATCTATCAATTATGATGAACAATTATCTACTGAAGAGATGCAAATGTTTGAATCTGAAAATGCAATGCTTTATAATGAATTGAATAGTATTTCAGGTAAAAATATTAGACTATCCCTTATCTAAATAGCAGAAGATATGTAAATTATAAAATTATTTTTAGATGAAGTGAGGCAAATGGAAGGCAAAGTTGTACATATAGCAGAACTGCAAGAATTGTTTACTGAAAAAGTCCTACAACAGCAAATTGACATTGAAAGGATATCAACCACTGTTGTAGGAACTACTGAAAATATAAAAGAAGCCAATGAGCAAATTAGACAAGCTATTCAAAGAAATGCTGGTTTAAGAGTTTACATTTTATTCTTTTTATTAGTAATGTCGTTTTCTTTATTGTTTTTGGATTGGTATAATGATTAGAAATGTGATTTTTTATTGTACTGTGGATTTTTACATCCATATATTTGTTTGTCTAAGTTTTTTTACTTACTTTTGTTTGTTGAATTAAACCGGTGAAATGGTGTTCAAAGTACAATAAATTGCAGATTTTTTACAGAAAATTGTCGTTTCATTAGGGTTGTAAAAATATTGAATTTAAACACTCAAAAAAGGCTAAATATATTTGATTTTGAATCAGGACAAGAAGAGATATGAGGCATTGACAGAGCCAATTTTTTTTCTGCGAAGTTTAGAACCAACTTTAATAGTGTACTTTCATAGATGAGGAATCTAATTCCTAATTACTTAGGCAAATAAACACTAAAAATTTCGAGTTTATACCCTTCAATATGCATGATTCGAGTACAAAATATACAAAAAATTCAATATATGCAAAAACGTGTATTCAAAATTAAAAGTTTCACACAACTAAAATAAATACCTACATTTATTAAAACTACATATTAAATCAATGGAGTACTAAATATTTTTCAAAATTTGTAACCAAAGTTGTATGTTTTTATCTGAATACATTTATATTTAAAAATCGAAAAGCATCTTTCCACATCCAATGATGTAATTAGTGCATTTTTTAAATTAAAGTAAAATATCTGGCTCCAATTTATAATTTTTGGAAAAATTTCCACTTAAAATTCTTGCAACTTCAACAAGTGTCTTAATAATCCAAGATTTTTTTAATGGTTGTGTTCAACTTCTCATATATTGTAGTTCCAAAATTATGCCAATAACTTTTTACAAGACAAAGTGAATGTATAAGTTTACACTTTCTGTGAGTGGTATTTTTGTTTTTCCAACTTTGTAATAGTTTTAGGTACAAAACTTTAATTTGTTTTTTGGAAACAAATTTGTTGTTGAATGAGCCTAATTTTAAACAATTTTTTGCACTGCTTCAAGGGCTTGACAGGCGTCGTTGGATAGTTCAAGAACTAAACTCAGCAAAATGATTGGCATAGAAAAATACAACCTCTAACCAAGTTTTTTTTAAATGAAAACCACGCACTTTGGTGGAAAATTAATATATTTAGTTGAATTCAACAATCTATAATGTTGCAACTACATTTTTTTTACCAAGCCGGCAGTTTTGATAAAAAATAAATGATCATTTATTCAGAAAAGGACTTCCTGCGCTATAGCGACTGAAAAGATGGTGTTACGTGAAATTAATTTCAAATTTATGTTTAACAACAACCTCTCCATAACCCCTCGTAACACAACGTAAACGACCACCGCTCGCTTTCTTCTCGAAATTTGGAATGCGTCGTTTGCGCACGGTCCATAGGGTTTCTTTGGGCAACCAGTCGTCATAAAACCGATTCGTTTGGATTCAACTGCTCTTTTTGGTGTTTCGAATTCAACATGCTAACTTGTGCTGATAAATGTGTTAAATTAATTGCTAGTAATTATCTGTCTTTTATGTGTTTATTGTGTGTTAACGTTGGGATAACTGTCGGGTAATGTTTCTATCGCTTTATATTATTCACATTTTGCTGGATTTCGTTGGAAAACCAAAAACATCGGCCATTTGCTTTTTTTTATTACCACCATGCCGACGAATGCCGGTTTATTATTACTGTTTTATTTTATATAGATTATAGCTACCCTAATAATATTTTTAAGCTTTCTTTGATACTTTGATATATACGCGGGGAGGCAACTAAATAATTGAATTACAAATCAGTCTGGAAATACAGTTTAAATGGAAATGTATGGCTCTTAACTTATTTTTGCCTCATAATTAGCTTATATTTTGTTCAGATGATGTAAAACTTATTGTTATAACTTATTTTGGCCTTATATTTTATATTCTGTTCAGACGATGTAACTTTAATATTTGTCCCGTTTATGCATAAATCCGTTAGATTTCCAAACTGTTATGTATATGTACGCACACGGTACTGAGGTTCTTTTTATCTCTAAACCTGTAGTGGCTCCAAGAAGTCAAGAAGCTCTGAGAAACAGGAAGTACGGAGTTACGTAGTTGCTCCAGGAAGCTTTAAGATATAAGCTATAAGAAACAAGAAGTCCGAGTTACGTAGTTTCTCCAAGTTCCGAGCTCCAAGTATCGAAGTACCTAAAGGTGGATTGTCCACGACATACAAAAGGGAAGTACCGCATGGTCGGGACAATTAATAATCATCTAACAGTAAATTTTATCAGTCAGTTTTGATTCATTTTCTATTCAGATTTAATCACTAACTATTAATTTATTATATCTAAAATTTCACTCTTTTTATTTTTTTTTATTAAATATATTAAATTTTCTTACTTTCTTTCATTTGCCAGAACTCATACAGATAACTTGTATCAGAGACTGACTCAATTAAACAGGACATATCAAATCAGATAAGTTTTCCGTTACTCAAAAACTCGATGGTGCTCAACATTTTTTTGTCGTTATCGTATTATAATATCATACATTTTATCGTAGACTTTGGCCCGCGAACCGGTCAAGCTACTCTGATTTCATTTGTGCTGGTCAATTTATGAATCCACGCAGTATCAGCAATTTGAGCTAAATCACCTCTTAAGTACAATTTACATCGTAGAAATCTAAAAGAAGGTAACAATGGGTTTCGGAAAAATCTGTTTCATAGGTTCGATAGTAAATTTTTCGCTCTACAACTTTTCACTAATGAAAATTTTCACCAAAATGCGTGGTTTTTATGTAAAATGCGAAAAACCGCCAAATATATACATTTTATTTTTTGCGCGTTCTAGCATTGTTATCTGGGTTTCTATGCTGTACTAAAAATTTCGCCTTCCGGTGGACTAATATGAATTTTTCAGCTAGCGACACATTAGGCAGAGGTTCAGCCGCCGAATATGAGCCAGAGATCTTTGCGTAGTAAATTCAAACGAAAGGCGTTTCAACCGATCTTCAGCTCGATGTAGCTAGTTAACGAATTGCTCGCAAGAGATTATATGATTTGTCTTCAGCTGACGTTTTACTGCTGAACGTCTGCCTAATGTGGCGCTAGCCTTACAAATATAAAAACGAAGATATTTCACTTGAATTTTATAATCATTTTATAATTTTTGTGGGTCGGCTCCTTTCTGTAAAGGAAGTAGGTAAAAAATATATATTGTTTTTTAAATTTATTCTTTCATCTCATGTTCCAGTTCAAAATCAGGTGCTCCGCTGAATCCACATTGTCGTCGATGTCCGTGCCGGTTATATATTCATAAAATTTCATGCAATCGTTCGGAATTAGGTTCATTACAGTTTTTTTGTCCTCTATCTTTGGATTTTATGCTTTTTTCCTTCAAGCCACAGTGGTATAAGCAAGTCTTTAAAAGCAGACTTCAAAAGTTTGTTTTTCAAAAAATTGGAAATGTTTTTGTTATCAAGAAGTATCTTACGTTTTTTTAAAAGAAATTTTTGATCCCAACATCCATTTTTTGAGATATGCCAATATCATTCATATTGTATCACTATTTTTAATACTTCACACTCACTTTCACAGAGAACCAAGTAACGAACTGTCACAAACTTCTCTATTATACAAAAAGCAACCAAGCCGCTTGGATTGCTTCTGCGGTTCTTAATTCAATATTATGATAAAGTCTAAAAATCACAAATTTGTGGCTTGCTTCCTTTCTGCAGAAAGCCGTTCAATTAGAAATAAAGGACAAATAATCCTCATAATATGCAACAAAGATTACACGCTGTAATAACATCGACTACTATTGTCATAGTTATCGGAAAGACGGCAACACAGTGTGCCGGTCTCCCATAAAAAATACATTGCCTATGCCTGGCCATACTGCATTCTGTGTGCCCCGAACTATACCAGGGCTCGAAATAAGTCTTCGTTAAATACATCCTGAATAATTAATTTTTGGAAGTCATTTGGAGAGATTGCTGAAACGATTTTTGTACTTTTTCGCCTGGAAGCTTGGACTTATCCTTTTTTGCTAGGTGTGAGGCAGTTTTGACATGCTCATCTATTTGAAAGCAAAATTAATACGAAGACCTTATTTTCCTATGATCTATTGAATATAGTTAGATTATTTCGTTAAAAATTAGAACCAAAAAATGCCATAAGTCAAAATATAAAAAGAATCAAAAACTGAAAATTGTGCTTCAAAATAAGCAGTACACTTTGTCCATTTATAAAAAAAGTTCTTTATATAGCTTAATCCAGTTTACAATACCACTTATTTTCGGCATTTTCACTAATACTTTCTGAATTATTCACAAACTGTCTTAATCGAAAGCTAAAATAAACTAATATTAAAAATAATATATTAAGTACCTAAAACCTTCCTAAACATTAAAGTGTGTACCTTCATAATGGATATTAGTAACTTATAATGTCTAAGAAGCAATTTTTATGCATAATATGCGTAAAAAGGTTTTTTTTTAAATAAAAATTCCACATAAAGAAAAAATAAATTTTATTCTTAATAAAAAACGAAAAGCATATAATCTTAAATAACTTGGTAATAAAGAAATACTTTTTCTCATTATAACATTAAACATACTTTGTTTTGACTAGTAGAAGCTTAACATTTAAGGTCTAAAAACATAAAATGGTCTCATACTGTACATGTATAATTTTATGTCTAAGTTTTTTTTTTTAAGTGAAAGATCACATAGCGGTTACTTACAATAGCAAATAAACATTTTCATTTTTTTTTTATTTATACAGATTGTCCCAAAAATCTTCAAATTGGTCAACAGTTGTTTAATATGTATCGTTCTTCATTCTATAATACAAGTTGTAGCTGAATTAATTTTTTTTTAAATTATCTCGGAGACATCCTGTATGCACAACGCAACGATTACAAATACTGTCAGTGTCTAATAAAAATTTGTTTATTATATACATAAAACAATTTCGAAAATATTTATTGTATATTTTATTACTGTTTTGTTTTTGTGTAGTAAAAACAATAACATTATGGATTCAAAAACTGTAAAAACTAAATGATAATCGTTTCACTGATGAATACATTTTTGTTTTGGAATTTTGGACAACCTGCATACAATTTTCGTAAATATCAACAATATATCTTTACAAAAATAAAAAACATAAAAAGTGCACGTTTTATAAAAAATACAATAAGTTTTTGATTGGGAAAATGAATGTTTCATTATATATTATATACTGGGTGTGTAGTAGTTATTTATTTATAAATTGAAAACCTTGGTGCAAGAAGAATATAAGTGTTCCACGAGCTTCTACAAAGCATAAGGTATGACTTGGTGTAAGAACAAGACGAATATGTTAATAAACACCAATGTTATAAGTACTTTTGAATCGTCCCCTTTCCAATTTGGTGCAAAAACGGTCATAATGACTTTCATCAAATGAACTGTCATTGTTTTTTTTTACATTGACGTTAAAAAAAATAATTTTTTTTTGCTAATTTTTACATTTGTTCTTATATTTTTATGTAAAAACAAGATGTATTCTTGCACCAAGGTCTTCAATTGTTGATATACATTGAATTGCTACTTCTAAGAGCTCTGTTTTTGTCATGAGTGTAGTTTTTAAATTAAGCTTTTATACCGATATTTTCTAATATTATACAACTGACGATGTATATAGGGTGTACCAATAAATACTCCCATGTCGGATATTTTGCTAAGTAATAGAGATATTTTAATTCGGTAAAAGTCGGTTCATAGAGCACTAAGATAGCTTCAGTTTTAGATATAAAATAATTTTGTGTAAAAATGTGTTCAATTTAGAATAAAAATTGACCTGTTTTAGTAGTTTCTTAAAATCCAATGATTAATGCCGAAAAACAGGATGAAACTGTTGTGAGTGTCCCACTCTGTATATCAAAAATGGCTAGATTTATCGAATTATTTCATAGGACAAAATCTGCTGAAAATGAATTTTTTAGAAGATGCGCTAAATATGAATGAGCATTATATCGAAAAAAAAAAAAAAAATAAATAAATAAATTGTGTGCAGCGCCATCTATATATTGACCTATTTAAAATCAATTTATATCTAAAACTGAAGCTCTCTTAGTGCTCTGTGAACTGGCTTTTACAGAATTAAAATATCTCTATTTCTTACCAAAATATCGGGCTTAGTTTTTATTGGTACACCCTGGATACAGTGTATCCCGTAAATATGCTGAACAAACTTTCAGAGGTAGTAGGAATATCAAACCAATTATACATATGTCTAAATATGCTTCGCTTCCAAGATAGAGGATGCTAAATTAAAAAAAAAAAGATTTGTAATCCTTTAATAATTAAATATTTTGATGAGGATTGGACCTATATTTTCATAAATTATTAAGCATTAGATTTTGTCCTTGTAATGTTTAATGAATAAGATATTCAATAAAAAGTACTTATTTTAAAACAATAAAAAAATCGACATTAGTATGATTTCGATAGAAGTAACAGGGTAGAGTGTATTAATAATGCGTGGGTGGACAATAACCGTTTCCCTATTTGAGATAGGAAAAAATGCTTCAAATTAAAATTGTAAAAAGCAATGAATGTTTTAAAAATAAACTAACAACAATATACAGGGTGTTCGATAAATGTGACTCATCAAATGCTTTTCTACATAAACCACTATATATTTTCATTAGATTGTATTCCTTTGGAAGTGTTTCCCAAAAATATAGTATTGTATGGGTTTATATCGGGTGGTTCGGAATTTATGTCACAAAATGGATTCATAAAATCAATAATTTGAAATAAGAAAAATTTGCTACCAAATAAAATGGTGTATTTTCATTTTTCATACAGGGGCAACCAAAACTCAGGATCACTTTTTTCTATATTTTGAAATCAATAATTTGGAATACAAAAAAGTTTCTACCAAATATTCTCGAAAATAGTGTATTTTTATTTCCTATTCATAATTTTACTGAATGGCGTTTTTCCCATACGGGGGAAACCAAAATTCGGAAAACTTTTTATCATTTTTTCAAATGGGTCACACCAGAATAGTCCACATTACGAGCTTGCAGAAAATGTAGGATTTGACTACTTGATCTCCATATGAAATGTATTTACAAGTCTATCTACAATAATTGCTCTCAAACTTAAAATAAATTTGATCTTAAAATAAAGCAAAATTTCAAATTATCCTTGAAACATTTGAATGTTATAGAAATTGACAATAAACTTGACATTTAATTATCGATAAGGTGAATTTATAGTCGAAATCTAATATTTTTTGCTTCAAAATGAAATTAGGCACTGAAGAAATAATAAACATGA
Source organism: Psylliodes chrysocephalus (assembly GCA_927349885.1). Taxonomy (NCBI): domain Eukaryota; kingdom Metazoa; phylum Arthropoda; class Insecta; order Coleoptera; family Chrysomelidae; genus Psylliodes; species Psylliodes chrysocephalus. The sequence goes on from OV651819.1 coordinate 52,819,172, forward strand.
CAGAAATTGTTTATTAGGCGGTAGAGCTACGATACTGTTACTTTTCTCCAATCTCTAGAGTCCTATCTCTAATCGGTGTCACGATTCGGTGCTGCCAATCATTGAACGGTATATCTATGATATCTCCGATCGCTGACGTTTTTGAACATTGTCATTCTTTCTGAATTTCGATGCTGGAAGACGTAACTTTGTAAATCGGAATAATCTGCTATCAGTTGCATTTTGGTTCTCCAAAGCCGTCTTATTTATTAGGGCAAGGTTTGATATTAATATTTTTGTGTTTAAGGCCTTCCATATAATGATTAAACTAAGATTTATGTTACGATTGATATGTTACATTTTTAACTATTTTAAAATACCTTTAATTTCTGTAAAATAATAGTTAAAACGTTTTATCCGATCCTTCCTATTTACCATTTCCTCATTTTATCGTTCAAAACCTACTTTTAAGATGGCTTAAATTTTGGAGGTTATGTTATAAACATATAATAGTTTCTTTAACGTTAAATAAATGGTTGTACTGTCGGATTAAATAAACAAAACTACCTTCCACATTCCACCCCCTTGAACAAAGTCATTTGATCTACTGACCCGAAGTCGAAGAGAGAGCTTTCTTTTACATCTTTGAAGAGAACCATTTAAAAAGAGATAAGTTTAGAATTTTTCCTATTATGAACGCTTAGAAAGTAGAATTTATTTCTTGCCTTATCTAAAGCCTAAAGTAAATTTGATTAATGTTTGTTTCCACATTAATGTTAAATTTATATATTACTTACACCCTTGTATTTTATTTTTGAATTCTAGTAAAAAATCTAAGTATTTTTGTCTAAAACGCCATATATGTCTTAATTCTATTGTTTTCAAGCTTTTGACATTTGAAAATTAACTTTTTCACAATGTAGCACCCACACAGTTGAAATTAAGATAAAACGGTTTACATCTCCGTATCTTAGTTTTTTATTCAAATATGCAATAAAATAACCTACTTTTGGTTTAACCGGAAGTTAGACCTTTTATATTCTATTAATCCAAAAGTTCGTATATCTGAATAGGATATGAAAAACTAAGATAGGGACATGTAAACCGTTTTATTCTAATTTCAAGTGTTTGGGTTCTACAACTTGTCAAAGCATGAAAAAGTCAATTTTTTAAAGTCATAAGGAAACTGAATTTAGACATATGTTGATTTAGTAGAAGAAAAAAAATATGTCTTGCTTTTTGGAGGCCTGTATATTGGAAAATATTTTTACAATGGGCGCTTCTGCGAACCGTAAATCTGTTATATCCGACATTGCCTCGTGTTTTTAAAAACAACTGACATATTGGACTTACACTCACTAATGGAATGGTACAGCTTGTAGATTGCACCATAAATTCCGAAACACCTGGATAAACCCATACATCCTTATATTCTTGAGGAATACTCGTTCAAAGGAAAACAACAACTTTGATAAGTTTTATAACATATTAGTAATTTTTTAAACAGAGCTTTCATTGTTCTTCACAACTTTCTTTTAAAAGTTTCAATCCTATCTCAAATAGTTGATATACCCTTTATAGTGAAGGGAAATCTTTAATTAAAATCGGCAATTTTTCATTGAGAAACATTATGGCCTAACGAAATCTACTAAAATTAAAGGTAGCAATACTGATTAGAGATGTCAATTCCGGGCTCTGGGAGTTCAGGGATCCCAACGGAAAATCTGTCTCGAAAATAGCTGGATAATATTAGATCTAACCTCGGGATAAAACGGGAATGTAAACTTCAAAAACTCTTTGAATTTTTATTAACCATTCAGTCCACAAGCGTGGAATCAAGAGAGATATTTCTTCTTCACAGGATTTTTATGTAATAAAATAAGTTCCGAGGCTGCGAGATTAAACTTTATACTCACTGATATTTTGGTGGTATTTTTAAAAAAAATATAAATCTAAACCTTATTTGTTGGTATTTACAACACATTTCTTTGAGATCGTTTAAGAGTTTTTTTTAAATTTTCGTGTTTTAATAAAATAATTTTTTTTCGAATTTTATTTTGATTTTTTTTCATACATCTAATCTCGGGATTAGTCGTACGTATCTCGAAAATCCCCGGATTAGGAAAACCTTTCGGAATTGACATCGATAGTACTGATAGATCAAAAATTAAAACAGAAAGATATAAAATAGTTTTATATAAATAAAAATTTTGCTACGGTTAGGATAGAATAGAAGAGTTTTTGGTGCTAATTAGTTTAATGTTCCCTACTACCCTCAAAAGTAGGTATATTTACTGAAAACCCTGCAGATGTTTTTCTTATCATGATTTAACCTTACTTATTTTTCTTTGTATCATCTTTATTTAAAAATGAAAAATAATTTTTGTATAAAATTATACAAATTACTATCCTGTCGTATTAAATTTTCCATGCGACGTTTTTTGCCTTTCAGGACCACCATCAATATTTTTTTTTATAAATACGAATCTTATTTTTATATTTGTTATTAATATAACTCTAGAAAAAATGTTTATGAACCAAACTAAACATAATTTTTTTTTTAATACGGACCTGCGTTTGTGTTTCGCATTATTTTTTAAATACACTAAAAAACGTTAAATCAGGATAAAATAAACACCCTGTATTCATACGGTTTGGACTTAGGAAAACGATTTCCCAAATAATTATATCACAAAAATGCTAAATATTTGCCAAAATTACCACCCCAAAACAGGTCCTTTAGAAAAAGAAGAAAAAACTGAAATTTACCACAACCATTTTGCAGGACAGACAAATTTAATTAAAACTCCATAATCGTAATTAATGATATAGAAATGTCTGTTTATAAATTGTACATTAATTAAAATCGTTAAACTGAAATTAGTTATGTCGAGAGGTCCACAAGGGTCAATTTTCAGACCGATCATCTTGATTTAACTTTATAATCGTAATGAATGATATAGAAATGTCCGTTTATAAATTAGAATCGTTAAAATGAAGTTATATATATCGAAAGGTCTACAAGGGTCCATTTTTGGCCGCGACCTCTTGATTTTATAACTAATTTTCTCATTCCTTTTCCTTTCCAGAAAATATTTACCATTTTTTTTTCTAATTATAAGACACGACGTGCTTAAGTACATCATTTCTAAGATTTTGCAAACGCTAAATATATATATTTATAAATCTTTTAAACGAATTTCATCATTGTGGCTGTCTAAATTATTTAACTAACTAATTAATCTATTATCACAGATGTCTTTAACCTTTTCTCTAATAAATATAATCATTTTACATTTGATTGGATTTAAATGAAAAAACAAACAAAAATCACAACAAATATTGACACGTCACAATTTAAGTTAAATAAATTAGTTTATTGGCAAACGAAGAATACTTTTTTTTAATAAACATTTTTTTTTATTTTTATCACAAGCTGTTGCAGTTTTAAACGTGTTAAATAGGCGTATTTTCTTCAAATTTAGATTTGAAGCTAATGTATTCGATATGTAAAAGGCATTCGACAAGGTGATACGTCAAAAACTAACTAGTCTTCTACAGACATTAAAAGCGAGGAATTTAACTATAATGCAATGCTTTCTCATTTACAGCAATTGTTTCTCATAAACCCTTTTTAGAAAACTCGTAGCTCATTTAAATCCAAATTTGTCAGAAATACAGCTTATTAAAATAAAAGTCCATTCATTGCTCTATTATGGTTTTTTGAGAACACAAGTGGAAATTAGAGAACTTCTAGATGTTTCTCAAGATTTTGGATCTGATTAGTTATTTTGCGTACATAATATATATTTTTTTAAAATTAGTTTTGAATCACATTGTATAAGGGAAAAACAAACTCGAGCACCAAATGGACTAATTAATACTGAACTAGGTGCAAAAAGCAACAAGAAAAAATAGAGAACACAATTATTATTTGGACAGCCAGCTTATAGCCGCCAGTTGCAAAAAAGCAATTCATTTAATGAAAGAAATTTCCATTTAAAACAACGATACTTTTAATACTACCATGACGCCTACAAAGAAATTAAATTCTACGGAACCAATATTTTATAACAATTAACGAATATGGCGAGTTAGATCGTTCTGACATAAAAAAAATCAATATGAAACATTCATTTTCCGTAACTTCGTTTTTTTTTTCGAGTTGTCTTCTTTTTTTTAACAACAACCAAAAAACAATACTTTTGGATACTTAAGTAGCGAAAACAAAACTAAAAACATTGCCCCTCTTTTTAAAAATTGTCCTAATCGGAACCCCTTCGTCACAGATTGATTGTGTCCAGGTCCTGGATCGGGGCCCTACCTGCGCCGCCACTGCTGCTACCTACAACAAAAATATAAAATTTTAATTTATTGCAGAATCACACACTTAGAAGAAATATACGGTTAATGAAAAAATAAGACTGCATATCTAATCCAAGTTACAGCCACAATTTGAAGGTCGGTGACAACCAGTTTCACAATCAGTGGTTAACTCTTAGGGTTAAGATACCTTTACCGGGAAATTAAGCAGAAGAACCCTTTTCATAAACATTATCTTTATTTTTGTCGGTAAGTAGGTAGGGTTAGGTTTAGCCCAGAACACTGCAGCCTCTTGGGTCTTTTGTATTCTCTTGCTTTTCCTGTATTCAGTTAATATATTTGGAGTAGCCTTTCGTTAGTTTTAAAAAGTTACCAGAAATAACAGGAGATGTAACTACTAACAAATATCGCGGTCCTGAATAAGACATATTCTAAGGGACACGGGCGGGTATCATATCCGCTGTTGTCATATGCCTATTTCATTATTCTCGTTTTGTTTACAAAATTATATTTACATATATTTTAAAAAAGCTAAAATAATTCGACTTATTTCATAGCAACTCAACCTATACAAGATTTTTGACTAACCGTTATTTATTTGTTAATCAAAGATTTTATCAAAATAAAATTTTAAAAATCGTAGTTATTTCATACATATAAAAAATAATTATCTATTATTTCAAATATAAAAAAAAAATATCTATTTTTGTTTAGTCGTTTTCTTGTTGACATGTATTGAGTGAGATTAGATCAGTGTTTTCGATTATTTTATGCAAATTTAGGATGGAAAATAGGAATTGAAACAGAATTATTACTAGGTTGAAAGTTCATTAACAAACTATTTTTTATAAAGCCAACCTTTATTCCTTCGATATAAACTTAAAATGATTTTAAAACAAAAAAAGGTTTGTTTGTTTTCTTTTTTGCAAACCGTGACATAATGAATTTTTCGTAACCAGTTTCATAATGTTTAACTTTATATAACTAGTTACACAAAGATCGTTTTGACACTTGCTGTGATTACAAAAGATGTTACTGTATATTTCAAAAATTAGAAAAAAAAATATATTCCTATTCACTATGGTCCGATATTAACAGACAACTAACCGTAAATACTCAGTATTTTTGATAGCGGTTCCTTTAAAAAATAAATACAATGATATATGTCGATTATATTTGGACCAAGTGTTACATTTGTGACAGATTGACATTCGACTTGAAGGTAACCATAAACATATACCAGTTAGTGGACTGACGTTTGAGCCATCATTTTTCAGACAACTGTGTCCCTAATTTAACCCGTTTTTCGAGATTAATTTTGGACCAATTAACCAATATTTCGGTCAATATTTAAAATAATTATTTTTAAAGGAATGTTAAAATGTACATTTAATGATGTAGTTGGAGAAGTTTTGATTGAAAATTTACTGGAAAATGAAGAAAGGCACATTACATAAAATTATTAATGTAAAGCTACTACCTACATTTAATATTTTAGGGTAGAATTTTCCAATAGGGATCAATACAAGTATTAAAGTAATTTAAAAAAACCGACTTCAAAATCGTGCAGATGCCATCACCACGCGACATCTTGACCAAATTAATATGGGGTTACCCCTTACTAACAAAAAAATTATAGAAATCGGACAAGGTGGTAAATAATTATCGATAAACATACATAAAAAATGAAGAGTTTGAGGATTTTCTCATGGACCCAACTATTAGATTTTGACAAAATTTATATGGGACCACCTCTGAAGTACCCCCTTTCTAACAAAAAAGAATCATTGAAATCGGACACCGTGTTAAAGAATTATGGATGAACATACATAAAAAAAATATTCCGACGAATTGAGACCTCCTCCTTTTTTGAAGTCGGTTAAAAAAAAATAATTTAAATATAGGAAGGTAAATTGTGCCTATTTTTTAAGAAAATGAAATGAGAAACCGACTTTATCAATTCAGTTCATGTTTACAGCGTACCGTACTCGACAACTTAACACTGTTGAACGAATGAAGGATCTTAGATATTTAGTTCTAATGCATTTATAAATTACTGTCTTTGTACACAATGTCAAAAAGGGTGGAATCAAGAAACATTTAGAGAGCTGAGATGGAATGATATTTATGTGTAACGACGGGAGCCTGAACCTGATTTACTTCAAGTTTACAAATTCAGACATCAAAGCTTATGTGCTGAGGTGGCCTAATTGGTTAGCGCGCGGACGGCACAAGGCCGAGGTTCCAGTTTCGGTAAAAAAATTAATAAATTAAATAAGAAAGAATGATCTATTTAACACTTAATCATGAAATTCGTGTGACGTAATTTATGGATGGCACCTTATCTATCTTGGTTATATGTCTATGGTAGTAAGTCAAAACCAAATATCTAGAAACATTCTTTAGAATCGTATTATTATTTTATCTCTGAATACTTACCATCAGAAGGCGAAGCCGTAACGCCTCCGGCGCTACTTGTGGCGGCCTTGTTGTGATGGTGGTTATGGTTGTCGTTGCCACTCGTCATGTTCAGCTTATTCATGATGTTCGGTATGTTGAACTCGGGATTCGGTAACTTCCTCATGATCTTTCCGGAGGTGATAAGACGACCGAAGCCCTCCTGGTGAGCGAACGCATAACCAGACCGTATCGAACGGCGCACGCGTCTCGCAGACGGCGTTCTGAGAATGTCCATGCTGTGTCTCGTTCGCACCTGGAATTGAAAAATAGGATTGTGTTACAAATCAGATGATAAACGACAAAATTGGTTAATAAGACCAAGAAAAAATTATCTCAACCAAACCTTTGAACTAGATAGAACCTGAACAACCCAAAATTTTAACATATTACTTAAGGTCCATAATTTTACAGAACCTCAATCTAGGTTTTCTTGATTTCTATAAATCATATTTCCCACTTTATTTCGAATTTGTTCCAAATAGAAAGTTGGAAATAGCAAAATTGACGATTCCAATTTTGGCAACGGACGACGGGCAACATGGGGCGAAATTAGGTTAATTATTGTAATCAAGACGCATCACTCTGAAAAGGAGGATAGCTTCTATAGCAGGATATCAAGAATTTGTTTAATTAGTCGTTTCACGTTTTAAGATACTAAATAAGTGCAAACTAATTTAAAAACGTTAAAAAATAGTCGAAATACCTAATTAAATAGTTAAATATCATTCAAAATACGTAATTCTGCTTAAAAAATACTGGAAAACGTGTTTAAACATTAATAACACTATTTTAGCGCAAAACTTAAACAATTATGTTAATACAGAAAAAGAACCAATAGAAAACCATTGAAATAGCCGTTTCAAATATTGAAACGCTAATACTATCCTAGAAAATATAAATTATAATATATTTAGGGCCGATCTTTTTACCTCTGAGTAAAGTTACATGTAGTTTACTTGACACATAATAATAATGGTCCTATAGTTTAATCAGCAAGTAGTTACTTTCAACTTTACTCAGAGATGAAAAGACTGGGCCTTAAAAAAAATTAATTCTTACCTGAGCCATTCTTTGCTTCAATCGGACTCTATCTGACAACGTGGGGAACACGTCGACGAAGTAGAATCTCCACGCCAGCACGGGCATTATGGAGATGATAACAACTAGGACGGTAGTGAACCAAAAATTCAATTCGGACATCGCCTTAATGAGAGCGCCGACGTACGGTCCGTGGCAGAGGTAATTGTAAAAGTTGTCGGCTACGAAATAGAACCCTAGCGAGCCCCAAATCATTACGTGATTGAACACCGTCCAATACATCGTGTCTAAGGCGATCTGAAAAACGTTTTTCTCATTTAACAGTTTGGATATCCTCGAAAAAATAGAGCAAGAAAAAAGATAGTACTGGGAGCATTACAATTAGAATTGAGAGAACAAATTCTTTGAACTGCTCTCGTATAATAAATTAATTATTCGATTATGGCAGCAATAACTTAAAGGTTCTAAATTGAAGCGTTGTATTAGTCAAGAATCAAGTATATGTTAGTAATTTAGCTATGTATATCAATATTCGATCGGACAATATAACAGTTGGGAAAGTCATTTCTTTGTAGTAGAATTCTTGAAAATGTTAGTTTATAGTCTAGAGAAGGAAGGAGTGCAGTAATTTAATTTACAGAACGTAGTAAGGCTCAAGAGGTAGACATATTATTTATACCTCATCCTTTGCTTATTTGTAGTTAAAGTGAAAATTTTAATACATCTGATCGGCCTAATAAAAGTTGTCTTTCAGATGTAATTATGTTTCCATGGTTTTACTGTAATAAAACTTTTCTTTTGACAGATAAGTCGGACTTTATTTATTCATAGCTGCATCATATTTATTTTAATTAATTAGGAATTTTGTATTAGTATATATTATAATTTTACGGTAATATAGGGATGGCGAGTGCATTAGAAAATATTGCAAGCATAAGTACGCCTAATGATCTACAAGAAAAAATATCTTACTTAATGTATTTAATAATCTTCAAAAAGACTTTGTTTCACTTTCTGTGGATGAAATAGCCACTAAATGTGAGACATATACTGGAGTATCTAAACGGACAGTGTAAAACATTATTAAAGAAGATACAGTTATTGGAGAAGTATCAAATGTGAAAAAGCCCCTAGGATGAAACAAGACCTTTAAGAATGTAATAAGGCAAATGGTACATTCTTTTTTCTTTCAAAATAAAATTCTTAGTCTTAAAAAATTACACTCAGAAATAGAAAATAGTCCTACTCTTCCAAATATATCATATATCTGCAAAAAACATTACATGAATTAAATTTTCGATACAAAAAACGTGACAGAAACAGATTTTAAACAGAGAAAGACGAAATCATTGCGTGGATACATGATTATTTAAGGAAAATAATCAGCATGAACTGTATTTTATTATTTAGATTAAACATGGATTAATCTGGACATACAGTAACAAAAATTAAGATACCTCCATTAAAATTAAAAAACAAGCCTTAATGAAAGGGGTATCCAACAGGAAAAGGAATCGTTTAATAATAACCCACATTGGTAGCACCGATGGGTTTATGCCAGATGTTCTAGTCAAAGAAAACAAAAGACTACCATAAAGAAATTACTCGTAATAGCAAGGCAACATAAAAACAAATTCAAAAAATATATTATAGACGAGATGGCCCGAGAAAAAGGAATTGAAATTCTCATATTGTCTCCTTACCACATCAGAGTTAAATCCCATCGAACTGATCTGGTCACAATTAAAAGGTTATGTTTCTCGAAATAACACATTTAAATTACCTGATGTGCGGAATTTGTTTTTGAATGCACTTTCAGATGTAAATGGAGAACATGCATTGATCATGTTAAAAATGTGAAAAATTCATTTTGGGAAGGGGATATACCAATGGAAAATCTAATAGACCCTATAATAATAAACCTCAGAAAAAACAATTATAATAATACTAGTAGTTATAGTGAAGACGGTGACTTTTAAAGATAGTTCTTAAACTTTTTATTTTGTTCAATCTTTGATTTTTAGGTACTGAAGTGTTACTTGTAATGCCAAGAGATTAAAAAAAGTTCAATCCCATTAACATATAATCCTCCTTGTTATTTATTGGTTAAATTTATTTCGTTCAATGTTCAAGTACAACAATTTTGTCAGAAGCATAAGGTTTATTTTTATTTTTTGTAAATAATATAACTTTTTTTCATGCAAAATTTAATCTAGTGCGTGTATACCATTTTATATGCCGTAACCTTATTTATATTATAGAAACTTATTTTGCAAAGTACGCCTATGGGACGTAACGTTATACCCCCGCAGATAAAAAGCCATCCCAGCTCTATCTACCGTAAGCGACACGTGCATACAAAATGGAATGCTTCATATGTAAAAGGAAAGTCTATTTTGTGGCAATCTAGTGGAAGGTTAACTTATCCTGAATTTATTTGGCAGCTAGATATCTATTAGGACATTATTATACTTTTCACACAGTAGTTTGTGAAGGTTTTTACTTTCAAGAAACCGAAATTTTTAATATTCATCCAAATTTAAACATTTTTGTACAAAAATCCTTCTCATCAAATTTTAAACAACTTTTAAAAATGTCCGTCCGATGTCACGTCAAAAAAAAAAAAGAAAAATGATATGAACTTAAAATTTTCAGGAAAAATCAATCTCTATAAATGTACAAAGCGTATTGATTTATAAAAAAAAGATTAAAAAATGAGGGGTTAAGGGATGATTGAAACTTAAAAAAAAAAATTATAAAACAAAAACGAAGAACAATATCAACTTGAAATGTTTACAAAAAATTAAGTTATATAAGCGGACGAAGCCTATTGATTCTGAAAAAAATCTGATTAAAAATGAGGGGTTTGTTTAACTGTGAAGAGTATCATTTAGAATGCCAAGCATTATATATCTTCATTCTAGTTTTAATTTTATATATTATGTAGATGGAATTATTTTCACTTTTTAATTTTATTATACAATCTCAGTTTATTTTCTTGAAATTTATAATGAATTTTATTTGTAGTACTAGTGTCACACTCGACACTGTATTCCAACTCTCATACTTGTCAAAAGTATATGCTACACTTGTGCTACAGTCAAATATTTGAAGCTACACTGAACAAATCAAATGCGATTAGTGTAGAACACTTAACTTAGTGTAACAAATAGAATACACTATTAGAAAACTTTGCAATACTATTTAAATAATTAAGAAATTTTTATTGTAATATTTGAGAGATTTAGTTAAGAGGTGTGTTAGAAAAAGAACAAAAAAAAAACATGTACCTGTGCTGTATTAACGATAACCAATATGGCAGCAGTCACACTGCAAAACAGCATATAATCCGATAACCCGTGACCATTGGGACCAACCGCGTCGTAGTAAGTACCTAAAATTTCGAATCAAAATTAAAATAAACCTTAATATTTTAAAATAATAATTTGATTCATTGACAATATTCTTAAACCTTGCAAGTGTATTATAGAAAAATATTCATCATGGGCAATAAAAACAAACTATTTTTAAGGGTGAAAAAAAGCAATAAGTCTTTTGAATCTCTCAACCTTAATGTTTTTACAAAAAGGTTAAATGCAGCATTTTAGAAAAAGTTATTAATGGTTAAAAAGTGTACAAGTAATTTGGCCCACAATGTGGAATATACAGGGTGTTTCCTAATTGCGTATATTAAATTTAAGGGTGTATTTTTGAGCTAATTTCATGAAAAAAAGTCCATATAAACATGGGCCTAGAAACGCCTTGTTCTAAAGATACAGGATGTTAACTTTTTTTAAACCTATTTTTTTGATATTTGGCAGATTTATTTTTAGTGGTAAAAGCCTGCTTTAGCCCTAATTACATTAAAATTATTAAGTCCAGTGCCGTTCCGGGGGGTTTCTTTCATAAGACCCTGTATCTTTAGAACATAGCGTTTCCGGACCCATGTTTATACGGACGTTTTCTCATGAAATTATCTCTACATTAAATTTAATGTACGCAATTAGAAAGCACCCTCTATAAACTTGAAAGATAAAGGAAAACTAAAACAACTCGAGAACTGTGCCACAGAAACGTCCTGCGACTCCTCCCGAAAACAACTACTTCTTTAGCTAATACTGCAACATGCATTGAATTATATCATGAGAAAAACATAAAATATAGACACAACTGCCACAACATTAGTCAAAGCAGAAGTTGTTTTCAAGAGGCAAATGGTCGCTCGTCGTTTCTGTGACTCAATTTTTGAGTTTTTCTTATTTTCCTTTGCGTAAATTTTTAAATTAGTCACATTTTAGTATTGATATTTATTTCCACGCTCCTCTCAGAGTAAGTAAGTAGTAAAGAGAGGACAGTAAACAATGTTTGTGTCGCCATGATATGGTCGAGAATTCTAATTAGAGAGAAATAGATTAATATCTCTATCTCTTTGTATTTGTCAGTTTTACAAAGCTTTTCTTAGACAATTATTCCAGTGTTTAATTTAAATTTGTTCGTGTTGTGGTGGTGTTAAAAGTAATTGTTATTAATATTATAGTCATAACAAAAAAGTCATATTTTGTTTTCACTTCATTAAAAATGCACCTACCTACCTTTTAAAACATTTTATTTTATATTCTACTTGGTCAACATTTTCGCATTTAAAATGACCCAGCGAAATTGTTTTACGGTACGCTACTGCTGAGAATTCAAAAACGAGTGAGAAAGCCTTCATTAAAAAGAGAGATACTGATTATATGATTAATATTGTATAACTTTATGCAGTGGTGGCCTATCTGCTACTATATTATCTAAGATGCTCCTACGAGAGCTCCTAGTAATCAATTAATTTTGACATATGAATATGAACCCTTAAAGGGCTTAGTTACCGATATACAGGGTGTTGAAAGTTTGAAATCATAATTCAAAATTTGCCATAAATCAAAAACCTTTCTTTTAAATTCGGTGACCAGTGTGATCATTAGGAAAGTATTAATTTGACATATACTAACTTTTGAAGAATTTACCCAGTCGAAAGCAATCAGAGTTAGTGGCAACTTTTATTCTTTATTTTCTATGCCACTGAAACAAATATTTTATTTATTTATTTTTAAATTCCCTGTTCCTTTTTGGTTAACAAAATAATAACCTTTTATGGAGCTAAAATGAACGGTGTTGCAGAAATTTGCTTATAAACAAGAGTCTGCATGTACTTAGATAATTAGTAATGACTCAATGTTTCTAAATTCTAATCTATGACATTATTGATTTATGACAAATTTTTAATTTTGATTTTAAAACTCTTAACACCCTGCCTTTTAAGGGTTGGTTCATGTTCATATATCAAAATTCAGCAATTAACGAGAATCCTCAGGGGTAGAGCATTGTTGGTCGAATATAGTTATACTTTGTATTAGTGATGGGTCGCTTTGAAAAGTCCACGGACAAGTCTGAAAAGTTGACTAGTTCAAACACACTTTTCAAAAAGTGAAGAAGTGCATGCGCGAAATTAAATTAACTAAATCGTCTGAATTTCTTACAAAGACAAAATTTAGTTTAAAAAAGAAGAAACGGCATATGTTTACTGACTTTTATAATGTGTTAACGATGTTTTCGAATTTTCGTTTCGTATCTTACTAAAATAAACAAAGTGTTTTTAAAAAAACATTTAGGATGGAGATTTAACTGTGTCTTCTGTGCTCAAGGTCGATTACTTTTCATTACTTTTCACTACTTTTCCAGACATGTCTGACGGACTAGTCCAAAAATTACTTTTCATGAAAAGTTCCATCTCTACTCTGTATACATATCGTTTATTTCACAATCAGGCAAAAAATTTTATAAGAACTTTTTTTTTTTTAGTTGTCAAAATCAGGCTACTTATTTTTTAGTATGGGATTATTTGTTAAAATTAGGTAATTTCTCAAAATCGGATTGTTTGTAAAAATTTTGTTATTTCTCAAAAATTTGGTGTTTTACAAAGAGGAAATTAATTCTAAAAAATAATGCCTGTTTTTTATTAATCAACGCCCTTATTTCAGATTTAACTAAATAAAAACGAAAGCATAACTCACAAAGTCTAAGAGTGTTACCAACAATATTGGTTTTCGTTGGTACTTACCAAAAGGAACAAAGAAAAGCACCATTGAAACGAAACACCCTTGAAGAGCGCTTCGAAAAAATTCTTTCTTGTTAAAGAACAGATTTAAGTGTCCCGGCGTGTACAGTTTAGGAAAGATGACGCTGTTCTTGTCGTTTACGTCTTGATCGAAAATGCCGACGCCGAGAACGGGCAAGGATGTGTAGAACAAGTTGTAGATTGATATATACATAGGATCAAATACAGTCTACAAAAAAAAGTACCTAACATGAGTGGAAAAAAAAAATAAAAGCCGAATTTGCTTTGTTGCCGGGTGTGGAACGAGATTTTACATAATATAAAGCTGAAGAAAAATCGTTGCGAAATGAATCAATGGCCTAATGCAAAAAAAATAATGTATTAATTTACATTTTGTAATATTAATTAAAAAATAGTTACAAATCCTATCTTGCAGAGTTTATTTTTATGCAAATAATATTCACCATTTTATTGTGGAGGTGGAAAAACATAAAATTCAAAAGTTCATATCACAAAGTCATTGCCAGTTGTAGTCATACTATTGGTTGCTTATGAGTGCAAATAATAATCAATAATAGTATTTAATACCAATTTGGTATTGAATGCCCAATTAAACTGACAAATAAAGGTTTTCTTAAAAATATATAGACCTTTATTGATTTTTTTTACGTAAATAAGATTAAATTGTCAAGATAATTTTTTTTATATCGTATACTCTATAGGAAATTTTACATATTGATTACTATAAAAATGCGACACGATTTTTTATATTTGAATTTTATTTTTTTATGACTTACCTGAGCGCTGAAACCACAGAAAAAAGCATACCAGAAGTGGCACAGCGTGAACGCGAAGTTCTTATTGAAGAAGTACCTCAGAAAACTGCACATCCTATAATAAGACCATCGTCCGTGTACCAGCAATAACCTTTCCAAAAATCTAAACTGGGCTATCGAATAATCTGAAGCTAGGACCGCTTGCATACCTTCTTGACCTGATATCCCGACTCCGATATGTGCAGCTGAAAATAAAAAAAGATACTTTATATAAATTGTCAAAACAGCCATTAAGAATGGGACACAGAACAACTAAAGATTCTCTGATTAAAAATAAGACGATTAAGCGAAACATGCTTAGATAAAATACTGGTGGTTTCCGACATACAGGGTGTTAAAGAAGAAAATTCCAAAATTATTAATGGCTATAATTTGTTTATTTCTCAGTATAATTTAATTAAATTGGGCAAACATTTTTGGTGTCATAAGATACACATATCAGCAGAAAAATTAGTTAAATAAACTTTGCCCATAGCGTACAGCATGGATAAGTAACACCTTCATCCCCTCTAAATTTTACGCCACTGTCCAAAAACTTACTTAAATGTTTTGATGATTTTAAAATAAATCATGTACTCTTGGGAACTTATAAAGGTGGAAATTCTTCATTTTAATTTATTTTTTAATGTTGTAATTTTAGATTTTTTTTATAAATTCTCAACAAGAGTACATAATTTATTTAAAAAACATCAAAAAATTCAAAATTATAGTACAAATAATTTTTGGAGAGTGGCGTAAAATTTAAATGTGTGTACTTACTCATAACGTACACCACTGGCAAACTTTATTTAAATTATTTTTGCTGATAGGTGTATCTTATGACATCAAAAACGTTTGCTCAGCATAATTTTATGAAAAAACAACTGGTATACTGTAAAATAAAATATTACAAACAAAAAATTGAATTATTCAACAGAAATTTAATTAAATTTAAAAAAAGCTAGATACTTGAATATATAACTGATTGTAGTCCTTTTATTATAGTTTGATTCCTATATATTTAAGTAATTAATTATTTTTTATTATTAGTTTAGTTTACAGAATAAAATTATATACAATTATTTTGGGTCATTTGCAAAACTTTAGAATAAATTTCCTCTTAGTAAGTATTACGTATCATAGTTTAATTCGTACCAGCCGATTAAAAAGCAACAATTAATTGTCAGATTGATTTGGCAAAGTCAAGATTTATCTAGAAAAAGAAGAAAATGTCAAATTTAAATTTTATTTTGAATGTTGAATGAAAGTTATGATTGTCACAGGCGCAGAAGAGAAAACAACTCTCTTCTGTGTCAGAAAAAGTAATAAAGTAGAATACGAAGTACAGCCATAATGAGAGTAAAATCAGTATTAATTCAATTAGTTAGTATAAAAAAAATCGGTAAAGTATTTTACCCAGAACTTAACCCTCGATATAGAAATTGTAAAAACAGGGAACGCCTAAGTACTTAAATATTAATAATTTAAAATTAAAGTCACCAAACCAAAAACCTTTTTTTCACATTTATCTCTCCATCAATCTTCCTCTTGGTCCCACTCGAAATCTCACTTCGCGTCCGCTCGATATTTTTCGTCAAGTTCACCCTTATGCGCTAGTTCAGTGATGATGTAATTATGGTTCCACTAACAATTAAAGTGACAGTAGATTTTTTGAGTGCGTTTTGTTCGTTTTGTTTACCTAAATTATATCGTTTTTTCACTTTTATAAATATATTCCTAAAGTAACTAGATAACATGCATCAAATATACAATCGTTTAGTTACCAATTACATACCTTTAAACTATTTTTCATGACTTGTAAAAAATATTTAAAAATAAACTAAAAACAGTAAAAACGTATATGTCAAATTTATTGATGTTTTTGTTAAAAGTTTGGTTAAAATTAAATGTCAGTGGAACCAAAATGACATCACACTGAACTAGCGCATTGAACAATAATGATAGGCTGCTTTTAAAATGGTCCAGTTAAACAAACCAAAAGGACGATTTTTATTATTTCCATTTAAGAGGGACCTTTTTTAATTAAATGTGATTCCTTTCAACGCCATTTTGAATTTTTAAAACTTATTTAGGATCTGTTATATTTGGCTTCTAAAATTCTCAGATACCAATTTTAGTCAAAATCTGCAGACTTTTAAAAATATTTTTTTTACACCGCCCACCCTGTATATAACTGATCGGAAGTATAACTGGTCTTGAGCCAAAAAAAAAAGAACCTTATCTGCATACAAAATTTGAAGTTTTTCTATAAACCCATTTTTGAGCTATCCTGTCAACAGACAGACAGACTTACGGAATGGGGAAACATGTTTTTCGTAATCTAGGTACCCTAAAACGTGAAAATCTGAAATATTCTCGGAAGGAGAGTTTTTCACGATTACAATAATTACAAAAATTATAGAAATCATACTAACGTTGAAAGATGAGGATGAGGTAGCCAATACTACCAAGAGTTTATAATGCTAATTTTACAAAAAAAAATATTCGAATAAAAAACACTCTTTTTAAAAAAGGTTATAATTGTATTAGGCATTCCAACGACCTGTCAAACTGCTGACAAGTGGGAACTGACATTTTAGATATGGCAAACCTGTGAGCCTGTTGTCATCGACAGGATCAATGATACATATATAGTTATATAGATTGCTCAAAGCGGGTCGTTTGCGAGCGGCCATATTGCCTCGCAAGTACTCATTAATTAGAATCGATTTTGCAAAAATATGTTTACAAACTAATATTCAGCCTTTGAATATAGTAAAAAAAATAATTACCTACATTTTTACTTCAAGGCATAAGCTTATGTTTATTTTGAAAAATATGGATGATCAATCTATGTTACTATCTATTTCATTGACCATTTTAAAACACCAGGCCTACAGGGTTGCCATGATTTTGTCATATCATAACCTGTCAAAACCCACTGGTAGCCATTTTGTTTGGAATGCCTAATTGTCTATAAAAATATTTAAATTTGAAACCTACATAATATTTATTACAAGGATACTATAAATTTGCTTCAATTTCATCAAGGAAATTAAGAAGTTTCTTCGACCAACCTAAATCGCATTGAAAAAGTAATCGTTTTTTGTATACATTATTTTATATTCTTCGTAGTATGCAATATTAATGATATCAAGTATTTTCAAAGCATCGTCATCTTCCATTATTTCCATTTTGTGTATTGCAATTTTACAAATGCGTATTAGTAATTTAATTGACTGATTTCTATAACTGGTGCTAATAAATCAATGACACAATGACAGTCAAAATCATTCACAATAATAAAAATTAAACATTTTAAGGTTAAGTAATGGTTTAAGCTGAAAAATTTCTGAGCTTAGTAAAGTGATTCTTAACGCTTTGATAAGTAGAACTTTAATAAGGGTGCAAGGGTTATACCTTCTTAAGTGTCACAATTTAAAAATATATTACAATAATAATAATATTAATAATAATAAAAAAGTACAGGGTTGTGCACCTAAGTGATTGAACACTTGTGTTGTGCAACTCCATAAATTTTATATTTAGTAAACATTTTATTTTTCCATGAACCAGCACTATACAATTTAATTATTGTCACATTTGTTTAAATTATTTATGGTTTATTTATTTAAAACACTATTTACAATTTATTTATAACATACTAATTAATTTATATAATACTTAGACCCTATTATAACTGACAATTCTAATTTATTACAATTTGTCTTTACTGTCCAACACTTCATTTGAATCTTCCCGTCCGTCGATAAACTCGCGCTATTTATATAAAGCCAGCTTTGTACTAGAACACTATCGGCTTTCCACAACGATCGAGAACTGCCTCTCTATGACTCATACGCCGCAAAGGGATCTCTCCGGTAGTTTCTTGAAGCGGTGCGTTTGTCTCTATATGGCCAGCGCTATACTTTATACAGCGGGTAAGGAGTAAACAAGGAACACAGACGGCTTTGGCGTCACATTGCCCCCTCCTTAAGAAATAGTTCCTCCTGGAACTAAAACTGAATGATTGTATCTGCAACTGGATCCTATTTTACAATTGCATGAAAGTAACAAGGGACAGTCTTCACTGAAACCTGGACACTAGACGAATAGCTTCAGACCAGTATTTGGACCTCGAAATCTTGGAAGATTACTTCCAGATTGTTTCTAATGATCCTCCAATTTAGCTGGCTGCTCTCCATCTGTTCATTGGACTCCAGTACGTGCTCCTTTCAGACTAAGTAATGCTTCCCATACATCATGATAAGTGGATCGATCTCGGAAGGTGTTCTTTGTTACCAAATAGAAAAGATAACACGATCCTTCTTGAAGTTTCAATGTTTTTACAGGGACTGGTAACTGATATTGAAGTTCTGGCAATCGACCAAACTTCTTTTTATGTTTTCTTTCGAACAAAAATGAATATATACATTTTAACTTCACGCTCTTATTTAATGTTTTTTTTTTAATTTTGACAGAATAGGTTAATTCTTCAAAGACAACTTGTTAGACTTAGGCAAATTCTCATACATTTTCCCGTAAATACTGTTGCCTGCCTATATTTTATTATTGATTTTTATTGATTATACTTAGTTTTTTTTTTAGTTTAAGCGATAAAAATATATAATAATAATAAATTATTGTTTTACTTGTTTTACAAATCCATATACTTTTATTAAAACTAACATATATACTTTTTAATTACGAATCCTATTAAAAATTGTTTTGCAAAAAATAGTCCATTAGTATATAAATGAATTAGCGCTGCTGTCACGCACGGAGCGAATAGCAATAAAGTGGAAAATGATGGTACTTCAGCAGAAAAAGCATTAGCTACATGGAAAAAAGCTTTAGAAAAAGTAACTCCTAATATTTGGCTGAGAACAGTTCAACAGACTGAAAAAATAATACAGGATTGGTGGGATAGGGAAGGGGTATTTGATAGGGAGGATGTGCCACCACTTATTATTAATTTGGATCAGGATGACGATAGTGAGGTTCCCTAGAAGATTAGTGAGCATTTCATAAAAAATCAGCTTCAAGAGAACAAGAAAAGTCCATGGACAAGTTCGACGAACTGGTCTGAAAACTTCACTAGACAATACACACTTTTCGAAAGAGGAAAAGTGTATTGCGCATGAGCGAAATTAAATTAACCAATTTTTTTGAATTTCTTAAATAAAAGGGAAATACAGTTTTAAAAAGAAGACAGACAAATGATTACTGACTTTAATATGTGTTAATGATGTGTTGGAATTTTCGTTTCATATTTTATTAAAATAAACTCATGAAAAAATGATCAAAGGTTGGAAGTATTTTAAAAATGATTTGCCTAAAAAAAACCTAAATACAAATATTGTTCCCAAAATATTTCTGAAAAAACATCCAGAATGGAGATTTAACTTTGTGTGTTCTATGCTCAAGGTCGACTACTTTTCAGGACATGTCCGTCGGACTAGTCCAAAAATTACTTTTTACGAAAAGTCCCATCACAAGAAATAACCAAATAGAACAATAATAGATGCTGGCAGTCCGTACAGCATGTAAGAAAATGAAAAAAAAAATACCTGACAACGCCGCAGGTTTTTTATCATGTGACGTAACTGGCTTCTTATCCTAAAAATACTTTATATCATTCATGTACCGATTTTTCATAGTTTAAAGATATTTAAATATTTGTCTTTAGTGTATTAAATAAACTTATGAATCTTATCATTTTTTTCAGTTTAATAACCAAAGCAGCCAAAAACTTCAACTGTCACTTGAATTTTGACCACCGTGAAAAGGCGCTTCTATATTAGTGTATTATTCTCTCAATATAGTAAAATATGACAATCTAAGAAATGCTCACCTTTAATCATAGACACGTCATTAGCTCCATCTCCCACAGCCAACGTAACCGCCTGCTTATTTTTCTTAACCAATTCGACCACCAAGGCTTTTTGTAAGGGCGTCACCCTGCAGCAAATTACCGATTTGCACTGCATCACGACCTCCAAAAACAGCCTCTCCAGCTGGGGATGGAGGCAGTGTACCAAAGAGTTGCCGTTAACGACGATAGCGAAACCGCCGGGAGTTTCTTCATGGATGTCATTTTCGTCATGAATGCCCAATTCCGTGCTGCAATTTTTATAACCATTAATTGACGACATAAAGTGACAAATAATAATTATACAAAAAAATCAGTATTTTATATTGAATTAACAAACGAAACTCTAAAGCCAGTCGCTTTACACAGCACATGTTGGCAGTAAAAAAAATATAGTGTGCTACTTTAGTTCGTAGCATATGGCAAATTTTATTATTAATTTAAGTAAGTACCATTTTCAGTTTATCAACAGCTCTTGGAACGTTTGTTTTTGAGTATTTAAAATGGTTCCGCTGATTAAAAATCCAGTTGACTGTGAAATACGATCATTGATTTTTTTTTTTAGTGTTTAAGATGTG
This sequence comes from Psylliodes chrysocephalus, assembly GCA_927349885.1. Lineage (NCBI taxonomy): Eukaryota > Metazoa > Arthropoda > Insecta > Coleoptera > Chrysomelidae > Psylliodes > Psylliodes chrysocephalus. Next base: position 52,840,334 of record OV651819.1, read on the forward strand.
ATAGCAGCTGAAATTCATGTCAGATTAGTAAAGTGCATGAAGAAAACATTATGAGCGTTGAAATGGTACAAAAAATGTGTTAAGAGCCTTTAAAGAAGGTCGCATGACAATGCCCGACAATTCTATATATTGTAATATTAATCCATTAAGAACAAGTGACTACCGCCCATTCCTGCATTTTAAGAATCATCTTCGCCACAATGACGATGATGAAATCAAAATGACCGTATTGCAGTTGATGTCAAATCAGGCGGCATTCTTCTATAAAAGGATTCAAAAACTTGTGCTATAATACGATAAGCGACTCAAGATTGGCGTAAGTTATATAGAAAAATAAATTGAGGTACAGGCTTTCATATAGTAAAATTCTACAGTAGAAGGTAAGACACTTAAGTACAATTTCATTGATTTTTCCCCAGATCTAGGGAAACATCGCTTCTCCAGGGATCGATATATCCCTTAGACAAATAACGTGGAAGCGGGGAGTGCATATAAAATTCCTCGCGCTCCGCTTGCACGTTATCTGTCTCTAAGGTCAATCGCTGGAGAAGCGGTGTTGCCTTTCGGTACAAATTTTTCTAGATTTAGGGAAAAATCGATAAAAGTGTATTCAAGTGTCTCACTTTCTACTTACTTATTTTTTATTTCTAAACGGAACTTACTCGTAAAACTTAAAATGCAATAAACCAGTGAAACATGGGCGAAAAAGAGTAATGTATTCTTTTTAGTTCATTTCTGATAATCTGAAATGATTCGAAGCTGTACTATCTAAGAAGAGGTTTCTATGTATATTAATATTAAGCTGAGCATATTAGAGAGCAGGTAGATATTGTGAACACAAAACACGTTTCTATCTAATAGGTGTGATTAAAACAATTTGTTATTGATTTACCTTTCAAAAAGTCGATCTAATTTTAAATATCATTTGAAAAAAAAAAAAGAAGTTATCTTAGCGATTGTATTTCTAAGTTGATACTTCTCTTTTGGTTGTGTATATAGAAGTCCTTAATATAACGTAACGATTGTTTAATTCAAAAATAGTTTATTTATTTCAAACAGTTTATTTATAATTTATTTACACTACCTACTAAATTAATTTATTTATACTTATAAGAAATTTTTATATTTCACACTTCTATTTTATTCAACAATTCATCTTGCCAACATTATATTCAAACTTAAACAGTAAAAGAATCCACTTATATACAAAAATATAACAGCCTAGAAAAAATCCAATCTTAGGGCCCTAGCCTCTGCTATCGTTTTCTAAAAAAACGTATATACTTTAGAACATGTGAGCGATTCGCTATTCTCGACATTCGTTTTAAAAACGTGTACGTGTAAATTTGGCAAGGCGGCGTGAATCGCTACCTCCATAGTGTCTCAAGTTGGCGCATGTGGCGGCTTCTATTATTCCTGTCAATCTGTACTAGTGTCGTGTGAACCTTTTTAGACCAGTACGGTCCTGCTCAATGTTTTCGTTATCGCCGGTCGAGGCAGCCGTTCTACTTCTTATGTGAAATGCGCTGGTTCAATGATGATGTAATTATGGCTCCACTGACAATTAAAGTGACAGTAGATTTTTTGAGTGCCTTTTGTTCGTTTTGTTTACCTAAATTATATCGTTTTTTTCACTTTTATAAATATATTCCTAAAGTAAGTAAATAGCATGTATCAAATATACAATCGTTTAGTTACCAATTACATACCTTTAAACTATTTTTTATGACCTGTAAACAATATTTTGAAATAAAATAAAAACAGTAAAAACGTATATGTCAAATTTATTGATGTTTTTGTTAAAATTTTGGTTAGAATTAAATGTCAGTGGAACCAAAATGACATCACACTGAACTAGCGCATTTCTAGACATTTTCAGAAGTAATGCCGATACATGGACTAGGCGAATCGAGAGCGTCTAGAGTTTTCTAGACAGGTCTGGAACGCTACATCTTTTATATAAATAGCCCAACTTTGATAATATGACAGAAATCGATTTGTTAAATAAATTAGTATATAAGTGTTTTGAGATGTAAATAGTGTAGTTTTGAGTACAAATAAATTTAGTTAATAATTAAACTAGTGTTTTAGTGAATATAAATTAAAATAAATAAACGTTACACTAGATATCCAAAGATAACCATCGATTTACCAACTTTTTGAAAGGCAACCACGTCTATTCTAAATGATGCACAACCATTTTGTTAGTAACTTTTGGGTGACGATAAAATTTAGCACGGTATTCTTAAAATAATTTTTTTTTTTTGAAAAGTGATAACTGAAAATTAAAAAAAGTAGATAGAATAGAGAGAAAGAAAGAGAAAAAAAACCTGCCGTATCCCGTCATCAAATCTACCTTGCTCTCGAACTCTCACTCAGATCAGAATCACAAACGTCATCATCGTCCCACCTGAAAGTGACGACGCTGACAGCCGGCGGATGGGCGATAACGTGAGGGGTGGTCACATGACCACTTTTCGAACTCTCCCCCGTCTCCAGACGACCGTTTGACGTTTGATTCACATCCTTGGGGCTGCGAGGTTGCGGTTGAAACGTGTGCACGATCTTTATGTTGTCGCGGAACTTGAGTAGTTGCTGCTGGACCTCGTCGTAGCTGGAGGCATCCACGATGAAGAGGTCAACGAGTTCGTCCGTGAGCAGTTGGCACGAGTAACCGATATTGATGGCAGTCTCTAAAATCAATATAAAAAAACGTTCATTGGCACAGGAAAAACAAACAAGAACTTGTATGCATGAATAGAATTTAGTTTTTATGCTATTGCATAGCTTTGATCGCGGGCTTTGAGCGCGGCGACCGAATCAAGAAAAAAAAAAAAAAAAAAAAAAAAAAAAAAACGAAACCGTAACGAAAAAAACCTAACACCCCCCACTCCGACCGGCACAGCGGTGCGGCGTTAAACAATATCAACTTCTTATTTATTCAATAAAAGAAAATCTAAAAATCGAAAAACCGAAAAAACCGAAAAATCGAAAAATCAAAAAACCAAAAAAATCGAAAAACCGAAAAATCAAAAAATCAAAAACCCTACAAATCGAACAACTGAAAAATCGAAAAAATTAAAAACACGAAAAATTTGAAAAATCGAAAAAGAAATTCCGTAACGAAAATAAACCTAACACACCCACCTCCGACCGGCACAGAGGTGCGGCGTTGAAAGCCGTGCATCGTCTAACGTCGTTTCAGTTCGGCAGACTTCGGCACGGTGTTTGTGTGCGTGCGACTAGATGTATGCGTGTAGACTAGCTGCTAACTGCTCATAACTGATTCTATCTCTTTTAGACACAATTTCGGAAAAATTGAATTTGAAAATCCACAACAAAATATGGGACCACCACTGAGGCGATATTTTCCAGATATTTAGAGGATATCAAGTCTTAAACTTATGTTTCTTATTTCAGTTACCATAAACCTATAGTTTTAATGATAAAAATTCCTAAATAACCTACATGTATTGTGAGGTAATAAAAATATTTTAAACAATATTAACTTCTCATTTATTCAATAAAGAAAAAAATTTGTTTTCTTATCGGTCACCACGCTCAAAAAGTGTAACTTGAATTAATATCAAAGAAAAAAAAAATACTGCATAAATAAAATAAATAAATAAATAATTATAATTGCATAAGTTGATAAAAAATGCTCAATAGCTTTACCGCGGCAGTCCCCGAGTGCCACGTGTATTTTTTATTACAATTTATTACAATGTATTGATTTATCGTTTTGTTTAAATAAATCCTCAAAAAATAATCTCTGCAGATTCTTAGTTAATTTTGTAGCCTTTAAGCTTATTGCTATTAAACTCTTGTCTTAAATAATCTAAGTTACTCACCCTGTTTATCACCCGTCAGCACCCAAATTTTGATATTGGCTAAAATAAGATTGGCTATCGTTTGAGGTACGCCGTCTTGCAGCTTATCCTCAATAGCCGTCACTCCGATCAGTTCTAAGTCTTTCTCTATCTCCTCGTAGAGCGCGTCGAGTTTTTCGTCTCTGTCTTCCATCGAAACGGCTGCCTCTTGATGCCTCTGCTTCCAGTTGTTGAAGTATACCTCGTCCAAATCGCAGCAGGCCAGCACGAGCGTTCTTAGACCTTCACCGGCGAATTTCTGCGAGTCAAAAGTCGAAATTAACAATTTTAAATGCGTCAAATTAAACGTTTTTATCCAGAAGACAAGAAAGGAAATAAATAAGGTAATAAAGAAAGAAAAAAGAAATTCAATTTTGGAATTGTGAAGATATAATCCCCAATTCTCCCTAAGTAAAAGACGAATTGGTGATTATATCTTCACATTTCTAAAATTAAATAATTTTCACTCACATTCAGATGTTCTTGAGTCTTATGCTTAACGTCGTCTTGGGTGTTTTTGAGTCGCTCGTAGATGACGCTGTCAGCGCCTTTGCAGTAAAGTTTCAGTTTCCCGTCTCGTCTCAGTATCACCGACATTCGTTTCCTGACGTTGTTGAAGTCGAGGATGCACAGCACCTCGTATACCTCCTTGACGCCCATTACCTCGATGGTGATGCTGTTGGGCGAGCGCTCTTTGAATACAAAGCCGAAGTTTCTGGCCGCCGAAACGAGGGCTGCTTCGTCGGGTGATTGTGCCTAAAATAAACGACATATTTTTAGATTTAATAATAATAATAAACAATATATTTTATTTTAGGAACGTTGGATTATTTCTTGTCTCTAAGAGCTGTCCTAAACCTTTCTGAATAAGCAATACCGGTCTTAGGTAGTCTAATAACTAAAGTTTTGTTGAATAAAATTTTCCTTCATTTCTTGAAACCAGTGTTATTGTTCCTATACCAAAAGGCAGCAGTAATTACGATTTTTAGAACTTAAGGCTTATATATCTTATTACTACACTAGAAAAAATTAAAAAAGTAAAAAATAGATAAAGATTATTTTAGGCACGCTTCAACTTCTTTAGCAACTTGCGCCGGAATAAGCTTCGATATTATACGACTGCCAGCGGGTTGGTCAAAGAACTCCAAAACCTTTGCCAGATTTTATAATAGACCCGTCATTGATAATTATTTATTTTTTATACAAAATTTAATACAGATTAAGTGAATACATGACTAGGAATCGGCCTATTATTACTAATTTGCGAAGTAATAATATGTTTCGTTACGAATATGTATCGTATAGTTAACCATATTCATATCTTTGATTTTGTTGTCTCTATATATAAATATATTATGTAAGTCCCATGTTGTTCTGGGATTTTTCACTTTTAAATTATGTAGTTTTCTTTTTTTTTTTAATTATTTTGTTTCTTTAATGTGCTACTAAAACTTAAAAAGTTTTTTCACATACACAAAAATTTCTTTTATAAATAAAAAATAGTGCAACATGATCTTTGAACATCTACATTGCTTTATTTATGAAGAAGAAGCCGAATATAAGATCAAACTAACTTGCCTTAAGTGATGTTCCAATCTTCATTATTATATGAAGGCTTCGTCGAAGTAAATAAAATCCCAACCCTATCCTAAAATAGAAATTTTAATTATTTCCCAAACGTTGCACTAATTTTATCTTGCTTTAAAAAATACTGAATCGGCTGGCGACAGAACGAGGCAGGCGGAGAGGTGATTCAATGTTTTTCTGTTTGTGTACTTTAAAAGTTGTAGCCATAAGCATGTAAGCCGGATACTACCTTGCTTTATTTACTTCGACGAATCCTTCATATAATTAAGATCGAACATCACTTAAGGTAAGTTTGTTTGAACTTATAATTTCTCATGAATGTAAAATAAGTACATGAAATGGCTAAAGCGGACCTGCCATTCTCGATTTGGGGGTATTTCCCAGGCGCGGCTCATAGCCTACTTTATATATTTCTATGTAATATTCCTGCTTTTTGTATTCTAATAAAAATATATATTTGTATTAATTATATAGGGTGTGCCTTTCAAAAGTAGCCTCCATAGCTTCCTCATAGACTAAGCCACGAGCCGCCTCTGATATTTCCGAGACTTTACCGTATCCTGGTAATTGTTACGTTTGTTTATTTTAAAACAGTTTAATTACTCTAATTTATTTACACTAAATACATCAACTAATTTATTTGTACTCAAAACTACACTGATTTATATTTACTTTAATAATTTATCTTTACATGTACCTATCTCTATAAGTAAACTCAATCGGCAAAATAATTCATTTATATACAAATATATTAGGTTCTAGACAACTCCAGTCCTGTTTCGCAGACTTCGAGATGCTCTAGTCGTTCTCGAAACCCTTCCACTACGCGTCGGCCTGTAGGCGTCGGCCCGCGTGAAAAACAACTTTCCAGTCGATTCTCGATCGGCCAGCGGAAGCGGATCGCAGTTAGGGCGGCTTTAACGGTAAACATAATTAAAGTGACGGCTCAAAGAACATATTGGAATATATTGGAGATTTTCATGGAATATCGTTGTAAGTAGAATAATATAGCGGTTCAATGAAGTAGAAGGTATTTTTTTTTGCAAAAAAAAAACGTTATTACTAAAGTTAGTGTACGTTTTTCCACGTTAACGTATAAGCAAATTTTCAATTGATTTGCTTCAGCTGAAAAATTAGATAATTGTTAGTTTTCACTTTCTTTGAGCGGAAGCGTCAATTTATAAAAAACTCGTTTTGCGTTTTTTTATTTCCATTTCTTCGAGATTTATTGTTGTATTTGATTTAACATCGAATTTTGAATTTTTTATTTCTCGCGATCGTAAGTATTCGAAATAAATATTGTTTTACCGTAGTTAAATTATTTAGTAAACATGAATTCAATTCGAAAACGTTTGAAATAGTTTACCTAGCATAAATATAATTGTGATTTTTGCTTTTATAGTTTAAACATTTTGATTGTCGAAATATTTTTTTTTTCTATAGTGGTCGAATAATTTAACGAAAATTAATTCAGACCGAATATTATTAAAATAGTTTTTCCGGGATAAAGGACCCCGCAGGTTTCTTATGGAAATTGGGTTTCGGTGGATTTTTTTAAATTTTTGATATGTAGTTCATGTCATTCTCAACAAATGTTACCATTATGCCAACCCCTATAAATGAACAATTTGTCTGCTTGGGGGCGTTAAAATCACCCATTTTTAAAAATAGACCATTTATTTTGAAAGCCTGGAAAAATATATTTGCAAGTTTTATTTTAGGTTATGCTATATCGTATTGTACTTTTTATTTTAAAAAAATCTAACCGCCCCCCACTACCCCCCAACCTCCCCCTACCCCAGTTTTCAAAATATTATCTTGGGTACTTTTAAATGCATTGCCAAATGTTTTAATAAGTTTAAATTAAGGTAACCGCGCTTTTTAAAATTATCCCCCCAACTGGAAGGGGGGAGGCTATAACAAAAAATATCGGTGGATTTGGCTGAATTTTTAGTATGATGTAGTGTTGTTTTGAATAGAAATTAAATGGGTCACAAACTCCAAAAATGAACAGTTTTGCTGCTAGGAGGCTCTAAAATTACCGTTGCCTCAAAATAGACCACCTATTTTGAAAGCCTGGGAAAATGTATTTACATATTTTATTTTAGGTTATGCTATATAGTATTGTGCTTTTTATTTTAAAAATATCTAACCGCTCCGCACTACCCCCCGATCTCCCTCTACCCCAATTCTCAAAGGATCTTAGGTGCTGTTACAATCATAAGGAAAAAAAAAAAAAGTGGATTTTTTTATCACAAAATGTATACAATTCCCTAAATTGTTCTTTTGTCACAGAAAAAGTTTTTTGGAACTCTTCATCACTGCAACAGTCTTCATTACTATACATGTTTTCAGAAAACGTGTTTACAGTTTTTCGCATTTGCTGTAAAAAAATTTGTATTTGAGTACCTTTAAGAACACAAGGTCTATTTACGTAACGCAAACCAGGAAGAAGAATCTTTAGGATACAGGATTTATCGTCCAAATGTGCCTGACATGATTTTACATCTTCAGAAATGTAAATATTAGTTCTAATAAATGCATCAACTCTACATTCAACAGAAAGTCTATGAATGTCATCACAAACAAAGCAAGTAGAATTATTTGTTTGACTTAAAACGTTGAGTCTTAGACAGAACGGATTATTTTCTACGTCTATCAATTCTTGATTAATAGATCGACTGCAATTAATGCAAAGGCGTCTGTTATCCACATGAAGAGGAGGTCTGTTTTCAGCATTTCGAAGAATAACTGCTATACGTGGGCGAAAAAGTCTTTCGCATAAGTAGCAAGCTTCTCGATTTTGGTAAGCCATTATAATAATATCAACCAGTAAACAAATATACAAAACAATATACAAAAACACAATATATCGTACAACAATACAACACAAAAAAGGACAACAAAGCACAACAATTATTACTAATGTCAGAAAGCCAATGTATAAGTTTGAGAATTAATGTCAAAAATATTGTCCATATCCGCCTACTACTATCATACTAAAAAAGATTGTTGATAGTTGCATTTGATTTAATTGAAATATTTGGTTAACGTACGTTCTCAATGTTTACCAGAGAACCCCTAATTTTGGATCATTTTACCCTGAAAATACAATTGCAATTGAATGAGATATTTAAAAGAAAAGTGGGGCTGTTATGTTCTGTAGCAGAATATCTAATTATTTTTTGTTGTGTCCCTCCCTCAACGATTGGATGATAATTAAAATATAGATTTTTCTAATTAAGCTTATACAGCTTATATCCATTTTTTGCTTTTTTTAAACAGGCGAAGGGAGGAATATGAGGGAGTATAGAATTAGTTTAATAAGAAATACATAAACTGTTTATTTTTAGAGTTTGTCAACCAATTTATTATTTAAAAGTACCCAGAAGAATATTTTGAAAATTGGGGCAAGGGGAGGTCGGGGGGTAGTGGGGAGCAGTTAGATATTTTTAAAATAAAAAGCACAATAGTATATAGCATAACTTAAAATAAAATATGTAAATACATTTTCCCAGGCTTTCAAAATAGGTGGTCTATTTTGAGGCAACGGTGATTTTAGAGCCTCCTAGCAGCAAAACTGTTCATTTTTGGAGTTTGTGACCCAATTAATTTCTATTCAAAACAACATAGACTACATCATACTAAAAATTCAGCCAAATCCACCGATATTTTTTGTTATAGTCTCCCCCCCCCCCAGTTGGGGGGATAATTTTAAAAAGCGCGGTTAACTTAATTTAAACTTATTAAAACATTTGGCAATGCATTTAAAAGTACCCAAGATAATATTTTGAAAACTAGGGTAGGGGTAGGTTGGGGGGTACTGGGGGGCAATTAGATTTTTTTAAATAAAAAGTACAATACTATATAGCATAACCTAAAATAAAACTTGCAAATATATTTTTCCAGGCTTTCAAAATAAATGGTCTATTTTTAAAAATGGGTGATTTTAACGCCCCCAAGCAGACAAATTTTCATTTTTAGGGGTTGGGGCAATGGTAAATTTGTTGAGAATGACATGAACTACATCATATCAAAAATTTAAAAAAATCCACCGAAACCCAATTTCCATAAGAAACCTGCGGGGTCCTTTAATTTTAATTTTTGGATTGACTTTAGATTTTTTTGATTTTTGATTGCCGGACTTCGCATTTTCATTTTACCATAGTAGATTCATTTGTGAAAATATTTTGATGATAATAGCATCAATACTTAGTTGATAATTGAATATCATGTTTATGTAATAGTTTGCATTATTATTAGTAAAATATAAAGAATTATACAAAAATTCTAAAAAGTATTAAATGTTTTAACTAAATATTCAAATAGAAAACACACGTATTGAAATAAACCAAACAATAAGATTATTACTCCAGTAAATGGCTTACATTGAACTAAAGAATTATTAAAGGTGATACTTTACCGACCTTTCACGTAAATTTTGGTGTAAATAGACTGTCGATAGTTGACAGAAGAAACTCAAGTAAGGACTACGACCTGAAACTCTTGATTCAGGTCTCTATAGGTCCCAAAACACCTTAATGTGTAAAGTTTTGTGCAGCGATTTGTGTGCTAAAGGTCTTTAATTATCTTAACATGTTGCTTTTAAAAGTGTTGTTTGGTTTTGTTTTGACACGATTAACTGATTTCCATATAAATACCAATTTTTCCATTTTCGTCCCAAATTTATATATCTTATATTTATCAAAAGTTTATTTATTCAATGACATTATTTGTTAATAAGTCTAAATCATATAATTCAATAGGAAGTTCTTTACCAGTCAAGTCATAAATTGTGTTATAAATTTTAATCCTTATCAAACAGTTTGGACTATCAAATAGTGCTTTATTCACTATATGTATTATAAATTGATTATTTATATTTGAGAGCATTAGTCATTTTGTAAATATTTTAAATATACATATGTTACTGTTTATTCACTTATTATTATCTTCTTTCCTTTTTTAAAACTTGTTATGAAATATTCCGAGCATTTGTGAAGCCTCGGCGTTTATACCCCTAAGGAATAGAAAATTTACCCAGTTGCCAAAGACGCTCGACTATGCTATTAAAGAATAATTTTTTTTTACTTTTTTTTTTGGTGCCTGTCTCCAAATCTCCAAAAAGTATATTGGACAACAGTAGTTAATAAAGACCTATCAGTTTGTACAAATGGGTCTTCAAACTAGCTGGTTGTCACATTCGATGACAGCAGTGAATCTTAAGAATAGTTGGCTGTTTCATTTGGTAACAACGGCAGTTATTATATTTAGCGACAGGCAGTGGACCTTTAGATTAGTTGATTGTTACACTTGGGGTTATTTAAATTTTCATTTTTAAATAATAAATTATTTTTTAAATTCTTAAATCCGCTATAGCCTTTATCAAATAATCTACTGTCCAGTGCTTCACAATTAAATTCAAGTCCAAATTTAAATTAATTTTTTACGCTTAATGAAAAGTACAAAACTAAAATAAAATCAACCTTCCTTAAATAAGATACATTAAAATCAATCAAACTAAAAAAATTTCCCTACATTTTCCCGAAATCTATCGATAATGCAAATAATAATCGTTTAAGAATTTGGTATTTATAAACGTATAACCTTTACCTGATATTCGAGTTTACCGTCACTCTGATCTGACATCACGGTATGGCACAGCGCCAGCAACCGGAAAAAACTGTAAACGTCAGCGTCCCTTCGCCGGACGGCGTCCAAAAGGTGCCTGTCGTAAAACCGAAACTCTGGCTCATAGTTGGGATTGAACGAGAAATCTAAAGGTTCAGTGTCGTCCGTTATTTCCATGACGTCGCCCGTCCTCTGATCGATGACGTCGCCGTACGATTGAGCCGCTATCGAACATTTGTTAAACGTCATTATGTTTTGAGTAAGTGTACCGGTTTTGTCCGAAAATATGTATTCTATTTGGCCTGGAATATCAAAAAGAATAAAATCAGACAAACAGACGTATAATTTTCCACTAATAAGGAAAGGTTGCTGTTTAAATACATGTCTACATTTTAATAAACATTCGAAACATACCGAGAATTTAAAACTGTGAAAATACAATAAAAGTTAATGACAAATATAATGTGAATCACATAAGACATAGGACACAGTAGTACCATCTTTTATCTCTCTATTATCACAATGCATCTCGCTCGGGCGTTGCAACTAAGTAATTTATACAGTTTTTACAGTTAGTTATTATATTTTGTTAAAAAGTTATTTTCTTGTTCTGCAAGAGGAGAAAACATTGCTTACGTCTTTATAAAAATAGAAAGTTGAGAAAATGTACTTTTAAGGATAAACAGGTCTTTTAAATCATCACTGGATTTTCTATACAAGTGAAACTTTTTGCATAGGAGAGTAATTTTGAAAACGAGATAGAAAAATTTGGTTAAATATCACATGAACACAGGGAGTTAATTAGAAGACCTTTCCTTATGTATATTCTACTTTGAAACTGCGAAAAATGTAAAATTTATTCGAACTGTGATTCAAGTTATTGTCTCATTGCTCTGATGTTGTTGCTTTGTATGTATCATTATAGCCAAATAAATTTTTTACTGACCTAATTCTTCGTTAAGTGTGGTAGTTCTGGCTTTGGCATGAGTGCCCGTTTTATCGTAGTACATCTGCTCGTCCCAGTTGATCAGGAAGCTCTGCACGAATCTGATCACCTCGACGGACACGTACAGCGATATGGGCACGACGGTGTTGAGGACGATCGCGTACGAGAAAAACACCAACAGGGCTATGATAGTGGCGCCACCCATCGGCTCCGTAGGCACGAGCGTGTCCCACGGGAGGTACGTTTGGAAGTACTGACCGACGAGGGACTCCCATATTCCGCAGGCCACCATACAGAAAAGGCACATGGACAATAAAAAAAATACTATCTGTAATAGAACATAAAGAATCGTGATTAATTTAAAAAAAAAAACAACAAAGCAAAAATATTATCATCATTAGCCCTATTTTATTTTTACAATGTGTCTTATATGCTGACTATTTAAAATATAGTATGATTTAGATAATTTTGTCTATTGGCGCAGTTAAAACTATTTAGAGCTAAACCTACCAAAATGTAGTCATAACATTTTAAGAATAGACGTTCAAACCCCGCCGGAATACCAGAAAGGGATGAAAGCCGGGAAAATAGGGAAATACAAATTAATCTGGGTATTTTTTTCTCACAGAATATAAAATTCATTCTGTTCTAACGTTATAGAAATAATTTAAAAAATCGGAAAAAAATCTCAAAAATCCCCCTACGAATTATTAAGATCATCGCCGAACCCCAAAGGAGAAAACACATACTTGGAGATTTAAAAAAAAGCCTGTCAGTGCTGGGATTCGCACCCAGACATATTTGTTCTATACACAAATACCCTACCTATAGACCATCGCGACATTAACTGTCAAGATTCTTAGCCCGCAGTTTGATGTGTTAATTCGGGCCAAGCGCTGTTTGAGGTTCGTTCTCAAATCTTCAAATACCTCTATACAGCATCGGTGAATATGAGAAATGCATTAATGCATACTAAGCTCATATCTTCATCTGAGTGAGTTAAGTTTTGAATGTACATTAAGCGCCGTTTACCTGAGTGTGCAAATTGTGAATTTAATATCTCGTAAATCGCAAATCGAAATCCGAAATAAGTTGTAGAAATAATTTGAAAATTCGGAAACAAATCTCAAAAATCCCCCTATGAATTATTAAAACGATTCCCGAAAAATATAATTTTCGAATTATTTTATTTAATTGGTGCAGTTAGTAGGATACGCACAGGTGTATTTTAAATAATTTTTGTACATGTTATTTAATAAGAAAATAAAATTACTTACTCCTATAATTAAAAAATTAAGGAGCCTATCAATGCTCGTGCGCTTGAACTTGCTCTTGCCGCTGTTCTGCATCAACTTCGTATCTTTGCCGGCAAAGACGACGACGCCATAGCACCATTGCGTGTTCCTGAGCCGGCATCCTCTCAGCATGATCTTGTCGTTGTCCAGCGAGTGGGATTTACCCTTCCAGATCAGCACGCCCTCGAACTTGTTCAGGAGATTGTTCGGCATCTCACAGATGATTTCGCCGTCGAATTCGCTGAGCAGTGCGTCGTCCTGGGCCATTTCGGCCGTCTCGACCAGGCATTGTCTAATTTTCAAGTTGGTCTCCCTGGAATCAAAGAAAATTTCAATCAGTAAGTGAATAGCCGTTTAAGTTAAGTTGCTGCATTAATATTATTTGTATTTGACATCAAATACCGATAAGTTGATGAGTTACGATATTATAAGGATAAATGGTAACGAATTTACTTACCCATCTAACTCTGACGTTTCAATGTAACACAACCCGTTCGGCTCGCTAGATGTTAAAATTAGTACGTCGGCGGCTATGAATTGATTATTGTCCATTCTAATGATGTCTCCGACTTGGACTGCCGACCATTTCTCCTTGACGAGCTGACCCTTGCGGACCACCCTCGATTTTCTGTTGTTGACGTGTGAATCAGAAATGTGACGTTGCTGAAAAGAAGATACAATTTATTACCAACGTTAGTCTAGTATTGTAACGTTAGACACATTTGAGATTTGTTTGTGCATTAAATAAACTAGTTACAATCAATATTTTATAATTAAATATGAGAGAAGCCGTAACATATCCACTAGGGATCAGCTACATAGGTTAGGGTGTGCCTGATGATGAAGTAACACTTCGAAACTGGTAGTTAATTAAAAATAACTGCGAGGCAGATTTTTCCTGAAAATTTCAAGTTGATATCATTTTTAATTTTTGACTACTAGATAGTAGTAACTTTAGAATTTTACAAAAAAATATGACTAAGTGAATATTTATTATTAAATGTACCTACATGTACTGCACTGATAATACATACTTTTATTGTAATATATCTATTATTTATTATAATTTAATAGTAGTTTACGTTATAAGCCCGTTACCTAGATCGTTACATGTGAGCACGTTATGTGACCGTGCGAGCACGTAGAGATCAGGTAACAGGCGTGTATCGTACAACATTTTATGATATACTGCAATTTACTGCGTTTTACAACCTAAAATCAAATAAAATTTTATCATTTGACACCATCATTGCAAGTTTCCGAATTTGACTTAAAATAATTACAGTTCAGATACAACTGACAGTTCAGTCATAACTGTTGAAATTTTTATGATATACTGCAATACCGTTGTAACCAACATCTGATTATGGTTGTTAAGGGATTCATAATGGGCTAGCCGGTAAAAATTTTAAAAACAGTTGACAGTACTGACAGTTGTAACTGAACTGTCATTATAAATCACATTCGGAAACTTGTAATGATAGTGTCAAATGATAAAAACGTAGTAAATTGCAGTATATCATAAAACATTGTAAGATACACGTCCGTTACCTGATCTCTACATGCTCGCACGGTTATATAACGTGCTCGCTATCGTTCGCACATGAACGATCGTGTTCGCATGTAAAGAGCTAGGTAACGGGCTTATAACTTAAACTACTATTACCAGGAAAAGTCAAGCTTTATAACGGGATGAAGACTATTGTTTTCGAAAAAAATCTAATTCTTTTTTTGCAATATTTTGGTTTTTCGTGATATAATGAAAGAAAACACCACAAAGAGTACAAAATCAACGAATTTTATTTATTTTTGTACCAATACAAAAAATGAAAGTGGGGTATATATATGTCCCAGTGGTGTTTTCAGCTGGGACAGATATGTCCCGTCAGTGAGTTACAGTGTGGCATGGATTGAAGTGAAAAATTATACATTGTACATGATATTTTGATACACTAACTTTTTTTGTAACATATTCTTTCCTTTTCATATTCTATCCGTAAGTGGTCACCAATATTAGACATTATCTGGGGCCGTCCAGCCTATTGGGACATATGACAGGCTAAAAATACAAACTGGGACACATGCATCCCAAAAACTGACAATATAAGAATCCACGTAATATTCGATTAATACAACAAAGCTTTTTCAATTCGCGCGTTATTTAAAAACCTCCTAGTCAATAAAAAGTACAAACTAAATGAAGTTGCAGCGGCGCCACAAGTTTAAATATCAATGCTTGTCTATAAAACTCTAATCCCAGCTGTATGCATTTTTAATAGGGTTTTCCATTTTTTTTAACATTTATTGGGACATATATTTCCCAACAGGAGCGAAAGGGTTAAGGGGGTCTGTTAAACCGTGAAGAGTATAATATAGAATGCTAAGCAATATATATTTGCCTTGTGTGTTTTGTTTTTGTTACCAATTAAAAAAAATACATCTGTGTTATTCTTAGTTTTAATTTACCTGAAGTATAATAATTATTATATTTTGGTAATAAATTATAATAAAGTATTAGAGATACAATTACAAAATTTCAAAAAACATCTCATAACAATTTTATTCAGCGGGTCAATGTTAAAAGAATTTAATTAAAAACAAGCATTAAAAAATATGTTTCATTGTTTCTCCTAAATCCCATTGTCTTCGTCGCAAAATTTACAAAAAACATTTGCCATTGAAAATTAGTTTTGCCGATTCGGAGATGATATAATACCATTAATTTGATTATTTCATCAAGGTTAATGCTACAAACACACACCCAATTTAAATTTGTATTATAAATTAACGAAGATTTCGAAAATTACGTTACAGAAATATGAGAACAAACCATTTTTATTTTTTCGATATACATATCAAGCGGGACATGTTTGTTTTTTTTTACTCGTACTAGCGGAGTATTTGAACGCGCTAAATATAGAAAAAAATTATTTGTATTACACGGTTTTCCTTTAATCATTCGGATTAAACGATTTTACAGATCTTTTCAAGACTTGAATTGATAAATTAATGCTGTGACATTGACTGCGAAATCTTTTTTTATACTAAAGTGATTTATTGGATGACAGCCCACATAAATGCGCATTTTTAAAATATTTTTGTTTTTTGTAGTTTCTCGTTAAGAACTGGACTGATGGTGCACAATTTAAAGCAACCAAACTCAAAGGAGTTAAAAAGAAGTTTCAAATCTTGAACATCCAAAAAATAAATCGACAATTTAAAATGGCAAAATATGCAATATGCAAAATTAACCGGACGAGATGTTTTTCAGAAAAATTTAAGGATGCCACAGCACTTCCGGTTTTTCATAACATGACAAATTTGAATTTTAGTTCATCTCTTCCTGCGTAGATGTAGCTACAATCGCAATTATATCGCAAGAGTGTTCAGCAAAATAATATAAGCAATCATACTTTTATTTTATGTTCTCAATTAAGTTGGTCTGATGGAAAATAATTGTTAACGCCGCATATCGGTAGTTATCTAGTAATCCAATTAAGTAGCAAGAAGTATTTTCTCGTTTAATCGGAATTGAATATTTAGCTGGCTAATTAGGATCGCAGGTACTTTGCTATTGGAATAAATACTTTGTCGGTATATCAATGTTACTTATTGTAATAATCTGTGACAGTGACCTCACATAATCTTGTAAATATATTTACCCCTATTACCAAATGAGTTGTTCAGTGCCAGAGTTGCCCAACCAACAATTTATTAAAAGTGACAATAGAGATCAAATCACGTTACCTGCCTCTATAGAAGTAACTGGCTAATCTGTAGGTCTAGATCGTGGCTCAGCGAATAATTTTAAGGGATAGGCAACTTTGGCATGCAGAGAAATGATTTTAAAATAATAATATACGAAAAAAAGTTTTTTGAAACTTTGTTGGTTAGGCAACTGTGGCACTGAGCCACTCAAATAATGGTTGAAATAGTTTTAGATATATGAATTTTATATTTGTGTTCGAAACTTTGATCTGAGTATGATTATTATATTTCCAGTATATTTATATTATTTTTGCGTTAATTTGACATTTCCTTTGCAGTTTTTTTGTGTACTAAATTTGGGTGGTAAGTACCTATCTAGCACATTCCTTAAACACATTTTAATATTTTGTAACAAAATAGGAATGACATTTTTTTTTAATTTTAAGGATGAAATCACTGGACAACTAACGTTCAAAAATTTTGTACGAAATAAATATTAATATGTGTGTGTGTGTGTGTGTGTGTGTGTGTGTGTGTGTGGGTGCGTGTGTGTGGGTGCGTGTGTGTGGGTGCGTGTGTGTGGG
Organism: Psylliodes chrysocephalus; assembly: GCA_927349885.1. Classification (NCBI taxonomy): domain Eukaryota; kingdom Metazoa; phylum Arthropoda; class Insecta; order Coleoptera; family Chrysomelidae; genus Psylliodes; species Psylliodes chrysocephalus. The sequence continues at coordinate 52,857,954 of OV651819.1, forward strand.
TGCGTGTGTGTGGGTGCGTGTGTGTGTGGGTGCGTGTGTGTGGGTGCGTGTGTGTGGGTGCGTGTGTGTGGGTGCGTGTGTGTGGGTGCGTGTGTGTGTGTGTGGGTGCGTGTGTGTGTGTGTGGGTGCGTGTGTGTGGGTGCGTGTGTGTGTGTGGGTGCGTGTGTGTGGGTGCGTGTGTGTGGGTGCGTGTGTGTATGTGTGTGCGCGCGATAGAGCCCACAATAAAACAGCACATATTTTTCAAAAATTGAGAGTAAGCATCTATCTCTAAGGAGACAGATAGCAAAACAGAAGTATTTACGCAAATCGATGATAAGCACAGATTAAAATAATGGAAATTAGTTGTCGATGGAGACTTCGGCTTATAGGCCAACATAATGATGATAGTTCCTTATGGAATGGAAATTGAGAAAATTGAATGCAAACATCACGCACTAAAAAATTATGGGAAGTCTTCGGAGAAATTGCAAAATGACACAAAATTAAATATTGAAGACATAATAGTTTGTACACGACGCCGAAGGCGGAGTGCTCAATCGCCTGAGTGCAGACAATCCACTCGAGTTGTATAGTATATTTTTTCTACAACCCACTAACGAAAATCTAAAAATTATTTTAAGTTATTGAGATAACATAACTAATTTAAAAATAATTTATGACTTTTACTAATTCATATAATAAAATAAACTTAAAATAAGATTTAATTTAATTAGTCTCCGATCATAGACTTGAACCCGAATTACTTTTATATAATTTTATTAAAATTTATGGTTTATTTGTAAATATAGATGAAATAATAATAGAAATGCTATTATTTATCGATTCTACACAAGGATAACCCATTTTAATGTATATTTAATCTCAATAACTAAAAAATATACTAACAATTAGTTCGACAGAATTGTCACATATTTAAAATTTAAAAAAATAATAGTAGCCGGGTGACTAAAATATGAACTGTGATTGGTGGATTTAATTTTTTTGCAGTGTTCTTACTAGGTAGAATGGATATGAAATATATTCGTTTAGTTGAAAGCAATGGTATGCCTTTTTATTTTGTAATCTGTGCGTAGAATAGCTAATACACATGTGGGAGTAGAAAAAAATATTATTAACTATGTTCAAAATAATTTCAAAATATATCAAAGTGCAATATACAGAGTGGCCCAAAAGTCTGGCCAATTATCTCGTAAATTGCTGGTCCTAATTGTACAAACTTTGGGGTACACCTATTTTGGGATACGGTGATTCCAGATTTAATATTTGCAATGTTGTCAGATTTGCCGTTTCTCTTAAATTATTAGTCACTTTGGTTTTTCAAATTCATCACCCTGTATATTCTGTCATTATTGGAATCTCCTATTTAATACGAGTTTAACCATATGTAACACTTATGATTTTATGTAGTCTGGAAGGTCTTTAATAAATAAAATAAGTCTGGCAACGCCTAATTGTCTCAATAAATTTTTTAATACAAACTATTTTCAACTACATTAAAACGTAACAATTAAAAGATTATAATATTTTTAACATAATGGTTACTTTATCAAGTGTTCAAAATATGCTCCATTGGTGAGTTGACAGTATCCTAATCGATGGTAGAATGCTTCTAGCACATTTCTCCATGATTGTTTTATTTATTTAAGACCTTCCAGACTACATAAAATCATAAGTGTTACATATGGTTGAACTCGTATTGAATAGGAGATTCCAATAATGACTGAATATACAGGGTGATAAATTTTAAAAACCAAAGTGACTAATAATATAAGAGAAATGGCAAATCTGGCAACATTGCAAATATCAAATCTGGAATCTTTGTATCCCAAAATAGGTGTACTCCAAATTTTGTACAATTAGGATTAGCAATTTACGAGATAATTGGGCGTTTCCAGACTTTTGGGCCACTCCGTATTTGAAAATGTTAATAAAACAGTAGATGTTTTAAAAAGAGAATTAGAAAATAGCTCAAATCATCTTTTTGAAGAAAGTTATTATTGAAAATAATAAAAAGCTTAATTTGAACATTAGAGAGTTGAATGAAATTTTGGAAAAGAGCATCTGCAAATATTAGGATATGCGGCATAGCTGTAGACGAAAAGCATGAGTTTTTGGCGGCTTTTTCTGATGTATTAGAAAATAATATGCATCATGATCATGTCATTTATATTAATTTTTATTATTTTTTTAGCTCTTTTAGGGGATGATGCAATTATAAAAATTAAATTCCTTTCATAGGGTTCACAAATAAAAAAAAATATTTAGGCAAAAGTAGAAGAAACATCTACAACATGCCTGGAAATTAAAAAATAAGATTAAAATAAAAATTATTTAAATTATCTTGTTTAAAGTAACACATTTTGTAATGTATTTTGTTATTTATAAAAATTTATTGAATAATGCTTAGAAAAGAAATTTTTCCACTTAATCCTTCCTAAAAAAAAGTTTTTAAAAAGTAAAGAAATTTGCGGGACAATAATCAACTGTTCGATTAATTTTGCGGTATATTTTGTTTCCTATTTGGTTTAATTCCTCATATCTGAAAATCTTTCAAATAAAAGTATTTACTTTACTACTTGAAGATCTTGACATATTTTACTTCCAAATTGATCATAAGGCAGATCCACAATAATTTAAACAGTTAGATCTAGAAGGGTGAAATTTTTGGAAAGTGTAATATCTTTATAACTCATGCTCAATAAAAAAATGAAAATCTGTATTTAGATATTCAAATAATAACATACTTATTGAATTACAAATTGGTCTAATTTGTTTTCCATGTCTACAAATCACCTTGTATTTTTATTAACAACACTAGTCAATTTTACGTCAGGCATAAATTATTTTAAATTGGCTGTTAATTTAAATATAGATCTATTAAATTATTTATTCTTGTTTATGGTGTTTAGTTGATAGAGGTTATTTTAAGGTTTTTTCTTTTATATTTATAACGTGCACATTTTAGGTTTTTATTTTTCCGCCAAATATTTTTAATTTATCAAATAAGTAAATTAAAAAATGTTCTTTTACCTTTAAGCCTGATTATAATGGGGAATTATCATGATGAAATTTATGGAAAGTATTCAGTGTCCCAAGGAAGTATCATGGGTCCAATATGCCTACAAATAGCATTAACAGTTGAAAAAGGAATATATCGGTGGATACCTTGTACTTACTGTTTATAATATTATTATTATAATCATGATACTAAATAAACATTTATTCATTAAAAAAATGGTGATAATTTTTGTTATAAAAGGTAGCCGCTAATTATTAAAAAAATATGATATACAGATATACCTACTTTTTTTTTCTAGAATAAATTCTTTCCTTATTCGTCAAGGTCGCGTTTATTGCTAAAATATTAAGTTAAATTGGTATGCATATTTTAAATAAAAAAAGTAACTCTATTTTGAGGTTTTACTATCGGCATTAAAAAAAAGATTATACCATGACCAATTATTGATTTTCACAAACTCATACACATATTTTCATTCTCATAAGTTCATTAAAAGGAAAATTCAGGAATAAGAAGTATCTACTTGGTGTAATAAGTTTAATTAAAACCTGTAATTTTAAATATATACAGTTTCCAGAGTTTGTTGTTATAGGCCATTCATTTAGTTTACATTGATATTAAAGTAAGAGAAATAAAGCTCAGACATGACACAAATCAAAAAAGCAGAAAAAGAAAATATTATAGGTTAATAGTTTAGTGAAAAAGTCACGACATACCAAACAAAAATTAAAATGTTTTTAAAATCTTTTTAGACAAAAGAGTTTTCTCCACTTGTGGATTTACCGTACTAAATTATATCTAGTGGAAAACAGATTTAACTCCCTAGTTGCATCATTTCGCCAAAAGATGACGGAACACTCGGTAAGTCACAAACCAAGTATTGCAAATTTGGAGTTAATAATAGGTTTGTTCGTAGAGACAGTTTCAAACGATTGGTGATTCTTTTACAATGCGCATGCGCGATTTTCAACGGTTTGGGATTTATTGCCATTTTTATGCTCTGCGAACGCATTTTTTACAGTTGTGGATTCTTCTCTACCTATTGTCGTGAATTAGATACAGATTTAGTAAACGGGCAAAAAAAAAAGAAACTGTGTTTATGAATTGCACCCCATTTCATCAATATATTTTACTTTTATTACCTGTTTTGAAGTTAAAGGCTGATATTTTATCAGGATAATGAATCGTATGTTTTTATGGTCTTATGTTATTGAATAATTTATTAAATTTTATGTATCTGTACTAATTACAATTATAAAAACAACTAATCAAATCAACATAAGTATGGGCGAATGATAAACACATAAACAGACATAAATTTCAAGCCAAAAAAATGTCAAATTGTAGTTTATTAAAAATAACTTATGTGCGCATCCCCGGATTTAAAATCCGGAGAATAGTCAGGGATTTTTCCAACCGTTTCCAATCAGCTGGCAATCACTTTATTTGTTTCTACGAACGCCAAATTAATACTTGGAAACTATCAGAGATTCTTCTACTAACGCAAAATAATCAATACGCTTGCGCTGTTCAGTTGGAAACGGTTGTGGATTGCTCTACGAACAAACCTATTGTTAAGCTACATAAGTCAAAATTATAGGACAAAGTAAAAAAATCTAACAAGAAATAGAAATAAATTGACCAAACAATTGACTTTTACAAAGACCCTAATATTTAGTAAATTCACGGTTTCTTTAAATTTGTTAAAACAGTAAATGAATTTAAAATGCCTCTCCTGGCAAATGTAGATTTGGTGACTTAACACACCTTACCTCTAGCCCTATTTTTAAAGTATGGGAGCACTCATTTCTCTCAAGATTCTCATCAGAAATATCATATGTCAATGTGGAAACGATGTTTTTAAAGGCCTCAAGGATTAAAATTCTTAGGAGAATTTTAATTCTCGTATGACATTTCTCTTGAGAGAAATGAATTCTCTCGAGTTTAAAAATAGCCCCCCCGAGGTGCTGATTTAAAACAATTTAGCAGAATTGAGACCTTCTTAGAAAGTAACGAAGTTTTATCAAACTGTCAAAGTGGCTTCAGAACGGGAAAATGCACAGTGCATGCCATATATCAAGCTCTGAAAACAATTACTGAATCCTTAAATAAAAACAAAAGACGTCGACGCTATGTCTGGACCTGTCTGAAGCCTTTGATAGTGTTGATCACAATATTCTATGTAAGAAACTGAAGTTACTGGGAATCATAGAGGTACCAATGTTTCTTATGAAATCATATTTACTCAATAGACAACAATTTGTCACAGGTTTTGACGAGTACAATAGTCCAGTTAAATCAAATATTGATCTATAAAAAAGGGGTGCCACAGGCTTCCATATTGGGTCCTTTACTATACATACTATATGTAAATGAACTACCAGAAGTTGTTAATGAAATTTTAGTACAATATGCCGATGACACCGCATTGATTTTTAGTGAACCAACATTTGATTTATGCAAAAGAAAACTAAATTGCATATTAAATACATTAGAACATTGGTTTAAAAACAATAATCTCCTGTTAAAAATCAATAAAGATTAATTTTAGTCGTAGCACGGATGAAAGCCTCACATTTACACACAAGAACAAAAATATAATTTAAGAAACCAATGTCACATTCCTGGGAGTGACGCTTGATCGGAGATTGGACTGGAAAGAACATATTCAACAAGTATCGGGTAATATTTCCAAATTTAGGTACGCTCTAAGAAAACGTTCAGCTAATATAAATCAAACTACTGCTCTAACCGCATACTATGCCTATGTGCAGTCTAGAATTAGTTATAGAATAATTTTCTGGGGTGATTCAGCAAATGCACATCATATTTATTTTATAAAAAAGGTGCCTTAGCATATATCCAAAAAAATGTAGAACTATACAAAAGATTTGGAATAAGATGCCTTCTGCACTAAAGACTTTAGAAATCAGACCACTAAAATTAAAATTGAAGTCATTCCTGTGTGATAAAGCTTATTACAAATTAGACGAAATAAAGAATAAAATTATTATGTAAAAAATATGTATTTATGTATAAAATGTATATTTATCTACTATGACATGCTCTACACATCTAGAGGTATTTTTTGAGTAAATAATGATTTTTCTTTCTTTTTAGGTATCAGCGAGTCAACACTTCAGAAGGTACTGAAAAGCCAGAAGCTACGTTCTGGCTACCAAAACAGAACTTAAAAAATGCATAGAGAAAAACTAGGACCTTCCCGATGGAATGAAATTTAAAATTCGTGATATCATTTACAACATGAGAGCAGCCAAAAAGTATGTGAATTTAGATACAATATACGAAGAAATTAAAAATAAAGGAATTAAAAATGTAGGTAGAACCAGTCTATGGAAAACTTTATAACATATCAGATTTTAATTTAATAAAGAAGACAATCGTAAGGCACTATGCGAGAAATCAGCAATAGTCCATAAGTGCATTCAATTCTTAAGGGATTATCATAAATTCAAAAGAAATGGTGTTTCGTTTGTATATTTAGATGAGACCTGAATGAATCTTCAAAAAGAACCTAGCAAGATACAAATATAGAATCAATAAAACATGAATGTGAAAGTGAAGGAGAAAGACATACAATTGTCCATGCAGGTAATGAGGATAGCTTTATTTCTGATGCAGAATTAATTTTTTTTTTTCGAAATCTAAGAAATGTGACTATCATGACAACATGAATACTGAAATGTTTCCTAAGTAGGTAAAAGAAAAATGAATACCTAGTTTTAAAGAATCTTCTGTAATAGTTTTAGATAATGCCATAAATATTAACAAGTATTAGAAATTAAAAATTTAAAAAAACCGACTTAAAAAACGTGCAGATGCCATCACCACATCTTAACCAAATTTATATGGGACCACCCCTGAAGTACCCCCTTACTAACAAAAAAAGAATCATATAAATCGGACAAGGTGGTAAAGCATTATCGCTAAACATACATAAAAAATGAAGAGTTTGAGGATTTTCTCATGGACCCAATTATTAGATTTTGTCCAAATATATATGGGACCACCCCTGAAGTACCCCCTTTCTAACAAAAAAAGAATCATTGAAATCGAACACCGTGTTAAAGAATTATCGCTGAACATACATACATACAAAAAAAAAAAATATCGCGACGAATTGAGAACCTCCTCCTTTTTTTGAAGTCGGTTAAAAACTGATAGAACTAATAGAATTTTTTGCATATTTCTTTTAAAATCAGAATTATTAGAAATTTGCAAAAAAGAGAAAAGCCCAAGATTTATATAGTAGATAAAATTATTTATGAACATGGTCATCGGGTACTGCGTTTGCAACCATACCACTGTGCATTTAGCCTCACTGAGAACAAATCGGGTATTTTTAAACAATTCTACGGTAATCACATAGGTAGAAATGGTCACAGTGTTGAAGCTGCAAGAGGCATGTGGAGTGAAGCTCTAAATGTTGCTACACCAGAAATTTGGAAAAAAATATTTCCAAAAAACAAAAAATTAATTAATTTTAATGACGATAGCGACTCAGATTCAGAAAACTAAAATACAAAATAAACAAGGAAGTAATTAAAAACATTTTTAATAATTTGGCTTATTTATTTAAATAATTGTTTGTTTATATAAATAAAATTATTTTAATGATAAATTTTCACTTTTATAAGAAAACATGCAAATTTATCTCCATTTTAAATCTATAGTTTAGCACCGTATTTGGAACGGTACCCTTGGAGGTAAAGTTGCCAGATTGGAATAACTAAAAATCGAGTATACCAATCAAAAAGCTGTTGAAAAATCGAGACGGGACGCTTAAAGGAAATAAAATACACAATTCTAAAAAAAAAAAAAAAAAAAAAAAAAATAAATAAAAATTAAATTTAAAAACATAAAATAACGCAAAATCAAATGCATTAGTGTATGAGTCTATGTAATAAAACCACTTTCCCCAAGATAATACATTCACTAAAGACGAATGTTCCACAGATGGTTAGTGGGTGGATACATAACATGCTCTCAAAGCGAGCAGTAAACATTAGTGTAGAAGATGTGAATATAAGAGGCTTGGTTGCAAGTGGATGTCCACAGAGTGGGGTGCTATCACCTCTACTGTGGAACATGATCCTTGACACCCTCATCAGTCGCCTCAATATTGACAGTCACTACACAATAGCATATGGAGATGACCTAGTCATTCTGAAAACAGGGAATTTTGAGAGCATACTCTGCGAAAGAATGCAAGTAGCTCTCAAAAATTATAGAACAGTGGTGCAAGGACCATTTACTGTCTATCAATCCAAAGAAGACAGAAATGGCCCTTTTCACAAGGAAAACCTCCAGAACTCCTAAAATTAAAACCCCCAGAACTCCTAAACACAAAACTAAACTTTGCAACAGAGGTGAAGTACCTAGATCTCACCTCTGTCAGCAAGCTAACATGGAACTTGCATTTAGAAAACAGAGTCAAAAGAGCATACATTGCTTATAAACAATGCCGCTGAACCGTGAGGCGTACCTGGAGTTTCTCCCCCTTACCTATGTTAACATACGGTGCAGTTGTCTGGGTACCGAAAACCCAAAAATTGACAAATATCCGTACACTAGAACAAATTCAAATAACAGCATGTCTCAACATAATAGGAGTAATGAAAACAACACCGATCAGAGCCATGGAAGTCATTCCTAGACTTCGCACGGTTGGAATAGAACCTCATGTAGGATCTGGTGAGGCGAGAAGTCGTTTTTGACAGGAGGTGCTCGATACGCTCAAGCTGCTTCAAGCGAACATGGACTTCATCTCATCGATATATATCTTCAATAAGCCATACAAAGTTATAACAGAGCCAGAAGTGGCAGGTACGATTCACATCTACACTGACGGTTCTAAAACAAAACAAGGCTCAGGATGTGGAATATACTCCAGATCCTTAAACCTAAATATAAAATGGGCTGTGAGCAATAGTGCCAGTGTAGTTCAAACATAAATCACGGGATTCTCATATCAGCAAAAGAAATCACCAGAAACAATAGCACTGGAAGGACCGCGCTCATCTATACAGATAGCAGACAAGCACTACTTACCCTGAACAGACCACGAATTTACTCAGGGTTAGTACTAGAATGTCACGAAGCGTTAGCCAAAATATCCATCAACAATGTGGTCACCTTAAGATGTATCAAAGAACGCGCTACATTGAAAGGTAACCATCTTGCCGATTCACTGGCCAAGAAAGCAACCAAACAAATACTTTTTGGACCTGGTCCTTCTATTGGTCTGACAAAATCGGTAGTGACATACCTAATTAAAGAATATTCCCTTGTGAAATTCAAGGAGAGATAAGATAAAACAAGAAACTGCAGAGTTGCCAGGGAGATTTTAAGTTATTCTGACAACACTGTAGCAAACAAATACTTCACTATGACTAGACAGAATCTGCGTCTAGTCACAGGCATTCTGACTAGCCATTGCCAAGTACAGAAGCATCTCCATATCATGGGGCTGTCCGAATCCGCACTCTGCAGAGGGTGCGAACAAGAAGATGAGACCATCGAGCTTATCCTTTACGATTGCTCTACGCTCTTATTTATTAGAAGATTTGTGTCGATATAAGAAGTACCTATTGGCGACGTTGTCAACTACATTAAATCTGTAGGTTGGCTCACGATCTAGGAGGTACACCTATAATCTTAGGAGGATGCACACTGGGCCTAGTGAGGCCTAAGTGCCGTGGGGTAACCCACCCTCCACACGTTACAGATACAGATATGTAATATTTTCAACGCCGGACAGTGGCTAAACTTTCAAAATTTTTGGCCAACATTAAAAAATCTTTGCCATTGATTTTTTTTAACAGGTACAAAATGCAATACGCTAAATTAGTGATGATATAATTTTGGTTCCACTGACAAAGTGACAGTAGACTTCTTGAGTGCGTTTTGTTCGTTTCGTTTACCTAAATTATATAGTTTGTTAACTTTTAATAAATATATTCCTAAAGTAGTAAGTAGATAACATGCATCAAATATACAATCCTTTAGTTACCAATTACATACTTTTAATAGTATATTACATTACGAGTGTGGAAAATCACTTTTCACACAAGTGATGTACAATATTTTTCCTACGACCACAAAATTTCATCAAAAAATGTAAAACCAGATTATTATAATAATTAAAATGTATTTAAAAAATAATCGTATTTATTCAATTTTCATAATTTCTAAACAAATAAAAAATTAAAAACAAAAAAAATTCTGGCACAGCCAGGATTTGAACGCAGTCGCTAGACGGTCTCAATGCAAAGTTGACGCTCTAACCAACTGAGCTAACAGGCCTTACGGTAATTGATTGATCTAATCGCTTATGTGTTTAAGAAGAATAAGAAGCAAATATATCTTAGTTATTTTAAAATTATTTTAATAATAATTGTTAAGAGCAATCCAGTCCCTTCTGACGTCACACCGCACGAATCTCACGACCTCCCTTTAAAGTATTTGGAACCTTGTTCGCTACATAAACTTGGCAATGTTGTGTGTCGTACCCTGAAGGGTCCGATTACAATTCAGGTATAATTCGTTGGCTATCGCCGCCTACTAGGGGTTAGTGGCTTGTTAACATACGAATGTAGGAATACTATTTTTAAACCAAACATCTCAAATATTTTTTATTTATTGATAGTTATAGATGATATACAGGGTGTCCCGAAATTAGACGGTCATATTTTAACAGCGTAATCTACATTCTAAAATAGTAGTAAAAGTTCATATAAACAGGTCCGAAAACTTTTCTTTTCCGAGATACAGGGTGTTAAAGGTGAAGTCCTGATACCACACTTTTGTAAATATTTTCTAAACGTTTAAAGATAATTAGGTAAAATTTGTTACAAATACTTACCTTTTTACGCTTCATTTATTGGACTAAACCCCAGTTATTGATCATCTTCTTAGGTGGGTAAATTAGGGGGAGTTTAGGGTAAAATTGCCGTGTGTGTCTGTGTGTCTATATCCACCATAACTCATGAACCGATACACAGAAAAACACTAAATTTTAAACTTAAGTTTTATTTCGGCCTGACGTGAAATAATTAGATTTTGGACAAAGTCGGAACATCTGGGGGGGTACTTTATGGGAGGCCGTTTTTATATTTTATTGAATATATCTGTTATTTATGTTTGGAGAAGAAAATTATTCAAATAAAAATTACTTCTAAAATTATTATCTATAATTTTTGCTTTATGTCAAAATTTCCTGAAATGGTTCGTATTTGAGAAATTTCACCAAATGTGCAAAATTCTAAACTAAACTAAAAGTTGTTTGCGATATCGATCTCTATAATTTTTGTTTATACATGATTTTTCTAAAATGTGTGTGTGTATGTATTTCTGTTTGGCACTGGTTTCAAAACCAACTGGCCAGTCAATCTTTAATTAATTTTAATAAAGTTTATTTTGTGTTAATTCAATTTTAAGTTCTATCCTTACAATATTTCACAGTTCACATTTTATTTGAAAAATACAAATTTCTCTAAATACATTATTAAGAAATAAATCCTATAATAGGTTTTTTCTAGCTCATGTTTTTGCTTGTTTTTAATTTTTTAGTCTGTTTTTGTTTTTTACTTGTTTTTGTTTGTTTTTTTTTTGTTTTTCTTTTTTTTTGCATTTTTTTTTGTTTCAATTTTGTTTTTTTTAATATTTAGTTTTTTTATATTATTTTTTATTTTTGTACATATTTTAATTCTTTTCGTCAGAGCTTCAAATTTAAGGAGTTTACATGATTATAAATAATTTTGTATACATCGAAATTCTTGAGGGCGAGAAGGTGTGACAAATTAATAGGTAGTTGGACATTATGTTGAATAAGTTTGGTATATAGATTTGATATGTCAATATCAAAAAATGGACCGTAATGGAAAAATTGTAGGAAAATTGCTAAATTTAAATTTTTCAGTATTTTCGTTTTCAATGAATAGCTATAGAAAAATGTTTCGAGGTAGATAGATGTATGTGGAAAATGTATATATTTAGTTTATTCTCTAAACATTTATAGAGGTACTGCAATAAGTTCTACAAAATAACCACAAAAAGCCTATAACTAGATAGGAAAGTCATGTGTTGGACACATCAGATTTTTTGACTATAAAATTTGGAAAACCAATATTTTCTGTATAATAAAGCTACATTTGTTGCATCTCGCTAGGACGCGCCATTTTCAAGAGAAAAGCATGTTACCTTATTCGAAAGTGTAAACAATAATTAGTAAGTCTGTAGAATTGGAAATTTTATTTTTTTTTTAACTTTGAAAAACCGGTAACTAAAGAAATTTTAGAAAATATTTCATCTGGACTTCACTTGTAACACCCTGTATCTCGAAAACGAAACGTTTTCGGACCTATGTTTATATAAACTTTTACTCCTATTTTTAACCGACTTCATAAAAGGAGGAGGGAGGGTCTCAATTCGTCGCAATATTTTTTTTATTTTTTTTTATGTATGTTCAGCGATAATTCTTTAACACGGTGTCCGATTTTAATGATTTTTTTTTTTTTTGTTAGAAAGGGGGTACTTCAGGGGTGGTCCAATATAAATTTGGTCAAAATCTAATAATTGGGTCCATGACAAAATCCTCGAACTTTTCATTTTTTATGTATGTTTAGCGATAACCTTGTCCGATTCATATGATTCTTTTTTTGTTAGTAAGGGGGTACCTCAGGGATGGTTCCATATAAATTTGGTTAAGATGTGATGACGGCATCTGCACATTTTTGAAGTCGGTTTTTTTTAAATTTTAAATTTCTAATACTTGTTTTTTTTTTATTTATTATAGATACAAACTAGCTACAGCATTGAATATTTTATAAATAATTATCATATACATAAATAATTGGATAATTGCAAATAAGTAAAGTTCTTTTTAGCTAAATGATTTTAGATTTTAGTTAATATCCATTATTGCAATTTAGATCTATAAAGATTTATCGAATTTATGTTTTTAAATTCCACCGGAAGTGCGTTAAATATTTTAGGACCGAGGTATAAAACAGTATTAGTTTCGAAAGCAAATATAATTATTATCACAGTATAACACTGATTCGTATCCGTGATCGATCCGAAAAAAAGGATTCGAACATTGGATTCGTGATTTGAATCACATCTCGTGATTCGGATTCGTGATTCGAATCCATTTTTTCGAGGATTCGTCCCAGCTCTGGTTGACGGCATCTGCACCTTTTTGAATTCGGTTTTTTTTTATTTTTAATTTCTAATACTTGTAGGATGTAGATTACGCTGTTAAAATATGACCGTCTAATTTCGGGACACCCTGTATATTGGAAATTCGAAATAATAGTTATGACGTAGCGGTGTTTTTCTAATTGTAATCGGACCCTAGGTATATGGATACGGAAAGTGATGAATTGGAGATAGGTAAATTGTATTTATTGTATTAAAGGAACAACAAATATAAGTACAATTAAATAAGTATATTAATATAACAATTTTTTAAAGTCTGTATTAAAAAATTTTTTTTTCACATAGATTATTAAATTAAAAAAATAACTATTAAAACACGAAATGTTAATTTTTTCTCTTTTACAACACAAAATATACAATACTGTTGAATCAAAATTTTCTCTTGGCAGCAGGTGGTTTTTGTGACGCGACAATTATGATGCTGTGCATCTCATGAATTAAAGTTAATTCTCTTTCAATCTTAAGGTGTTCATACCCCTTATAATTATCGGACAAGAATATCTCAAAATATTTAAATTTTGGCAAAATAAATTAGGCAATAATATCTATAATATGCATATATTTTAATGTTTTAATTCCTTCCAGTTTCCCAAAAAAACTAAAAGGGCTTTAATTTTGAAATATCATAATGAAAATAAATGCATTCCTCGACTGCACTATTCTTAATATAATCCCCAAATTTAAGCCTCTAATGTCTTGTTAATGATTTCTTAAAATTCGCCAAAATTAGTGGCTAAAACGCTTCGTTAAGTGCTATCTTCTGGTGCAAACTGGTGTAAATTATTGCAAGAAACGAATAATGACAGAGTGTACGATACGATAGTTATAGTATTTTTAATACAAATCCCGATGCACGTCAGCAATGACGTCGGTCATTCGTCATAGTACTACCAACTAATTAAAATGTCCCTAACTAAGCTAATAATCCGAAAAAGTCACGTATAGTCACGAGCATTCATGAACGTAGTCATATTACTAAAAAGTCGAAAACTGTTATGGTGATTATTTTGATAATTTTAAGAATTATTTAAATTATTTAGTTTATACATGTCTAATTCTTGATAATATAAAATTTATAAAAACATTATTAAATGTTTAGTACTCAAAAAATAATACTTTACATTAAATAATTTTGACATTCTGTACGCCCATGAAGCTCGTATTTATAGAGAAGAAATGTCATTACAGCAATTGGCACACCTTGTTGCGGTGTTGCAACCCCTTTTTAAAAAATTTCACTGATTTAGTTAGGTTATGTTTATGTTGAGTTAATTATTGATTGTGCATTTTGTTTTCTATAATTTAAAATCCTTTTGCCTGTATTTTTAAGCTTTGCCAGTTATAATTATAAAAAACTGTTTTTCAAAACAACCATAGAGTGTATAAGCTGATTATTTGTCGTTTAATTTTTATATACAAAATGCCTAAAAAACTAAATAGTCCTTGTAAGGAGTTGATAGCTTCTTTAATCCATTATTTTGAATAAGAGCGTGATAATGATGGACCACGTTTACCTTTAACTGCTGTAAGAGAGGTAAGTTACAAGTTATAAAATTTAATAGAAATATGAAATTATTTTCTTGTCTTTTTTAGTGTGTTGCAGCATCTCTAAATAAAAATATTTCTACTGTCAGTAGTATTTCGCAAGCAGTCAAGAATTACCTACTAATACAATAACACTGGATACAAGTGGAATCCGAAGTGGTATTTATAATATGTATGAAACAAGTAAGTATAAAGACAAATCTATTTATTCAATCATAATTTATTTATATTACCTATAAAAGTTTTAATTTGTATACAGTAATATAAATACATACTTATTTGCAGGTCAACATATAACTTTGGAACCTTTAAGAGAAAAGTTGATTGAGAGACAAATGTTTAATGGCTATATTGCATCATTGTCAACTGTATTAAAAGAATGAAGGAAAAAAGATAACCAAGACGTGAACTGTAAATAGGTCAGTTTTTAAGAAATTATAGAATTACAACAGAAGCAGTTCATTGTCATTGATGAAACATGTATCGTCCAAAATGAAACATTAAACAGCTCCTGGGAAAATAATGACAAAGGGTGTTAGACCTACAAAAATCGATGGCAAGAGATAAAACCAAATTTGAAGCAAATTAAGGTATCAGTAATTGTGTAAATCAAGTAAAAAAAATATTAATATTGAAATGACACATCATATTGAAGATTTAATGGTAGATACGCTATTCTAACAATCATATAAAGACAATTTAATTGGAAAAATTTGATTACAGTGGTTAATAAACATCTACATGTTTTACACATTTTCAAGATGTACAGTGACACCCAAAAATGCCTTTTTTTTCAGAAATAAACTTTAAAACAATATCAAAAAATTAAAAATGAAGTTACAAGATTTGATATAACGGTGTACCTAACATTAAATCATTGATATAATGTGTTGTTTAGATATTACAGTTTAGAATATAGTGATATTGACACACGTTATATGAAATGGCAACTAAATAGAACTAAATAAAACATTCTTTTTTCAGGTGCAAACCGCCAAAGAAATATATGGTAGATAATTACCTAAGCAGAACAATATAGACAAAGTATTACGTAATCTTCCCTGCCATTTTATTTTTAACTCCATTGAACTTATTTGTGACCTTTCTAAGCAATATAATAATAAACATATTGGCAGAGAGGGATTTTTTAATAGATTGGAAATTATTTTTATTATAATTAACCCTAATAGAGATATCGATGACTGCGATTCAAATACTTGCGATCTGGATTAGGAGAAATAAAAGAATTTTATAGGAATAATGAAGATTAGTAGATGAATAATTGTTTTTTTATGAGAAAATAGTGTAATTAAAAAAAAAACATTGTCTAATTTTTAAAACAATAAACAGTTTGATATATTTCTTATATATCTGTATTTTTATTTAATTTATTCCAAGATATCAAAAAAATATTTGACTGAGAATAACATTTTTCAAATGTCTTTTGAAGCTGATAGAATGAAGAATCTTGATGTTTGAGTGATGAATCTATTGTTCATACATGTTTCGATAACTTTAGAGTTGAAAAGAAGTAGCGATATCTGTTTATTTTTGAAGCATTTCTGGCTATCTTGAATACTTGAGCTACAGAACCGTTACTGAAAGTGAGATTTACTAAAGCACCTACTCAAATATTTTAACAATTTCCTTCTTGTATTCAAATATTTTAGCATTTTCAAACTTTAATTCTTTAAGTATAGGTATCTACTGATATTATGAATCCTCCACATGCCTTTGTAGTTTTCATTTTTTCAATGACCTCTTTAATTTTATGGGGTGTTGTGGTTTATAACTTAAATGTAGTTCTGTTAAATAACTTTCTTGGTGAAATTAAATTAGTTTTAGATATTTTCTGTGCTAATTCTAAACCAATTTTGATCCATCTGCAATATACTACCTTACAGTTTTATTTTCCATGACTTGCATAATATGTTTAAAGCTTTTTTGTTCAGATGTTTATTATTCATAAAGGAATTCAATATTTTCCGTTATATACATTTAAAACTAATTGTTCCTACTATATAGTAACATAACAAATACATAACCTTACAATTTTAAAAAATTCTAAATTCCTCAACTATTCTGACGACTAGGCAACACTGCAAGGCCGTGACGTCATAAATGATCTCTGACGTGCATCGGGATTTGTATTAAAAATACAAGCCCGTTACACTGTTTTCCACTCAATTTATTAAAAAATAATAATAATAAATTAGGGTGTTAATTTTTTTTCTCTGAAGCTATTGGTTTTGGGAAAAAAATTCAAGAATTAAAAAAAATTAAATAAATCAAGGATTTCATAAAAGTTCATCTCGAAAAAAAGTTTTGATATGAAATAAAGTAAGTGTTGCTAATTTCACCCCCCTATAATGTAACAGAAATATTGAAAACATACCCGTGGTTAGTCCTTTGCGATTACAGAATTTCAAGTTTCTAGCTTTACTGAAATTTTAGAAAAAAAAAATAAAAACTCAATTTTAGTCACCAGTTTTTAAGGGTGATATCTCGAAAAGGGGTGGGCTGAGGAAATTTTGTTATAGAAAAGACCCATCTTAATTTCATACGAGCACTCAGTTCCTGAATTTTGTCGCATGTATTTAGAAACACCCTGTATATTACACATTTTTTTAAGCGTGCAAAATTCATTTGCTCTAATTGGCACATGTCGTATTTTTCTAGGATTTACTAACTCTGGCAGCAAACAAATAAAATAGAAATTTGTCAGCTGTGCATTTTTGCCTTTCAGAATTTTTCATTTCATAAATTAACTAAAAACTAAATTAAACAAAAACCTAACAACGCCTCAACAACAAACTAAGACGATCACAATAATTTCGCACCTCTTCAAAAACAACTACCTATTTTTCGACACAGTAATTAACAAATTTAACTAAACGGCAGCTACCCTTTTAACCACGGGCTTCAAAGACTAGCAGCGTTGCCATATTCACTGGTATCATTGTTTTAATAGAAATAGTATCGGAATGAAAACTATGTTAATCTTCGGTCCTGTTTAAAATTGGTAATCTTTTTGAAAAAAAGTTATTTAGAAAATAGTTAAGATATTTGTTATAGAATGCCGGTAAAGAGCCAAAAAATTAAATTTATTAAAAAGTTGAAATTTTTGTTGTTTTTCTTTAAAAATATAAGTTTTTCGCGGTTTAGCGAAATTCTTGGTTCATTTTTACAAGGATTCGCCTGAACCATTTTTTTTACAATTTTTTTTAACTGCCTCAAATGTAAAATTGATTTTTGGTGGAGGAGCGCCCGTCATGTTTGCTCTTAAAGATAAATATCTAGGATCTAATTTACAACAAATTCAATAATTTAATAATCATATCGATTTTAGTAATAATATGGACATTACATAGATCAAAATAGAAATTATGTGTTTGACATTTTCTGACAGCTACTGCGGAAAGTAGCATATTCGTACGCGGGTGGAAAGTAAATTCTTATTCATACGCGTGTGATATAGGGCACTTTCCATAGGACTATATAGTGTGATATGTCTCACTTTCCTAAGTGGTCGTAGGAAAACTATTTTTTATTACCTGCAAACAATATTTAGAAAAAAACTCATAACTGTAAAAACGTATATGTCAAATTCAATGAGCTTTTTGTTAAAAGTTTGGTTAGAAATGAATTGTCAGTGGAAAATTGCGCCACACTAATATGTGAAGATAGTCCTATAGTGATAGCAATATATTTTGCTTGAGATTGGGGCACGTTGAATTAAATAATAAATATAGGTGTACCTATGCAAGAAAAATTGTATGCATAATTTTTTTTTCAACATAAAATATTGAAATCAATCTTCATTCATCATCACCATTATATTCATCAATATCATCGTTATCACTACTTGAGTGTCTCGACTGTCTGGTTCGTTAAGTAACTTTTTACCACTTCAGAAGAAACATGTGTTAATTTTTTTGAAGGTAGTCGTCTAATCGTGGATATTTTAGGATCAGAGGTGATCAATATGTTTAATGATTTCTTAATTAAATGTGTGCACCAAATTTAGCCAAATTGATTTTTAAAATTTTTAATTGCTTAAAAGTAACCTTTAACGTATACCAATAAGTTTAATATATTTAAGGAAAATCAAGAATCAATGAAAATCTATAAGTAGTAATTTTGTGTTATTGAAGAATAGTAAAAGGGAAAAGGGGTCATTGTACATAAGTGATATTTGTATTAGTCTAACATCCGAAGTAAGGTCGATCTTTACCCATCTGTTTAATAGATAAATTTTTTTTATTAAATAAAATATGTTTATAAATATACCGCAAATGGTTTGCCTAAGAAAATAAGGTTAAGAATTTTCTTAAAGTAAAAACGACAACCTGTAAAGTAAACCTCAAATGCTTCGACTATGCCCAAAATTTAATCAGCTCAGCGCAGGATGAATAGTTAAAGCTTAAGTTTAAAATTTGGTGTTTTTCTCTTTCCGTTTTTCAGTTAACTTAAAAATTCGAAATTTGCACTTTTCCTCAAATATCTCGAATTCGCTCCGTGCGCGACAGCAGCGCCAATTCGTTTTGATACTAATGGACTATTTCTGCGTATACTGACAAATGCAATTTTTAATAAAATTCGTAATTAAAGAGTATATATGTTAGTTTTAATAAAAGTATATGGATTTGTAAAACAAGTAAAACATTAATTTATTATTATATATTTTTATCTCTTAAATTAAAGAAAATTATGTATAATCAATAAAAATGAATAATAAAATATAGGCAGGCAACAGTATTTACTGGAAAATGTATGAGAAGTTGCCTAAGTCTAATAAGTTGTCATTGAAGAATTAGCCTGTTGTCAAAAGAAAAAAATAACATTTAATAATAGCCTGAAGTTAAAATGTATAAAAAAAAGGATCATCATTTACATTTTCATTTTTGTTGGAAAGAAAACATAGAATGAATGATTAGAACTGGTTTCCCATCAGTAAGTCACAAAATTGCATTCGATCCACATATAATAATCAAAGGCAGAAATCTTGAAATCTAGTCCTTGCTGAATGAACATTTAAGAATAAAGGGATATTAAAGAACATCGTAAAATGATAATTTATTGTTTATTTAAAACCTTTCAAGTTTCTGATGTCTACTATTTCCACCATTACTGTTATTATTACAAAAATAAAGGTAATTTTTCTTCTTATTGTACACCTATCCATTTATTTCTTTGATTTAATTTCCACTTTGCTACTAAATTTTTTTATAAAAGTTTCACTGTTTTTTTTTTGCTACTATTTGTACAATTTCAACACAGCAACTCCGGTTACCTATTGTATTGTTTTTACCTACTTTTTTGAAAAAAAGTAAAATATATACGTGTATTTGATATGCCAAAATTACAAAATATCGCCCTAAAATGCACGAATTATCCGCAGCTAGCGCTAGTATCGCTTTTGCTTCCCTTTCCATGACTTCGCACGGAGCGAATAAGGGCCATTTTAGGGAAATCATGTAAAGGACCAAAATTATAGAGAATGACCTCACAAGCAACTTTTATCATGATTCCTACACTTTCCTTATCTGTATACAGAAAGGACAGTAAAACTTAACCGCGACCGTATTTTCTTAGGCAACCCATTTGCGGTATATTTATAAATATAATTTATTTAGTAAAAAAACTTTCATCCCTTAAACAGATGAGTGAATGTCGACCTTACTTCGGATC
Source organism: Psylliodes chrysocephalus (assembly GCA_927349885.1). NCBI lineage: Eukaryota > Metazoa > Arthropoda > Insecta > Coleoptera > Chrysomelidae > Psylliodes > Psylliodes chrysocephalus. The sequence goes on from OV651819.1 coordinate 52,878,454, forward strand.
CTGTACTATATTGTGATTCGCAAGTATTTGCAGAATTTATTTATTTGTCCTGCTGCAGGACAATCCATTATATAAGTTAATTACAATAATATGACGGAAATCTACGGAAATCATATCCATTGGTCTACACAAAATAAATAAATAAATAAATAAATAAATATAGAACCAGAAACTGTGACAGTTTGTTAAAATAAATAAAACAGAAGCAAATAAAAAAACAACAATAAATGAATTGCGCTAGATATATTCTGGAGGGAGTTATAGTCCAGTGTAGAGTGACATTTCTACTATCATTTACAGAACTATTGCAGTCATATATTGTAATTCCAGTTTTCGGATTTTGGCCAAGTTTTAGGAAAAATATACCACTGTATGCAAAAACCGAGATCAAAACCTAATAAAATCTTAATATGATAAATAAATGATTGAATAAATATGTCAAAAAGAAATGACTTATAAATGCTTTTAATTTTTTTTCCTACTTTTAAACAATTATCGTCCAGGCGTATAGTCCACAAAAAATAAAAAATAAGCATATTCTTAGTATCAATCTAGGACTTTCTCTTATGGTATTTGTCATTTCTTAAAATGTAAGAAAGTAATGGAATCTATATATCATCAAAAACAGGCAGAAGCCTGTCGCTGCATGTCTCATTTTGGCGTATGAAAAAAGACAAACAAAAATAAGTAATTCGCAGCTTATTTCAGTATTTAATAGAATATCGGTTTAAACTAAACGAATAGATTAAAATAACCAAAAAAGGTTGACAGCTGTGTGCACGTAGTTTAGATTCAAAAGGAAAAACTTGTATTTCGTGCAAAACTTTTTTATTAATCAATGCAAAGCGCTTTCGGCTTATTTGCCATCATCAGTGCTCATCTACAAAAATTGTGGATGTAAACTTACAATTTAAAAAGATTTTAAAAAATATATTATAAAATCTGAATTAGACTTTTAAGTCAAAAGTTAAAATAGTATATATACAATTGTTTGAACAAATTAAAAATTACAAGAAACAAACAAAGTGACAAAAAACTGGTATTGGGAATAGTGAGTGTGGGATAAGCCCTTACAAATCAAATCTGATCTCCAGAAGCAAGTTAGCTTGTGTGGAATTAAGGAATCATGCCACCCTCACTATTCACAAAATTGAAAAAAGGTTAACAAATTAGTTAAAATTGTCTTGACATCAAAATAATAATATCATTTATATTAAACATTTATTTAAATTTAACTAACAATAAATTAAATCTTTAAATTCAATAACAAATTTTGATCTCCGTTAACCTCCAATCACTCGAATCACACTCGGAGAAAGATGTTCCACACTCCTCCTTCTGTTGACATTTGACAAGTCAAAGTCTTCAAGTGTCGCTTGTCACCACTGTCATGTGGAAACGGTTAAACAACTTGAACCAAAATGAAGAGAGAAATTTGAAAATATTAATATTAATAAAATTATGATTTAGCAAGTTGTAAATATCCCGAAATATATAATTTTGGGAGTGAGGATGACCAGGAACTTGTTGGATACGTTGTGGACAGTAGGTAGACTTTTTCATAATTATAATGTATATAAAATATATAAAAAAACCTTCAGTTTTTTTACTTTGGCCTTCTGCGTTTTACTTTCTTCATATCAAATATTTTATTCTAGATTCAAATTTCAATATATCTTCCAGAGTCACCCTCTAATTTTATATTTCTTTAAATTTTAACTAATTTGTTAACCTTTTTTCAATTTTGTGAATAGTGAGGGTGGCATGATTCCTTAATTCCACACAAGCTAACTTGCTTCTGGAGATCAGATTTGATTTGTAAGGGCTTATCCCACACTCACTATTCCCAATACCAGTTTTTTGTCACTTTGTTTGTTTCTTGTAATTTTTAATTTGTTCAAACAATTGTATATATACTATTTTAACTTTTGACTTAAAAGTCTAATTCAGATTTTATAATATATTTTTTAAAATCTTTTTAAATTGTAAGTTTACATCCACAATTTTTGTAGATGAGCACTGATGATGGCAAATAAGCCGAAAGCGCTTTGCATTGATTAATAAAAAAGTTTTGCACGAAATACAAGTTTTTCCTTTTGAATCTAAACGAATAGAGTTTAGAATAAATAGATTAGCAGCAGTAGCAGATCAGACTTCCAAGAAATTAAGAATATGTTCACCCTCAAAATCAATGATAAATAGCTTGAACTCAGTTGCTCCTGTAGAAGGACCAGGCTCATAGAATTACAAGTCCAAAGTATAAAAAAAGAACATATTAAAAAAGAACGTTAATACTCACTATATCATCGTAGGCGTCCTTGACGGCAGTGAGTCCGAGTACACCGATGAGGGGTAGCGCTGTGGTAACCGGAGTGAGACTGCTGATAGCCGGTATCAGCTGCAACACCAAAAGGCACAAAAAGTAGAAGTTCGCCAAGCGCTGGAACTGTTCGAACAGGTTCAGGGGCAGGAACGTCAGTAACGAGTATTTCGAGGTCTTTATGTAGTTACTCTGAAAAAAAAAAAAAAAAAATTATTTGGTCTTTAGTTAGGATTGTGATTATGTGACATCAAGACTATAATGGTATAGACGCAAATATATTATCTCAATCTCCACTCAACACAAGTAGACTACTGTCTGTTTCTGCAAGTACTTCTATTATACGAGTCAACGGCCAATCATTCAAGTTTCAGCTGTCTTGCATTTTTCTGGTTATTCATCTATTTCAGTTCTCCTAAATACTCAATCTAAACCGCATCCACTTTATCAGTCAGGTACACCTGTCCCTTTAATATCCTGTATAAACATCCTGGTGTTAACGCCTGTAAATCGTCCACAGCCTCTATTACATACGAAATGGGACGGATATTAATAACACCCAAGATCGTCCGCATCTCCTCTACATCTAAATGCGTTTTCCCTAATGGGCTACGCAATAATTCTTTTAGCAACTTCATAAGCCTTTCCCACCAACCACCCCACCATGAGGCTGTGGCTGGGTTGAACTTCTATATAATTCCTTACATTGAATTATGTATAAAAATATATCCCAATTCAGTTTACTATAAGCATTATTTGTCCCTAAGAAATTTGAACCATTGTCTATGAAAATAATCTTAGGTCTACCTTTCTAGCAATAAAACGTCTTAAAGTTTGAATATAAACTTCTGTTGAAACTGTCCCGTTTTAAGATAAAGTTGACTAGCAAGGTCTGCTCCAACCACTTCGAAAGCTGCAGCATCTTTAACTCTGTCAACACAGTGGAAAAACTTTTACAAATTACACATTTAAGAACACCAGTTTTGATACTACGACAAAACAAATGTTTGCATATTACGAAGGATGAGAACCAAACAGCTATGTCTTGTATAAAACGAGGCTGAAGCAGTAAAGATTCGTGTTCGAATATTGTAAAACAAAAAAAAGTTGTGGAAATTGCGCGAGATGAGGCATATTTTAGTTTTTGCCAGTTATATCTCGTCGACAGCAAATAAAAATGCAGTAAGGAATCAAGGTCAATTGCCATATATTTAAATTAATCGACAAAGTATTTAAGGATATTGTAAAAAGGCTAAATTATCCGGAAATAGATTTGTTTGCCACAAAAATAAATTAAAAAATGTCCAAGATTTATTTCATGGTTTCCAGTCCCAGAATCTGGATGCATTTACCTTAAATTGGATAATGGTGAAGATATTACTTTTGTCTTTCCTGCTTTATGCTAATATCAAAAGAATTAAAAAAACATTCAAACCAGCAAAATATTTGCTTATTTCTCCTTTTAGGAAGAGCCATACACGCCACAACGATTTCCCTGGTGGCAGGGAAATTGTTCGAAGTTTTAAAAACATATTCGTTCTGAAATTGGCTAATTGAACACCCAGTGATATCTAAATTGCATTGATTAGCCAGTCGCCAGTCTAGGTAGAGGCACATGATAAGCATAATATAATTTCAACATCTCCAACAGTAGGTGCCCTAAAACAATATGTGGCCGGTTTTAGGAAATATTGGAAATTTTGTATAAGTATAATCAACAAAATCCTATTTTATATAATTTACATAATTAAATAAACAATGGAAATTCATTTTCAGTTTTGAATTCATATAGGGCAGCGTTAAATTTAAAATTTAACCTACTAAATTCCAATGATTAAAAAAAAAACAAATATTCTCAGATTTTTGAAGGCGATTTTAAGACATCTTGAAAAATTAAACCCTCTAGAAGAGTTGACACATATACTTGTTACTCTTATGGCTTTAACATGAGTCAGAAGAGTACAGACTCTTCCTTGATTAAACTCCAATACATCGTTAAAAAGGATAGAAATTAAAATCTTTGATAGAATAAAGATGAGACATATTATCAAGGAAACACGAGTAGAAGGAACATATTATACTGACACGATCAGGGCCGCCGATTAGTCGTTGGCTCAAAACTGCTCATAGTGTACGCCACGCATCAACATCTGCTGCGTTTAGGGTAGGTGTAAGTATTGAATAGATAAGAAATACCGCAGGTTAGACTCCTTCTTTTGAAACATTTTTTCAATTTTATAAGAAAACTATAAAAGAACGCAAAGACACATTTGCTAAAGCTACCATTTGCAAACGCGCGACAGACGACCGACGACACCGTAAGGCGACAAATATTGCCATACTAAATCTGCTGTCCTCCGTCGCGTCTTCCGAAATGTATTTCATATAATTAAGTGTTCGGTCTCGTTCGCTGTCGCCTCGCGTTTTGAAGTCGGTCTCGGTCTCCTCTTCTGAAATGGTAGCTTAACACTATTAATCATTTGGAAACTAAATCAATTATTTGACCTATTCTAAAATTGTGATCATACAATAATTTTATTATTCTCATTCAGTTTTTAGCTAGCAAGTAGTCATAATTTTTATAAATGTAAATATTTGTTTATTTAATTACGTTTATGTTTATATAAATAATTATTCAGAAAATCACCTTTCCTTACTCTGAACATCTACAATGTAACAATTATATCAAGGACAAGCGAAGGAAAATTAAAAAATTAGTCAACTTACCTTAAGGAAGATTAATTATAATTTTTCGAGCTTGTCCGTAGATACAATTATTTCCCATCCCACCCTAATCTATGTGGATACATATTTAGTTCCCAGATATCAGGTGATTTTCGTAACTCGCACTTCAACGGAATGATATACGAAGATTTGGTATACGATCAGGAGTGAATATGGGGCCATTTTTTTACTCTAGAAAAAATACGTGCTGATGAGTATGTTTCAAGGAAACAACAATGTAATAATTATATCTAAGGACAAGCTCGGAAAATTATAATTAATCTTCCCTGAGGCGATTAATTTTTTAATTTTCAATTGATATATTTTCAGTTTGGGGGTTCAAATATAATTTTTATTATTTCGTAGGATTAATAAAAAAATGTTTTTTTATTAAACCTTGTATTATATACAACTGTTAAAAAACTAAAATTCTCATATGAATATATTTATATATTGTTTGTGCCAAGCATCAATCTGATAAAGCTTTTTGTAAGGAATGACTGGTCACTTGGTGAACCTCTTACATTATTTTATTTCAACGCGATATTTGGCACATGTTTACTTTTATATTACGAGTAAAAAATGGTTACTTTGTTACTTACCGGAACATAATGTTGAATAATAATCGATAAACGTGCGTTTGGAAAAATGCCTATACCTACTTTTCGTGTCTCACACAAATCGATATGAAAATCAAATATTTTATGCTAATTTAACGACCCATTCTACTCGTAAATATTTTTCGAAGTAAAATTCTTTACGACATATAAATGATACACACATATGTGGGCCAAAGAAAACAACATTTCGACTGTTAAATTTCAAAACCTCGTAATTCCAATTTTGGGTCATAATAGTGTAGAAATAACGAAAATAAACTTTTTTTATTTTATAAAACAATACAATTATATCTAAAAAGTAAAGATCGTATTATATTATCAGACAGACAGAACAGTTCGTTTTTGGTTCGTATAAATCGTATACCAATAAATACTGAAGGTTTTCCTATCATATGCATATAATATTCGTAATACAATAGAGCGTAGATAATCCGGATTAATTGTGACCGGACCCTGTCCGGATTATCAAAATGTCCGAATTTTCCAAAAGAACCAAAAAGGGTCGTTTGAGTTCATAACAAAAAGAAAACTTGCTAAAACCGTTAATAATTCACTTTTGTGGTTAAATAATTGAGCTGATAAATAAAACCGTTAATTAGTATGAACTAATAATATACACACAACCAAACTTATATTGAATCACTGTGTATTTCTGAAATGACTTTTTGCAAGAAAAAATTTGGTATCCAACTTTAAAATAAGGCTTTTTGTTCAAAACAAACATGATAATAAAGGAGAAACGACTGCTGCGATTTATTATCTTGTGAATTTTGTGTTCAGAAGTAAAATCACGATCCTCCGGTAATTTAATTTCGGTTCAAAAAAACAACAAAATGCCTTATTTTGGACTAACAGATGTGCAGAGTGGGAGAATTTAGTGCTCTTATTAAACAGGGAATGTCCCAATGAGACATTGCAGAGGTAGTAGGCATAGCAGAGTGTTGTATCGAAAGCATATGAAAGGTACTTGAAACTAGAAACTCTCAAAAACAGGACCAGACAAAGACCTCAAAAAGTCACAACTGAGCAACAGGACCGCTTTGTGTTCCAAATTGCTAAAATAAATCCCAGTGTTTCTCATCCAGAGCTACAACGATAACTTCTATAAGCTACAGGTGTGAACGTTTCAGTTGAAACCCCAAGAAAAAGATTTCGTGCTCGAGGATTGTACAGTAGGAGTTACGAGTACCACCATTATGTAGGCAAAATAAAATTGACTTCCTAAATTGGTGCCTTTAACACCAAAACTGGACAATTGAGAATTAGAAAATGTTCTTTTTTTCGGATGAGACCAGAATTGGCCTAAGATCAGATGACCATCGAATTCGGATTCTCAGAGCTCCAGGAAGATGAGCGAGACTCCACGCTGCCAGATCTGTCCCAAGATATCAAGGAGGAACTGTAATTTTCTGGGGAGGTATTATGCTGGAAGCAAAAACTCCATTGTTACCACTTCAACAAACTTTAACCGGTCCGAGGTATGTTGATTTAGTGCTAGAACCAATCGTTAGGCTTTGGAGAGCTGCAATTGGGGATAATTTTATCTTTATGCACGATAATGCACCTTGCCATACCAGAAGAGTGGCAAGAGAATGTCTTGAAACGAAAGGTGTCACAGTTTTAGACTGGCCTGCATGTTCACCAGACCTAAATACCATCGAACACTTGTGGGACCAGCTCAAAAGAAGGGTTAGAGCTCGTCGAAACAATGCACGAAATGTCGCACAGCTTATTGATGCAACATTAGCAGAATGGGAAAACATACCCCCAAGACAATGTTGACAATTTAATAAGAAACATGCCAAGGCGAAAAGAAGCTTGCATAAGGGCTAGAGGTAGCAATAAGGATTGTTAAAACTACCAGTTTTCTTTTTGTTTTTCGGCTATTAAAAATTTAAGTCTCATTTCGTTTCAGAAACCAAAAAAATACCATTGTGTTTATTTTGTCAACTAATTGATTATTTTTATTGCCATGTGGGTTATTTGTCATTAAGGGTCGGTCTTTTCACCTTCAGATAAAGTTCTAGATAACTAACTGACGGATATATTATCTGAGAGTTACTATCTGTCAGATAATTAATTTTCTGTTTTATCAATTAAATAATATGTATGGTAAGTATCCAGTAGTTTTTAACCTTATGTGGTTATGTAGCTACCTATTTATCCATCAGTGAAGTATTTTATCAGGAATTTCATAACTAAGTTAAGTTATCATTCAGAAGTTAGGTTTATCCAGAAGTGAAAAGATTACTTTTTAAGTTACTTGGAAGATAAAAATTACCTGGCACTTTATCTAAAGGTGAAAAGATCGACCCTAAAAGTCTTTGGTAAGGACTGAGTGTTATTCATGAACAAAAAATGTTCATACATCTCAAAAATTATGAAAAATAATAGATGATTCCATATAAGTTTGGTTGTGTGTATTTTAATGAAAGAATATACATACATATTATGTAATTTAGAATATGTATTTACATAATACTGTACAGTTTATACATCTTGTCGTGGTTAAGAATACTCTGTCCAGCCTGTCGCATCAACGCTTTTGTTTGACAAATATGTGATGTATGTATTCACTTAAATTTTTTTTCACCTGAACTGAATCCGGACTATCGACGGTCCGGATTTTTGACGTCCGGATTATCGACAATCTACTATATCTACAAGTTATTTAATAGATTCCGTCAGCATTTGGGAACGCGAGACGGAGTTAGACGACAGGCGTAAAGCGACCGAAAACGGTTTTTTTACGTTTGAACACATGTAATTAAATGGAAAACATTTGGGAAAGCGTGACCGATGCAAGAGAGGCGAAGCAATTTTAACACTGCGGTATTTGCTGCTTAATGTCTGTAGTATTACTCGGTCTCACCTTCCCAAATGTTTTTCAAAAATGTGAATTTTGACTCATTAAAACCATAAGGCGTCATCTAAACAGGTCTTTTCTAAGCCAAATTAAATAAATTTTGATAGGTTTGTTTACTATTGCATTCAATGTCAAGTATTAAAAAAAAAAAAAAAAAAAAATGTGAATTTTGAGTTGTATCACTTTTGAAGCAAGGGTGTGATATTTTTATTAAACTTTGTTGACTAGCGACTAGCGGCCAAACGAAGCAAGTTAGTATATAGTTAAGTTTGGTTAAATCAACTTATTTTGATTCCATAAATCTGTGGTAGCTCCATGTACACGCAACTTCCGGACACCTTGTATATGCAAATGGAATATATAGATTCGGTTCGAACTTTTTCGAACTGCGCCTCGTCCGATGCCTAAAGTGTAGTTTTTCTCTTGGTCAAAAGCCATTAAGCGAAGTTTATTCGAGTATTAAAACAGCTTTTAGCGGGAATGTGTTTGACCTTGAATGCCGCACTTCCGTCAAAATCGGATGTCGAGGACACTTCACAAATTAGATCCTTTTTTAATCGATTTTTATTCCATTTTACAGTGAAAAATGCGATACAAGGATATTTTGAATTGCTTATTTATGAAAATATTTTGACACGAAGGGATTTTGGTATTTAGTTAGCCTGGAAAGATTCTTGTAAAGAAAATTGAATATGGTTACAACTATGATGTTTTATGAATAAGAAAATAAGCATATTTGACATCCATAGGTTAAACGTTAATAGAACTGATATTTTAAAAAATTTGAGTTTAGGTCAGTAATTAAGTATTTATTTTAAAAAGGATTTTAAGGCAAAGACATTTTTGCTGATATGACTTTAAACTTATATATAAAAATTAATAAGTCATAAGTGCGTTGAGGAATGGTTTGCAAACCAAAACAAATACATTTTTTTAGAAGACTTATGCTGAATAAATAGAATAGTTTTGAAATATTTTTATATGGTTATACTAAGTATGTACCAATACCATCACGTACAGAGTTGTGCTGAAATTCCATTGTTTTGTAAAGCATTAAAGCAACCAAACATGAATGAACTCATCCAAATATTTTATTTATTTATAAACTCTTGAAAATATGCGACATCAAATAACTAATGTTTTCACAGTAATACCAAAGGTGTTATTCCAAAAGTGTTTCGAAAAGTAAAATGGTCGTTTAAAAAAAGTACTTCGACTGTGTGTTAGGGAAATGGAAGATATTTTCTCCACGGCCACTACGGAATGTAGTTCTTCTACATTAAAAGAAAACATTCTCGATCTTGAAATTAAAAGAAAATTCTGAAACACTTTTCTCTTATGTATTTTACACGTATTTCATTCTAACTCTATAGACATAATTTTCATTATGTAATAGCTACCGGTCAATGGCTGTGAATAGCACGCCCGCATTGTAGATAGTCACGAATTTCATGACTGACAGTTCTACACGATGTATTAGTATTTAATTTGAATTTGCCTGAATAAAGATAAGCGGCGTTTATTAAGTCGAATTTAAATTCAAAAATTGGTGAATATAATGATTCTTATATGGAATTCGATAATATTCTTCCTGAACTGACAAATTATTCAAATAATTTAAATAAAAACTTGCCTAACATAATGTTATGAAATTCTTAAAGCCTACCCTGTGTACGCTCGACCTTCACATTGCAACCGACTCGTGCTCGAGGCGACGGAATGTTTTGGGAATGCCGCTGAGGCTCGAGAAACAGCTGGATCGGCGGAGACTGCCGTTTAGTCATAAGAATGGAATGTTCGAGACGACCGTCGAGAGCCTCTAGAATTTTCCAGTAGCGGAGTTGGACTAATATAAATAGCCGACGTATCAGCGCCGAGTTTAGTTTAATATAGAACATTGTATTGAAAAGTTAAAGTGTAAGAAATAAATTAGAATTGTTCGTTAGTGTCTAAGTATTATATAAATTAAATAGTACGTCTGAAATAAATTGTAAATAGTGTGTTTTTAAATAAATAAACTTTAAATAAATTAGACTTTCGTCACATTGGTGTCAGAAGGGGGATTATAAATAAATATTGGACAATAATGGCTAAAAGACTGTGTGATTTAAAAGTGACCGAGCTACGTCGGGAGTTAGAAGATCGTGAGTTGGAGACGACAGGGAAGAAAGCAGAATTTCTTCCTTAGATAGTAAAGTTTCTTCCTTAGAAGAAAAAGTTTCTTCTGATATGTCTTCTCTAAAAAATGAAATATCTGCTGATGTGGCAAACAAGATGTCTTCTGTAGAGAAGGAAATAAAAGAGATGGAAAAGAAGATAGAAGAACTGGAACATTCAGAACCGGCCAAAGACGGTAAAATTAAGTGCCATGAGTTGGAGTCGAAGTTGAAATTGGAAGGAGCTGTAAACTCTGCTCGTGTTAAAGCTCCAACCTTCGACGGAAAAATGTCATGGACCAACTACCTTAAACAGTTCGAGACAGCTGCGAGAGCAAACGAATGGTCTGAGAGAGAAAAGGCAGTGAATCTGACAATCGCCCTTCGAGGAGACGCTTTAGAGTCCAGCTATTCTCAACCGCTGGTCCGGCGGACCATTAGTGGTCCGCGCATACATTTTACTGTCACGTAATTTACTGTCCGCAATTTTTTTTAACAAATCTACTGGTCCGCGTGCCAAAAAAGGTTGAGAAACGCTGCATACCCGTGGAAGAGACAGATGATTTTGAACAACTGAAAAAGAGACTCAACATGCGATATGGCCACGAACATTTGGAGTATCTATACCAATCACAGTTAAAGAATCGCAAACAGAAACGAGACCCTTCAAGAATATGAAGTAGATATTGCCAGGTTGGTGCGGAAAACATGATGGAATGTTTAGCAGTACAAACATTTGTTGATGGACTCCGTGACCACGAGATGCAGAAAACACTTCGCTTAGCCAGCCACAAAACATTGGTCAATGTCTTGTCCGCTGCTTTAGAGTATGAGGCAGCTACGCAGGCTTCTGGAGGATACAGTAAAGTGAGAACTGTAAAAAAAGAAAACGTAGAAGATAAACTCGACCAACCAAATTAACATAATGAAGACCTTTACTGATAAAAGATGAAGACAAAGACCATCAGGTGTTGGAATTGCGGTGAACTGGGGCATGTACGCAGTTCGTGCAAACGCCCTAGGGTCCCAACAACTGAAGACAACACGCCGCAGGAAAACTCCAAAGACCCTCTCGTACTGATACTCTTTGAAATGTCGCGTTTATAGTGTATATGTAGACGGCGAATTAAATGGTAAAAACTAACACTGTTGGTGGACACTGGAGCAACTAGTACCATTTTACGACCAACAATCATAAATAACTGCAAGAGACTTTTACCATCAAGGTTGCGACTACGGACTGTCACAGGTGAAAGTGCCAACATCCATAGGGACAGTAACGTGCCAGTTGCTGTACAGGAGGATACGGTGACACCTGGCAGAAGTGAAACCATTGTAGTAGCACGGCTTCAAGAACCTATGGAAGAAGGAACACCTGTCATGGTGGAACATTGGAACCACGACAAAGAAGTTGGACGTGGAATTTTGATCGAAAAGCGATAAAGACAAAAGGGTTATTCTCCGAAGCATCAAAGGTCTTGGGAAGGTCCGTGGACCTCATCAAAAAAAAATTAATGATGTCATTTAGCGTATAAGTAAGATCCCGAACGGCAAACCGAAGATAGTGCACCAAAACCGGCTGACGCCATTTGAGAGTGACCATGACGAGGAAGAAGAAGTAAACCAGCACCAAGAAACACCTGACGTGACTAGGAAGAAGTAAACCAGCACCAAGAAACACCAGACCTTGTCTATGAAAAATTTATGGATGCATATGGAGGTACCGGAAAAGCAAGACCCGGTGTTACAACCGAGCAACAAAACCTGCTCACGGTTCCTAAAGACTACTCGCTGGTCCATAGCACTTCCGCCAGCATCAACGACGCTCGATGTCTGGCATCTGTGTTCCGGAAGAAGTTTAGTCGATTGCCAGGTCTTCAAAGTCAGTTACCAGCCCCTGGAAAAACATTGAAACTTCAAGATGGATCGTTACCTTTTCTATTTGGTAACAAAGAAAACTTTCCGAGATCGATCCACTTATCATGATGTATGGGAGGCATTACTTAGACTGAGGGAGCACGTTCAATGTATAAAAACTAGCTATGCCAAAGATAGAGAGCAACCAGCTGAATTGGAGGATCATTAGAAACATGGTAGAAGTAATCTTCAAATTTCAAAAATCAAAGAACATCAAATTGTGTACTTTTATTTATTCTTTTAATTTTTTTAATTTCTGAAATCGAATAAAAAATAATTTTGTATAAATTTGTTTTTACTTCTTATTTCAATTAAATGTTTTAGCGTATCTGTTAAGTGGTTTTTTAACATCTAAATCATTAATATTGTAGAACATTGTCCAATTTAGCTGCTGTAGATCTTATTTTGTTTTATAATTATTAATGTGAGCATTAAAATGTTTGATGTTCTTTTCGGAATATATGTTTTATATATATATTGTTTTAAATACGTTTTTAGACAAATGCATCTGCTTTAAATGGGCGGCGGCTTGTATATAGATAATAGCTTTGTCCCAACATCTCACAAAACCGTAATATTACGGTCATCGTAATATTACGGTTTTGTGAGATGTTGGGACAAAGCTGTTATAAACATATTACGTGGACCCCACAACGCAGGACCTCGTAACTAACATTTCCACTAAAAATTATAATTTATGATAATCTCGTTTAAAATATTTCTCTCTATCTGCTATATAGGGACAGTTTTACAATTTTTTAACAAAACATAGGTTAAATTACAGAAAAAAGAGTAAAAAGGATTGTTCTATGCACTTGTAGATTGAAAAATGTCGATTTTTTGCCTGCCTTGTGGCCTCCTATTAGTGGTTGTGAGGTTTATTTTTGTCAAGACAGCATTACAAGGTCCTAATTACACCGTCGTTATTATTGAAAACTATTTCACATTTTTAAAATGGTTTATGAAAAATGAGAAGTCCATAGTTGCAAGTTATGCAGTATTTTGCCTCTAGAAAAGCAGCGTTTTCTATTTATGCCCTCGTGTCTCCCACCTATTTATTGTCTTTTGACCATCTTGTCGCTCTTTGATTAATCGAATAATTGTAACTGTCAAATTATTTCTTGCCTGTGCAGGCGTGAGAGTCGCGACGCCGATATCGAAGCATTACGAACCGTAATCCTATGATCTTTTAACTGATTTATAAGACACGGTCGGTTTTTTTGAGTTTCTTTGATTATTACTTAATTAATTAGTTTGGCCCTCAGGGACCGCCCTAGCCATATGAATTAGTGTATATTGGATGCATTTCTAATATTTCTTCTCAACTAGAATTTTTTTTTATAATGAATGAATTTTTGTCGTAAAATTAATGATTTTTCTCATATGAACACCATCCGTGTACACACTGTATAAATATAATAAAAAAACAACGTCAGGTAACCTTGCAACAATAAACATTGCATTATATTTACGTAAACGATAAAATGCAAACGTTATTTATATAAAAAAATCGTACCTATTTTTAAATTCCCAACGGGTGCGAATTCGAATTCGTAAATTCGTTCATTTTTCAGTGGCGAAAACAGATCAATTAAACAGGTTAGCATAAACATGGCACTTTCAGCGTAGCCATCCTTTTATTTCTGAATTGAAACGCGCAAAATTCAACTCGCTCTATTATTAGAAACCGACGGGACAGAAAATAATGACATTGAAGAGAGGAAAAATGCAAAAACAATACAAAGTTAAAACGGTTGTTGTATACTTACAGCATAGCGAAATTGGGAGTTGAAAGTTCGGTCATTTGCGTGGATTCTTCTCTGATTATCTGAAAAAAAAAAAAATTAATGAAAAACAAATATAATTAAAACTGTTTTCCGTGTTTACATACAATTACGTCAATACGTTCTGGGATTTTGATGGAAATAATGGTGCGAACTTTCAATGCTTAGAATAGTAAAACAATTTATACGATTTTTTGCAAAGCAAGGCACATATTCACGTTTTTTTTTTTAATAAAAATTGAGTGAACCATAAAAAAATATTTCTAAAATCACGAATGTTTCAATTTTGATTCATAGGCGTGCGTACTTATCACGGACATGACTCGTATCTTTATCAGCCACGGCCTACTTTAGAAATATTTTTTGCCTAAGGTGGAGGGGGTTGAGATAGCATGGTAACAAGTGTAGAGAATTTTTATAAAAAAATCGTTCAAATAGGCTGAATAGACAATTTGATTATAAACAAAAAATAAAATACTCTTCAAAACTTCTAAAAAATTCTAATATTATTTTTTATTTTAGTTTTTTAAGTTAATACGATAACAATAGACGATTATTGAAAAATGATGGTCAACTTGTGGGAAATTTATTTGAATTTTGGATTTAGCTTATTTGGACGAAACAATTTTTTTTACATATATTGTTTTTAATCCTTTATAGGGTTCTGGCACCGGTTATAGCCACTACTCCTGTTATGGCCACAATACAATCTCTACTAAGTTATTTAAGAATTGATGCGCTAATTTAAACCTGAAGAATACACTTTCCAGTAAGCAATTTGATAAGAGTAGTTGTCTCATAAATTGAATATTTCGCACATCTTTTAAATAAAATACATTGCGAATATACATAAAGGTATGTTTAATTTTGAATATTTGGACATATTTTATTTTAAAATTGTCACCAAACTAAACTAGGACACATGGCTGGTGGAGAAAGAAATTTTCATATCTTCCAGTTATAGCCATTTAGTGGCCATAACTGGGTGTTTCTGGAAAGTTGCTCTTAAGAAGATCTAATATACAGGGTGCCCGGAAATTGCGTGTACATGTAGTTACTAGAGATTTATGGACTTATGGGATTTATACCAATTTGCTTCGTTTGGCCGATGGAGGTTAACAAAGTTAAATAAAAATATGGTACCAATACTAGGTGTTTTATGGGCTGACTCCAAAATCGTGTAGATGCCATCACAAATTGAGTTTTCTGATTTTCTCATAGATTCCATCATCAGATGTTGACCAAATGTACATGGAATCATCCCCGAGGTATCTCCTTCCTAACAAAATAAGAATTCTAGAAATCGGAGGTGAGAAAGAATTATCGCTGAATATCCATAAAAAACTAAGAATTTGAAGATTTTCTCATAGATCCCATCAGCAGACCTTGACCAAATTTATATGGGACTACCCCTGAGGTGCCTCCTTTTCTAATAAAAAATAATCATAGAAATCGGACAACATGGTAACGAATTATCATTAAACATACATAAAAAAATATTCCGACGAGAGCCTCATCATCCTTTTTTTGAAGTCTGTTAAAAAGCAGCAGAAACAATTTTTTATTATTTCGAAAAAAAAAAAAAAAAAATGCAATTCAAAATTTTTTGGCGCATTGTTTGTAGGCATAGTGAAACGTATTAAAAACAGTAGTACTGTATATTGTGGGGTTACTTTGATACCCATAATACTATAAAAAGAAGGTATGATATTACACAGATTAATACCATACGTCACGGTGACGTAATGTGGTGGAAGGCGTGGGTACCAAAAAACTATGATAAAATAAAAGAAACTCAGAATATGATACCACATCTGAAGCCAAAAAATCAAGTTTTCTATGACCAGAATAACGAATAAAATAGAAGAAAAAACTGGAAGAAAAGATCTGCACCTCAAGTGTTCTGGGATCAGTTCTTTACCTGTTGTTTACCTACGACATACCACAAACGCAAAATGTGAAAGTAGCTGTCGTTTGCAAATTCTAAATGTAATTCATGCAAAATTCAAAAATAAAATAAAAAATAGGGATTTCCATTTAAAAAAATGAAGGTGATGGTCGTAACTTATTTTTGGATAATCATGTATACATGACTTTTCTATTAAAAAAAAAGAACGCATCCAAAAATAAAAATCGACGTGTCCGAGCTTTTTTCAGAAAACAATTCCCAGAATTTTAAATGTTCCAACCGACGCGTCCTCACTGTATAAACAAGTACTGAAGCTAGTATGTACTTACGGCTGTGGGGGTGTGCCAGTAAAAATAACAAATACAACGTTTCTAGAACAAAATATTAAGGTCAATAGTAAGCGCCCTTCGGTATGTAAGGAACTCAGACCTTATAGCAAAAAAATATAAAAAAAGACTGTATGACCACGTCAATATTGAAGTTCTACAGTTCCTGGACAACCGATACCTAATGAGAAGGCTCAGAAGGACCAAACCATGTAAATTAGTGATGTGAAATCATGTAAAAGCAGAGCACAGTGCGCGCGTGCAGTGTATTCACGATTCAAGTGATACGCCCTCTGGAGGAAATTTGTAGAAGGTGCCTATATCATTCAGTGTTGCCAGAAGTAGGGAAAGTTCGCTACGTCGTCGGATTTTAGCCCTTGAAGAAGTGGATAAGACCTCTTATTTAAGAATCAAATTTGTGTCTAGTAATATGTAATCATACTCTATATTTATTTAAGAGTTTTTTATAAAACCGATTTATTATATTATTTTTTTTTTTTAATTTCAGTTCAGTCATTAATTTTGTTTTAAAATCAGTTCAACATTTGGCAACATTGGCGTTCGTGTTCATTGTTTATATCTTAATTTGTATCAATTATAATTAGAGTTTTTTCTTACTTTTTAGCTTTAAATTTGTTTATTTTTTATAGTATGTGATAGTGTTTATATTAAAAATAAAATCTGTGAAAAAGCCCCCAGAAAATTGCAATTTATATGGTGTTAATGTCAAAATCAAAACTAAAGTATTCATTATAAAGTGTAAGTCGTACAATTTTGTTTCTTACGATAAATGGATATCTACAAATTCACAATATTGAAATTTTGCAAAACTTTGTTTAGAATCAAACTGCAATCTGATTTGTGACGGGTTTATTACCATTTACATGAATACAAAGTACCTACTACACAATTCACTTCATAATATAAGAATAAAGATTTTTAAATAAGTTCATCAATAATAAACGTTTGGTACCTGAAATGTCCTTTAAACCAAATAATAAAAGATGTCCTGGGTTTAGTAAATACATATTTCTATATGTTCTTGTAGCAACCAATAGGTGAATATTTTCAACAAATTAAGTCATACACATGATAAATATTACATTTATGACGAAAGCATGAAAACTAAACTTAAATTAACACTAAATGAAACTCAATAACACTATTATACTGAGAATTTTATCTAAAAACAGTTAAAAAATCACAAATGCAAAATCCTGCCAAAAAAAAAACACATGTAAATAAACAAACATCCTACTTTTATGTGACAAATGACAGGCGCGCGAAAATTAACCGTCATCCAAGCTTTTTTGTTTGCTCTGTACGTCACAGGTAACGTTTTTATATTTTTGAAGCGTTTTGCTGATTTTCCGATAAATAATGATTTTAGCTTCTCCGAACCGTCCATGTTGACCGCCAATAATATGGTTACCCGCTCTTTACTGCTTTTTTCTCCATGGCATGATTCGCCTTTGAGCGTCAGAGACCGGTCAGGAAAGCTTTTGAAAAACAGGCCGGTCTCATCCGCATTGAAAATATCTTTCGGGTGGTAGTCCTTTATCAATTGCAGCAAATTCCAATCATCACAAATTTGGGGAGAAACACTTGCACTTTCTCCACAAAGATTTTTAAATTTAATGCAATGTCTTTTTTAAAACGGTCGAACCAGCCGTCATTTGCTCGAAAAACCGCGTCAAATTCCCATTTTTTTAGCAAAAGTTGAAGCTTTGTTTCGAAGAATATATCCTTCAAGTGGTACAATTGAAGTCCGTGCTTGGTTTAACCATTTTAAGGAGTTTATCTTCCAATTCAGGGTACTTATCCTTTGTTAATCGTTTTCTTTGGACGTTTCTGGAACTGGCCGCCATTGTAGGTTCCCTTTTTTTCCAAATTGTGGCGATGGTCGATGGACCAAGGTTCAAACGACGGGAGACATCAATTTGTTTTTCACCACTCGTAATGGTTTTTATAATTTCTTGTTTCGTTTTAATAGACAGGCCCTTCTTTGACAGAGCCATGTTGAACAGCAAACAGCAACTTATACTAACGTCGCCACACTAGACTATTTTTAGATCGGCAAAACGATGTAAACAAACAGAGAACGAGAGAGACATTAGCGGGATATTTGCATCAAAATATTTATCTTATAAGACGTTTTTTGCAACCATACAGAGCAAATAAAATGCGTGCTACCTCCAGTAGTACATATTTTTTACCTATTAACGAGATTTTTTCAAGGGACCGGCGATTTTCAACGCAATATCGGGATAATTGTATTATCGGGATTCATATTAACGAGATTCTACTGTACATTTATTGGGGTTTTGCGGATATCTCGGCATTTTCAAATCAAAAATAGACAATTTTTTAACATGAACATTCATTAATATTGTCAAATGCATGAACAACACACTACTTTGATGCACGCCATTATTTTTTTACATTTAAACAACAACAGTATACCTATTATTGACCAATAATACGTTATCCAATAATTGAATTTCGAATTACACTACGATATTATTCTGCCAGATTACAATTACACGCTCAATTTGAGCTGTCATGTCGCGCAGTCACATGTTAACCTCCTTCTAAAAGCCAGTTCAAGGATACCTTATGTACTTAACGGGTATGCTATACCCATAAACAAGCCAATCAATTTTTATTGCACAGAAATTGCCTTTAAGGTCTCTCCTGTACTATCCGCTTAGTATGGGCTATATAGATTGAGATATCCTCGTTTAGAATGTTCATACAAAATGAGCTTCGCCGAGCACATGGCGATTATTATTAGATTAGTAATTACGAATAAAATATCAACGTGTTTATGCTACATTTTGATAAATATTCATTTAACGGCTCTTTCTCCTTACTTTATACAGGATGATTCCTTAAAAAGTACCCAGCATAAATAAAGCATAAAACATGTAATTTTTGTTCAGACAGGGGCAGGACCGGAGAGAGAAAATAAGGGTCCCTGTGAGTAAAACTTAAAACAATTTAAAAATAACCTTTCAATCTATAAAACCATTCTCAAGTTCTTATAATCTAATAATTTCAATTAAAACTTCTTTTCTTCGAAAATTTTAACCCACCCTCCACACGTTACAGATACAATTATGTTGAAAGAAGCAAAATTATCCTTGAACGAAACTACTCGTACAATTTGAGCAACATCGAAAAACTTTTCCAGCTTAAAAATTGGTTTTCGATTGTTTCTTTTGCAGTATAGAGGTCATCGAAATCAAAACGATTATCATTTATAATTGGTGTAAAATATCATGTGTATGTGTAAAATATCATGTGTATGTGTAAAATATCATGTGTATGTGTAATCCCATACAATTTGGAATTGTTATAATGGTAAAAACGAGGGTAATTCAAATATTAAAATAAAATAAAAGGTGATCCGTTTATGCTTGTTGTAAGTTGAAATTTTCTGCATCTTAACTTTTTGTTCCTGTATTTTTTTAAGGGTCGGTCTTTTCACCTTCAGATAAAGTTCCAGTTAACTAACCAACGGTTATATTATCCGAGAGTCACTATCTGATAGATAATTGGGATTCCGTCTTTTCAAGAGAAATAACCTGTATGGTAGTTATCTGGTACTTTTTAACTTTCTGTGGTCATGTAACTACCTTCATATCAATATAGTTATGCATACGTATGAAGACTAGAGATAAGGAGGCGAATCGGCATACTCAAATGAAAAACTATTTGTAATTAATATAGATTGTTCATTTGATTAAATTTAATTTTTCGAAGGTGTAGTTTTGTTATTGTGTATGTGTTTATTATTGGTGCGAATGGCATTAGTTTACACTATTTGCCATATACTATTTTATATACGGTGTGACAATTTAAAAACTTACAATGGGCTATATCTCACACACGAAAGATATGAAAAAATGCCTAAAAGCCTTTCTAGGATAGGAAAAAGGGAACTAAAATGAAATAAAAGAGAATTCACCCCCAACAACCCCACCTACCCCAACTTAAAAAGTTTAAATGGCAAGCCCCTACTTGTGATACATCATTGAAAAGCCAATTCGCTCAGTGCGAAGTCACGGAAGGGGTAGCAAAAGCTATACTAGCGCTAGCCGCGGATAATTCGTGCATTTTAGGCCAATATTTTGTAATTTTGGCATATCAACTACACGTATACATTTTACTTTTTTTCAAAAAAATATGTAAAAACAATACAATAAGCAACCGGAGTTGTAAATTGTAAAAATGCCAACAAAAAAAAACAGTGTAAATTATAAAAAATTTCAGTAGCAAACTGGAAATTAAATCAAAGAAATAAATGGTAAGCTGTACAATAACAAGAAAAATTATCTTTATTTTTGTAATAATATCAGCAATACTGAAAATTGTAGTAGACAGTGAATAAACAATCAATTATCATTTTACGATGTTCTTCAACATCCCCTTAATCTTAAATGTTCGGGAAGAACTAGATTGCTGTCTTTGATTATTGTATATGGGCGGAATGCAGTATGACTTACTGATAGAACACCAGTTTTAATCATTCATTCTGTTTCCTTTCGAACAAAAATGAAAAGACAACTTATTAAACTTAGGCAACTTCTCATACATTTCCCCGTAAATACTGTTGCCTGTCTATATTTTATTTTTGATTTTTATTGATTATACTTAGTTTTTTTTTAGTTTAAGCGATAAAAATATAAAATAATAAATTAATGTTTCACTTGTTTTACAAATCCTTATACATTTATTAAAATATACGTATATACTTTTTAATTACGAATTCTATTAAAAATTGTATTGTCACTATAGGCAAAAATAGTCCATTAGTATATGAAATAAGTGGCGCTGCTGTCACGCATTACATAGGGTATCAAACTTTTAATTTCAAAAATCAACTGTGATGAAATGTTCATTTAATCGGAAGATGACGAATGTATTGTTTCCTCTTCAGAAAAAACTTCATTATCCGAGGATTTTTCATCATCATATTCCTCCGTATCTGGATTTAAATGAGGTAGAGCAGGAAGCAACATGTCAATCGTTTCCTTCAGGAAAGGTTTTGTTCTTTTTCTTGGTACTGGCCTCATATCAGTTATAATTGGGTCTGAACTTAATAGTAGCCTGTTTATTACATCTAGGTTGCAAGATACCCTAGAAAACTTCCTAGTAAAGTTTTGTCGGTATTGGCGGAAATGTTTATTGCGTGCTTCTGCAGCTTCTTCTGAGAGTTGGCCAATTGGAAGTAGTGCGTTCTCTATTACAATGGCACCATGAATTCAAATTTTGTGCATGGTCGATGTCATTAGATCCCACGGATATAGTCGCACATAAAGCTTTGCTGTTTCATTTGCATACTTAGAAAACTTATCTACGTTAATTTTATGTCCACTAGATATTACTTCAAAATAACTTTCAAGCAATATACAGGGTGTAACTAAATAAGTGTAAAACATTTAAGGGGGTGATTCCTCATCGAAAAAAAGATAGGATCTTTCATATAAAGAAACTTCATTGGATCATCCCTTGTTAAGATACAGCCCCCTAAAGGGGGTACATAAAATTTGTTTAATAATTTTTTTCACAAGCACTAAACAAGTTACAATATTGAAATTAACCTGTCATTTTCTACTACCAAACAGACACTAAGTCAGTAATTTATTTGGTTTACCCCATGGTTGTAAGGGGTGGAAAACGCAACCCCTAAAATTTCGTTCCAACGTAACTTTTTGTCTTATTATTTGTTTGCCATTTAAAATTTTATTTCCGATGATATTCTAAACAAAAAATGTCTCTTGAATTTTTTGCCCAAAATAAACCAGTTCGCAGCAAAAAAATATTTTACGAACAACTACAGAGATACATCGTCATAAATGCGAACTGGATTAATTGTTATTTTGTAGTTACTACCCGCATTAAATGATTAAAAAGGGGAATAAACAAAACTAATTTATTAATAACAAAACATACAACATGTAGAAATCATAGTAAATGTTCAATATGTCTAGACGTCGGCGCATTAAGCCACGTACTCGCTCAAATAATCCTGGAGTCTCTCTAATTACCCTGCACGCATCGATGATGCGGTTTCTTAAGTCCTCTAAATCGCGAACAGGAGTACGATAAACCAAATGCTGCAAATGGCCCCAAGTAGAGAAATCGAGAGGATTGAGATCCGGGGATCGAGCGGGCCAATTCTGTGGTCCTCCTCGACCTATCCACTGATTTGCATATGTTTCAGTTAAATGCTGACGTGCTTCTTGACTAAAATGGGCGGGAGCCCCATCATGCATAAAAAACATATCCCTTCTGACGCCCAAAGGAACCTCCTCCAGCAGTACGGGATGCACTTCTCTTAAAAATTGAACGTATGCCTCACAATTTAATCGAGGAGGTAGAAAATGAGGCCCAATTAAATAATCACCAATAACTCCGGCCCACACGTTAAGAGAAAAGTGTTCTTGATGGTGAGTTTCGACAATAGCGTGAGGGTTTTCATCAGCCCATATGTGGTAATTATGAAAATTAATAATCTTGTCCCGAGAAAAACTTCATTCGTCTGTGAATTCGATCGTTTTCAGAAAGTCACGATTTCTTCTAATCATTTCCAGCATCCAATTGCAAAATTCAAGACGGTTCGGAAAGTCTCGCGGTAACAGTGCCTGTACTCGTTGCAGATGGTAAGAGTATAAGAGATGTTCCTTTAAAATTCGAAATACCGTCATATGATCAACATTTAGCTGGAAAGCAATCTTTCTAGTACTGGTAGTAGGTTGTTCTTCAGTAAAATTAAGTAGTGCTTCCTCAAGCTGTGGTGTTCTTACTTCTCGATGGCGACCACAATCGTGCGTTATTTTGTTGAATGAACCATATTCTCGTAATCGTTGATGAAGTCGGGCAAATATTCAAGAGACTTTTTGTTTAGAATGAAACAGGCTATCGGAAATAAATTTTTAAATGGTAAAAAAATAATGAGACAAAAAGTTACGTTGGAACGAAATTTTAGGAGTTGCGCGTTCTCTCACTTGCTTCACTAAATTACTTTCTTGGTCGTCCTGGTCGAGTCATAACTCTTGGAATCGTAAATGTCCCTTCGAGCCAAGCATTATTCTTTACAATGACAGATTCTTCTTTTTTGTGTGCTGTGGCCCATCGACGTTTTATTTCGAATTTAAAACGCGAAAAATTATGCTTTATTTCCATTATTTGTTCGTCTGAATAGTCATCGTAAGTTAGCAGATAGTTTTCCAAAAATTCAAGTTTTTTATTAATATCCGGTAAATTTTGTAATGCATCACATTAAACAAATATCTTAGAGTCATTACTTTAAGACGCGACGTTCCTAAAACAAAAAATTGGCAAATTAGAATATAAATTAACAGATGGTAAAAAACACATTTTTTTACCATTATTTTTATAAATTATAGCCTTTTGAAAAATCATAGCTGGGAAACCTTGGGAAGTATAACAAATCCTCTAGTTTCTTAAATTTATCAAAAAAAAAAAAAAAATGCTACTTTTCAAAGCCCCAATAACTTCCTCAAAACAATTACAGACTTAACAAAAATATTTCAGAAGACTATACACTTACCCCATTCATCACTGTCCATCACTATGTATTTCTAACTATAGTCCAAAATAAAAAAAATCACAAATGTTTGTTTACACAAATATTATTAAGAGAAGACACATGCACTCCCAGCAACAAGCAAGTTCGTACTAACCATACGGCAGCACACTTGCTTCTAGGGACTGAGGAAGAGTAGATTATTGTTGCGTTATTAATTATCTTTGTTGCGTAATTTTTTTTCTACCTGCGTCGTTTTTTGAGAAATGAATTTTGGCCGCTCAGATTGCCTTAATACTCCTATGTGTGCCGGTTAGTTTTATCCAAAAGTGTAAAGATGACTTAAGTTTTCTGGGAGATAACAATTACCTGACTCTTTATCTGAAGGTGAAAAGACCGACCCTAAGTAGGTATAATTTAGTCAGGGTTTATATTGTGGGCGTTTTGTTCAGAAAGTCGAGTAATATACTCTATTCAACTTAAACGCAAGTAACGCTAAACACAACTAGCCCCATGACCACAGCATGATACGCGCAAGCCCGACTGCTATTGGCCAGCCCAGTGATCTCGTTTTGAATGTTTCCCTACGCTCTAGCAAAATGTTCTGTGGTTATGGGGCTAATTGTGTTTAGCGTTACTTGCGTTTAAGTTAAATAGAGCATAGAGTTATCCAAAATTTTAGAAATGTTAATAAGAGCTATTCTTGAATTTGAAGAAATATGAAACTGTTCTTTTCTCTTTAAATCGAATGTAAAGAATGTGTATTTCTGTCTCATTCATCCTTCAAACTTTCTACTCCCCCAAATTCAAGAATAGATATCATAAAGTAAGCTGGTAGTTAAAAAAAATTAAATGGACATTGTAGAATGCACTATATATTATTAACATGTACGTCACTTCAAATTCGTTTACTTTGCGATATTAAATTGAAGATTATGGTAAACAAGTAGAAAACAAAATTTGCATGAATGAGTCAAGGTAAATGTTTACTTTACTGTTAGTCTCCTCTACCACCACTGCACTTGCCATCAATGATACTACTTCCTAATAATAAAATTGTTCAATCTATTTTATAAATTCTTTCCATGTTTCCAATCGGTTAAAACATAGATACTTTAGTTCTGGAAAAAATTATTTTTTTTTAACGATTTACATATATTTGACACTAGGTGCATTTTGACAGGCAACATCAAAATGCATGTCACCTTTTCAAAGTGAGTTTTTTGTGGCCTTTGGGTTGGAATTCTTACAGCCATAAATTAAAAATGAGAATGGACGATTTTAGATTTTAGTATTAACGTAGTACTAACATAGTACCAAAGCTCCTCTATTTACCTTCAAAACCCGGTCATACATTGCAAAGAAACGTAGCGCGTAGCTATTTCGTAAATGAACCGACATGCGTTGCTTGATACGCTGTTACCAGGCTGTGTAGTTTATCCCTTTCATATTTAAAAATAGTTTTTACCTATAACTCACTAATAGCAACAAGTTTTATTAATTAGAATAGTTTCGAGATATATTGCGACACATCAAGCGTCCCCACCAATTCATTTTCGTACCTAGTGCAGTGTTTCCAACTCCGACGCATTGTGGGCAAAGATGTTGCAATATTTCCAGAAACATTTCTAATAGTATATCTCTAAATAAAATGACTTGTCACAAAAAAAAAAACGTATAAAATGTGTACTAAGTAGATTAAGCTATTTTAACTGCTTTCAGCAGACTTGATATTTTAGCAGCACCTATTTTTACACCATTATGCAGGACATTTTTGTACCTATCGTTTTTACATACATACGCTTGCTAAATAACAACTTTGCAAATACTATGATAAACTATGGCAAACACCATTATTATTCCTGCAATAAATGCAAGGATATTAAAATCGTTAAACGTGACACCAACGCCATTTAAAATAACCTTGTTTCATTCATACTATGCGTCACGGACGTCAAGTATAGTATTTTATCACTGATCTGTATTTTACTGGATAGGATATAGCCCCCTAAAAAACGTTCCGAAAAATTGTCCGATTTGGGCAAAAAATATGGCGGACCGGATGTTATTTAACATAACCTCTATTTCCATTTGTCATTTAATTGTGTCAACAAATTACGATGACACGTTTTTTTATTTATTTAGGTAGTATCGGATAGCATTATTATGATATAAACAATAAACGTTCATCCGTGAAGACACATAATATGCTTCACGTTTCCATTTTTATATTTTCTTTCATAAAAAAATCAAATTATAGGTGAATTGTCCCGAAGGACATTGCCCGCAGAAGGAATAGAAGAAGAATAAGAAGAAAAACTAATCAAATTATAGGTTAGGTATGTCAAATTATCCCAAAATTCAGTTCTGTGATCCCACCATAATTTGCCCAAATCGGCCAGCAGTGTTGCACTTCCGGTCTCCTTGGTGGAACGGATTTTTAGTATGTTAAATATAGCCTATATCCTATCCAGTAAAATAATACAGATCAGTGTATTTTATCCATCGATAGTTTGCGACGTTGCGATCCAGTAAATTGTTGCATATTGGGTGTTTTTGTTAATCTTTAGACTTTTTTGAAAACATTTCGGCTTGTGTATAGCTAACAACATGGTTTGCGAGTGCATTTTGTGCAAAAAACTGGAAAATGTGCGTGCTGAAGTATCTTTTCATAAGTAAGGTTAGGTGATGATGTATTGCATAGTTCAGTGGTGTAGATTTAAAGATTTTTGCCGTTATATCCACATGTATTATCTAATTTTGTTTTACTATTGTTTTCTTTGATCTATAAACGTTATTAATTTCGCAAAAATTTGTAATTAATAGAAACACTTTAGTCTGAACTATAGTAGTAAAATAAATATGCTTGATTTTTAGATTCCCAACAGAAAAGCATACAAGAAATATTTGACTCACTTTTAGGACTTGAAGAAAATGAAGGTATTCTAAAAAGAGTGTAATGTTTGAAGCATTTTGACCCTAATGATATTCTTCAAAAAGCAAATGGCGCGAAATATCTCAGGCCTGGAGCACTGCCAAAACTAAGTCATTCATTGTTTCGAGAAAGCTCATTTAGGTAACTAAAATCTTTCTTAATTATGTTTCGGAAATGTTCATTTAAGTGTCCTTTAAGAAGAATGTTGGTAGTTACACAGAAATGTTTATATTGTAAGTTCTTTAAATTTTGTATGTACTTAACAAGAACAAACTTTTTTATAAACTTATATTACATGCCTCTTTCTTTGATTATTTTCATGGACTACCTTATTATTAATCAAAATGTATACTTAACTTTACATTAAAAGTTCTGAATACTCTGTTACAGCTCTGATTCCAGTATCAGTATTTTTGACAGTCCTAGTAAGGACCCAAAATATCTATGCTGCACACGTTAAAAAAAACTATTTTTCTACACCCGTATTATAATAATGCACTTATATGCCCATAATCCGTTTCATAATGATACCCATTATGATACAGATTTTTCATTACGATACAGATTTTTAATCAATAGAAACCTACAATTTTTCAATCAAGCATGCTGTTTGACGTTTGTCCTAGGTTCCTATGTAATTATTTTAGTTGTCAAAACGTATTAAATTTTCGTAGGTAGCTAAACTTCGATAATTATAATATTAAAATGTCTGATATTAGCGATATAGAAGACTCCTCCACACATATCGGAGAAAGCAGAAAATACAGTACAAAATATTTTACCGCAAAGATCTAGGGAAATACCAATACCTGAAGTAATACCATTAATTACAATTTTGTAGAATTTTTTATAGAAATACGAGTAATTACTGTTATTGTGTTCAATACCAATATAAATATAATATTTATAGGTCTTGATTATTTATCGGGTGTAGAAAAAATAGCGTATGCAACTCTCATGTAATGGTTATTAAAACACTCGCATAAACCATACGAAACTCGCCTTTGGCTCGTTTCGTATCCCGGTTAATGCTCGTGTATTAATAACCATCATTACATGATCGTTGCATAATATACTATTATGGATGATAAGTAAGTTAGTTTACTGCCTAGTTTTAGAAGTTAAAAACTATCAATGGATAGGTTTATTGTTGTACAGTTTTACGTGTTTTCGGATTTTACAAAATTCTTATCGCCAGATCCGCTATAAGAAGCGTTCCATTTAAAATCCCCACCTTGTATATAAGTGTAGTAAATTTATTGATTTAATAACTTTTATAAATTTATTAGTGTTAAAAATCTGAATTTTGATTTAAAAATCTCTCATTTACCAATTTGTAAAACTGTTTAAAGTTTAACCCCAAAATTCGATTCGTAAATTTGTGTAAAATTAATCTTGATTTATTTACCTTCTTTTTATTTCATTTAACATCTTTTTATGTAATAAATATTGTATTATTCTTGGATAAAAAAAAATAATAGTGTTTTTAAGTTTTTTACCTACATTCCACTGAACTTCATACCCTTATTCCAAATCCAGTCGGTTTTAAAGTTTAAACCATTATAAAGTTTATTGCATACCATATAGGTTACTATATCATCATATTTTTATAATTATGATTTTGCCTTTAATAAGTTACGCCACTGGTATCGAAAGACTTTTAGTTGCGCACAACAGCAGCGTTGCCAGACGAGATATTCGATTACAGTCTGTCTTCTTTCGATCCGCATAAAATATCTTCTTTCTCTTTTCCGATGATTGGGACCAAACAAAACATACTTTATGAATGAAATGCATCATCTATTGTTTCTTTTATCTAAGCATAGTACAATATTTTTGTTTGTCCAACCTATGGAGTGTAGAGGAAAGGAGGACAATCTAATAATATGGATGTTTATCTCCAAAAGTGCTCGTGTACTAGAAGGAAAAATTCTAATTAGGCATTCTAACGACCTGTCAAACTGCTGACAAGTGGGAACTGACATTTAGATATGGCAAACCTGTGAGCATGTTGACATTGACAAGGTCAATGATACATAGTTATATAATTGCTCAAAGCGGGTCGTTTACGAGCGGCCATATTGCCTAGCAAGTGTTCATTAATCAAAATCCATTTTGCAAAAATATATTTACAAACCAATATATTGCCTTTAAATATAGTAAAAAAAATAATTACCTACATTTTTACTTCAAGCACATACTTTGATTTTCTCTTACTATACGGAGAATGGTCGCACTGCGCAGCTTTCAGAGTGCCTTTTAAAAGGAGATAGAAAACTGCGCCATTTTGATGCCTTATTACGTGTTGCCTACATCTTGGCGCAATATTTTTAATAGGTGCGTTTTAATTATCCGCTTCTGCTTCGGAATTGTCGGTTTTCTTGTTTTAATCTGACAGGTTAAAACGACTAAACCGACAATTCCGCAAGCAGAAGCGGATGGATTTAAACGCACCTGATATTTTGCTTGCTGCTGTCAGTGTCAGTAAATATTATTTTTGGAGTCACCACTTACTTTGATTACTATACGGTGCAAGAGAGAGGTCCGACACGCCCAACATAGGGCGCGGCCATTTTGATTACTATGCCACAGTTTATAGCTAAAGAATCAGATCGCTCACTCTGCATCGGCACTTTTGATCTCAATGTTCCAGTTTATACACTGCGCGCGCAACTCGGATAATAAAATATATGACAACCGCCTATAATAAAACAGCAGTCTTCTGCGTATTCTGAATTTGTATCCCTGGAGTGGATGTTATTTTGGAACTTTCAACTGGTCCGAGTGACCTTTAGCAATAAACTGACTCCAAAAATAATATTCACTGACACTGACAGCAGCAAGCAAAATATCAGGTGCATTTTAACCATCCAATTCTGCTTCCGGAATTGTCGGTTTAGTCGTTTTAACCTGTCAGATTAAAACAAGAAAACCAACAATTCCGCAGCAGAAGCGGATTATTAAAACGCACCTATTAAAAATATTCCGTCAAGATGTAGGCAACAAGTAATAAGGGATCAAAATGGCGGCCTTTTAAAAGACACTCAGAAAGCTGCGCAGTGCGACCATTCTCCGTATAGTAACAGAAAATCAAAGTATGTGGGAGTCACAGTTTATTGTTAAAGAATCAGTTAGCTCACTCGGACCAGTTGAAAGTTCCAAAATAACATCCACTCCAGGGATACAAATTCAGGAGGCGCAGAAGATTGCTGTTTTATTATAGGCGGTTGTCATATATTGTATTATCCGAGTTGCGCAGTGTATAAACTGGAACATTGAAATCAAAAGTGCCGACGCAGAGTGAGCGAACTGATTCTTTAGCTATAAACTGTGGTAAAGGCATCAAAATGGCCGCGCCCTATGTTGGGCGTGTCGGACCTCTCTCTTGCACCGTATAGTAATCAAAGTATGTGACTTCAAGGCATAAGCTTATGTTTATTTTGAAAAATATGGATGATCAATCTATTTAACTATTTCATTGACCTTGTCAAATCAGCAGGCCTACTGGGTTGCCATAATTTTGTCATGTCATAACCTGTCAAAACCCACTGATAGCCATTTTGTTTGGAATGCCTAATGATATATGGATTGCTCATCCATATGTAAATCAGACGACGAAAAGCACTATTGTAGTCTATTATCAAAATTTCTCTACGATTATAAGCTCAGTCGCTTTTCACGATATAGTTTTTAGGCTCTTAGATTTTCTTTTTATGTTTACGTGCGAAGTGCAAATTTAAGTAATCTTAAATAGTATCATTTCCGTCTGAGCGGGCTCGTGATGACGATGAACTCATTCTGGGACAACGGGCTATCCCGGGTATTAGTTTAAATTTGTTTTATTTACTTCCGAATTACTAATTTAAGTACACCCCGCATATGATCCCGGATTTCGGTCCTGTCACGAACCTATCTCCTCGCACTCTCTGCGACCATATAATTTTCCTTACCGATGCGACAGCTAAATAGTGAATTTTTGCTACGACCGAATTTCCCTTACCGAAATAGTTAATTACATTTCAGTTTAAATTACCGATTAAGTAGTCAAGTAGTTGATTTTTCCTGCGACCGGAGCAATCATTTCCCTCCGTTTTTTAGCTCAAAAACTGAATAGACGAATCACTAGTAAATTTTTACCGCGACCGCATGTACAATTTATTTTAACATTTACGTCTGATTGAGACTATTCGGAAATCATTACCGGTCATTTTGTTTGTTTATTTTTGTTCAGAGTTTATAAGAATTATTACCGCAAGCGAGGGTCGGCGTTGAAATATATATTTATTTTTTTTTTTAAGTTGTATATAGTTAGCCACAATATTTGTGTCAATGTTATCTGGCCGTATTACTAAAGAGGTATAATCCCTTGCTTTACTTCCCCTTAATTTTAGGCTAGTGAAATATTCTTCAAACGCGCAAGCGACGATTAAAGCCCGTCACTTGTGACTACCGATTACATGGGTCTACGTAATCTTTGACCTCTGGAATTTCTCATCTCCATCTGTAGCTACTCGAGTACTTTTGATGCCGCTTCGAGTTTGTGGAGTAAACCACAATAAATAATCTGGCGCCCGAGAGCCGCCTGTAATCAGCGCCATTCGTAAGGAAACGTATTCTTTGTGGCGAGAAACCCCCTTACAGAAGTACTTATGTTAATAATTATTTTTATTTTTGGTTTGTTAATAACTAATTTATTTTGGGTGGACAAACGAAAATAAAACTTAATCAAGCGAAACTAATAAATGGAAAATGTGTTATCTTGCTTTTAAATTATTAAAAAATATTTATGACGGTGCTATCAATGTCATATTTGGTTCGATTTTTTATTTGGTTATACATTTTTTTGAAAATATTTGTGGACAAATGAATATCAACTATTTTTTTTTTAATTTGAATTTAACTTAAGTTTTTTACATTTTTGAAATTGCGAAAATGTAATATTAGATCTAGGACGAAATTTAAAATGATAGAAAGCATGTTGTGCGGTTCTGCAACCTTTGGACAACACCCCGTATACAGTCCACTAAAGCATCGAGAGATACGAACTCATAACTCGGGTTACAGTCGCGGTTTTTTATCATTCACATCCAGAATGTTGAAGAATAAAGACATATAGTCGACGATTGTCGGCATATTATTTTTGTTTATGTTCTACAATTTTTATAATTAAAAATTATTTAACAAAGCTTGAGTTTCTTTCAAATAAACACGAAACCCTCACACATGTGATGTCATAAAAATATTTGAAACTAAATACAAAAAAATTGTTTGCTTAAGTATCTTCAAAAACTAATCAAGATTGAGATTAAACTTTTAGTTTAGTATTTTATTTTTTAACAAGAATATGAACACTTAAATTATTCATGAAATAAAAACGGTTTTTTTTATGCACGCCAATGGTTTGCATATGGTTCACTTCCATAATCATATTTTACACTTAACAAACACAAGATTCTGGGAAGACAAATATTTACATACTTTTCTGACTTAAGTATTTTAAATACAAACTAAATTTGCAGAAAGATATTTAACAATTTTGATTTGTTATTAAAATTTGTAGATTTAAATCGATTTTTATATACCTAACTAATTAAAAAAAACTGGGAACTTCGCCATTTTATTTAATAATAAAAGCCAAATTGAATTATAATTTATTTGAATTGTATCATAAATATTTATTTGTTTTCATATACAAAGTTTACTTAATTGAGTTAAAAATAAGTTTATATTGTTATTGTTCGGAATTAAAAGAATATCAGCTCCGAATTAACAAACACCATGAAGGCAGGTGATTAGTTGATTTTTAAGGAAAACAAAATATGGAATGAAGTATTCTAAAGACATTAAAAAACGGATCGACCTTTCAGATTATAAGAAAAATCTGTAAAAATCAAGCAAACTCAAAATTCAAGAGTCATTGTTGAAGAATTTTTTTTGTCGTTAACAATGTCTTCTATTTAAGTAACATTTTAATTTCCATATTTAAGTCTACTGTCTAGCATAGCTATATGAATCAATGTTGATATGTACATGATAGACCTTTGTGATAAAATATCTAGAGTCCGACCGAAGGTTCGGTTTCGGATTAAAATAAC
Organism: Psylliodes chrysocephalus; assembly: GCA_927349885.1. NCBI lineage: Eukaryota > Metazoa > Arthropoda > Insecta > Coleoptera > Chrysomelidae > Psylliodes > Psylliodes chrysocephalus. The sequence continues at coordinate 52,911,661 of OV651819.1, forward strand.
AGTTTCGGCTGTAGTTTCGGTTTCAGCGGTAAACTGGCCGGAACTGCAGTCGAAACCGAAACTAATTTCGAGTGTTTTCGCAAGCTCGCTTGGTTGTTTAAAAAAAAAAAAAAAAACTTACAAAAAAACGAGGTGCTCTGCTGGTTTCGTTCGAAGCTAGCAAAGCACCTTGTATTTAAAAAAAAATACTAATTTTTTCGAAAAGTTTTATATTTCAAGATCCTAAAAATAGCCTAAAAATGTGGTGTGGTTTTTAGAAAAAGCTTTAAAAATGAAGGTGCTCTGCTGGATTCGTTCGAAACTAGCAAAGCACACTGTATTTAAAAAAAATACTCATTTTTTTAAAAGTTTTATAACATTTCAAGAGCCTAAAAATGCGGTGTGGTTGTTTTTAGAAAAAAGCTTTAAAAAGCTGAGGTGCTCTCTCTCTGCAAACTTTGTTCCAACAAAGCACCCTGTATTATTTATAAATAGCAATTTTTTAGTAGTTTTATATTTCCGAAATATTTCAAGAGTTTAAAAATAGCCTAAAAATATGGCATAGGTTTCAACCCAAAATGGCCTAGGTGCTCTGCTGCCTTCTTTGACATAAAGCACCTAATAAAAAATGTCAAGAATTTAAATAATGGCTTTTTTTGATTACATAAATAAATAGGTAAGTAAGTGCAGCTAATATGTACAATACGAGTTAATTAGTCGAAAACTAGGATTACAATAAGATATTGCAAATTTCAAAAAGAAACTGTTTCTACTTCGGCTGAAACTAAGAAAGGAGCGAAATTCGGTTTCTGTTATTAAACTTTATTTCGGTAGGACATTAAAAATATCTATTATTCCTGGAAAAATTATTTTTATTATTTTTAAAATTTAAAATACACTTGGTATAGGTATGATTAAAAAGTTAAAATATATTTTTAAAATGTTCTATACTCAGTAAACTGAATGTGGTCACATTAGGGACAACTTGAGAATTCAACATCATATACAAATTTAATTAAAAAAAAAAAAACACAAATAAAGCCCACAATAAACTAAAATACGCGTGGCACTCGGGGACTGCCGCGGTAAAACTATTGCATAGCATTTTTTATCAACTTATGCAATTATAATTATTTATTTTACTTATGCAGTATTTTTTTTTTCTTTGATATTAATTAAAGTTACACTTTTTGAGCGTGGTGACCGATAAGAAAACAAAGACTTGATATCCTCTAAATATCTGGAAAATACCGCGTCAATGGTGGTCCCATATTTTGTTGTGGATTCTTGTGGATCATTATTCATTTTCAAATTCAATTTTTCCGAAATTGTGTCTAAAAGAGAATCAGTTATGAGCAGTTAGCAGCTAGTCTACACACATATGTCTAGTCGCAGACATCTATTAAATAATTATATTTTATTTGGTCGGTTTTCAAAGTAGAAGACATAACTTTACATTTAATTGGATTAAGTTCAAGTTTATTATTATTACACCATTCAACCACTAGATTTAAGTTCATGTGAAGTTGTTCACAGTCGCCAATATTTGTCACACGCTTGTATAATTTTAAATCATCTGCATCCAGTAAAAACTGCTCTTTAATTACACTTGAAATATCATTGATGAAAATATTAAATAGTAACGGGCCCAAAATGGAACCCTGAGTAACTCCAGATGTTGTTGCAAATTTGACAGACTTAAACCCATTAAGCTGTACAAAATGAGTACGATTTACTAGATAGCACTGAAAGAGATTTATCAAAGGGGGGACAACCCAAACCCTGTAAGTTTTCCAAGAGGAATGCCATGGGCAAGTCTGTCAAATGCCTTTGAGAAATCTGTGTAGATGACATCAGTCTGGGCGCGCTCATCAATAGATTCAGCAATGTATTGTGTGACGGTAACCAGGTTGGTGACTGTTGAGCGACCTTTCATAAATCCAAGTTGATTGACTGATAGCATTTTACTAACATAATGATATAAGGTTTTCTCCAATAAAATTTCAAATATTTTGGAGAAATTGCTTATTATGGATATTGGTCTGTAATTGGTTACCTATATCTCTTTTAACCCCCTTTTTGAAAACTGGACATACTTTTGAGGTCTTCCAAATATCTGGAACTGTTGATGTCCTGAGGCATATATTTATGAGGGTGGCTAACGGAGGAGCAAGTTGAAAGGCACAATCCTTTAAAATAAAAGCTGGAATATAGTCTGGACCAGTTGTCTTTTTAGGTTTAATAGACTTTAGAGCTTCATATACCTCTTTTTCGGTAAAACAATTGACATTAAGGAACGGAACATTGAGTCGTGAATTTGAATTAGCAATAAACGGGCTAGAGGTAATATATGACTGCTTGAAGAAGTCAGCAAATCGATTGAGAATATCTAATGAAGTTTTTAGTGATTTGTTGTCATAAGACATTATTTGAGGGGATTTGGATTGTGATTTCTTACTATTTATAAATGCCCAAAATTTACTTGGATTACTAGATATCTCTTGTTCAGTCTTTTTAATATATGCTCTGTAAGAAATATCTATTTCCAATTTTAAAGCAGCTCTTATGCGTTTGAAGTCTTCAAAGGCTTCTAAATCATTTTCTCATTTGTATTTTTTCCACATATTAGTTTTAACGCGTAACTGATTGATTATTTCTCTATTAAACCACGCTGGATATTTGTTTTAATGCTTGCAGGAATATTTGGGACAACATTTATCAAGAATATTATATAACTTTCCATAAAAGTATGTACAAGCGTCTTCTGCATTATTAAAGGCTTCTAAAAATGTCCAGTCAATACTGGAAATTAAATTGTACATTAGTGGAAAATTGGCTTTTTTTTGAAATTATAACAGTTTTCAAAGGACGATTCCAGATTGTTTTTACGGTTAGTTTTTACTTCCAAGTAACAAGTGATGTCCAGAGCAGGATGATATTTATCTTCCACTACAAATGGATCAAGCGATTTTTCTAATAGACATTTATCATTAAAGAAGACTAGATCTAATAGCCTATTATTATCATTAAAGATAACGTTAGACTAAGATAAATTAAAAAGTTGGGAGAAGTCATTGATTATTGAAATTTGTTTGTTACTTTTGCCGTTACTAAGATATTCCGCATATTTGCTGATATTAAAATCACCGATAACTAACAAGAAACTGTTATATAATAAATTTAAGGAACACAGAGCTTCAAAAAAATGTTCAAATTCAGTATGGGGCGTTTGTGGTGGAATATATATATTTATTAAAAACAAATGATGAGATGACATGGTTATTTTTACTAGAACTATATCAACATATAGAAATGTAGGAAAAGAATATTCATTTAAATTTACTTGTTCAGAAATAATATCATCACATACTCCAATTACTACACCACCATCTCTAGTCAGAGTTTTGCAAAAAATTCCGATCCACCCTGTATATACAAAAATTAGTTGGAAATAATTCTGAATTATTGACTTATGAGTCAAGCCAAGTTTCAGTTATCACAAAAACGCTACCATCACTTTGAGCTATTGAATTAAATATCAGATTAGTTTTTGTTTTTAATCCTCTGGTATTCTGATAAAATAAGGATAAACTTATTTTAGTATCTGGTTTTACCTGTGGAACATGTACGGGGAGAGTATGCGAAATATTTGATTGCTAAATTGTGACAAATAACTTATCTTTAAATTTTTTATACATCTCGGAATATACTGTACATTTTTCTTTTTCCCAAACCGTATGATTGATGTCAACATTCTTGTTGGTTAGTTTCGCACTATTGGAGCATTTTTTGACGCTAGACTTACAGTCTTTCAATTCATGTGCTTCTCCACATAGAGGGCAGGAAACAGCCTTATTGCAATTACGCGAGGAGTGAGAAAATTCATTGCATTTATAACAGCGGAATAGTTCAACAGCATCATATACTACGCAACTATCATAACCGACAAATAGGTTTCCTGAATTCAATGCACTCTCATATACCGCCTTAGTAACTTGTATGACTGACTGCCAAATGTTAGGTTGCTTTTTTGTTGGATATATTTTTAATATTTTTAAATATGAGTCGCCCGAGAATATCCTAGAATTACCATTTAGAATATGATTGCACAGATCAGACTCTGAAAAATTCCCTGTCATACCCACTACTCATAACCTAGGAAAAAATCCAGATACCTCTTCTACATCATAGGAGTCTGCCAGTTTATCACACATCATTTGTTTCAGCTTCTCATTATCAGAACTATTCTGACATCCAATTGTTCATGGAATCAACTGTGCATTTTAGAACGGTGGAACATACCGAGATCAAAAGTTAATAAAAATCTTGCACCCTGATTATCAGTCACCAAATCGGCAAATGATTAGAAACAAACTTATTTGCAATGTATATGGTTCCCTACATATAGTAATAAAAAAAGAATTATCTAAAAAAAATGTATGCATGTCTATTGACGGTTGGAGTAACATAAGAAATGACATGATAGTGTGTGTTTCTGTAACTGATATGGAAAGAAAAAGTATATCTGATTGACACTACTGATACAGAAGACAAAAGCCACAAATCTGAGTATTTACTCTCCTTACTAATTTAATCAATAAAACTCTGCCAGAGCCAGACATAATTACACAGTTTGAAGTGTGGCAAGCAAAATCACCAGCTCTCGAAATGACTTTCAAATAAGATATCCACCCCCTAATTTACTCAATGGCTTTAAAACCTGTCAGTCAAAATGAATTAATCAAACATATAAAATTACTGAAAAATAACAGTTCTCCAGGAAACGATGGAATTACTTCTAACCTGTTGAATGATTGCCACCAGTTCATTGTAAAGCCTCTAATACACATTATAAATCTAATCTTTGCAACAGGTAACATACCAAAAGAATTTAAAACTTCAATTGTAACTCCAATTTTTAAAAAAGGATATATCAAATTACTTACAGACCAATAAGCCTGATTACAAATTTTGTAAAATTATTTGAAAAATGTTTAAAAAATAGATTATATGACTATTTAATTGATAAAAAGATCTTAAATTTTAAACAGTATGGCTTCCAAAAAGGTATTAGCACTTATAAAATTATAAGTGTTTTTATCGACTTAGCGAAGACGTTTGACACTGACATAAACAGCCATTGAAACAAAACCTCCATTCACATTCTAACTGAATGTGTAGCACTCCATAATCCAAGGGCACTATATTTAGGAGGATATCAAATAGAAGAGGGAGATTTACCTAACTTGAAGCCACTCCAAATCCTACACTTCCTTGAGAAAATAGGATTGGAACGGTCGTTATAGGCATTGAGACATTTCCTTAGTGCATTAGCAACAGAAGGGGGCACAATAGATCTTTTAGGTCGCAGTGTATTAACACCCCATTCCCTACATAACATAGATAGAGTTCAAAAAATATTTGTACAATTAGTGAATCTGCTGAAAATGAAAATTGTACTAGTTCAGACCTAGATAATTTTTCAAAAAGATTTAAAATAGCAATGACTTCTGTGCATCATTTAACTAATTCATTAGATTACAGTTTTAGGGGTTCATTTAAGCCAGGAGCTATGAGAAGAATATCTTTTTTTGCCATCAAGCACATAAACTCATACAGCGTTTTTTTCATTTGTATGCTATACTAAGTTGCACCCTTGAATAACAAAATGTTTAACCATATAAAACTAATAATGCTTATTTATTTAAAATTAAACTGATTCAAAATAAATCTGTTTAAATCATTATTGAAAGTTTTAAACATTATTTTTTAACAAAACAACCCTGTTCTTTACTAATCTAACTAATAAAACTTCCTATTTTTTTTAAATTGCATAAATTGTTGGTTTTTATGACCGGCGTGACAACAGCCACGAGTTCCAGCCATGAATTTGACTGCGAGAACCAAAGCGCCAGCGGTAATCAATCCATGGCTGGTCTGTAAATCCAGTGAATCCATGGCTGGGTCGTGAATCCATGGCTGGGTCGTGAATCCATGGCTGGGCCGTGAATCCATGGCTTAGCCAGAATTAATTTATTGTAAACAAACTGTAATAAATCGTATGTATCTAAATTACAAAAAATTATTTACCCTCAAAACAAGCCCTTCTATTAAACACTTAAAAAATCTTGGCCTCCTTAAATTGAAATAATATGAAACTTTTTATATAAATTTGATAATCTTTATGTGCTCAACCTAATGTATATCTCAAAATATTTTGCCGGGCTGTAAATCACCCTCAAACCCTTATATTAAACATTTAAAAAATCTTTACTGACTTAAAATGCAAGTAAATTAATTTTTTTATAAACAAATTAGCTTGTATTTATGTCTTCTATTTGATGTATATGTCAGAATATTTTGCCAGGCAGGAAATCACCCTCAAATCCAGCCCTTATATTAAACACTTAAAAAATCTTGGCCTGCTTAAATTGAAATAAAATTTAACTTTTTTTATATAAATTTGATAATCTTTATGTGCTCAACCTAATGTATGTCTCAAAATATTTTGCCAGGCTGCAAATCACCCTCAAATCAACCCCTTATATTAAACATCTAAAAAATCTTTACTGGCTTAAAATGCAAGTAAATTAATTTTTTTATAAACAAATTAGCTTGTATTTATGTATTCTATTTGATGTAAATCTCAGAATATTTTGCCGGGCTTGAAATCGCCCTCAAATCCAGCCCTTATATTAAATACTTAAAATATCTTTGCCTGCTTAAATTGGAATAAAATGAAACTCATGGCTGTTGTCATGCCGGTGTTTTTATGACATATTTCTATGTTCTGATAGCAAATTTTCTATGACTTGTATCATATACCTACAACATTTTAGAGAATCATTGAGTTAAAAACACATGCATGTAGTGTTTACCCTTAAGTTTATTGAACATAGGGTTAGATTTTTTGGTTAACTTTTATTGTGACCTCGCTAGTACATTGTGTATCATATAGGTATCTGGAAAGATCTCGATGAGCTGTGTTTAAAAATATAACTTTTATAAAAATTAACTATGTCTACATAGTGCAGTTTACCTGCAAGATACTGATATCTGCACTGATCTTTAAAAAAAATTATAAACTATACTTTTTGTGTGATAGAAATCAGGTTAAGACTTCTATTGAGACCAATATTTTTGTAAATAATAGTTTTTATAGGTACTTATCCGATTTTTACCAAACAAAAAATCTTAAATTATTTCATTTTTGTTTGATAAAAACAAGGTGTATGCACATAACTAAATATTATTCAATACAATTAAATTTAACAATACTTATCAAGTTTATACTTCATGTAGAAGTACAGTTGCGGTTAGCAATGAAAATAAGTGGAACTTTATGGTATATTGACCAGAATTTTCATGTTTAATCAGATTTGAAAATAGACTTATGGGTCACAGTTGAACCTGATATTGTAGAGAATACTCTGATATCAGCTAATAAACAGACATGTTAGTGGTTTTATCTAGATAAGTTCACCTCAAAGATATTGGAGAAAACAGATATACCTTGTTAACATTAAATATGTCTGCAACATCATCCTAACAGTACACTCTCTTCATATGTCAGATCTCATCTTTCAAATATACTGCATTAAATTTTTATTAAAAAATGTATTATTCCTTTTAATAAAATATTAGAAAGAACTAACTAATGAATCATAATGAGTTTTTTTATTAATTACAATAACTTAAGATTATTTAGCTACTTTTACAACTGTATCATATGTAAATATTGGACATAACCTTTAAGAATGAGGACATTTAGGATGGTGAGGAAATGTGTAGCATGCCAAACTATTTGGAATAAGAATGATATCAGGTCATTTCATAGATAATGTAATGTTAGTATAGTATATGCCATACAGGGAAAAGGCTTGATTTATTAAGATTTAACCAATATATAATTTTTATAAAATATAAATAAACCATTTCGAAAAACAATGTCCATGTCTGAAGTATGATAGGTACCCCTTTCTCCATCTGGTATATGATGCAGATAAAAATTGTATTGGTTATTTAAAAAAAGAGACTTGTTAAATGTTTAAAATTTTGGTTTTAACCTTGGTTTTAACATGTACTTGGTAAGTATTAGTGAATTTAGGATTTGAGTTTAATGCCTTATAATTACTTACTTTCTAAATATTTTGGAGGCAGATCGTAATTTTTATTTTCATAATATGGTAGCTAGGATAACTATTTATGATTTGTTTATGAATTTTCATTTGATGTTTCTGTATTTAAAGAAAAATTCACTGTCCCTTAGTTATTTTGATTACTGCTAAAAGTGGTTTTATCCATTTTATGAAAAAGACAAAATATTCAATTTTTGTTGGAATACCTATAGTGTTATTTTTGCTGCTAGGTTTAGAATAATCTAGTAAAAATTCTGAATATGTTCGTTCGGTTTCGATAAGAATAAACAAGATTTTTTGAATAGAACTGACTCACCACAAGGTATGTAGCCTTTTCGGAAGTCTTTGGAAGTATGAGGTGAATCAATTCTGTCAGGAACAGTGGTCTGGTAGCGCCGTTGATCTCGCCAAACTACCAATTTCGTAAACACACTTAATATGGATTCCCTAACACTCAAGTGCCTTCTATCACTGCCCAAAACACTACTTTTAGATTTACTAAGGTCGTTATCAGTACTTTCGAGACCTAAAACTGCGGCTTTCTGTTTCTGTTTGCACTTTTTTCTCGTGTGCTTCGAGTGCCTTTTCGAAGTCTGCTGATCGCTATCGTCGTACACTTCGAACACCTCCAATTCATAATCCATTGTAGATGAATTAATGTTTCTTAATTCATTTCCAAATCGAACCTTCAAGTTTTCTTAAAGATATCTCCATTATTATGTAGTTAATTGTTAACCGACGAGTAGATTATTGAATTATTCAAGTACATAAACTGCGTTAGCTCATAACTAAACGTCCCAATAATGTCTTTTCGCAACTTTCACTGCACTACGGCATGATATTTGTTTGGAGCTATAAATTCACACCACATATTCGATCATCTTTCGATGAATGTGTCAAAAATTTTTTTTAGCTTTGTTTTGTCAGATTACGACATAAAATCCCGTGTGAATTGTCGGTAATAAAGTAATTATTCATGTCATCGAGCGGTTCCTTCACGCCAAAATTTCCTTCTTTATCCGCAGACGTGATTGCGGGTAATCATCGATAGATGCCACTATGTCAACAAACTGGTCTCGCACTCGGAATTCTCGATCATAGGCGCATCTACATTATTTTCGATGGGTATAAATTATTGATTTTGTAAAATGTAATGATATAATTTAAATTGTTGGATCATTTTAATAGTATAAACAAATGTTTTACAAGATTAAGATAACCTGATTTTAATCTTTAATTTACAAATAATATTTTACAACAATAAAACATTTTATAATAACATCGGATAATGAAAAATGAAAAAAGTTGTAGAACTGGGGCAATAGTTTGTAAAGCTGATATTTTTTACCAACCTTAATTTAAGAATATTTTGTAAAAAATCTAATTACAACATTTTGTTAGATTGCGCTACCTAACAGAAAATTACGGACTTAAAATCATTTTTAAGCATGTTTTAAGGGAATATTTTGTTATAGGAATTTTTTCCCCAAATTGTAGGACATTCGGTTTTCTTCAAGCATATATAAGGCGTTTTCTAATATTCAACAAAATGATGTATTGAGGATGAATCACGTGACCAATATATGGCCGACTGCTGCAATGCTGATTTTTATCTGATAAAAATTATTTGAGAATGACTGATATGTGTGATTTTGTAATCTTAACAGTCAAACTATCTTTATTTAATGAAAACAAACAATTCCAAGACTTTTTTGATAAGCATACAAACTAAAGACAAGTGCAGGCAATACAATAATTGAAAAATTATGTACTTGCCTTCATTTGCTTGCAGTATATCAAACGCTAATAATCTTATTTTAAAAGTAAGCCCACTTATAGGTTGGTTCAAAAAAACCCAGTGAGTTTCTTTATTCATATTATTAAGAATTTTGAGCAAACTATTCCTATTTCTTTATCTGTTTAATATTAATTAATAATATAATTTAAGGTTATGTTACTTGATCCATCAGTGCATCAACATAATCGAGTTGATCGGATAACCATCTGAGAATTAGGTTGAATTTAAGAATATGATGTATGAGTAATTTAAAAAATTTTGACGGATAAAAGAACCGTTTTGATGAAATCTAGATGACATCGATGAATATTAGAAAACGGCGTTTGTTTGGGTTCCGAGTAGAATGGCCTTCGTACACTATAACCAGTGTCGCATCAATTTGCAATTAATATAAATAATAAATTAAATACATAACCTTCAAAATACATTTTGTAAATTTGTAAATGTTTTATAGACTTGCATTTACGTACGCATCTAGTAACAGTAAACAATTATTAGTTAAATCAAATATTTCCTGTATTCAGAAGAAAAGTATAAGCCTATAATAACTTTAGGTACATGGAAGTAATAACTTTAGGCACATGAAAGTCTTGTATTGGACACATTAGATTTTTTTAATACAAACATGAGGCTATGTATAAAGGAAAAGGGAAGGTTTGATTTTTAAGAATAATCCGCCGCGAAAATCACCGACAAAGTTCGTCGACGGAATTCGTATAACTTGGTTTTTAAGAACATTCATTCGCGAATATCACCGATGAAGTTCCTACACGGAATGCATTCGCGAAGTTCACCGTATTTAAAAATTTAATTTTAAAGCCTTCCGTTTTTAAAATCTGTTATATATGCGTCTAGTGTTCGTTGTTATCAAATACATTAATTGGGTTCAGCATAATTCTGCTGTCATTTCTCGTCAGTTCTTGTCTGCAGTCACTATAAAAGTTACCAACAGCTGAAATTTTCAATGAAGTGGGGGGGAAATAAATAGATCTGTTCTTCATTTTTCAATAGTTTTAGTAGCAACTCGCCTTTTTCATCTCCAGAAAAGTTATAAATTTCGTCAAATTAAATGGCCTTGGTTTTTAAGAACATACTGTAGTGAAAATCGTCGACGAAATTTTTTCAACATTTCTGATGACCTTTTAATTCGACGGAAATTATAAATTTCAATATGATGGATGAAGGATTTTCTGGAATATTTATTAGTAGAGGAAGAATTTGCAGATGACCAAGACGAGTTCATGAAACCATTGAAAAATGAAGAACAAGACAACCATTTTTGAAACAAGAAAAACAGAAGAAGATCTATTAATTTCTCCTCCTCTTTATTAGAAAATTGCAGCTTTTGATAACTTTTAATGGGCAAATTTAACCTATAATGTCCACACCTCACAACTCTACAAACAAGAACTGATTTTAAAATACGGGAACTTCGTGAATTATTCTAATAGTGTAATAATTTATTGAATATAAAAATATAAGCAATGTCCAATAGATTACTAAACAATATACTACAAATAGAAATCAAGCTAAACAACTAATTTACAAATAAATAAATTATATATATTCTTTTGCATCCATTGAAATCAATCTTTAAAACACTGTTTTCCATTCTGAGCTTGCAACATAAATAAATGTAAGAAATTAATAAAATAAAGTACATTACTGTGATTCTGAAATTAAATTTCAAAGCAAAAAGCAATAAAACCCTTTACAATTTAACTAAAAAGTATCGAAACAAAAATGCCACTACAGTCATGAATTTTATCGATTTGTAATTAATTACTTCCAACAATTTCAGTGACGCTACTGGCGGGTTTGAACGAATCGAACCGTAATCGCAACGTTGCCAGATCGTAGAAAATTATTTATGTATTGGAAAATTAATGTAATGATAAAAATGTATTAACTTACCTATTGCGTGTGTCCTACTACTGCCTCTAAACGAGGATCTGCCCACCATTTTTTAGGAATAAAGGATCAGGATAAAAGCGGGCACAGGTACAAAGTTGACGGCACAGAATTCAATGCTAACATAAGGTCACTTAACTGTAAAATAGTTAAATATGTTTCTTCTTTTTCTTTAAATTCCTAAGTACTTCTGGTAATAAAATAAGGTCACTTCAATCTTAAAACTACGTTTAAGTATATAAAGACAGTAAAAAACTATAAAATACGTTTATATAAATATTGCAGAGGTAGAAAAAAATCGTGGACTAATTTAACGTATCCTTATTTTTTTATATATATGGATATATATTTCTTCTTCGGTTAAGTACAGTTTGTAAAAGGATTGTGGTAGGGGGTGGGGTTTAGAAAATTGGTCGAAGAGTGCCTGGGGTACTGACGTTGTCGAGGCGGCGGCGGACGCTGTCGATGACGGGCGAAAGGGGAGTACAGGAGGCGAGCATGGATGCCTGCCGAACCAGATATCCCGGCCATGAACCGTTCTGAAACAAAAAAAATACAATTAACTCGCTAGAAATTATTAAAAAACGAGAGAAATATAGCTGTCGTTTGTACTAGTGTAATCGGACTGACAATTTCTGTCAGATTTAGTCTGACAGAGATCTAAACGACAGTGTTATTTATTTAAGCGTTTGACTATTATACATCTCAAAACTGAAGTTGAATACACCTAAAACTATAAGTAAACGGAACATACCACTAACACAATATCACAGGGGTCATCTGCCCAAAAAAATTTGAGGCACAATTTCTAAATGAGCCCCAAACCCTTTAGGGAGAGTCCAATAAAATTAATAATAGAGGAAATAGAGATTCAAAAAGCAAGGAGAACATGGCGAGTAGGACGATTGCCACCTTTGTGAAAAGTGAATAAAGGACATTTCGAAAAAACTTTGTTTAGATAGTTAGGGTTGCCAGATTTACGAAAGGGGAAAGCGGGACAACAACGGTGGCGATAGAGAATCCGGTTAAAAAACCAAGTATTTTTGACGATCTTTTAAACAAAAAAAAAAGTTATCAGCTTATATTTTTTTAATAAACCCCTGGTCCTTCTGTAAGGCTTCAAAAAAAAGTCCTCAGCTTATATTTTTATAAACCGGGTCCTTTTGAAGGACATGTGACGTAAAAAATACATTTTAAGTTTTAAAAAGAAAAAGATACAAAGACAATTTGTGTGAAAAAAGGACTGACCTTTTCAAAAAAGGACAGGTAGCAACCCTAATTGTAACTAAGTCATAAATAAGGGTAACAATCAGGAACCTATTAAACAAATAGAAAAATAAAAAAGGTTTATTTAAAAAAAAAAGGAATTATTTCTCTGTTGACAACTGGTGACAATGAATTTTTCGTAATCAGTTACATATGTTAAACTTTATGTAACTGGTTAAATTAAACAAAAACATCTTTTTATTCTAATTTTGACATATAAAGTGGCATTTTTATGTAATCGCAGCAAGTGTCAAAACGATCTACTTTACGTAACTAGTTGAATAATGTCGAACATTATGTAACTGGTTACGAAAAATTCATTATGTCACCAAGAAGGGAAGGTTGACTATATAAAAATAGAGTTTGATTAAACTTACAACCTAGTAATAATGTTGTTTTGGTCCTTATTTTTCGTTCTAAATCAGCACAAAAAAATGAACGAAGTTATGCATATGCAACTAACAATACAAGAAAGTATCACTGGTTGTCAGTAATTTTATACCAAAACACAATTTTATAAATAATCTAGAAATCTTAGAAAAAATATTTTATTCTTTGTAATAACTTAATATCAGGAGACGGTAAGATATAATTTTTAAGAACTAAATAGGAATGTTTTTGTGTTTTATGCGGTTTTATTTCGAGTAGCATGCACTGCAAAAACAGTTTTGTAAATTTACAGAATATAACGTTGGCAATTTTGTAACCAACATTAAATTATGTCATTTTCAAAATTACAATATTTACTATGTAATCATTAAGACAACAAATTAGGTAGTTTTAATTATTAATACATTACGCGAGTAAACTTAATATATTGTGCAAAATTACTTGATAAGTCATTTAAAAAAGCTTATTAAATTGTGGAAATATACCGGATATATTATGTAAGTTTATTATGGGTATACCCTTTATATGTAAGTTTATTATAGGTATACCCTTTATATATTCTGGAATGGTACCTAATAAATTGTTTATATTTAAAAAGTCTTTGTAAGAATTCTAATGCGGAAATAATATATTACATTACGAATGTAGAAAGTGACATTTTTCATACGAGTGAGAAATATTGTTGCACGAGGCATAAACCGAGTGCAAAAATTACGCAAGTGTGAAAAATCACTTTCACACAAGTGATGTATAATATTTTGCCTACGGACCACAAAATAATTTTATCAAAAAAATGTTAAACTAGGAAATCTGGCTATAAACGTTCCATCAAGATGTGACTGGTTTTACATTTGTTTTTTATATGCCTTATTAAATAATTTTTAAATTGTTTTACAGATAATGTTTTGTCAAAATTCAAAATATTGTAATTTCATTTACAAACAATTTCATAGGATGATAAAGATAAAATAACATTAGTTACAAAAAATATTAGAATACATTAATGGTTACCCACTTCTTTACCCACAATTTTTTCTGAACAGTAATTAAAATATTACAAAATATTGTAGTTGTTCATAATATGCTAAATAACATGTATTTTAAATAAATAAACAACAATAGTCGTATTTTTCCAATTTTCATTTTTTTTTTAAACGAAAAAAAAAAAAAAGTTAATTAATAGGCAATTGAACCTGCGTCACGAAAAGGCAAGTTGAAAAATTCAGACGTTAAACCACTTACTATCACGGCTTTGTGATCATCAAATCGATTTTACTATTAAAATGGACATTATTTAAATAAAAATAGAAATTAGACGTCTGACTTATTTGACAGCTCATGCGGAAAGTATATTCATAATCACACTCCGTGTGGATAGTAAATTTTTCCACACGCGTGTGATATAGGGCACTTCCCATAAGACTAAATAGTGCGATAGGTGACACTTTCCTGAGGTCGTAGGAGAATAATATTTTAAATTTATTATGCACACTTATGAACAGTTATAAGTTTTTTTTAAATGGTGCTGTTTAAATTATATTTAAAAAAGTTATCAGACATCCATTATGTTTACATTCAAATGAAGTACGTGACCAATTTAAAAAAAAAATACTGATGTAAATCCTACTTTCTTACTTTTACATAATGCAAAAGTTACAAATAAACATAATAAAAATATAGAACTTGCCTCTTAAAATAAACAAGCAAATACTAATCACCAAGTCAAAGACCATATAAAAAGAGGGTATGCTAATTAAAGCGTGCTGCCTGCTATAATAATAATAATAATTGATAACGTCATGAAATTTCTAAAGCCTACCCTGTGTCTAAAGCAAGCGCGACCTTCAGCTGGCCCCGACTCATGCTCGAGGCGACGGAATGTTCTGGGAATGCCGCTGAGGCTCGAGAAACCGGTAGAACGGGCGGAGTGTGGCGTTTAGTCAGAGATGGAATTTTCGGGACCGTCTAGAAACTACGAGCACAGAATTGGACTTGATATAAATAGCCGACTCATCGGCGCACAGTTTAGTATAAAGTGTTAGACAGAAAAGTTAAAGTGTAATAAATAACAGAATTGTTAGTTAGTGTCTAAGTATTATATAAATTAAATAGTACGTCTTAAATAAATTGTAAATAGTGTGTTTTAAATAAATAAACTATAAATAAATTAGACTATCGTTACAATAAATTACATCATTTCAGGTCAAGAGAAGCTTGATGTATCTACACAGTCGCACTTTTATTAAGGTATATATTCTGTAAAATATACTCACAGCACTTATTATGTTAAGTTACAGCATAACAGTTTTGGGACGGATACAGAAAAAAACGTATTCGAGTACCGGATACTTACAATGTACCCGGATACTTTAAAGGATACTTTTAGGAATACTTTTAAAGTGAGTTAAAATGATGTTTTTATGCCAATAGTCTTAGTTAATGAATACAATGTAAATGAATACGAGTAACATTACTAGGCATATATGTAGAGTACTGGAAAGATAAAACCTTCACTTATACTTTGCTTGTGTTGGAGTAAATATTAAATGGCACACACATGCATTATCAGTGGTGTCATTTACAGTTAGAGAAACTGGTAACTAGTAACCAGTAACTGGCAACCTCGCGTCGATACCATATTATTTCCTCTCCTGCACATGCGAACACCATTTACTATTCACTACAACACAATCAAAACGAGACCGAAGGTTTTAATCTTGCCAGCACTTTATATCTAGAATATAAAGCGAACAGAAACAGGATACAAAAACTACTCAAAAAAGTTTTTTGTTTAAAATAAGTTCGAATAACAAAAGTTCGAGTTACAAAATTTTAAAAACAATTTTTTTGTATAGACATAGGTGTCTTTCAACCAAACATAATTCGTCTAAAGAGAAGACCCTAACTAATAAGAAAATAAATACAACGAGGAGAAAACAATAGTTAGAACTATAAAAATTCGAATGACAAAATCAAAGTTCGATTGACAAAACTTCAAAAATGCAAAAGTTTGGATGACAAAACTATAAAAAAGTGTGAAATTGAAAAGGTCGAAAGTGAGAACAATTCGAAACCAAAAAAGATCATAAAGATCAAAATTAGAATAAATGATCGAAATCGCATATGATCGAAATTACAAATGATCGAAATCATATATGATCAAAAGTACAAATGATCGTAATCACAATGTTTATAAATACTAATGATTCAAATGATATATGATAGAAATATTACGAAATTAGTTGTTTTTTCATTTTATGTACATTTTTGTACCAAACAACCCGCGAATACTCCAGGCCGCACAGGTTAGGTAAATTAGTAAAGTTTTTATAATTTACCTAACATGTGCCATCGCAGGTTGTATCGAAAAAAAAAAAAGGATACATAAAATGAGAATAGTAGTTTGTGCAACAAGGGTGGATATGATGGTCATATCGCACGAAGATAAAATTTGGGCACGACGCCGTAGGCGGAGTGCTCAATCATCTAAATGCGATATAGACAATCCACTCGAGTTTTACAGTATATTCTTTCTACGACCCACTCACGAAAATCTACAAATTTAAAAAATATTTTAGGTTATTAAGACAAAATAACTAATTTAAAAATAATTTATGAATTTTACTGATTTTTAAAATAAAATTAATATGAAAAAAAAAATAAAAAAAAATTAGTCCCTGCCGAGATTCGATCCCCGGCTTTTCGAATTAAAATAGTTATATATAGTTTAATTAAAATTATTTTTTTTTTTTAAATATGGATCTAATAAAAATGCTATTATTTACAATTATAACCTATTTTATTGTATATTTCATCTCAATAACTAAAAAATATACTGACAATTAGTTTGACAGGATTGTCACTTTTATAAATTATAAAAATAATAGTAGTTGTATGTCTAAAATATGAACTGTGATTGATGGATTTCTTTTTTTTTGCAGTGTTCTCACTACCTTAAATGGATATAAAATATATTCGTTCAGTTGAACGTAATGACACACTTTTTCGTTTTGTAGTCTGTGCGTAGATAAGCTAATTAATATCCATGTAGGTGTAGAAAAAAATAAAAAAGGATAACTAATTTACCTAACCTGTGTGCCAAAACTGATTACAGACATACATGAGTTAAAAACTTCGACACAAGTTAGAGGTTCCAGAGGTAGACAAGACTTTGGGCTTTTTTCCTTTGAGTCTTTGATGATGAATCATCGAATTCGTCATTGCCGTTGTAGGTTACAGCAATGTTTTTTATTAAAAAATACATTAAATTAATTGTATTCATTACATTTTAATTTTTTTAGAGTGTACCAAAACAAAACTACAAATCAAAATAAACTAATTCTCGTTAAATATAGAAATTGGACAGATATTAAATATTGTGATAAAATATATTAGTTATATTTTATCAAGGTTTCTAATAAAGATAACATGGACTGGATATAGAATTTATGAAATGACTATAAAAACAAAGGTATTTGATCAGTGACGAATGTGATATATATATATATATATATAGGATTTGAGATATGTTTATACAATAATTTAAAAGTATCCGAACACCGAAAAAGTATCCAATATCAGGATACTTACAAATTTGGCCACGAATACGGATACAGAATAAAAAATTTGAAAAATACCCAGATACAGCTTTCGGATACATAAAAAGTATCCGGATACCGAAGTCTCCGGATACTACCCAACTTTGCAGCATAATATATGGTAATTTATTTTGCTATTTTTGTTATGTAATTATTAACATACATGTCAAATTAGGTAATTGGACTGATTACATAATCAACACATGTTGCATTACAGAATATATTTATTATGCGAGATAATTATTCATATGCAAAATTCAAATGAAACTGTAATTTTATCACAATATATTATGTAAGTTTACCATGTAAATAGTATTTTCATTATCAGATGTGTGTTTAATATATTTACCTATTGTATTTGGTGAAGTTTACATAATATTGAAAATTTACAGATTTTTTTCAGTGTATGTATGTATGACATAGAGTTTATAATTTTGCTACATAGACCTAAAAGCAAATCATAACTATCATATTATGATGATAAGCAATGAGATGATATTATAGCCAAAATTTAACTCCAAATTAACAAGATGGTTAACAACGGCCACGATCGTTTTACGAAACTAACCGAGCAGAAACAAAGATACCTCAAGTTGCAATACAATTAATGTATTAATATAATGTACTCGTATCTTTTAAATAATGTAAATAAATGTTTTGAAATCAGTGTATTTAATTAATTCCATGCCCATATTGCTTATTCTTTCCTCCAATTTGTTTACCATTCTTTGTATATTTTTCTTTCCTTCTGCCATGAGTACTATGTTGTCTACTTAAAGTAGACTGAATTTGTACTGGTCTTTAATTTGCGCTGGTCTTTAATTTGAGCATTTAATTGTTATTTTGGGTGTTTCATGTTTAAATATTTTGCAGACATTCCCACATATTCTCTCTGAACACTGTATCTAACGCGGTTTACAAATTACAAATATGTCTCCTCTTCCTATTATTTTCTGTTACCTATCTTATTAAACTAATTTGCTCTCGAGTTTCTCCTTTCTAAAAGCCGCTTTTTCTTCTTCCAATTTGCTTTCTACGTCTCTTCGTATCTTTAAAGACTACTGATGCCAGGCATATTGCTCTGTAGTTTCACATTTTTCTTTTTATTGCCTTTCTTGTTTCCCATTTCTTCGGTATTTTTTTTCTGTCAATACTCTTCTGAATATGTATTTCAAAAACACTTTTAACAAGATTTCTCCCCTATTTTATCATCTGTGGCCCTATTCTGTCGCTTCTCCTTATGTTTAAGTCTTTCAGTGATCACCCAGTGTTAAGCAGGACTATGAACTGACACTCCTGTCAGTTAAGTTTGTGGCTCTCGGTCACATACTTTGATTTTCTCTCGGTATATAGCGACAATGCGATGTCAATAATTTCGGTAGAAATCCATCAACTTTGGTGAATCACCGTTAGCATTAGCTATTTTTTTCAGAGTAGTGTTCTATTAATTTGGATGTGAATTTGTGCTGATTTTTTGTTTTGTTTAAAATTTCCATGTTTTTTCATTTTTGTTAATTTTTAACCGACTTCAAAAAAGGAGGAGGTTCTCAATTCGTCGCGATATTTTTGTTTCTAATCTAAGTTTAGTATATCATCTTCTCAACTGATACGTTATTTACTATTTTTTTAACAATTATCAGTTCGGGAGGAATATTATCAAATTCCATATAATAATCATTCACCAATTTTTTAATTTAAGTTCGACTTTCAAACGCCGGTTATCTTCATTCAGGCAAATTTAAACTAAATACTAATACGTTGTGTACTTAGATAAAAGAGACCAGAGATATAACATACACCGGTTTTAAACCTGCGCAAATGTTGCCAATTTCTAAAGAAGGGTTAACGGAGTGGGGGAACTGGGCGGCGACACGCGGCGACCCGAACTCTGTGACAGGGACCGGACTTTGTTTATTAGCAACTTAATGAACTAATTTTGTATTATGAAATCAAATTATCGTGATTTTTTAATATCAAACAGATGCCACGACATTTTATGTAAAGAGAAGACCTTTTATAGAATATTTCGTTAGCGTTTATTTACTACGGACTTTTCTGCAAGAGATTACAGTAAAATGTTGAAATAGAATATATTGTTAATAGAGCAAAAAATGTTACTCATTGTCTACGAGTATTATAAAAATAGCATGTGCGCAGGCTAATACTGCAAATCTACCCTTATGAGTTGAACATTATATTTTTTCTACGGCTATTACATATTATTAAAAATTAGTCAAAATGAGAAAATGCTGTTTTGTATTGTAACCTCAGAAAAAGTATATTAAGGCTTCTTTCTTTAAGAATATTATTTATTATAAAGGATGAGTCACATAAAACTCTAGAAATGCATATGTCTGAAACCAGATAACATTTTAAAATTTAAATCTATTAAAAGTCATTTGGTCGCTAGGAATGAGTGATTATCGAAATAAATTATCGATAATTGAAAATAATCGATTATTTTCGATCAATAGATTATTTTCAAACAATATATTTTTTGTCATTTCCTTTAAAATCGACTACTTGATTATCTTTGAAAAATCAAAAATAATCGATTAATTAAAAAGCCAATTAACCGATAAATCAGTGTTTACAAAATATAATATAAATAGAATTATCGTTTATTTTAAATAATCGACTATTTTCAAATAAACCATTTTTTTTTCGTCCATGGAAACAGATTATTCGATAATCTTTGAAAAATCGAAAATAATCGATTAATCAAAAATAATCAATTAATTAAAAAGTCGATTAACTGATAAATCGATTTAAAAAAAACAGAATGATCGATTATTTTAAATAATTGATTATTTTCGATCAATCGATTATTATCAATAATCTATTTTTATTGTATTTCCTTTAAAATCGTTAATTCGATTGTCTTTGAAATACCGAAAATAATCGATAATTCCAAAATAATCGCCTAATCGAAAATAATCAATTAATTAAGAAGCCGATTCTATGATAAATCGATTATTACCAATAATCTATTTTATTGTATTTAAAAAATATTCGATTAATTAAAAAGTCGATTAACTGACAAATCGATTTTCAAAAAAAACAGAATAATCGATTATTTTAAATAATCGATTATTTTCGATCAATCGATTATTATCAATAATCTATTTTTATTGTATTTCCTTTAAAATCGATAATTTGTTTTCTTTGAAATACCAAAAATAATAAATAATTCCAAAATAATCGCCTAATCGAAAATAACCAATTAATTAAGAAGCCGATTCTCATATTTCCTTTGAAATTGATTATTCGATTATCGAAAATAATTGATTATTAAAAAGCTGATTATCCAATAAATCGATAATTTTAAAAAAATAACCAAAATATCGATTATGTAAAATAACCGATTATATTCAATCGATTATTTTCATATAATATCTTTGAAAAATCGAAAATAATCAAATAATTAAAAAACCGATTAAACGATAAATCGATAATTTTGAATAAATGTACTTTTTCTGTATTTCCTTTAAAATCGATTAATAAATTATCTTAAAAAAAACGAAAATAATTTATTAAAAACAGCGGATAAATCGATTTTCATTAAAAAATATCAGAATTATCGATAAATCGATTATTTTTGTAACCCCTATCGGTCGCTTGCTTTTATCTGAGCATTTAGTTCCAAAATTTAGAGATTCGGATTTTTTGATCCAGTTATCTTTGAAATCGCATTCGCTTGTATAATAAATAAATATTGCTAAATTTTGGATTTTTTAGTAAACGAAAATTATGTTCGAGTTGTTTAGAGGTTTGTAATGTAACATTTTATTAACGTGACTAAGGATTGATTCCACCGTTGTGTTAAACGAAGTTTAAAATGACATTTTTACATTAACACTGTCATTTTAATCTCCGTTTAACACAACGGTGGAATCGGACCTAACTCCTGTAACTTTAGTATTTTTTTTTTTTGTTTATACAAGATTACTTTGTTTTAAGACTGAAAATTCAATGTCACTTTCGATTTGACCGCAAATAAGATGAACCTTGAAATTTTAAGTAGGTCATCCTGTATTTCATCTAATATTCTTATAAAAATACCTTATAAAAATACCTTATAAAAATACCTTATAAAAATAAAATTTAGCTAGCAACTATGATTCTTTACCTCTTATTTATCTACCAAAAAGGGCTAAAAACTACCTTTAGAAAACATTCTTATAAAACTACTATTTAAATACAAAATTTCGTTAGCAATAATGCCTATTTACTATTTATTTAAATTAAATGTTCAAAATTTTACCCTTTTGTAAATTTATGTAAGTAATATGAAATCTGATGCTTAATATTTATTGAAACCCCTTAATGCGGATCTGAAGTATTCAGCCCAGAGAATCATGGCGCTTTATGTCAAAACGTTAATAAATATTTACCGCTGAAAACGAATATATTCATAACAGTAGTACTTGTATTATAAGTGCATACAATTTTTCAAGATACATCGTGACATTTTGAACTTGAAATTGAATAACTAGAACACTTTAAATTGCTAAAATACCAACAAATAAATCAAAAAACAGCTGTCAATGGTGATTAAACTCAGGTGGAGGTGTGATCGCTGAATGGAAATCGGAGCAATTCGGGT
Source organism: Psylliodes chrysocephalus (assembly GCA_927349885.1). NCBI lineage: Eukaryota > Metazoa > Arthropoda > Insecta > Coleoptera > Chrysomelidae > Psylliodes > Psylliodes chrysocephalus. The sequence continues at coordinate 52,934,347 of OV651819.1, forward strand.
GGCGTCGTGCAACAATGATTTTCAATTGGTGGGTTACTTTGGCTTAAAATAGACAGCATGCGCAGTGTGCAATGTTACATCTTCGGTCTCTTTAATCTAAGGTTGTGTAGAACTGTCACTCATGAATTCATGACTATCTACGATGCGGGCGTGGTATTTATAGCCATTGGCCAGTATCTATTACATAATGAATATTCTGTCTCTAGAGGTAGAATGAAATACGTGTAAAATACATAAGAAGCAAGTGTTTCAGAATTTTCTTACAATCTCAAGAACAAGGATGTTTTCTTTTTGTTATTATAAGTAGTTTCGGTAGAACTTTCACGAGATGCAGAAAGAAAACAAAAATAAACCTTTGCGGTTTTAAAATCAATATATTCATTTGTTATTGAAAGTTAACCAACTATTATTTTGGGTTTAATTTTTAAATATTTTGGCATTCACACACATACCAGAGACCTACGTCACCTTTTCCAGTTGTTTTGTTTTCGCTTTTTCTATTGCCTTTTTTTATCATTTTTGGTGATTTCAATGGAATCCAAAAAAGCTGTAAGTCATGATTGAATTATTATTGTATCAAATAACATGTATAATTTAACTATTCGCTATATCTTATCGTAAATGATTTTATTATAGAGATTAGATTTAAAGTACAAAGAAAATATAATGTAATTTGAGTATTTATAATCGTATTGTATAAGCGGATAGGTATAAAGTAATAAACCTAGGAATATTTTATATTGCTTTAAAGAATTGTGCAAATATTACCTAAATTTAAAAAAGTGAGATAGAACATCTGTCTCTATTTCATATTATCAGCTCATTTTATTAAAATGCAATACTGTAACAACCAACTAGCCTAAATACCATTTGTAACTACTGATAGATCTTTAGCTACTGTTGTTAATATACTATTAAGGGATTATGGCAGCGTCGTCACCAGCCAAAGGGTCCTGGAGTCCAGAAGGAACATCCATTCACCAGTGGCAAATAAAAAAATAATTAAAAGAATAAAAAGTATCCCTTAATAGCATAGTCGAGCGGTTCTTGGCAACTAGTTTTAGACTCTCTTAGTCCTAAGGGAATAGAAACGCCGAGGCTTCTCAAATGCTCGGAGTATTTTACTGGATTGGAAAGGAAGGAGAGATTAATAATAAGTATTAAAACATTAACAAAAGTATATTAACAATAAGTATAAAATTTGACTAATAGTCTTAAGAAAAAATGAATAAAATTCCATTTAGGGAATAAAGCACTATAACTACATAATAATATAAAAATATGCATAAGATAAATATGATAATTCGGGACGAAAATGTAAAATTGGCATTTATATGTAAATCAATCAATTATTATTAAACAAAACACTTTAAAATTAAGTTAAAAATATTTTCCCATAATTTACAAATCGTACACAAAACTTTACTCTACACATCGCATTGTTTTGTGACTTAAAGAGTCCCAAAAAAAAACGAGAGCTTTCGCCCCTTGGGCGAAAGTTCTGGACCTTAATCCGAACTCGACTGAGAGTGTTTACTCGAGAGCCTTTCTTTCTGTCTCCTCTTTATATAAACCAAAATTTACGTAATGGTTGTATTTTTTAAAAATGTCACGCCCAATGTAGCAATTGACTAGATTAATAACCTGATTGTTTCGTTTTTATACGTGTCTTCCTTTTTAATTTAAAACATTTAAATACTTATTTATTAAATTCTTTATATTTCCAACTAATAATAATGCCAATTATTACAATATTTGGCAATATCTTCTAAAAAGTGTAGAACAGTATCATCTCTAGAAAGTGCTTTATCGGCCACAGGAACGATATAATATATGCTGCCACTGTTCTAAGCATTTAGGATCTTATAAAAAACATTTACAATGACAAAATTGGGGTTCAACAAAAAAATAAAGGTAGCAACTCTTTATCTAACATTAAAACTATAAAAAAACTAATTTTCTTTCCTAGTAAGTTAAATTTAATGTATAATTATTGTTGTTTGTAAGTCAGGATCTGTGACTGTAAAAGTTTATAGTACAGAAACTTGTAAGATACGTGTTGTGATTAGTTTACAATAAATATTATATTTAGACATAAATACATTATTTTACTTACATTAGAAACTTTAAAAAGATATTGAATTGATTTCTCCTTGTGTTTTCTTGAGTTTTACATCTGATTTGTAACCTGTTTTACAATCTGGCACGAAATAAATCTTACTTTGATGTTTTTTGTCACTCATGTTACTTGTACTCAGGTACTTTTTTCACATTATTTTGATTCTTTTCGCCAATTTTTTAAAAAATTAAAAAATCACTTCATTTTACATTGACTTATATAGAAAATGAACGGCAGTGACGTTCGACCGGCCAACTATAGTCAATTTGGCGAACTTCGATTACCCCTGTCATCGCTACTTTAAACATCTGTGCTTTAAATTCTTTAAACAACCGTCATCGAGTCTCGATGTGTGTATTTTTTATCAAATCTTCTTATACTAGTAGTAGGGAAACCTTTGATACTTTTTTGGTAAACATTTGCATAAGGCTAAATTATACATTTATCAGTAATTCTCACCCTGTAGAAGATGGAAATACTTTACTGTAGACGCACCAGCGGTGGAGCGTTTTCAAGAAGGTGATGTAGAAAATACTAATATAAAAGCGCCAGCTCGAAACTTTCACATATTTACATCAAAAGTTAATAGAAAAAAGTAGAAAACTATATTTAAGATAGAAATGCTTGCGAAATACTACTAATAGTAGAAATATTTAGGTTTAAGGCTGTTGCAACATGCTAGAACAGAAAAGAAATCCATTTCATATTTCTAGACATCTCTATAATGTTTAACATAAGGTACATTTTGAATAATCTATCCGAATGAGACGAGTTGCCCCAAATTATGATACTGTATGATATGTTGTAAGCAAAATTCCAGTGCCATAAGCATACCTTACTTGCCTGAAAAGGAAGATTTGCCTTGAAAGTTATTGACTCACTTCATTGATCTGGGTGAACCAGTTCAAACCTCCTTCGAGGTACGCATCTGATAATTTGGCAATAAATTGAGTTTTATAGATATTGAGCTCCAAAACATTACTTGAAAATCAGTCATTAGGTAGATTCAATATTGCTTGTATTTTATTGTCAATATCGTTACCTATGAATTCCGAAAATAATAAGTGTTGCATCGTTAGCATAAAGTATAAATCTACTCTAAATTAAGCGACTGAAATCATTGATGTACACAAGGAATAGCAGAGGTTCAAGGACTGATCCTTGGTGCACTCCACTGCTTAAATCTTTAAAACTTGAACAAGTTGTTTCTGAAAAGAGAGCTTGCTTTCTATTTGATAAGTATGACTTAATAAAATTTAATGGAGTACCTGCTGATATTTATTATGACATTATAAGTGCTAATACAACATTCACATTTTATTTTAAATGTCTAGAAAAGATAGGAATTCTTAGAACAAAATGATATCGGTCAACTTAACGATACGTCACTATGCCGTGGCACTGAAGCATTTATCGAAATATTAATCGAACATCGGTAATAAATAATGAAATTTGTGAAATTCTAATTGTGAGAATAAAAGCATATGGCTCTCGACTTTTCTAAGGTATTATATTGTTGGCAATGAAAATCGGACGAATATTTTTTTTTCAAGTACTTATGTACTCCTTGACCTAGGTCTACAGGGTGTTAGGTCAAAGACGTATCAAGGACACACCATTTAAATCTGATACAATTACATAAGTAACAATTGTATTTTACTTATTTGATTTAAATAGAAGCTGATTTGATTCTATTTTTTGTTGGATTTGCAGTAGAATAAGTTGAGTGTATATCAATTTTTTTAAACAGACTATTCATAGAATAATCTGACAATATATAATGTGTTAACTTTCCCTGAATGACACCAGAAGAACGGTATAGAATAGCGATGCTATTTATTAGGCAGAGGTAGAACAGTTCGCGCCAGCCCACTAGTGGTAGAAATGTATCCATCTGTTCAATCATGGCCGGCAGCCGATTTCGAGAGTATATCCTTATGTATTTCAAGTGCAAATGTAATTAGGCGTCTCATCTTTATTTCGAAGAATCCATGTGATAGCGCCGAGGTTAAAACACTGTATTTGATACATTAATTATGTCTGTTTTCTAATTTAATATACTAAACTACAAACTTTATAGTATATTACATTACGAGTGTGGAAAATCACTTTTCACACAAGTGATGTACAATATTTTTCCTACGACCACAAAATAATGTCATCAAAAAAATGTAAAACCAAGGTTATTATTACTATAATAATTAAAATGTATTTAAAAAAATAATCAACAATAATCGTATTTATTCAATTTTCATATTTTCTAAACAAAAAAAAATAAAAAAAATAAAAAAAAATAAAAAAAATAAAAAAAAATAAAAAAAAACAAAAAAAAAATTCTGCCCCGACAGGATTTGAACCATAGATTGAAAGCGGTCGAAAAATGGCAAAATTGATAAGTTCGACGTCCTAACCAGCTGAGCTAACAGCCCTTGTGTCAATTGAATGATCTAATCGGTTATGTATTTAACCAAAATAAAGAGCAAAAATTATTTTAAAATTATTTTAATAATAATTGTTAAAGATAAATATCTAGGATCTAATTTACAACAATTTCAATAATTTAACAATCATATCGATTTTAGTATTAATATGGATATTACATAGATCAAAATAGAAATTAGCTTACAAAATAATATCAAAAAAATGTAAAACCAAGGTTATTATTACTATATTAATTAAAATGTATTTAAAAAAATAATCAACAATAATCGTATTTATTCAATTTTCATATTTTCTAAACAAAAAAAACTAATAAAAAATAAAAAAAAAACAAAAAAAAAATTCGGCTCCGCCAGGATTTGAACCATAGATTGAACGCGGTCAAAAAATGGCAAAGTTGATAAGTTCGACGTCTAAACCAACTGAGCTAATGGGCCTTACGTCAATTGAATGATCTAATCGGTTATGTATTTACCCAAATTAAAGAGCAAACATAATCTTAGTTATTTTAAAATTATTTTAATAATAATTGTTAAAGATAAATATCTAGGATCTAATTTAAAACAATTTCAATAATTTAACAATCATATCGATTTTAGTATTAATATGGACATTACATAGATCAAAATAGAAATTAGGCGTTTGACATTTTTTGACAACTACTGCGGAAAGTAACATATTCTCACTTGGGTGGAAAGTAAATTCTTAGTCATACGCGTATGATATAGGACACTTTCCATAGGACTATATAGTGTGATATGTGTCACTTTCCTACGACCACAAGTAAGTAACCATTAGCGTTTTTTTAAAAGATACAAACATTTTATGCAAAAGGCCGTTAAACATGAATTTAAAATAAATGCTAAATTTAGTGAATTAAATTTAAATACCTTGTATTATGTGTGAGGAATATTGTTTTAGATTTTAAACCCTACTGAAAAGTTTTCAATTTTTCAATATAAACAAGCTTTTCGTTTTTAAGGCATTTTATCATGATAATGTTTAAGATGTTAAATCAATAATTTTTGTTTTTTGTAGGTTTCTATCTAATCCTGCTGAAAAACCGCATTTGGTGAAACATATTGAAACTTACTCCAGAAAACATTTTAAATAGTGATGTTTTACGTTCCAATCATTTTTTTTTATATATGTTTGTGCCAAAGACTGGATGCGGAGGAAGAACTGGATTAATTCCAGGTGCATTGCCATCAGGATTTAGTGAGGTCCCAGAAGAAGATGAATCTAAAAGGTAAAGAACCCTTCATTTTTCTTGTAGGTTAATCGTTCAAAATTTTTAATTTTTTAGTGATGATCTGAACTATGAAGCCTTTGTTGCAGAAAAAGAAAATGCAGAATTAGAAAACATGTAAGTAACTAAGTAATTTTTTTATAAACCACAAAAATTGACAATAATTATTTTTTTATAGGGACCGTGCGTCATGACTTTAACGCTAACTGGTGACAAAAATTTGAACTTTGTGGGGGGTATTTATTAATATTTTATACGGCATTTATTGTTTAATAATTATTAATTAAATAAAGTCGAATTATTTTCGTAATATCATTATCGAAAAAACTTGTTGCATCCGTGGATGTACGAACACGTTACTTTGGAAACCAGGATTTCATTCGATAGTAAAGAAATTTTATAAATTTCCACAGAGTAAAATTAGTGTCTCACAGCCAATGATATACATAATTACATAGATTGCTTATCCATATGTAAATCAGACGACGAAAAGCGTATTTCACTGGGCAAACTTTTTTTTTATCTAGCTTGTATCAATTTTGAGCACTTAGTTGTAAAGAAATCATTTACAGAACCGGTTTAGAAATTAGAATCTTTAGTGTTTTCTTGTCATTAAGATTTTTACATATTTAAATGAACATTTTATATAAATATCATTTTATAGATAATTAATGGTTTATTCTGTTGATTAAAACTAATGTAGAATGTTACTGTGAAATAAGTATGTCCAATTTGACAAAAATATCATAGCCCTCTTTACAATTTATTAACTATTTCTCATTTATTACTAAAATAAACAAATCATAAATAAAACATTGCAAGTACTGTCAAAAGATATTGCAACAAACTTTAAAATATTAAAAATTCAGTGATTTTTGTAAATTGTTTTAGTGACATTACCATTAAACATTATTCAGAATAATACATGTGTCCAATTACAACTCTTACCAAAGTTGTTTATATCTTATATCAAAGTTGTTTACATTTCCTTTTCAAAATTGTATTACATATTGCAATTATGTATTTTATGTAGTGTTATTTCTGAAATGAGAGTGGTCTAAAATTATTTATATCCATCTGTTTTAAAAATTGTTTAGATCTCTTAATATTATTTAACTTCATGGAAACTCAACTTTCCAAATACATAATACCGTGTCTTGAAGTAAAACTTTAATTATTTTCTTTTTCTAAAGATGAAAATGCTGAAATTTTATATTAAAACACATTTGGGCTAGAACGGCTCTATTTAGTGAGCACTAGGAAAGGCACATTGCAACCCGCTTTTAGTATTTTTTTTTATAGATGGGTGAGCAATCTATAATATGTATATCATTGGGCGTCTCATAAACGTCAGTGGATGAATGACATTTCGACTAACATAAAGCCCATAAAGCTAAAGAGAATTATTATTATTATTCCCAATCTTTTTTATTAATTTACATTTTTTAAATGTTATTGTAATACTTTTAAATTCAGTGTTACTAAATACCGATATTTTGACTTTGGATACTTTTGTTTGAGGTACAACCCGAGAATAACGATCAAGGAGAAGCGACAGTAGCTGTCGGTGCCTTTGATATCGGATGTACCTTTTTCACAGCATGACTTTGATTGATACACAACTTAGCACGCTGAGAAAACATGCTTATTTTCTACACTGAGCGAAATAGTTTGGCAAATTATCTGAAATCATTGTTATAGTCCATGCGCAAATGTTGTAATGTGATTTAATTACATTGAAGTAGTTAGGGTTAATAGCAATGGTGAAATTTTGGCACCAAAATATAATTCATTATGTAATAATGAATTATTTATTATAAAAGTGAAAGACGTTTATTATTTTATAATTTATCTATAAAATTTGTTCAATATTTGGTTTATTTATTGTTAAAAATGTAATAAAAGCACCATATTTAAATTAAATTACCTTTTCCTTAAGTAAAAATAAGGTAAATAAAATTACGGGTGCCAAAAAAAAATTAGGTAACAAAACGACATTAAGTTTGAGATATTTAACTAAATATTTGCAATGTGCTTATATTTTCAAAAACTTTTAAGTTTAAAAAGTACTTACATAATTTTAGAATTTCTGGATTTATATTACATTAAAAGGACTTTCAAGTTTATCACTCATTTCTGTATAAACAAGTTTTCTCGCCAAGTTAAGCCAGATGTCATTTAAAGTTTATGTATTTAGAGTTAAATACCTGGCCTGGCTATCACCCAGACAATACAAATATGTCCATTCGATATACAATTTTGGATGTCTAGACGTCCAAGAATGAGTTTTTTCTGGACTTCCGACATCCAATATACGTCCAGTGAAGTATACAAATGGCACACTTTTGACCATTCAGAGGACGTTCAATTCTGGAATATATTTGGACGTCGAATACTGAACATTCAAAAAACGTCCAGAATTATATTTCCATTGAGACCACATCCCCACTTTTTTTACAGAACCGCAACTTACCACACACTATTTTATATTATTAATAATTTGTTTATTTTCGCAAACCGCTATACACCATTTTTTTTTTTTTTTAATCGCTTGACTTGAGCAGGCATCGAACTCACGACACATCCATTATCGTTTTACCCTTTCAATCGCTAGACGAGCTCGATCAAGGAACCACTTGAAAACTTTTTACTAGATACAGTTATAATTGAATAAGATTTCAAACTTCCGCTGATAGAATGAAATGCAATAGATTCAATTTGTCAATTTTTAATGACCAGTTTTATTAAAAAAAGAAGTATATATTATAGATGAGATTATCTGGTAGGCTTAATAAATAATGACCTAAGATGGACGTCCACTGGACGTCAAAATACTACTAAACTTAAAATTAGGTCCAAAAACAGACGTTCTCAGGTCCAAAAACAGACGTTCTCTGGGTATCAATATTCAGCTGTCAATTTAATTAGCATAAACGGACGTACACTGGATGCCCGGATATGGACGTCCTGACCCTCAAATAGATCTAAAGTGGACGTACATTGGACTATGTGTGCTGTCTGGGCATAGACGAATTTTTTGAAATAGTACTTATTTAAGTATGCACCAATATTTCCAAAATCAACTCCAGTATGATTCATTCAATAAATGTAAATATGAATGGGCAAAACATCTTTATATTGACATAATTGTACCTTACAGTTTAGCCATAATAAAGGGATTTCGCCCATTTTGACCAATCCTAATTGAAACACGCGGATTTATTATATTTTTTAAATATAATTTTAAAATAAAATAAACAAAATCTCCAGTTCATTGTTTATTAAATTTATTTAAAAGAAGAAAACATACATTTCACAAAATACAATACCTACATATGAAAAATAAAATGTCAAAAATGATTAAATCATTATACTTAATATTTATGCATGTGATAAAATTCTTAGTTTCCTAGTAACTTTTTTTGCACATTTTATATCTGCATTAGAATACCTAAGTGTGTAAAAATCTTTATCTTATTACTACACAAAACAAACACCAAAAAATATCACTTAACATTGCTCACGTACTAAACACAACTTGGACTGACTTTGACAGGTAACATCATTTTGAGTGATACACAACTTATTTTCGCACATGCGCGTTACAAAACGGTACACTAAAAACACCAAGCTGTCGCTTCTCCTTGATCGTTATTCTCGGGTACAACTTTACAATTTATTGTCACTTAGCCATTTAAATATTTTTGCTTAAAATGTATATACATGTCCAGATTTTAATAATGTTTTACATTTTATATCATTTTGACCATCTACTCGATTGTTTGGTACGGGCCGGTATCTATATTTAACTATATTTAATATTTTAAAAAATATCCTTTATTATTTACTTGCAATGTTTATCCCATTTAATTCTAAAATTAAACACTAGAGAGGGCTAACTTCGGCAGTAGTGCTGCCTCTATATTTCACGCACGGTCCCTATTAAATATACCTATGTTCTTTAATTAAGTAGACTGCTAGTCGTTAAGAAATAAGCAAAGCCTAATGTGAGTTTTTCAATACAAAAGTAATTTTAAGCTTCTTTTATTTGCACTTCTAGTCATTAAGAAATAATCGAAGCTTAAGAGTTTTCCAATAAAAATGAGCTTCACTTATTTGTTAACGACTGGCAATGCAAATGTACCTAACTACCTAAGTATTAGCTTGATTTCTATTTGTAGTATATCGTTTAGTAATCTATTGAACATTGTTTACAAACAATATTTTTATATTTAATAAATTATTGGAAAAAATTCTTGTATTGTAATTCTCGTACACGTGTGTTAATAGATATCATAAATATTTGTATAATATACCTACTATTTATTTATATTTTTGATTTTTAACTTTTTTTTATTGCCTATTATTTCAAAAATCTGATGTGTCTAACACAAATAATGCAAGTTTATAAAATGTGTGCCTAAATTAAAGAATTTTGAAGGTATGTATCACATTTATTATTTATATTAATTGCAAACCCCGTAAAAATGATGCGACTTTGGTTTTAGTGTCTAATCATTTCCCCCTCTCAACCCAAACAAACGCTGTTGAATGCGGACTCTATGAAATATATATGCTCGAAGCTTTCGAGTCAACCATTACGCCAATATTTTTGTATCAATTTTGTATTTTTGTTCTTCTTCTTTTCTTTCTTCGTCGTTCTCTTCTTCATATTTTGTCTAATGCTATTACAGCATCAAAAGACATGTTTCTATATATTTTTTTATTCTTTCCTATTTTATGCTGTTTGTTTTAGTTCTTGTACTGTTTTTCCAGTATTTTCCGCACATTTATTTATTTGTTTATTTATTTTATCTTCCATATTTCATTCTCGAACTTCCGACCATTTCAGTTATTTTTAATCTACTTTTTGACTGACCAACTTTTGATTGATGTCCCTGATTTCTTTATCTGGATCTTCTTCCTTGCAATTTTTGATAAATGTTTCAATTAGGCTGCAGTTACTTTGATTTAGTGGTTTGTTGTTATGGGCCACATTCATAGATTGAAACAATGGCCTCATCAGGTTGCTAGGGACGGGAGTGTGACGCCACAGAATGAAAATCGGGGTAACAAAATATTCTGCTGTTGTTCGTTATATAGCTGGGAATTTTTTTTAATCTAATATTTTATTATTATTTAGTGTTTATATTTTTATTTTTGGACTATTTTCCAGTGTTAGATTTTTTATAATATCGGTAGTTTGATTTTTTGAATGACAAGCTACAAAACAGCTAGGAAAAATATTGATGATCTTCATAACATTTCAGATGAATTATTTTTTATTTGAATTATAATGAATAGTAGTTTGTGCAACAAGAGTGGATATGATGGCCATATCGGACGAAGACGAAATTTGAACACGACGCGACGCCGTAGGCGGAGTGCTTAATCGCCCAAGTGCGATATGGACAATCCACTCGAATTGTACAGTATATTTTTTCTACAACCCACTAACGAAAATCTACAAATATTAAAAATTATTTTAGGTTATTAAGATAAAATAATTAATTTGAAAATAACTTATGACTTTTACTAATTTATAAAATTAAATAAACAAGAAAAAAAAATATTAAATTTTTCTCTATCTGAGACTTGAACCACAGGACCATCTACGCGTTTATTTTGTTTTGCTTTAATACAAATTATTTATAATTATAAACGAAATAAAAATATAAATTCTTTTATTTATCGATTCTACACAAGAATAACTCATTTTAATGTATGTTTAATCTCAATGACTAAAAAATATATTAACTATTAGTTTGACAGAATTGACGCTTATTTAAAATTTTAAAAATAATAGCAGTCGGTTGATCAAAATATGAACGGTGTTTGTTGGATTTAATTTTTTTGCAGTGTTCTCACTATCTAGAAGGGATATGAAATATATTCGTTCAGTTGAGGGCAATAGCATACTTTTTGTTTTGTAATCTGTGCGTAGATAAGCTAATATTTATGTGGGTGTAGAAAAAATGTATTTACTGGTCACTGCTTTCGGCGAACCTCGGCGACGTTATTAGTAAATGGTGGAGGCAACTTAATTCAGCTAAAAAAGCATGGTGGCTGGAAAAGCAGTAATGTGGCTGAAGGATATATTGACGAATCAATTAACGATATAATAAAAAAATTCCAAAACTTCTGGAAAACCATCTGTACCAGCATATGACAACATTAAAAAAAGAACAGGTCAAGAAGTTTTGTTTCCTTCAACTTCTAATTTTGTTGTACAAAAATCTGCAGAAGAATTTATGCTGCTTTTAACTTTTCAGCCACGAGAATAATTATTAAAGATTGTCAAAACTGTCCATTTAATTTTTACATTGTTAGCGATAAATATTTTTTTTAACACGCTTTTATTAGCTTCACCTGTATGTATGTATGTATGTAACTCTCCTTTGGACTATAAAAGCAAGTGGCTTATTACTGTCAGTATATCCCACTACCTCAAGTTCGTTCGTTGGCCGAGCGGTCTAAGGCCCGGGTCTTCGATCGCCAGACTCACCGATCGTGGGTTCTAATCCCGTCCACGGCTGAAAAAAAATAATACATTTTTTTTTTTATAATTAATCGAACTAAAAATTAAAAAATAAATATAGTTTAAAAAAACTAAAAAACACGCTTTTATAATACATCGAACCAAAAAGTGAAAAATAAATATAGTTTAAAAAAACTAAAAAACAGGTTTTTAGAGCATATCAAACTAAGAAGTTAAAAATAATTATTTTTCAAATAAGCTTAAAACAATAATAAATGGAAAATACTAGTATTATTGTGAAAAAAGCGTGGGGCGCTTTGTCCATATTTCTCGTACTTCAAGCGCCCGACGCTTTTTAAGGCATTCTTACATAACTCAAAACTCAACCTTATTTTCTGAAATTATTCAACTTAATACATATGATCTAACAAATAAATACTGAATTCATAAGAACTCACCGCTGTTCAAAATTGTGAGATAGCGTTCGACTCCCTAGGTTCTTTCGACCAATTCTTTATTACATCCGACTTTTCTTGTTTCTTTACTAAAGTCTTACTTAGACAACCCAATTATGATGAAAATCCTCATAATTGTTCAAATCTACTCCTTTGTAACCTAAATAGCTTTCCTGAACACATACTGTTATACACACCGATGCATCCAAGTCAGACCTAGGCACTGGTTGCGCCTACTACGTCCCGTCTCTTTATATTAAAGCTCTTTACAAACTAGCTGATAACTTTTCTAGTTACACTGCAGAAGCGATTGCGATACTAGAAGCCTTACAATTTGTAACAGAATTTAAAACTAAAGCAGCTCTAATTGCTTCAGATTCTTTATCTGTTTTAAAATCGGCTGAAGCTCTGGATATTCCAAATTTTAATTCAAATCCATACATTTTCTTGATCAAAAAGGCATTGTTCCAACTAATTAATAATAAGGTAAAGATATGCTTTATATGGGCAAAGGCTCATATTGGACTTAACACAATGAATATGTTGATAAGTTATCAAAATCTGCAATAAAAAAGGAACTAACACCATTCATAACATCTGTAGACCAGATATTGTTGCCTTGATAAAATCCAACAATATGAGAAAATGGAGGCATGATTGGTCACAATTATGTTCCAATTCGAATCAGTACACTAAAATTCAAAGACATATTCCAAACTCACCCTGGTTTAAAAATCATATAATTCCAAGACACTACATTACATCTTTAATTAGAACCAGATTTGGTCATGCCAGTTATCCCAAACACCTGTTTAAAATTAATGTAAAAGAAGATGGAAATTGTGACTTTTGTGAAACAACTGGATACCTTAATCACGTTTTCTTCGAATGCAAGAAATACGCAGTACATTCAAACAGGCTTTATATGAATCTTATAAAAAATAACATTCCATGCCCCTTAAATATTGAAACAGCTTTAACACATTTTTCTGATGATATTATCAATTGCCTCTTACAATTTCTGAAAGACACCAAGATTCATCTATGATTGAAATCTTAATCTTGTTTCCTCTGTATTATACCTATTTGTTTACCCTCTTATCGAGGCCTAATTTCGTTTGTTTATTAGAAAAAACGTCCTGATGGATCCCTGGACGAGAAGCGAGTGTGCCCGTCCTATATTGTTTATTGTTTTCCTTCTTCTTACACCTCTTGCTGTTAGGAAATATTCTTGGGTAGTTCTAATTATGGACGAATCTGTGTCTGGCTGAATGGCAATGTGCCTATGCCAAAAAAAGAGTCAAAGAGAATGTGCAACAAATTAAAAACGGGGATGAAAAATTTTAAAATATAAAAGAATATAAGGGTTATGTAAAATTAATTTTAAATAGAATGTACAGAATAGGGTAGGCTATTTAATAGTGAAATAAATTAGGTTTTATAATTAAAACTTGTCCTTTACCTTCATCAGCGCTTTATTTATTGTTATTATTTCTTAGAATAAGATTATTTTGCTTGGAGCAATATAATTTTGGTTAAAACGTTCAGTTACATACCTTGAATCTCTCGTTCATTCAAATTGCGTAATTAAAAAAAAGTGACAGTTACGTAATCCTTGAAAATATAACATTAATTTTAAATAGAATGTATAGAATAGGGTAGGTTATTTAATAGTGAAATAAATTAGGATTTATAATTAAAACTTGTCCTTTACCTTCATCAGCGCTTTATTTATTGTTATTATTTCTTAGAATAAGATCATTTTGCTTGGAGCAATATAATTTTAGTTAAAACGTTCAGTTACATACCTTGAATCTCTCGTTCATTCAAATTGCGTAATTAAAAAAAAGTGACAGTTACGTAATCCTTGAAAATATAAAATGATTTAGTTAATGAACGTGAACCGAGAACTGGGTAGTAAAGTAGTGAGAAATTATGGGCGTGTTGGTTTTTCTGTAAGCTCCACGCAACATAACTGGTTGCAATAATAACAAAAAGCTTTCTGTTTTACTTTCTACGTAAAAGCACAAAATCTAATTGGCGGGGACTGAAAATAGAATAGGTAATAAACTCTTTTTTTTATGAACTGTTAAATGATCATTCGAGGAGACAAATTGCGAGCTAGGTGTTTGTTTAGGGTGGCTTTATTTTGTATATACTTACATACAATGTGTTCGTTAACATTCTACAAACAGTACCAAAAAAAACTACAACACATCGATTTGTAATATTCTAAATTATAATGTAATGACGTTATTGGCAATTTTTTTTAAATACAATACCCTGTATTTGGTGACCATTTTATATTATGTTTAATGAGCTGATTTCGATAAAGTACGATACTTAGGGTCTAATGGATAGAATTTAAAAGATACGCGCTAACAAAATAAATATTTATTACTACTGCAGAAAAACTTGTAACATTTACTTACTACTTAATTTACTCTCGGGGATTGCGATTATAAATAATAAAAAGTTGTGGCTTTTCAACTATGTAGATTGATTTCATCTTTGGTCTATAATCGTCTATGTTGCTGGCTTCAGACAAACAAATGAAATATAGATAAGTAGCGATCTGGATCTTAGAGCATGTAAGACTAGAGGTGTTACGCAAATTGGTTTATGTACTGAGGAGGGGGGGGGGGGGTAACCGCTGCGGTGTTAGGTACACGACGCTTTATAATATTTGACGTCTTGTTTTCGTGTTTAAAAAGATCGTTTTGTGGCTAGATAAAGACTAGAAAGAAGGAGGCAAACCGAAAATGGTCAAATTTCCGTCCTTAGAATATAAAGTGGAAACGTATGTGACAAAGTCGGCCATTTTGGTTAACGATTTATGACTCATTGATTGTTTATTTGAAAGTTGGTTTTTGTATTATATTTTGCAATAATTGTTGAACCATTTTTAGTCGATAATAGAATAGTTAATATTGTAATGTGAACCATTTCATTATTCAGTCATGTTCTAATCCTCCAAGTCCCTCTCTGTCTTATTTGGCCTTTGAGGCTCAACTTGTCAGATTATCATACATAATTAAACCCCTTGAGACCAAACATATGTGACGACTATGGCGGAGGTGCTTTCGATTACAATTCGAGAAACTAAAAACAATATTCTAGTTTTGGCGAAGAGCATTCTGGAACCTTCACCATAATTTTAAATTTGCTTATAAATATTGGTGGAGGAACATCGCAGTCAGATATAGATAGATAGTGAATATAAATAGTGAACAATTCAAAGACATTCGAAATATATAAATTAGAATAGAATTGTTACAAATAGTGTTTAAATAAATTATTAATAAATAAACTGTTGTTTAAAATAAACATCACAATATATAATCTTACTTTAGTTCAATAATAGATAATCTTAGTGCAATAAATATACAAATGCAATGATTAGTTGTAGTGCTTCTCAAAGACTGCTAAAACCGACTTTTTGAAAATTAGTTTTTATCGGTAAGTACATTATCGTAACACCATTCATTTCATAGGTTTAAGTAATATGTATTTTACGTTAAATTTGAATAAATGCATCATAGTTGTTTCTAATTTAAAATTGCCATTGACATGCGTGTACGAAATATGTATTTGGAAACTGATAACAGGTTTTTAAAACACAATTTTTATTAATTAAAATATACACGTCTTTTCTTGACGAAGGCTAGACAAAATCTACCTAATACTACATGGAAATTAACACAAAACGATTAAAAGTACAAGCTAAGCATTGAAATGGATATGATAAGAATAAATATATGTTTAAATGTCAGCTATATGTGCCCACGTAACATACGTGTCCTTTTTATGTTAAGTTATAGTTAAGATTTGGTTCATCGAACACAATTTTTAATTTCAACCTTTCACTGACATTTAGAAAATTAATACACTTCTTTTAGATTAGCACATACATTGAGCTCTTTTTAATTTTACACATATAATATAAAAACAACTTTTTACCAGAAACGTAAATATTATGTTTATTGATAATACGCTAGTTGGGTGTGATGTCATTTTGGTTCCACTGACATTTAATTCTAACCAAACTTTTAACAAAAACATCAATAAATTTGACATATACGTTTTTACTGTTTTTAGTTTATTTCTAAATATTGTTTACAGGTCATAAAAAATAGTTTAAAGGTATGTAATTGGTAACTAAACGATTGCTTATTTGATGTATGTTATCTACTTACTTTAGGAATATATTTATAAAAGTGAAAAAACGTTATAATTTAGGTAAAGAAAAACGAACAAAGCGCACTCAAAAAATCTACTGTCACTTTAATTGTCAATGGAACCATAAATACATCATCACTGAACTAGCGTATTTATTTTCATGCACCATTTTTCTTTTTCATAAATAATGTAAAATATAAAAGTCATAATGACTAATAATAATAGTACTAGTAAATTATTAATAAACTTAAAATCTTATCCTATCAAAAAGTATTGATTGTTTATGACACGTTTTTCTTGCATTTTCAGTTTTCCACTCGATGAAAATGAAAGAAGAGAATAGGCCAAGATTATAAACAAGGATGACTGGAATCGTGGAAAAAACAGTTTTTTAAGTTCCATATTACAGAAAATTACATTGATAGATGTTTTTCTCTTGTTATTATACTGCTGCCAAATACTGTACTTACGATCAGTGTTGCCAGGTCATAATATGTTTTCAGTATACTGCCTGTGTAACCTACCGCACCCAGGTATCTTAACAATTTATTAATTCCATTTATTAAAAATAATATTGCATTCTTATTAAATTCAAAATCCTTCATTTAACGAAAAATCTCCCAGATAATTAAATCTTATTTACGTCACCTAGTAAATAATATCTATAACCACGTCCGTAAAAAGATCCAAATTTCGTGCACGTGGCTGAGTTCCTAGAGAAAGAAAACACCATAAAACATATTTCTTTTCACGAAGTAATTATCATTAAAATACTTAACTCGCTTATCTTGCTAGTTTCCATGTTAAGACCGATTTCGACAATATTTTGATACACAAAGCTTTCAAGGCAAGTAATAAATAAGCCACCCTTATTATAAAAAGCCAGACCCAAATGTGCTCGGTTTCATTCATTTTTAATTATTTGATGTGCATGCATTCCATTTTATTATTTGATGTGCAAGCATTCATTTATTATTTGTATCCAGTTATATTTCAAGTTCAGTAGTCAGTGCCTTTCCTAAAACGCTTTTCCTAAACGACGTCTATCCTACAATACCTCCTATCCCCGAAGGTGTCAACGTCTCGACGCCCAACGTCCTGCCGTCCTACTTCCTACGTCTCGAATGCTGTCACATTCCTCACCAACTAAGTATTTCCTACCGTACACTCATTTCGACGCCCAACGTCCCACGCCTTATTTCCGACGCTTGCCGTCCCTAAATATGTCCTTCATATCACGTCCCGCACCACCTACATAATTCTACCGTATATCTCTCCCAATACAGTACCGTATTAAATACCTTCCCTTCCATCACGACGCTAGGCGCCTCGACGCTCAACTCTGCGACGTACCTAAATCAACGCCGTCACAACGCTAGATGAAATTAGTACATAATCTAATGTCTGTATTTTCAATGGTGAGTCAAAAGATTTATGTAACTTCTTTGAGATACCACCGGGGTTTCGTTTAAGGGCGGCTTGACATTTGCTACAAAATATTATCAATTTAACCAATAAACCACATGGCCTTCAGGTCGTACACCCCGAAAGACAGTAAGGATAAACATCTGTTTTCGATGGGTGAAATTTTGAGTATTGAGAAATTATCAAAATCAATATTAAGAAATATACAGGGTTGTATTAAGTTATTTCAATAGAAATTATAATATTCAATATTAAAACATATACAGGGTTATATTGTCTTTTCAATAGAAATTATAAAAATCAATATTTTAGAGATATACAGGGATGTGCTATCTTGGATAAATTGTACAAACCAAGAAGATAAAATTTAATAGTAAGTTAACCAACTGGCGAATACGCTTTCGTTAGCTCAAGAGAGGACACCTATACGCTAAGCAACCCGTTCTACTAGGTTTGGTAATTAACTGGCGAATTGGCGCTTTTCGTTGCTTCCGTTGGTCATCACCTCTATACTCGTCGAAATATTTACCTAAGAAGATGCAACCTGTGTATATCTAGAATAGAATCAAATCAACATCAACTCAATAGTTAACCAACTGGCGAATTGGCGCTGTTCTTTAACTTCGTTGGTCATCAACTTAAAAATAAGTATATAAACAACAACAACAACACAGTAGTTAATCAACTGGCGAATTGACGCTGTTCGTTAACTCCGTTGGTCAGCAACATAAATAAAATATATATTGATAGCAAATGAATATGGACTGCGTTTGAACGCGACTCAAGTGAGGTCTCAGTAAATAGTAAAAATTGTAATATACTTTGCTAATTATTTAAAGTATGGAAAATAAAAAGAGTTTAAATATGAATTTGTATGTTTTATTTATCAATTTGCACCAAACTTTGCATCGAATCCTGGTTTACGTTAATTAACATTATCGCAACGTGGGTATATAAATTATCAATTAATTAACTAGACGATCATTTTTACTACTAGAGGAAAAAAGGCCAAATACAGTACGTATGGAATTTAAAATAAAGTAAAACTTGCTAGGTAAATAATAACATTTCAGAGAGTAAAATAACGAATAAAAACAAATAAAGAGGGGGCAGGGGGTAGGCCGTCACACCTGTCTAAAATTCAGTAGAAATCAGTAGCCAATAAGTACTATTTAAAAAATAGTTTATGAAGAAATCGTTGAAAATAAAAAATAAATACTACATATTAAAAAATTAAATAACTCGAACAATAAACACTTTAAAAATAAAAAAACAAAAATATATTCTATTCGGAATCGGAGTCAGAATCAGTCAAAACTCATTATCATTTTTTTTGTACATGCTATTATAATTAATGCCTAGAAGATGTGAAAACTTTACAGCATGGCAATTAGCATTTCTACTCCTTAAGTAAGTTTTTACATGAAAATTGCCAACAATACTCGTCGTAGAAAGCTTATTTCTTTGGTTAATTGTACAGTAAAACACCAGCCAGAAAACCACAACAATTTTTAATTTTTATATATCATACCACAGCGTACACTGCATGTAATGTAACTATAAACTAAACACACAATGACACAACACAAGCAATGAACGCAGGGGATTCCCTAGAAATTCCCAGGAAACTTATAAAAAACAGCTGGCTGTGCGCTACGTAGCGACGTTCCGTTCGAAAAAGCTGACAGGGCTCGTCCAAAGAGTGAACAAGTCGCGTGTAGTGGTGTGATTTTTTATGACTTTTGAATTTTTTTTATTATAATGTGATTATAATTTGAAAAAATCACAGAAGGCTGATAATGAAAACAGCTTTTTTTTCAGTAGAATTCACATTGATATCAGTAGAACAATAGCCAAATCAGTAGATCTACTAAAAAATAAATAGACTTGGCAACACTGCCTACGATTCAAGTGACTGATGAAATATGTAAGTATTTATTTACAATTTTCCTACGATTGTCCTTGATATAATTACATTGTAGTTTTCTTGAAACCTACTCATCAGCACGTATTTTTTCTAAAGCAAACAAAATGCCCCACATTTACTGCTCCTATCGTATACCAAACCTGTATATCATTCCGTTGAAGTGCGTGTTACGAAAATCACCTTATATCTGGGAACTAAATATGCATCCACATATATTAGGGTGGGATGGGAAATAATTATATCTACGGACAAGCTCGGAAAATTACAATTAATCTTCCTTAAGGTAAGTCGATTAATTTTTTAATTTTCCTTCGCTTGTCCTTAATATAATTACATTGTAGATGTTCAGAGTAAGAAAAGGTGATTTTCTGAATAATTGTTTATGTAATTAATTCATTTTAACGAACAACGATTTCTTCATAAAGAGTAACAGTGCAATCTGGTTGTATTTTCTATTTTTATAATAATTTACATTGAAACCCAAAAAACCAGAAGAATCATCAAGAGTCGCTCGACTTTCTAATGATATGTTCTCTACGTCTATATTCTGCTTATTACCTCAAACAGTAGGACCAATAAAGACAAGATAATATTTTTTCGTTTTAATAAAATCAATACTTGCTTCAAACAAAGCCTATGTTAAACGGTTGTGTTGAACACGTTCCTCAAAATGACCACTGGCACCCAGTCTATAGAAATTTGGAATAGAGGCTCTAGATAGGTTCGTAGGTTAGTTCGTTATTATGAATTTCCCTATAAATTCTACGACTTTTAGATACGTTATTTGACAGAGAATGCGTAATCTACACACTTTTTTTATAAAAACCAACTACATCGAGTTTTTCTCGTTTTTATAGGGAACCGATATGTAAACATTCCATAAGTTCATGGAATTATTACCTTCTACGCTTACATACCAAACATTGCTCATTGATTTCCGAAACGAATTTGCATTCGGAGGTCAAGATCACTATCGACATAAATTATGTAAGCGGAAACAGTAAAATGATGTGTATATGACAGCCTGGCCCTTGTTCCTAGAATCCTCGGGGGTATACGAGGATGTGCGTGTAGAAAATAAATAGTCCTGCCACCGGGGTAGCGGTGGCTTAACGCTCCACTAGTTATGCGGGTTTGGTTGCCAAATATTTTAATAGTCTAAAATCAATGGTTATGAAAACACCTGCTTCGGTTCCATTTTTGTTACCTGTTTCGATTGTTCGCCTATTTTCTTTCCTTTAAAGCGTTCAGTGGCATTTTTTAAAAGAATAATAAACTACTGACCTATTCATTTCCATTTCAATTATTCAGAGGATGAGTAGAATCTTAATACAATATTTGAAGAGTGGAAATTCCAAACGTTCTAAGTGCCAATTTCCTCAAAATTGAGATAACTATTTTTTTGCATGTAAGGAGTTTGCCTCCCTATATTACAAAAAAAAAAAACAAATTTTAATAATGTTTTCCTAAAAAATAGTAAAATGCACTCAGAACGTTTGGAATTTTCACTCTTTATTTATATTATCCCCATATTATTGCAATTAATTTTAGTTTGGCAAAAGCGCTGGAGGATAAAAATCGCTAAGCCTCAACGCTAAGTTAATTGTACGATTTTTAGGTTCCTACGATGTAAGTTTGGGAAGAACTGCATCTGATTTATTTAACAAATTCCAGCGTTTTAATTGTAATACTAAACTTATAGTACACTGACTAATGTGACCTTCCTCACCCAGGTAGCTTAATAATTTATTAAACAGTTAAAACAGTTGCATTCATATGAAATTCATATTCTTTCATTTAACGAAAAATTCAGTGCGATCCAGTTATATTTTAAATTCATTCTATTCGACGTTTCTACGTCCCGATGTTTTTACGTCTCGGCGCTACTATGTCCCGACGCCATGGCTAAATATTTCCATATAAACAACGCTTCTCGCATTAAACAACAATTTAAAATGTCAGAAATAGAAACGGAAGATGTACATCCAACGGTATGTATATTAGGATGGGCCGAAAAAATTAAAGTTAAAATTTTAATTTGCTATAGCATTTAAAAGCTGCGTGTCATTATAAAAACTGCTTGTAATTTTTTTGACAATTTTAAAATTATATTTTCAGCCCTCTACCAGCCCCCAAAATAGCTAAATATAAAATTAAATGTAAAAATTCAATTAGTATGGTTATAATACACAGGTTATTTTTTTCGAAATTTTAGAAATACGTTTTAAGCCCTTTACCACCCCCTTAGAAAATTTAAATAGACAAAGAAATTTATTTTCGTCATGACAAAATTGAAATCCCGAATTTTAGTAGAATTGTTACCCAATTATTTTACACTAAAAAAGGTCCCTTTAAATTACACTCTTTTTAACATCCCACTCCCACCCTACCTATTTTTTAAACATTATATCTTCTCATCGTCAAATCACCTAAAACTGTAATCTATTTAAATAGGTAAAAACAAAACAAGACCCGATAATTATTAGAATTCGCAATTTGCAGTTGTAAATGCAAGATTTAACACATTTTCGGGGTTGGTTATAAATACGCTATTTTTTTTAGATGTGCCTAATCGTCGTACAACGAAGACCTGCGTAACTTTGTTTTTGATTAAGAAATGAAGCGTTGTAATAAACAATAATAAACAAAAATGAGTGTTTTAAATTGTTGATTAACTAGAAGTAAAGTGGAATGTCCTATATTTGGGAACCCTCGTATGTTGACGACAATTGATTAATGGTACGATATTATTTATCCATACGCTATGAACTAAAATACCAAAAATCTAGTGGAAAAGAATTTGAAAACATTTGGAAAGAGGCATCAATTCCAACTGTTTCAAAAGACAGAATTCTGCATTTAATACGGAAGTATTATGAAAAATATAAGAATTTAATAAGATATCCCAGGGGGCCGATTCTCGACTTGTAGGAACCTTTATCTATAGGAATTTGCGACACTTTCCTATATGTAGGAAAATGTCATAAATTTCAGAAGTATAGAAAAATGTAAAAAATTCCTATAGGAAAAAATTCCTACGAGTCGAGAATCGACCCCCAGAAGCAAGCAAAACAACAGCTATAACCATAGAAATAGTATAGAAAGCCAATTCCATATATCAAAAATGAAACAATAAGAAGAAAATAGTGTGTCGCAGCTCATGCGCATAACGGTGCTGGCTCGGTCAGGTCCGGTGCAAGTTTTTTATTGATCGAACAAATTAGTTCACACGATGTTTCAGGTTGGAAGTCATACATTTTTAGAGATAATTCTAGATATAAAAAAAACGATGAAAAAAGTTCAAGTAAATAAAGTCCTTACTAAGAAAGATATGGCATAAAATATGAATTAGTTAATTTTCGGCAATAATTAGTGCTATAGTCACGAGATTTTGCATGTGATCTGACATCTTATTTGATATAGTATAATTTGCTACAAGTAAATTTAACCTGGGGAGTGCAAAATAGGGGGCAGTTGCGTTTCGCCCAGGAATATTATGTTCGATATTACATGTTACCATTTTCAATATAAATTATCCAAAGATGTCTGCATCTCTCAAGATTCAAAATTAAAAAATACTACTATATTTACTTGGTAATTGGTACATATTTTGTTTTAATTTTGAACCTTTTTCAAAGGGCTTTTCGGTTCCATAATAAAAGTTAGTTGATGCTTACTAGAAACATTCTATGTAGTCTAAACCAATTTATGGATTGTTTTCGATCAATTTAATACAAAGATTTAAAGTTTTTAGTCGATGATAACATTCCACATCAGCACATTGCAAACTTATTTTATAGATAATAAGAATAAACTTGTAAATCATTAATTTGGTAGTTATCTCACTTATAATGATTTTTTTGTTTATATGACTCTTTTGATTTCTAAATATATTTTGGCCTTACAATACGAAGCTTTTTGAATTTAACACTTTTTTTATTAAACGATGAATGTTGACAGGCGTGTACCTTTTTCGGAACAAGATGCGCTTTATTAACGGAAAAGATTTTCGGTTGTAACCGTTTTCGTTATTTTGACACCAACATCTCTACACAAATGTCACTTGTCGTTTATGCCTTGTGTCAACAGTTGGCAATTCATTTCGATATATAGCTGTATCGAGCAAGTTGAATTATTGAATTTTAATTATCTTTTATCTTGGACATCCGATGTACTAATTGTCTTTAATATTTTTAATGACCGTCTGATTTTAAAAAGGTAAGTTTCCTACCGATATTTTGTTGGAAATATATATTTAGTACAAGAATTTCTTTATTAAAATGTCAAATTTGAAACATAACCTCAACACATTGAATGACACAAAAAATCACATGTTTTATATAATTTTATCTATTATTTTGTTAGGAAAGAGATAATATGCTTTACTATATTTAAATATGTTAAGTAAGATTTTTCCTATTCATATTAATTCTAGTCTCTGTGTAACTATTCAAATAATAGTTTAATTTGTTCATTTGATAGTAAAAAGGATCTTATCTGTTTCCTATATACTCTTCCTGGCTCCTTTCTTGATATTTTTACCTTTTGCCTTGTAGCCTGGCTGTATATAGATGGTTCAGTAGAAGTTTTGTAGAAGTTATATCGAAAGAGTTTGAAGAACGTTCAAACTGCATGTTTAGAAGATAGAAACTTAGAAGTTTGGTTCCAGCTACAGAAAATAATTTCAAGTATATCAAGAGGTTTCGTTTGAGTCATCAGAAGACGTTTATGAGATTTGGGTTTACCTAGGAAGATTTGTACGTGACAGTTGGTGATATCCGAAGTACATCATATGAATCCCATTGAAGAAGGCATCTACAGTCACTCCTGAAATACTACCTCCTCTATAATCAGATAAGTCTTTAATAAAGCAGTTAAATTTGAATAAGTAAGTCTCTGTGAATTAGAATTTGTCGCTACCTTATTTAATTATATCTTAATGGTTAGTGATTTTCTATATTTTCATCACTAATCGATTGTCAATTTTAGAAAGTTTTAAATATAGTGGCGCTCAACATTCTTTTTCAAAGTAATACGAGTTGTTTAATAACCTGACCCACTCCCCAAAATCATAGAGCTTAAAACACTATAAAAATAGATAAAATAACAAGATCATATTACAAACTATCCAGTTAGTTTTCGGAAAACTAGAAAACGTTTGAAGAAAGTCGTCAATAACATTAGCGTGTCGTTCATGTATTTCATTTTGATTAGCTTTGATTCTGAATTGCATAGAATACTCTTCCTCCGATTCAAAATCGAGATTCTCGATATTTCCATAGTTTATTTATAAAACTTTCTAAACTGGCTTTATCTATCATTTTATATACTTTGTAATATATGTTCAAGCCCTACTTTGCACTTTATTAACAATTTTTTTTAACATACTTCAAAATTGGAGAATATTCTTAATTCGTTGAAATATTTTTTTATGTATAATTTGCGATCATTCTTTACCTCGTTGCCCGATTTCTATGATTCTCTTTTTTTATAAAAGGAATAGTTCCATATACATTTAGTCAAGATCTGAAGATGCGATCCATGAGAAAATCATTAACATCTTCATTTTTAAAGTAGATTTTTCAAAATTTCTTTAAACCGTACTGGTTCGCACGCGGTAAGGAATGAAGAAATGTAAATAATTGTTGTGTCGGCCAAAAAGCGAAGAGGAAGTAACGATTAAAATATCGAGTGACATTAGAGTTTCTAAGTTCGTTAAGATCGGGTTTATGTTTTAAAATGCCTTGAAACCTGCGTTTGAAAGTAAACCTCATGCCAACTCCGCCAGTGACGTCACAAATGTTAAGTAAAGGTACAATTTAATATGGTTAATTTTCAGTTTCTACATTTGAAAATATACTCGATGCCAACTCGGCCAATGATGCCATAAATATTAGGTAAAGGTAAAATTTAATAGCGTTCATTTTCAAATTCTTTATTTTAAATTATATCCGACTGAAACACGGTCTATGCCGTCATGAGCGTTGTGTAAAGGTATATATTCCAAATAAGCAACATTTCATGTTCCATCGGTATCAAGAATAATAGAAGTGGTATCTCATTTAAAATAAAACAGAAATAACAGAACTGTCAGAATATTTTAGATGGAAATATGATAACCTGTTTACTATTTTTAACAATTTTTAACAAAAAATCATTCATTGTTTTGTCAGATACCGATAATGTCTCCCCATCGCTCGGCAGCCTGTATATAAATATACAGCTCTGTATATTATAATTCTTAGGTAGGTTTAGATTTCCAGACATAAATCTTGTAATAAATATAACAGCTACTGAATATATTACATTTTCATTAGTCAATGTAAAATGTCTTTTATTTTACCTAGGATTTAACTAACACTACACAAAACTAAAAATAAAATGCCACTTTCACCGTGTAATTAAATAAAGCACAAATTCAAGCCAAATTATCACAAACGGTCCTGTAAGGGCAGCGTCATATAGCCTTGAAACTCCGAATTTAAGTGGTATTGCCAGGTCAATATTGAATTTGTAGGTGAATCGTTGTTGAACATTAATACCGTATTTGTATATATTTTTGGGAATGTAATTACGCATAAATATTATTAGTTGGTTATTTAAATGTTTATAAGTTATTTTGTGGCAATATTTCGTAGATATAAACTGTTTAAATCATATAATTTAAAAATAAATTAGTTTAATTTTTTTTGTGTTAGGTATGTTTAATATACTTGGCAACACCACAGGGACAAGTCATGCAAACTGCGCATGCTTCTAGACACACTATTTTGCGATGTAAAGCCTTGGTTTCTTTGAACACTTCGTCGCGGTGAGCGGACAGTCCGTCAACCGTCGCGTTTTGACGATTTTATCCAACCAGAGTTTTTAAATGGGAATGGTTTTCTTGAATCCGCTTAGCTGAGCAGGACGGCGTCATGCCGCTGATTTGTCGCGAAGAGTCGGTTGATATCTGTTGAGTTTGATATCAGCGGAATAGTCGGCGTTTGCGGAGACTATATTGTTATTAATTTTAAAACAATGGGTGACAAATTCACACATACAAATGACATCATGACATTATTTTTAGATTTCTTGGAAATTATGTCCTTTATAAAACTCAACACGAATTCAAAAAGATCTGTAGAAAGTCTAAAATACTCCCTAAATTTGGTTTCATTTCCAAAAAACCTCCGCTGCACAATGATATTAAAGGCACCTTCTATATCGCGACACAAAAACAACTCATCCACTGGCTTATTGGAAACTTTGACGGTTGCAATTGCCAGTTCCTCTTGTTCTTCCTCTTCCAACAATAATAACAACGCAAACAATTTATTTGCATCCATTTTAGTACCTTTCGTTTACATTCATAATACATAAACAGCACGTACAGACCTAGAGAAAGTATCATTTTCTATATTTTTTAACAAACCATCTCGGGCGAAAATTGCTGTCCTCAGCGGTCGACAGACTGTCCGCTCACCGCGACGGAGTGTTCAAAGAAACCAAGGCTTAAGGTGCAGAGACGCGTTTTTATGCACAGTAGGTTTCAATTTCTGCTTAAATGTTATATTTATATTGGTCTTTTATATTATTTCTATGACTATGACGAAAAGGTAAATATATGTAAAATAGAGTGTCATAAAAAATTACTTGACATAGCTGCTTGTAAATGCGATTTTTCTGCATGCATGTGTAAAAAGACCCGGAAAGTACCTACTAAGGAACAAAATTTTCTTTCAGATTAACGATCGGTCAGAAAAATGGGCATAGGAAATGTAGATCGTGAAGAAACAAAGAAAATATTGTCGAATAAACAAAGGCAATCCAGAGAAATCGAAAGACTAAAAAAAATATGAATCAGAATTTTGCAACATTATTGTCAGGGTCAGAATCTGAGCCCTCAAAATATCAATGCTCTTCAGTCACGACTTTATCAATCCAAATTTATCATCTACCTCAAAAAACGCTCAAATCAGAACAAAGTTACCTACGTTAGGTCTTGTATGAGATAAATATCTGGTATATCTGTATATCTGCGATTAAAAGATTCATAGAGGGGCCATCCACGAGCAGACAACAACAACAACAACAACAACTGCTAAACCTTAGCAGAAGCGAATTCAAGGCCGTAATAAGACTCCTTACGGGACACTGCGGCCTTAGAAGACACCTAAATCTCTTAGGGATATCTGATGACTCCCTATGTAGAATATGTGAAGAGGAGGACGAAACTCCTATTCACATACTATGTCTCGAAGAAAGGACAAAACTTTACTTCAGGAGAAGAAAAACGGTAGATTATACAAGAAAACTGTTGTCGAAGAACACATATCGCTTATCGAGAAACCTGAATATTTCTTTAATTTCCACGTAACTCCAACTACAGGGACGGAAAAGTCAATTGAAAAAACAATATTGGACTTTTTTTCTAAAAACAATTTGGAACTAGATGATTTAGCGGTTGTGGGTTGCGATGGAACTGTTGTTAACACCGGTAATAATATTAGGTATATTGAGACTGAATTGAAACGTACTTGCCAACTACACGCCAACGAATTACCATTAATACATTTATGCTAACATTTAGACGGCAGCACTGTGGGATCTGGTCAATATTCTAGTGAAATCAGGAAGTCTTTAGAATAATATGAACGTCTTAAAATTATAAATTTTACCCCCAAAAAATGTGGTTTGTCAAATATAACTGTAATGTCTAGAGATTTAAGTTCTGATCAATCATATTTATATGACATTTGCAATGCAATATAAAGCGACAATTTCTCATCAAATTTAGCACACTGTAATCCTGGGAAAATAGTGCTCTCTAGATGGCTCACAATGGCAAATCGTGTTCTTCGGCTCTATGCTGGAACGGAAAAGCCAACATCAAGCCTTACGGATATGGCCGAATTCATAATTAAAGTGTTTGTCCCAATGTGGTTAAATATTAAACTAAATTTCAGTTCCACTAGTGGTAGTTTGTATGTATTTAAAACGATTAAACTTTCACGGTATTTAACGAGATGATTTAAAAAGTATTGCGGTTATGGTAATCCAAAGGAATGCGTATTTTATACACTCCGAAAACATTTTCTCTGGAGTAAGGTTAATTTGAAATAATTGTTAACTTTTTAAAAGTCGAAAACGATCTCTCACCTAAGCAGTTACTGTTTTACACATAAAAATCCGTAACACAATTTCTAGGTTTGGAAGTATTCCTGCGATTCTCTTCTTTTAGTGTTTTTAACAATTTTCTGGGATTCAAAGCTATAAATTTGGAATATGTTTTATTTGAAAAATCTCATTTTCAAGTTCAACATTTATAGTGTTAAACAACATTGTTTAAGATCTTTGTCACTTGAAGTATTTATTTTGGTAAAAAAATCAAAATTTTTTTATTTCAATATCTCGTCTTTTTGATAGTTTAGTTGTCATCTCATCAATTAATGGTAAAAACACGAAATATTGTTCTTCCATCAAGATATCCAGTATCATTTTTCATTAAATTTTGGTTTTCTTTGTCTGAATGGGTCATAGCGATATGAATTATTATGACACAAAAAAATCTCAAGTCTCAAATGCTTCAAACTGATCTGTGATTTTAATGAGATATTCATGTATAGAAGCATAAAACTCAAGCAACAGAATAGATGATTCACCTATTCTGTGCTCAAGCTATAACAGTAAATCGATGTTAATTGCCTGAAGAGCTTTGATTGTATAATTACATCTGTCCAGTTTTTTATTCCAAAAACAAGCCAATACTTCTAATTGCTTTAGTTGTAGCAAATTTTTCACATCCATTTTCAACTTCATGATATGATCAGTATAATAATAATAATAATAATAATAATAATAATAATAATAATAATGCTTTATTTAGATTACAATATATATATAAATTATAGTGAGAGAAAAAAAATATAAATAAAGCTGGTAACCGATAAGTGAATACACACTTGTTTCGGTAACAACAGTGATAAACAGGGATAAACAGTTAAAAATATATATATATAATAAAAAAAAAAAAATTGTATAAAGAAAATATTAAAACTAAAATATATTTACATAAAACAACATATAGGTAATCGTAAAATGGATTAGGTTAACTACTATAATTAGATACATTTTTCATTAATTAAAATAACCGGCAATAACATTCCTATTAATTTCAAAAATAAAATTCTTTAACAATTTTTTAAATCTATGTATATTGTTTATTTGTTTGAGTGGCTCAGGGAGACTATTATATAGTTTAGGTGCTATGAATAATTGAGAGTGTTGCGTTAGAGTTTTATGCATAAAAGGAACAGTAAAAAAATGTTGGTGGCGAGTGTTATAACTATGTGAGGAAGTTGTAGCAAATTCTTTTTTCTTGTGATATCTTATATTGCTTTCATAAAAATATAATTGCCTTACATCCATAATTTGTGATTCACAATATAGAGCATTAGAAGGATATCGGGATTTTTTACTACAAATTAGTTTTATGAATCGTCGTTGGATAATTTCTAATGGTTTTATATGAGTCTTTAAAGCACATCCCCAAATTAAAATTCCATACCGTAAATGGCTCTCAACTAACGCATAATATAACAACCTAAGAATGTGCTTTGGTAATAAATCTTTAAGTACTCTAAATTTGTATAATATAACTCGAAGTTTCTTAATTACATATAAAATATGTAATTTCCATTTCATGTGTTGGTCTAAAATGATTCCCAAGTATTTTATTTTTTCTACAGGTAAAATTTCAAATGGTTGTTCAGCATTTATCCATAGTCGATTAAATGTTGGCAAACCTAAGTAATTGCAAGAAAAGGGTAAATAATTGGTTTTGTTAATATTTATAGTTAATAATTTATGCTCTAACCAATTTTTTATGATACAGAAATCAGTCTCAACCTTTAATTTGAGATTATCCCAGGTATCCGATTCATAAAATATTGCAGTATCATCTGCAAATCCTATAATGTCGCCAGAACTTCTAAGTGAGAATAAATTATTAACATAAATATTAAAAAGGATTGGACCTAATACAGTACCCTGAGGTACACCATATTCAACAGTTTCACAATTACTGATAACATCATCGATTCGCACGGCTTGACTTCTCCCGGTAAGATAGCTTTTAAAAAACTTTAAGCAATTGTCCCTTATTCCTATATCCTCTAAAGATTGTGAAAGTAAGTCATGGCTGACTGTATCAAACGCCTAGGAGAGGTCTATGAACACACACAAACATGGTTTACTTTCATTAAGTGCTCTGATTATTTTAGATGTTAAAGACAATATTGCATCCTGTGTTGAAGTTTTCTCTTTGAATCCATACTGGCTATTAGATATTATATTAAATTTGTTTAGATAAGATGTTAAACGGTTTTTAATAATTTTTTCAAATATTTTTGAAATATGGGTTATCAAAGATATTGGTCGATAATTATTTACATCCGAAACATCTCCTTGTTTGTGAAGTGGGATAATTATTGAATTTTTGAAATTAGTTGGATATACTCCTTTTTTGATACATTGGTTAAAAATATGTTTTAATGGTTTAGTAATAAAATCGGTTAATAATTTAATTGTTTCAGTTTTTATATTATCAATACCTACAGCTTTCTTATTAATTAATTCATTTATTGCGTTTTTTATTTCAGGTTCTTCCACAGAAGTAAAGACAAAGGAATTTGGGACAAGTTTACGTGGAGGTTTATATTTAACATTAGTTTTAATTTTTTGTGCCAACTTCTTACCTACTTGTTTAAATCTAATATTAAATTCATTTGCTATATCGATTTTTTCTGTTAATTTTTGGCTCAATTCATTTTTAATATCATTTATGGTGGGTTTCATTTTTTTTGTATGACTTATTTCTTGTACAGTATTCCATAATTTTTGTGAATTATTTAAATTATTTTGTATTTTAGTTGTAAAATAGTGATATTTGGTTTTTTTTATTAAAGCATTTAATTTATTTCTAAAATGTTTGTATTCCATTTTAATAGCCATGTTATTCGGACTCTTTAAAGTTTTTTGAAACAACTCGTTTTTTTTATTTATCGATTTTAGGAGACCATTCGTTACCCAGGGTGCTATTTTTACGTATTTTCTTTTTTTATTTCGGACTTCCTTACATAGATCTATTGTTTCTATTACAGTTCTTAAGAATATATCTGTTGCGATATTTGGATCAGATGATGTATATACATCATCCCAATTTATGTTTTTAAATTTGTTTTTAATCTTTGTTTCGTTTATAAAAGTTGTTTTATTTATTGTGTTATTACTTATTTTATATATTTTATTATCTAACATAATTTGAAGAATTGTTACGTAATGATCTGTCAAATCGGTTTTTATAATTATTGGAATTATATTTTCTTCTACTGTTTGTTTAGCTCGTAAAAAAATATGGTCTATGCATGTTTTGCTATTACCTTGTACTCTTGTAGGCTCATTAATTGTTGATATATACCCAAATTCGGTTAGAACATTTAGATATTCGGAAGTTGTATTGTCGTCCGGTTTTAAAAGATCTATGTTTATGTCTCCCACAAAAATATGTAAATCGTTTTCATTGCGTTTGTATCTATTTAGATAATTTTCTAAATGTACAGTAAAATCTAAGGCATCTGAGTTAGGTGATCTATATAAAGATGTAATACTAATATTCATATTATTCTCAAGTTGAATTTTAATTTCTAATGCTTTAATCCTATCTAATATTTCTACAGTGTTGTGGGTAAATGTAAATTTCGACTTAATATAAGCTACAACTCCATCATTTTGGTTAAACTTGCTTTCATTGTATACTGCAGAATACCCTTCAATATTAAATAAACTCTGATCTAAAATGTCCCAAGTCTTACTCAAAATTAAACAATCAATATCACAATCTAGGTTTTGCAAAAGAATCTTAAATTCATCTAAATTCTTTTTTATACTGCGTATGTTAAATCCTAATACTTTAAAGTTCGGATTTTTTTTATTAATCGCCAAAATTTGAGAACATTCTGTAGTAGTATCAATTGAGTAGGAATTCACTAAATTTGTTTTGAAGTCGCGTAGATACTGATCCATTTTGTAAATTGTAAACTTGTATAAAAGAGAAAATGATCAATTCTTTATCTATACTAATACACTTATTTAAATTTATATAAAAGAGAAAATGATCAATAAATTTTAAATTATCTAAAACAAAGTGATGATTAAAAATAAAAGGTACTAAGGCAATACTAAAATATTAGTTTACTTGGACGTAGATCCTGTTTTTCCTTTAGTTCCTTGGATTCGACTGCTGGCCCGAACTACTTCTTTTTGGAAAGTTGGTTTGATTTTGTTGCTAGTTGTTGGGGTTTTGGGATTTACGATATTTACTTTATTTTCAGATATTTTCGGGTTTTCGACAGGAAAGTCAAAGACGTTATCAATAGTATCCTTTTGGATAGTTCCAGTTGGGGTTGGCGGTTCACTATTGGATTTAAAGGTCAGATGATCGTTTTCGTTTTCTTCTTCCTTAATAATTAACTCATCAATTGTATAGGCTTTGTCGTCCACGATTAACTTGTTATTTTTTATGTAACAATTTTTACTCCCCTCTTTCTTAGCGCGATTAAGATGACGCCTCAGCAGTTTTGCCTCTTCTCGTTGTTGCAGTGTTTGGTCGTTTGCGATTATGATATTTTTTCCCTTTAACTTAAAACAATTTTTTAGAACAAGTCTCTTCATCCAGTAAGAAACAAAGTCTACTTTTACCGGTTTATCTTGTCCTTTCCCTAAGGAGTAGAAATCGTTGATATGTGTTGGTGTTATGTCTACTTCTATTAGATAATGCTTTGCTAGCACCTGCACGATCCCTCGCTCGATTGCGCTCTGATTTTCGTTTTAACTTGGCAATTACTTGGCGCCCCTTGGAATTCTGCGCCCAGGTTTGTACAATATATATTTGGCCACTGCTAATAGGTCATTCTTTAACAAATGTAGAAAGAGGATATAAATGTCTTAAATATCACCAAGGTGAGGAAGGGAGCAACCAGGGGTTAGAGTATAATTTTTATTTTTGCATTTATCTGCTTTTTTAACTGACCCCTCCGATAAAAATCTACTTTTTATTGAGCAAAATTTTGACATTCGCCTCTGTTAACCTAATGGCCATTGATATCACCCGAATTAAGCCCGTTGCAGTTTTTTATTGTAAAATTAGTTAAAATCTGATCAGAATCTATATTAAATTTTGACGAAAGTTTAAAAATGTAATTTGGGAAGTTTCAGATATTTCTGTACTTTCTATCTTATATTTGCGCTATATGTATAAATAATTTTTATGGCTGATTGCCGTAAGACCCACCGCAACGATGTTTTTGTAGATAAAATATAATTTATTGTATTATATTATTTAAATTGGCTACTTAAGTTACCATAAAATGTCAAACTCTCGTAAATAAAATTAATTATTGGACATCATCGTATAATTTTCTATAAGCATTAAAAATGATGAATAATATAAAGTAAATATGTTTAAAAAACTTATTTTTTCTGTGAAGGGATCAAAGTTTGACATTTTATCTCTCTTAAGAGGTAACAAAATGTCACTTTTTATGAAATTACTTTTTCCCTGTTTCTCGGGAAAAAGTGAAGGATATACACATGAGTAAAGGTAGATATTTTTAGAATATTTTTTTCAATATTTAATCGTCGTTTTTCCCGCCACAGAAAAAATAGTGTATTGTACACAGGAAAATCTAATACCTATTTCCCTTGTGTAATAAATAACTATTTCTATACCAAAACAAATAATATATTCGTACGTATTAGGTATCTTACAAAAATAACAATGGTATGGCATAATCTTCAAATATTTGAGGTTTTAAAATTATTTCTCGTAAACAATATTAATATTTTTTTATCTATATTTAGTTATTAGTCCAAAGTGGTAAACCTTCCTACCTACCTATCTCAACCATTTTCTTGTTTATACTTAGAGAAATTTATGTGGACACATGCAGGCAATTTATTTATTTGGAACACCAAGAAAAATTAATTATTGAAAAAAAAAATGTATTTAAAAATAAGTTATTCTCGAAGTTATTTTGCCTACAATAATTTGACAATCTATCCAAATCATGATGAAGTAAAATTCTCTCATTGGGACATGACATTGAGTGAAATATTTTTAAACCATTAGCATACATGATAAATTTAGCGAAATTGGTGTAAACAAAGTCTACAATTTATTCTGCCATTTAGACTTTTCAAAAATATATTCAATGTAGAGAAATAAATTTGAATCGACTAAACGTTTTTTAAAAAGCTATGCTATGCTGCTCGATGTTAATAATATTTTTCACATCATAGAAAAGAAAATCAAAGATAATAATTTCGAATAGCTTACTAAAAATATCAAATCTAGAGATGGGTTTAAAGTTACCGACTTTATTTTTGTTTACAGATTTATGAATTGGAACAACAAAAGCCTTTTTCCATTTATCAGGAAATGTATCTTCCTTAAGCGATTTATTAAATATCAGAAACATAAGGAGCCTTTTTTTTTCAAAACACGTAGGTAATTTATCCAGGCCAGGCATTAAGTAATACTTAATGGGGCATTGAATTGGGATTGAGAAAAATTGTTAACATGGCTTGGCAAGAAATAGCCAGTAAAAGTGTTACAAATTGATTGTAAATCAGTGACAGGCGTATAAAGGAATACTCTGACAATTTTTTCTTCCCAAATTGCCAAAAATATTTAGGATTATGAACAATATTGTCTTCTACATTTATCAGATATTTTTTTTTGTTATCCTCAACCATTATAATTTTGCTCAGCCGCGTAAAGCTTTAAATGTTAAAAAGCCGAAATCATTGTCATATTTTTTCCATCGGGAGTGAAACTTAAGTTTTTCTTTAATTACTTCTATGGTTGAAATGGAAAACCAATGGGGGTTATTTTTACAATAATTTGGGAATTTTTAGGAACGTGTGAATCAATAATTTTGTTCCTAGCAATTGTGTAAAAACTGATACTTAAAATTAGAGATTACAAACTTTCTTAACGAAAGTTTAATTGACTTAGATTATTTTCTCTTTTCCATTTGTCTTTCATTCAAGTTTGATTAAACAATAGTTTTAAATTTCTACAACAGCTCGATGATCTTCCTTTTGCGTGTATTTTTAATGAATTCGCAAGGTTGTATTCAAATAAAAATCGATAAATAAAAATCTAGAAATAAAAGTAGGTGTTTTTATTATTGTTCTTTTATATGGCGTCTCAAGTGCAACTAAAAACATGTCTTGTATAATTATAAAGTTGAAAATACCTCTTTTTTAACCGTGAATGAAGTCATAAAATAAACTAATTTTTTAAAAAAAATTCAAAAATTAGAAAAAATTAATAAATCGCAATTATTTAGGTGTGCTGATCTCTGTAACCATACAAATCATTTTATCGACTCTAAATGTAGGTACATTTTTTATAAGTTTGAACCTTTTTGAACCAATTTTTTATGGATACCTCAAGAACTGTGATCTTGAAGATCGTTTCTCCAGACTTTTGTACAAATATTAAAAATTCAAGAAAATACAAATGTTTAAACCTCCAAAATGTGGATTTTTTGCTAATTTGTATGTTCCTTATTTTACCCCATTTGGTCATTTTTACTCCCTTATAGTTTTTGATAAATGAATTTGTATGTTATTTTTCGTTTTTTTTTTTACCGAAAATTAGGGTATATACGAAATTTTATAAAATTTTTAGTCATGTATATGATCAAATAATATAGTTCCTGATAACATGTTTTGTTTACTTTTAGATTTATATTGATGGAAAAATTAAAAACGAAAATTTTGTGTCTTGGAAATTGGGATTTTTATTTCCAGAAAAAGGCGAGTACCTTATTAAATAAATGTTCAAAATGTTAGATGAATTTCTTGGCTTTGTTGAAAAATAAATAATTTTCAAAATATTTAATATTTAAAAGATGGGCTTTTACGGGGAGGGGGGTAATGGGGTTATTACCACAACCCAAGAATTTTTAAACCTAACTTTTTATAAAATGTATTATTATTAAAAATAAAATCTTAAATATTACCATTACCCCCAAACTTAAACTTTATTACCACTACTCCTCCCCAGACTTGAACCACTGGTTTAAAAATACATTACCGTTTCTATCCCCACTGCTAGTCGCTTTGTGGTTCTATTTAGTTAGTATGACCATTGAGTAAAAGAATATTATATTCGTTTACTCAATGGTATGACGCTAAAAAACGTGTATGACATCCCTATACCCTTCCACCTTCCTTTTTTCGATCAATCTCTCACTCTAATTCTGTAACTTTCTATTTTTATTTCACGCGAGGCCACCGAAATCACCAGACCTAAAGCCTTGTGAAACATAACTATTTTTTTTAATTATTTTTTTAAAGTTGTTTATTTTAGTGACTTCTATATACACAGTTAAAAAAGTGATAAAAGTATTAACTTTGGAAACACTCTGTAAAAATGTAGTGCAGTACATTGCGCCATTTTTGGTGTATTTCTAATCATAAATAATAGAATTATGCGTTAAATTAAAAAACCGTAGATTACAGAGACTCTAACAGACAGAGAGACATCATTGCGAAAATGGTCAAAATATATATAGAGGACCACAAAACGTAAAGATCCGTCGAAAAATCAACACTTTCCTTACGTGCTACAGGAAGAAATAGTAGTTTGTGCAACAAGAGTGGATATGATGGCCATATCTCAAGAAAACGAAATTTGAGCACTACGTAGTAGGCGGAGTGCTAAATCATCTAAATGCGATACGGACGTGAATTTACTAATTTTAAAAATTAATTCAGTGTTATTGAAATCAAATAACTATTATAAAAATAAGTCATGATATTATTTATTTATAAAATAAAGTTTTAAAAATTTGATAGTCCTCAATCTTGGATTTGAACCTTCACATGACAAATCAACTCTACCTCTGCGCTAAGGAGGTAACTATTTTTTTAATACATCTAATTAATTGGTTTTATTAAAATTTACGATTTATTTGTAAATAAAGACGAATATCTCGGGACGGTAGCTCGCATTCATTTGCGAGCTAATTTTGTAGTAGAGAGACACCGGGCTTCGAATTCTACAGAAGACCATGTGAATTTATTTGCATGGTTCTCTATACGATTTGATGGATGCCGTATTAACAGAAATTTAATTTCTGTTGCCACGATATTCAGATTATAAAATCGCCATACGTTACAGTTTCGATGATGGTGGGTGGGGTTTTCCTCACCTGTAAGTCAAATGGCGCCATCAATCATCTTTAAGTCGCCCCGGAGCGCCACGGTATATAATAATACTATCCGTCCCTTTCCCTACACAAGTCGCTTAGTCGGGATTGAAATTCACTCGTAAGGGAATGAGTTAGAGTTTTATTATATATTATATTATATTATATTATATTATATTATATTATATTATATTATATTATATTATATTATATTATATTATATTATATTATATTATATTATATTATATTATATTATATTATATTATATTATATTATATTATATTATATTATATTATATTATATTATATTATATTATATTATATTATATTATATTATATTATATTATATTATATTATATTATATTATATTATATTATATTATATTATATTATATTATATTATATTATATTATATTATATTATATTATATTATATTATATTATATTATATTATATTATATTATATTATATTATATTATATTATATTATATTATATTATATTATATTATATTATATTATATTATATTATATGAAGGGGTTAGAAGCAAAAGAGTTTAAGTGACATTTCTTTTTAAATGAGTTAAGTGCATATTTCGTTATTTAAAACTATTATTTTTTTGGTGTTAAAACGATAGAAGTGATTTTTGATATCTGAACAACATTTGTCAGCTGATAGAAAAAGCATGTTATTGAAAACGTGTAGTTTGTTTTAGATAAAACAGTTTAAATTCACTTAATTCATTTAAAAAAAAATATCACTTGGACCCTTTTGCTTCTAACCCCTTCATATTATATTATATTATATTATATTATATTATATTATATTATGTTATATTATATTATATTATATTATATTATATTATATTATATTATATTATATTATATTATATTATATTATATTATATTATATTATATTATATTATATTATATTATATTATATTATATTATATTATATTATATTATATTATATTATATTATATTATATTATATTATATTATATTATATTATATTATATTATATTATATTATATTATATTATATTATATTATATTATATTATATTATATTATATTATATTATATTATATTATATTATATTATATTATATTATATTATATTATATTATATTATATTATATTATATTATATTATATTATATTATATTATATTATATTATATTATATTATATTATATTATATTATATTATATTATATTATATTATATTATATTATATTATATTATATTATATTATATTATATTATATTATATTATATTATATTATATTATATTATATTATATTATATTATATTATATTATATTATATTATATTATATTATATTATATTATATTATATTATATTATATTATATTATATTATATTATATTATATTATATTATATTATATTATATTATATTATATTATATTATATTATATTATATTATATTATATTATATTATATTATATTATATTATATTATATTATATTATATTATATTATATTATATTATATTATATTATATTATATTATATTATATTATATTATATTATATTATATTATATTATATTATATTATATTATGTATTTCATATCCGTCATCCTTAATAGAATGGATATGAAAGTATATTTGTTCAGTGGAAATCAATGGACAATTTTTTGTTCGGTAAAATGTGCATCATTGCAGGATCGTTTGGGAAGGGTTTATTGGATATTTTTAGTTCTAGCCAAAATTTTTGAACAAGGTGATTTGCGAAAATTTCACATAAAAGGAGTCCTAGAATTTTTCTTTTCCGAAGAGTTTGTGGACATCCTGTATCCTATCAATTAGATACTTAAATAAGATATTCCTACTATTAATTGATATCAGTTTTTTCATCTATAAAAAACTGAGAAGCAAAAATCTAAATACGGCATTCAGCGTTAATAGAGTCATAAATCATGGAGTTATTGTCATCGATCTCAAACAAGGCGCTTATATAAACTTTTCTGAAGTGTTCACTTAAAACTTATATCACAAATCGCTTCTATCGGGTAAGCAGGTACCTTTACTGTTTTAATAGAGCACACTATACTCTTTTTTTTATAGTAGCACTTTAAAGTTTCATTTTTCACTGTCACTTACCTACTTGATCGTGAGCGAGACTATAAATAATGGATGCACGAATTATTGATAAGACATTCATAAATAAAAAGAAAATTATTTATTCATTTATTTAAATGGATGTGACCTACTAACGCCCAGGTAACTTCAAAATTTATTAATTATATTTTATTAAAGAAAAATTTAAATTATATTAAGTTCAACTTTTTTTTATTTTAACGAAATATCTTCTTGATAATCAAATATTATCTACGACGTCTAATAAATAAAACCAATAACTTTGTTTACGAAGTATCTAACTATTACATGTACATGTCCAATTGCCTCAATACAACATAATTTTCGTCTCGAAATAATAGCGATAAAGATAACATTTTATATATAAGAAATTCTAGTCCAGATATCATCTACGAAATCGTTAAAAATGATAACCTTTGATAAAAATTACTATAAATACCCAATCCCTGCCGAATTCATTATTCGGTCATTCAAAAAGCAGTTTGATTCAGTTATATTCAATATTCTGTATATTACAGTATTCAGTATTTTTCCTATTTGATGCTTCTCCTAACCGACTTCTTCTATCCGACGATACTACGTCCCGAGGTTTCTACATTCCATCATTTCTACGTCTCGACGCTTCTACGTCCTAACACTTCTACGTTCCGGCGCGTCTACGTCTTAAGGCCCCGGCTAAATATTTCCAGACTAACAACGCCTCCCGTATCAAATTACAATGTAAAATATCAGGAATAGAAACGGACGATGTTCATCCAACTTTCTGTCTATCCGATGATGAGTTAATAACTTAATTGAAAATTTAACATCGTATTCGGCGGAGGTCGATTGGATATCTCACCTGCTACATCTGAGTATGCGGTCTGTCAGGTCAGTTATTATTTTTCATAGCTACAGGCGTCCAGGCTGCATATTTACACATCCTCCTAAACGATGGCACCAGGGTGCTGAAATCTGTTAGCCTTTGTGGCTACAATTACGCTACAAAAGCTCATTGATTTAGGCAGTAATGCATGAGGCCTCTCCGAGTGCTGAAATCAGTGAGCAAGGGTGTCTGCATCCTATATAAGAATGGCTGTACTAAAACTGCCGTTAAACAGTCGTGTACTAAAATGCCGTTAATAGACATGTCATTCAAATGACGCATTTGAAGTGTTTTGGGATTAAAAAAAAAAAAAGAAAATATACAAGAAAACGAAGCAACGACTTCTTGTAGGGTTCGCCACCAAAAAAATTTAACCCATACCTGGCTACGCCTACCGACAGACTACAACGGCCTAGACTCAGCTAAATTAAAATGAAAAGTCTCAAATGACATACAATTTGTATGGGTGCCCAAATCAATGAGCTTCTGTAGTGCAATTGTAGGCCACAAAGGCTAACACATTTCAGCACCCTGGTGCCATCGTATAGGAGGATGTGTAAATATGCGTCCAGGCTACACATACTAAAGGTATGCTGACTTTCGATTCAAAATTCGTCCAAACCGCGCATGACGTAATGCGGGACGAACTTTCAAGTTAGTTTGACACTTTTCGATTGAGTAGTGTAAACTAATTTAATAATTTATATGTTTTTGTGTTAGTAGTGACTATATTTTCCTATATATAATATTTAAAATGTCGGGCTGCGC
Organism: Psylliodes chrysocephalus; assembly: GCA_927349885.1. Taxonomy (NCBI): domain Eukaryota; kingdom Metazoa; phylum Arthropoda; class Insecta; order Coleoptera; family Chrysomelidae; genus Psylliodes; species Psylliodes chrysocephalus. The sequence goes on from OV651819.1 coordinate 52,976,622, forward strand.
AATGGAGATATTTTCGAATGCCATAAAATATGGGTAAATTCCATAGATATAGAAACCGCAAATTCTTATCGAAGAAAGACAAACTTAATTGAAATTGCCCTGTCCATTTTGAGGAAAGTAGTTGTGAGATTCCTTTTAAACATAGGCACAAGAAAAGGAAACTGAATTCCACCAGGTTCACGGGCCTCATTAAGCAAAGAAAATAAATCGGTATTTAAAAATTTTAGCAGATAAAACAGTAGTTTCATGTCCCAATACAACGGTCCTTTTGGAGTAATGCCATGCACGAACATATATAAGAATAAGATAAATGAACAGGAACATTGGTTTTGAGTAATTTAAAAGTAAACTTGACAAAAAATGTTTAAATTTACCAAATAAAAAGTAGTTTTTGTGTACTTACTTTTTGTAAATAAATAATTTGTTCCTACACACTTATTTTTATTTCACATAATAAGAAAAGAGATTGCAAGAGAACTACTACGCCCAGAAAGTACAAATTTAAGTCAAACTTCTATTTTTATTCTATATCTTTTACTTATCTTATGGCCAGGTTATGGATTTTGTCACAAAACACCTAAAATTTATGAGAAAAATTAATATTTTATTAGTATTATTTACCTTAAACCTTCATATTTGTGAACGAATATATTACTAAATAACCAATAAAACTTAAGTAACTGCAAAAAATCTAAAATTGGCAAAATATCGAATTTTAAACACTCCCATTTAATGCTTATAATTCTATGTCCCTCGTGACGTCACTTTCAGTCAGCTGCATGCGCAGGAACATACAGACCCTGTGTATCGTCTATTATTTTTTATAACCTTCTGAATACAATTATTTGTAAGTGTCAGAACTAAATAAATATCAAACCCAAGTATAACCCACACAAAATTTCTTCATTCTGGTCAATCCTTATCCAAATTGTGTACATTCTCAATATTTCAGATAGTCTACGAAAACATGAAATTGCGGCAACTTATGAATAATTCCTAAATGAAGCTGTCACGCTATGTTTGATATTACCATTTGTTATAAATAAAGCTAGTGCAGTTAGAAAATATATTACAGAAATTACGGGATAAAAGTAACCGAATTTTTAGAGATTCTAAGTAAGAGCCACATAGAGTTAGAAATGTTTCTTGCTTGCAAGTAAAAAGCTGTAATTCACAATAAATGCCAGTTTAGATTTAATTCAGGGGTTTGCATAGTTAACACGGACATAACTCGTATCTTTGATTACATGGCATTCATCAAGGTTCCACTTGGAGCCCGATATTCACGATTCTTTACATCAATGATACCTTGGGTAAATTGTTTTCTGCTAATTTTTAAATTTTATTATATACGAGTAAATACCGTTATTTAATGTATTTTAGTATTTATACTATGGCTCGTTTATTCCTTTAATTGTTTCGGAAGTATTTGTGACGATAACATAACTAAATTAACACCCAAAAAATAAGGAATTAAGGTATAACTAACTATATTAGAAATTACTTTAATAATATATATTTGTATAAATATAAATATTTTTGTATATTTTATTACATTACCAACTAAATATTGCAAATAAAATTCCCGAGTAACAGATAAGGGGGACGGGAGGAGCTTTGTACGCCCACTGGCAATAAAACCACGAACAAATTTATGACTTTAATTTTCGATACAATTTTCACCAGTAACTTTGAATATTATACAACCGAACATAAAAATAGAGATTATGTTCATAAAACGAAATAGATTAGATGTTTTTTTATTGATAATTCGTTTTCGTATAAAGATGATTCATAAAAAAACAAATAAACATGAAACAATTAACCGTTTAAGTAGTTTAGAAAATTAAATAATGACGAAATTAAGTTCTGAATACCGAGGAATAATACTTAAAAAAAAACCAATGTGAAACAAATAACACTTGAAGATAATTTTGTTATACACACAGGGTAGGGTAGAAGCTTTGGCCTTGCACCGATTTTACTGATTATTTTTTTCGTATAACTTTTAACCAATTAGAACGTTCAATTTAGTTAAGTTACCTCGTATAATTTCGATAATACCTGATTATACATAGAGTAGCTCCACCAATCAAAAATATTTACAATAATTTCATTTCCGTAGTAACCACATCGACAACAATACACTAACTAACAGGACCGTCAAATTTTGACGTTTATCAATAATTATTTTCATTGTACCAATATATATTTAAATTAATAAATTGTTGATATTTACTTAATTTACTCAAAAAATAATCGTATCAAATACAATACGTACTTCAAAATAAATACGGTTATATATCTCAAACTTCCTGCATAATTACAAATTGTGTCAGTTTGACAGAATAATCCTCCCGCTTCGCGGTCGGATTATTTAAACTGTCAAACTGACACTCTTTATAATTATGCAACAAGTTATCGATGTATAACCTGATTATTTTGAAGTACTTATAGTATTACTACTGAATATATTTAATTGAATCATTGTTAATAATAATTTTTACTTTCCTGTCTGTATACAGATAAGGAAAATATTGGAATTATGCTTTTTTCAACCCAAAGTTTTCGACGAATTTTAACATTTTGGGGTTCTTCTGAATCCATTTTGACTATTTTCGCGATGATGTCTATGTGTGTGTGTCTCTATACTCGATAACAACTCATGAACGGATAAAGAGAAAAACACCGAATTTTACACTTGAGCTTTAATCCATCCTGCGAGTTACTTGGGCATAGTCGGAGCAACTGGGGTACTTTACAGAGGGTCATTTTTCTACTTTATGAAATATATCTGTTATTTGCGCTCGGAGAAGAAAATTCGACAAATAAAAGTTGCTTGTGACGTCTCTATTTTTGTCCTATACATAATTTTCCTAAAATGACCCGTATTCGAGAAATTTGGCACAAAGTGAAAAATTCAAATGTTTAAGAAAATTGTTCAAATAAAGTTGCTTATGATTTCATTTTCTATAATTTTTGTTCTATACAAGATTTCCCTAAAATTCGAAATACTTGAGGAAAAGTACATATTTAGAATTAAAAAAACCAAAAAAGGTTGACAGCTGTGTGCACGTAGTTTAGATTCAAAAAGGAAAAACTTGTATTTCGTGCAAAACTTTTTTATTAATCAATGCAAAGCGCTTTCGGTTTATTTGCCATCATCAGTGCTCATCTACAAAAATTGTGGATGTAAACTTACAATTTAAAAAGATTTAAAAAATATATTATAAAATCTGAATTAGACTTTTAAGTCAAAAGTTAAAATAGTATATATACAATTGTTTGAACAAATTAAAAATTACAAGAAACAAAGTGACAAAAAACTGGTATTGGGAATAGTGAGTGTGGGATAAGCCCTTACAAATCAAATCTGATCTCCAAAAGCAAGTTAGCTTGTGTGGAATTAAGGAATCATGCCACCCTCACTATTCACAAAATTGAAAAAAGGTTAACAAATTAGTTAAAATTTAAAGAAATTTACAATTAGAGGGTGACTGTGGAAGATATATTGAAATTTGAATCTAGAATGCAATATTTGATATGAAGAAAGTGAAACGCAGAAGGCCAAAGTAAAAAAACTGAAGGTTTTTTTTATATATATGTTTTATATACATTATAATTATGAAAAAGTCTACCTACTGTCCACAACGTATCCAACAAGTTCCTGGTCATCCGCACTCCCAAAATTATATATTTCGGGATGTTTACAACTTGCTAAATCATAATTTTATTAATATTAATATTTTCAAATTTAAATTTATCTCTTCATTTTGGTTCAAGTTGTTTAACCGTTTCCACATGACAGTGGTGACAAGCGACACTTGAAGACTTTGACTTGTCAAATGTCAACAGAAGGAGGTGCGTTCACCTCAGTGTGGAACATGTTTCTCCGAGTGTGATTCGAGTGATTGGAGGTTAACGGAGATCAAAATTTGTTATTGAATTTAAAGATTTAATTTATTGTTAGTTAAATTTAAATAAATGTTTAATATAAAAGATATTATTATTTTGATGTCAAGACAAAACAAAAACATCAAAACTAAGATAGCCAACAACAAATTAATCATATCGAAAGCTGATAAAGGCAACTGTTTGGTAATTCTCAATCAAGTTGACTATTTAAATAAAGTAAACACCTTTTTGACAGAAAATAACTTTAATTCTTTGACTAATAACCCTTTCAACACTTTCATTAGAAGAACTAAAGCTTTACTTAAATTAAACAAAGATTTTTTAGCAGAATTTCAAGCCTCAAATTGTATGGTACCATCCAATCCAATCATGCCTCGCTTGTACGGACTTCCAAAGATCCACAAGACAGACATACCCATTAGGCCAGTTGTAAGTTTCATCAACACTCCAGTTGCAAAAATCACCACTTTTATCTGCAACTTAATTCATGATCTCACACAATTCAAACCAGCCAACTCGGTAAGTAATAGCTTAGAATTTTGTAATAAAATCAAAAACTTCAACATCCCTGACAACTGCACCATGGTTTCTTTCGATGTCAGCAACCTGTATACCTCAGTCCCAAGGTTTGAGACCATGCCTTTGGTTCGGGAGGTTCTGAGAAGTTCAAACGTCTCTGTCAATAACACAAATATCATTCTTCAATTTTTAAACTTGTGCTTATCACAAAATTTCTTTACTTTTAACAATATCACCTACGAACAACCGGATGGCCTTGCCATGGGATGTGGCCTATCTCCTTTAATCGCTGATATCTTTATGAATCATTTAGAAACTAGTTACATTATTCCACAACATAAAAATATTTTAATCTACCACAGATACGTCGATGACATTTTTTGCTTAATAAATGGTAACGCCAACACGGCTTCTAATATTCTAAACTCAATTAATACTATTCATCCTAATATAAAATTCACTCTGGAAGCCGAAAAAGAATGTTGTTTGAACTTTTTGGACCTTTCTGTCTATAGACAGGGTAACAAATTCGAATTTAGCATATATAGAAAACCCACCCAAACAGACCACGTGATACACTATTCCTCAAATCACCCCCACCAACATAAAATGTCTGCTTTCTATTGCTATATTCATAGACTTCTTTCAATTCCTCTAAATAAAATTAATTATCTTCAAGAATTAAATATACTTAAACAAATTGCATTTAACAACGGGTATGACCCGGACATAATTCAATCTCTAATCACCAAAATTAAGTTCAAGAAAATTCAAAAATTAGCCTACCCCAATTTAAGTCACATTAATAATTTTTACATATCAATCCCCTTCTGGGAAAATAACTTAGCTAAGAGCATTTCAAAAATTTTTGCTAACAATGTAGATAACATCAAAGTATCTTTTAAATCAATTAATAAACTAGACTCCCATCTAGTCAACACAAAAGACAAAACGAATTTGTTAGATAAGAGTGGAGTATACAGGTTGCAATGCAGCGATTACGATGCCAGTTATATCGGCAGAACTTGTAGATCTCTGGGAGTCCGGATAGGCGAGCACATCAAGAAGCCGGACACATCTGCATTCGGACATCACTTAAGGTTCAATCAACATAATTTCAGCCCAACAAAAAACTCCAAATTATTAGTTAACTTAAACACAAAAAATTTCAATTTATTAGATTTTCATGAAGATGTTGAAATTACTCTCGAAAGAGACAACAATATACTCTGTCTCAACACTCAAGTGAACCTTAACAGAAATTTCATACCACTCCATAGACAACTCAATTAACCCTCTATGATGATGTAGGTCCGAGTCACCCAACACAAGCCTTCGAGAGCCATCCCCTCCTAAACTCGATTTCACCCATCAGAGCCTACCTTTGGGACCATGGTACTCCTTTGTTTAAAACTTTTTTGTTCTCTATTTTGTCTCTTTTAACCATGAGTACGCTTGTTGAGTGATTAGTAATTTTTAGGACTAAACATCAGATTCACCTTCAGGGACCGCGGGTTCAGTTGTGCCATCTTGGGTTCTCTGAAAGAATGTTCTGCAGAGCCCGGGCTGACACATCTGAATCACGCGAGTGACATTTTTGTTTTGTCTTGACATCAAAATAATAATATCTTTTATATTAAACATTTATTTAAATTTAACTAACAATAAATTAAATCTTTAAATTCAATAACAAATTTTGTTTGTTTGTCTGTTTAAAACTTTTTTGTTCTCTATTTTGTCTCTTTTAACCATGAGTACGCTTGTTGAGTGAATTAGTAATTTTTAGGACTAAACATCAGATTCACCTTTAGGGACCGCGGGTTCAGTTGTGCCATCTTGGGTTCTCTGAAAGAATGTTCTGCAGAGCCCGGGCTGACACATCTGAATCACGCGAGTGACATTTTTGTTTTGTCTTGACATCAAAATAATAATATCTTTTATATTAAACATTTATTTAAATTTAACTAACAATAAATTAAATCTTTAAATTCAATAACAAATTTTGATCTGCGTTAACCTCCAATCACTCGAATCACACTCGGAGAAACATGTTCCACACTGAGGTGAACGCACCTCCTTCTGTTGACATTTGACAAGTCAAATTCTTCAAGTGTCGCTTGTCACCACTGTTATGTGGAAACGGTTAAACAACTTGAACCAAAATGAAGAGATAAATTTAAATTTGAAAATATTAATATTAATAAAATTATGATTTAGCAAGTTGTAAACATCCCGAAATATATAATTTTGGGAGTGAGGATGACCAGGAACTTGTTGGATACGTTGTGGACAGTAGGTAGACTTTTTCATAATTATAATGTATATAAAACATATATATAAAAAAAACCTTCAGTTTTTTTACTTTGGCCTTCTGCGTTTCACTTTCTTCATATCAAATATTGCATTCTAGATTCAAATTTCAATATATCTTCCACAGTCACCCTCTAATTGTAAATTTCTTTAAATTTTAACTAATTTGTTAACCTTTTTTCAATTTTGTGAATAGTGAGGGTGGCATGATTCCTTAATTCCACACAAGCTAACTTGCTTTTGGAGATCAGATTTGATTTGTAAGGGCTTATCCCACACTCACTATTCCCAATACCAGTTTTTTGTCACTTTGTTTGTTTCTTGTAATTTTTAATTTGTTCAAACAATTGTATATATACTATTTTAACTTTTGACTTAAAAGTCTAATTCAGATTTTATAATATATTTTTTTAAATCTTTTTAAATTGTAAGTTTACATCCACAATTTTTGTAGATGAGCACTGATGATGGCAAATAAGCCGAAAGCGCTTTGCATTGATTAATAAAAAAGTTTTGCACGAAATACAAGTTTTTCCTTTTTGAACATATTTAGAATTTTGAAGACAACTCAAATATGCATAAAAAGAAAAACTCCAAAATTTAAGCTTTAATCCATCCTACGGTGAGCTGATTAAATTTTGGACATAGCCTTTATAAAGTGTCGTTTTTTACATTAAGGAATATGGGGTCTATTCTGTAACAATTCCTTTATATTTAACGGCCTTTAAAAATATTTTCTTCTTTACTTCTGTCATTATTTAAACGGATCTTTAAAATAAATTAGAGTACTATCTTAAAGAAATCTGTTTAAATAATGACAGAAGTAAATTAACGAATACAAATATACTTTTAAAGGCCGCCAATATTTTTAAAGGCCGTTAAATATAAAGGAATTTTTACAGAATAGACCCCAATCTCTGTTATTTTCAGTAGTTTCGTTAGCAATGAATATATTTAAAAAAAATATGTCGAGTAAGATGTGTGTGGAAAATGTATGTATTTAGTTCATCCTCTAAACATTTATAGGGGTGATAATACAATAGGTTGTACAAAATAACCGAAAAAGTCTATAATAAATAGACAGGAAAGTCATGTGTTGGACATATCAGATTTTTTTAAATATAATTTCATGTATACAGGGTCCTCTATTACATAGTTGCACAATACTAACCTATTTTTTAACTGAAACATAGAAAACGTGTTTTTGTGAAGTCATCAAATCCTTAATTAAGCTACTTTAGGTGACCTTAAACAAATATTCAATGAATTGGATACAATTTTAATGTTGTAGTAAATAATTAATCTAAAAAAAATCAGAAAATCAGGTTTTTCCCGTTTTTTATTATTACTTGAGAACATTTAGAGATACGTATAGTAGAAAAGCAAATTAAGCAATATTGTACACCATACTTTCTATCAATTAGGAACATAATAATCTTGTTTTTGAAATTTTTGATTTTTTAAAACAATTTTCAGCTATTCTGTAAAAAAATTTAATTGTAATCAATTCATTGAGTCACCTAAATTTTGGCGAACAAAACTGTTAAAAACAGCAACATAGTTTTGTTATTGCGAAACGCCCATCATACTGACCGGATCTAACCACTTGTGACATTTTTCTTTTCAATTCCCAGATATTTGTTTCTACAGTTACGCTGCTGATTTCAAGAAATACAAATAAATAGTTTACCTAGTCATTATTGACTTACAAACAACTTAATAAATATGTAAATCCTCTAGTTTTATGTATATCTATCTAGTTTTCATAACTAAGGAATTCGTGTTATATAATTCAATAATTTGTAATTAAATATAATGACATTTATCTCGATGAAACAGAAATATTCTGTAAATATCATTTGAACGTTTATTTAAAGTGATAAAATATGCGTTAACAATTTGGAGACATGTGAAGAAGAAATTTTTGGATGATGCTTTCAAAAATATACAGGCATCATTTATATTGCACGAAAATTAAAGTTCGGTTTATTTGAGTCAAAATGATTAAGAGCATTTCACTATAATTAGGTACTGCGTTTTAAAAATAAAAACCTAAAATCTTAATAGTACTGTGGAAGAGAACTTTAATAATTTTTACAAAAACAGTATCCAGGAAATCGCAAACAACATTGAAGATAAGAGGATTTCACCCATGGAGGACGTCAATATCAACAGTGAGTTTGGTGCTTTTAAAAAAATAAGTTTTAATCAATTAACAAAAATAGTGAACAATCTTAAAAATAAAAGTTCATGTGACGCATGTATTGTACTATTGAAGGGGTTATTTTGTGTTATCGGGTACCCTCTTCTTAATCTGGTAAATACGGTCCTTGTAAAGGGTACGTTTCCCAGTGATTTAAAAGTTAGTGTAATTGTGCCAATAGCCAAAATATCATGTCCAACAAGACCAGAAGATTGTAGGGACAGTCAGGGTTTAGCAATTTGTTTGTGCGAAATGGAGAAATGATATGAATGAAAATAATATTATTGTTAGTGTTTTTATTGACCTTAAAAGGGCTTTTGAAACAATAAATAGAAATTTTTTATTAAAAAAGTTGCAAAATTACGGTGTAAATTCGGTAGCATTAAATTTAATTAGGGAGTATTTGTCTAATAGGTATCATAAGACTAAAATAGGAAATAATATATCTAGTGAAACAGAAAGCCACTACGGGATACCGCAAGGAAGTGTGTTGGGTCCACTTTTATTTATTATTTATGTAAATGACATTCATAAACGATTAAAAAGATCATTTATTAGCCTTTTCGCGGACGACACGCTCATTTCAGTATCTGGTAGAGATTTTCAGGAAATAATTTAAATATTAAATGAAGAATTGTCTATTTTGTATGACTGGCTGTGTGTAAATAAGCTAAAATTAAATACTGCAAAAACAAAATATATGATCCTAGGATCAAAAGCACAATGCAGACAACTTAATGCGCATGATCAAGTAGTAGAAATAGGTGGTGAACCATTTGAACAAGTACTGGAAATAAAATATTTAGGAGTCATTATTGACCAACAATTAACTTTTAATAATCATGCCAATTACTTATGTAAAAAATTAAGATTTTTTAGAAGGATTTCATGTAACTTGTCGCAATGGTCAAAATCTCTGATTTATAATACAGTAATACGCCCACATTTTAATTATTGTAATGAATTACTATTATCAGCTACTAAAGAAAACACCAACAGATTGCAACTGTTACAAAATAAATGTTTAAGGATAATATTAAATTGTAATATTTACACTTCGGTCAGGGAAATGCATGAACAGCTGAATGTCTATACAGTTGAGCAAAGCATTAAAACGTCGAATTTAATACTAATATATAAGATGATACATCACAAAACTCCGAAATACCTTAGTACACTACTTGTAAAAAGATCTGAACTTCATTTACGTCCACTCAGATCAATGGACAATTTTAATATTGATTTCACAAAAAAATCTTTTTTGATGGGCTCATTATTGCAGGAAGGGATTCGTCTTTTTAATGCGTTGCCTAAAAATATAAAAGATGCCCCAACTCTAGGTAATTTTAAAAATATGATTAGTAATTATCTAGGTTTAGGTAACCTATAGTTTTAAGTTTAAATTGTAAATATTTGTTTATAACTAGCCGAAAGCTAAATAAAGAATTAACTAAAATAAAGTCATAAAAAAAACAAGGCAATACTCGATCACAGGTGAATTTTTGATTTTATTAATTTTCAACCAAACAAGAGTCAACAACTGGTGAGTGAACTACCTAATAAAAAAAGCGCAGAATATTTAAAAAAACCCTCCTCCAATTAGAACTATAGACAGAATCTAGGCACGTATCAACCCCCAAAAGGTCTACAGATTTGCAGAGCATTAAGAAACGAGGGCGAAAATAACATTATGACTGAATTGAACCGATTGCAGAAAATATAATTAGTCACAGTACTCCAAAGGAAGACCCTAATAAAATAAAAACAACATTAATCCAAAAAATGCACGACTTAATTACCAGTAAAATTTGAAAACAACTTCCAAAGCAAGTAATTGTAAAAATAACCGATCTAGTTTGTTGAAGAAACCTTCAACATACATTTGAATTAAAACATATTTTCCTTCAAAATATATTTGAATTAAAAGACATATGTCAGAAATGATCCCGCGTGGCTTCGTTTCAGCCGGCACTCTTCAGAGCCTACTTCTCACTCAAACGGCTACATCTCATTTTTACTTTTTAGCTGTTCTCAGGCCATGTTTAATTTTGTAGTATCAAATTCACACATACTGACATGGCTGTATTTAATTTTCTTGAGTAACAGTGCTTTATAAATATAGTCTAGTATTATTGTAAAAGTTATACTATGGATTTACAAGAAAACTAGTGTTGTCTTTTTGCAGTTTGCTGTAGTCGAAGGAATGTGTTAATAAATATAAGGGGAACCAGCTATTCTCCAACATAATTAATTCATCATTTAGACTTAAGTATGTACCTACCTTAGCTCTGGAAAATAGCAGAAGTCATGGTGATTCCGAAATCAGGTAAATCACCTAACCAACTTTCATCATAGAGACCAATTTATTTACTTCCTGTAATATCAAAGTTACATGAAAAAGTACTCCTTTAAAGATTGAAAACAATAATAGAGGAAAAGAACTTAATTTCTTTACATCAATTCGGCTTCAGAGAAAGCCATTTTACAAAAAACTAAGTGCGCAGAATTACAGACACTATTGAAAAAGCGTTAGACGAAAACAAAGATTGCTTTGCAATCTTCCTGGACGTAGCGCAAGTATTTGATAAAGTATGTCATGAAGGATTGTTCGAAATGCTGAAAAAACACAATTGCCAAGACAATATTGAAATTATATTTAACAGAAATATATTTCAGAATTAAACCGGGAGAAGCGTATTCTGAATTAAAGGAAATCAAGACATGAGTATCAAAAGGTAGTGTACTAGGTTCATACTTTACCTACTATACACCAATGAGATACCTAACCTTGAGCACGATACAATAGCCACATTTGCAGACGACAATGCAATTCTAGCTATAGAAAAATACCACAAATATGTATAAACCAGATCCAAACCATGACTAATAAATGGTGCATCAAATTGAATGAAAACAAATCGATTCACGTCAACTTTACAAATAAACATAAGCAACATATTCCAATCAGAATAAATAATACTCAGATCGCATATGATGATCCAGCAAAATTCCTGATATGACTCTAGACGCTAGGATGTGCTGGAGAGTAAATGTCAACCAGAAGAAATTAAAATGAAATACAGAAAAATTTATTGGCTGATAAGAAGAAATTCCAAAAGATACTAAGGAAAATCGTAGATGCACCCTGTACTGCCGCAACTCTGATCTTTACCGGGACCTAGGAATGAAGCAAGCCAAAGAAACTTGTATTATTAAGAAGTCATGAGCATAAGGTTCTTCAACATGTGAATGTCGAGGAAATTCAACTCTCAGACAACACAAACCAAGTAAGAAGACTCAAGAGGACGAAACAGTCGGAGTTTACCTTATAGTGACAAAACTGTGCACAATGCGAAAAGTGTACATGTTTAAGATTAAGTAGTGTAATTCATTTATTAGATTCTAAGAAACACTATTGAGTAAGACCTTAGTTTTAAAACCGTAGTCAATGAAGTTACCGTTAGAATTAAATTACCAATTGATCGCTTCTATTGATCAGATTGTAAAGAGTAAAATACCCATCAAAGGGTATTTTGTTATGCTCTTATAATAAAAAATTGAAATTAATAATCTGGGTAGTATTCCCAAACAAATAGCAACTTTTTGAATCTATTAATCCCCAAAACTTGAAGAACCACTGTTAATCCCGTACTAATCCAGTTTGTAGACTAAGTTAGGTTCTCATCTTGGATCTTGGGGTTGGAAATCACTGAAGATGTTTCTACACTTACCATGCCATTTGATCGAGATTATATTATCCTTAAAAATATTTCAAGTGGACCAATGTTAAATTAACATTGTACAAAACATTATCGTTACTATGAAGTTAAACGTTTTATTCAAATCCTTACTACATTTTTATTCTATATCTTTATTGGTCGTGGAGAAAGTATAGTATGCTACTCGGAAATTACATTCCATAATTGTTACAGAATATTATCTTTTGATAACCCGAAATTTTAGTATTGGTCCACATTAACTTTTTCTATTCGATCGCAAACTGTAACGATTTTTAAGTTAACAAACAGTAGATATAATATTAAATACAGAGTGGAAAAACTAGCTGGAACAAATTCTGCAACTTGATAAATAAAGGTTTGTCGCAAAATTCCTGAAACACGTCAATTTTTATTTTCAATGGGGCTTACAAAGAGATTTGTTTATCTTTTTAATTATCTGGAGGGTTGCAGACACCCCCAACTTTTTTTTTGAAATGGAAGGGTAGGTTGATTAATTTTTTATTTGAAAGCTCTTTCAATTAAAAACACAATTACATTTTTTTTGTTACTTTTTATAAGCAATGTGTCGGAAAAAAATGAAATAAGGAAATATTTAATGAAATTACTTTAATGTGCAGGTACATTTTTTCTTACTTAATAAGCCCAATAAAAAACCGCGATAGTTTTTTGGTCAATTTAAACTGAATGTGATTGATTTGTTAGTACTTGTTTGCATTTCAACGTGTAAATTAAAAACGAAAAATAAGAAAATGCCCTATTTAACCGAGACGCATCGTATCGAAATTTTAATGATGATCGGATATGGGGACAGAAGTCGAATACAGGCTGAAGTCGCTCGTTCGTTTACTGAAGTTCATCTAAAATTCCCTTCAGTTAATCGAAATACGATTAGCAAAATTGCAACTCGATATCGGGAGTTGGGCCACGTAAGGGATGCTCCTCGACAAAAGCTTTTAAAAATCGACGAAGAAGCCCAGTTGAACATATTGTTGGAAATTGAAGAAAATCCTGTTACTCCAGCTAGGCAAATAGCTCGCGTTCATGGTGTCAGTCACACAAGCGTTATTAAAAATTCTTAAAGAAGCCAAAAAGCACCCATATAAGATGCAAAACCTGCACGAGCTTAACGAAGATGATCCTGATCGTAGACTCGAATTTTGCGAACGAATTATGGCTTCTATCGAGGGTGGACAAATTGATTTGGAATGGGTGCTGTTTCCTAATGAAGCTACGTTCACATTACATGGGTACGTCAATCGGCAGATTTGCCGTTTTTGGGCTGACGAAAATTCCCGTTGGATACGTGAATGCCTTGCCCAAATGCCCCAAAAAACAAACATCTGGGCTGAAATTATTGGGGATCGCATAGTAGGTCCTTTTTTTTTTTCAATGGAAACGTAACCGGAGAAACATACCTTACTATGCTCCAAGAAGAACTGATTCCTACTTTAGTGAATTTATTCCCCAATAATTTGGATCCCAATTTATTTGACCAACGGATGTGGTTTCAACAAGACGGGGCACCACCACATTTTGCTCAAAATGTACGGACCTATCTTAACGAAGTGTTTCCAAATAGATGGATTGGAAGAAGGGCCCAATTGAATGGCCAGCAAGATCACCCGATCTTACTCCATTAGATATTTTATGGGGATATCTAAAGAGCAAGGTTTATGCAACTAAACCTAACGACATTGCCGAGCTTCAACAACGAATCAGGGACGAAATTAGGCAAATAACGCCGGAAGTGTTACAAAATGTTCGGAATGCTATTTATAATCGATTAGGATATTGTCAGCAACAAGGTGGAGAGCACTTTGAACATTTATTGCATTAAAGAAGTTTCAGTAAATATTTCCTTATTTCATTTTTCCGACACATTGCTTATAAAAAGTAACAAAAAAAGTAATTGTATTTGTAATTGAAAAAGCTTTCAAATAAAAAATTAATCAACCTACCCTTCCATTTAAAAAAAGGTTGGGTATGTCTGCAACCCCCAGATAATTATAAAGATGCAAGGTGAGGCGCTCCAACATTTAATGTTCGGACATAGGATGACCTTTAAACCTTTTGGATGTTCTTGTGAGAGTACTTAATGATTACACTTTTTTTTTAACTTTTAAATTTTAAATTTCAAACTAATAAACAATTAGATTCATGACATTTCCCCCTTTCATTTTAATTTGTCTTTTAATTGTAAACACAATAATTTAACTTGGTGACAACGATTTAAGGCATCAACCTTATCTCAACACAAGCGTAAGCTTCACGAGGTTATCTAGAAACCTATTTTGGTTTCTTTAACAAAAAAAGTCCGACAAAAATAAACAAACGAGACATTTGAAATAAATCTAATAGTTCTGTTTTGGACAAAAATAATTTCTACAGCATGGGTAGAATCTTCCAAAGGCTGTGAGTATAGATTGCACTTCGGCAAAGTAGAATAGAATATTGTTCAACTGTAAAGTCTTGTTTCTTATTTGAAGAAATTTAGAATTTAATAATTTACGTACATATAAACAATATAGCTTTTGACAGGTCTGAGTCAAAAAGTACACCAAGAAATTTTAAATTTTCAGTATATAAAAAAAGTAAATTTTGAATGCAGGAACATTATTCCTTTGACGAGTATGAAATGACACATAGCTTGTTTTATTAGTATTGAAGAACAAAGCATCATCACCAGACCAACAAAGAATCGTGAGAGTATGAAAAAATTTAATTTTTTTTTAATATTTTACGCTGTTATTTCATTCTACTTAGTTGTTATTTCAGCCTCGTTGATGGCTCTGAAGCCTACCCCTCGTTGACCATTATACTTTTCATCATATCACTGTGGTTGTCCGGTCGTAGAATAGGCAACTTAGCACATAGCTGTGTCGTAAAAAAGGCGAAACAAGTGCCTTTATTTTACTTTATTGCTGCCTAGTATGGATCTAGGTCAGCCATACTCAACCTTTTTTTCCTTCGGGCCACATTCGTATATGTGCTATGTTACACGGGCCACAATATTTTTGGATGGTGACCTTTTTTTAGGACATCTATCTAAAATTAGTTAGTGGGGACCTCTAACAAATAAAACACAAAACATTAATATATCCCGTTGTGTTACTGCAAAAACAAGATTACTCACATTTTTAGAGTTTCGATAAAACACTATTCAAACATTTAAAACTGAATAAAAAATCAGTAAAAGCTTCAAACCGTCTATTAACTTCAATGAAGAAGGTATTGAAAACATTGTTCACGAAGTATAAACTAATAATCTATCAATAATTGGTAAAAAAAGAGAGAGAAAACGTCACTTAGCTTATTTTAGCTCTACATATAAAACATAATTCAATTTATGTGTCACTATCTTCGGTCGAAGTTTCAGTAACATTATTGAATACAGGTAGATTATGATAATAATGGTGAAATTCATCAGGTGTATCTGATTTTACAAAACTATCTTGCACTTTTTTGTAATTATTATCAAAACTTTGTTTCATCCTTTCATGCATCCCTCTGAATAAATACTGTGCGAGTTTGGCATATAAAGCCGAATTCCCCACCCTCGTCCATTGATAAATTAAATCTATTCTTTTGGTGGAATGTAGTTAGAATAACTGAATCTTTCGATACGTTGTCTATTAGAAAGTATGGTTAAAATTCATATTCGCCTGTTACCACTAATACTTTTATTTACGAATCATTTTCACATAAAGATTCGCTCGTTATGGCTTGACGAATCACTCGTTACAGCTTGACCAATCACCCGTTACATCTTGACCAATCACTCGTTCACCACGGAGATTCGAACATCACGTGTTATTATCTAGTGGTTATTTAAGGTTAACTGTATCGCGGAAAGAAAGGGTGACGTAATCATCCCGTGGATTTCGGAACAATCGAGATAGGCCAGAAACGGCTCTAGTCATAACAAATGGCGTGGGCACAGTATTGTAATATTTCAACAAACCCATTCAACAAAAATAAGTAGCGGCAAACCACTCCCGAAATACTGGTACGTTTTCACTGGAAATCACTACACATTTTCTCGAAAATTCCAAAATCATCATCTAAAATCATGGTCAAAATCAATCCGTCGCTCACAACCCGAAATGGCGAGAAAAATAGATCATCGTATAAAATTAAGGTGGATTTTCAGTAACATTTTTTTAAGTGATTTCCGAAATACGGCTACGTTTTGACCTTATTGGTTTCCCCTCGGTTCTAGCCTTTATTTTGCTTTGGCAGGAACACTATTAAGGTTTAGTGATGGAGCAGCAGGACAAAACAAAAACCACACAACTTTGCGGTTTCTGATGAATTTGTGCGATAGAGGCCAGTTTAAAAAAATCATCCACTATTTCCCTATGCGTGGCCATTCCTTTCTGCCATGTGACCGCGACTTTGGGTCAATAAAACGTATTCTAAGAAGAACCGACCGAATTTATACGCCTCAAGAATATGCCGATCTTATTGTAAAAGCTAGTAAAGTCGGTCTCTTTTCAATACATCAGGTTCGTACTGACGAAATTATTAGTTTCAAAGACTGGTGGCCGCGATATTATAAAAAAACAACGAACTCCGATGAAACTTCTGGAAGGGGTATTTCGAAAGACCAAAGAATACCTCTCAAGATAACAGCCTACAAAGAGCTTATCTCCCAAAATTAATGCATAGGGAATGCTTAACTAAATTAAAACTTTAATTAAGGTGTTATGAATAGAATATTCAGTTAATTCCCTATTATTATTATTATTATTATTATTTTTCAATATGTACCTATTGTATCGCTTAAGAGCTATTGCACTGCTCACAAATGCAATCAAAATGTGTGAATTTCGAGTATTTGGTTTTTATTCTAGACGGCACAATAATGAATATATTTTATTAATTTTTTTTTTGCAAAAAGATAAAGACTTGGACTATCATCCTACAGACGCTTTTGATTAAAATATAAACGGTTCAACCAGAAAAAAATCTATAAGTTCAATAAAATTGTTAAAAAGAACCTAACTTTACCAGACAAATTATTATATTAAAAATACATTGTTTTTCAAATACAACGATGTAAATGTAGTTTCATCTTTTCTTAAGAGAATAAAAAAATAATAATTAAAATTGGATTTGAAATAAAGATGTAATCTTATAAATACGGAAAGTTGTTATTCCCAGAAATACCTGTAAAACTCAATATTTTAACTCCCTTCTCTCCACGATTGCATTTTCATCGACGCATCGCTCGGCGTGACTCGTTCTCAATCGACTACCCGAAGGTTGTTTGGCGTATTTCAATTTTTATCAGTGCTGGACTCACCCATCATTAACAATGCCATTAATGGTTCTTTACATTCGTTTAGGTAAAAATAATAATTATTAGGTACATTCCTAAATACCTACACAGTTTGTTAAAAGGAAATATTGTTAATTAGTTAAGAGCTGTTGCACTGTTTACTATTACAATCGAAATGTGTGAATTTCGAGTAAATTCTTTTAATTCTAGAAGTCACAAAAATAAATATATTTTATTAACTTTTTTTTTAAAACGATGGAACCATCATGTAAACGTTTTTAATAAAAAGCTAAAGGGTACTTCATGAATGTTTATTTAAAAAAACTGAAGAAATCTTTATCAAATTTTAATAAGAAATAACAAATCTATCAAGGGCTTGTCCAAACTTAAAATACTTTTGGAAATGATATAAGGAAGAAAAAGAGTTAGGTACACCACATTTTAAACCGACGATAATAAATTAAAAACAAACTAGTTTTGTTTTATTTTTGAATCCTTTTTTTTGGTTTTTTGTTTTCGATTGCTTCTAAAATATAAGCTGGTTCCCTTAATGGCATCCCTCTAACGTGTCTTGGATCTACCAGTTCTGGTAATATACAATTCATAAAAAAACTTTTTAATTTTTGTTCCATTTTGTTTCGCCAAAAATCATTTCTCTTTAGTATGTACTCTACTTTGAATGGATATTTATTTATGGTCTGTCCAAACACCAAAGATACATCCTTTCCGGCCAGTAATATGTAACTGGCCTTGTATTTGGTAATACCATTGGTGTTCTGTATTTACTACATGTTCTCCAGTTTTTTTTATCAGTAATCCAAAACGGAATTTTCTTTTTTTCTATTGCGTCGTCCACTTCCATTTTATACGCTGAATATGGACATTTTACCTCAACCACAAGATCATCGCCAACGATTCCATTTGGTGTTGCACCTCAAAAATAATAATTTTTTATATTTTTTTTTCTAATGTTTTTAGTGTATACAAATATTTTATAATATTTTTTATTTTTAATATAAAATAAACGGTACCAGATTCAGCATATTTTTAAATAAGAAAAATATTACATATTATTTACCAACCTAAATATGGATATTCTCGGTCGATAAAAATTCCACATTCTTCAATTAAAATGTTTTCTTGTTCTTGTAGTTGGAGTAATGCCACTTTCTCATATTTTTTTCCATGAGAAATGGAAGCTGCTTTTGGAGATGACTCATAAACTATTATTTTTACTAATGGTCCACTCAAAGTAGTGCTTCTTCTAGTACATACTGCTTTAAAATGTGACGCTGTAATCATTTTCCTTGGGACTTCAAGCCATAAGCTACTATTTGCCTGGGAAAGAGTTTTTTCTTGAATTGAACTTTTTTTCAGAATCAGATGATGGTAATCCTTTTAGAAAATCGTTTTTCTTTGCCTCAAAAATATTTTCATCCAAATCTGGTTTGCTGCATTTTTGGCCATAGTCGAAATCGGTATTGGTCGCCCGAACCCTTTTTTTTTTCTTATACTAGATTTAGCTTTTATAGCCCGTAAGCGTCGTTGTCTTTCCAATTTATTTGCTACTAGCGATGAGTTACTTCTCAAAGTTTTCTTTAGTTCAGAATTACCACATTTTGAATTGAATGAAACAACTGCAACAAAACACTTACTTTGGTACAATCGCCCTTTTGAATAATTAACTCTTTTACCCCCTACAAATTTGGCGACAATAGAGTGAAATTTTTCAACAATATTGCTGTCAACATCATATAAGACTTCTACTTTGGTCTGACAAAGAATGTAATATTTGCTGAAGTCTTATAAAAAATTCGGGACTAGATTTCAAATTAGGTACAACATTGAGAGTGGTATCTGAATTTTTCTTACAAAAATATTCATCTCAATTCGAATGTTGCCCAAATATATGTAGAACAGAATTATCTATACCCTTTTTTAGCAATAAAATATTTTTAGAACTGCCTATATTTATGGTATTGTTTTTTCTATATGCTATTGCCTTTGTAATCGATGTTCTAAATCGAAGAATATTTTGGGACAATAACTTTCTCAATTTTATTGGGAAGCGCGTATCCAGGGAGTTTTTTTAATTTATTTGAAAAATTTCTGAGTAAGTGATTTCTACACTCGATTTTTTCAACAGTTAAATTATCATAGAGTCTATTCTCTAAAAATTTTTTATAAGTGCTACTATCACCATCAGAAATTAGCTTTGCATATTTAATGCCGTGCAATTTTTCGCTATGTTTAAACCCTCTAACAAAATGGTGGATTCCATTCCTGTAGAAGTTCCAGTATAGTTTTTATAGCATTTATGTTCAATTTGTTTATTGGCTAAACAAATCGAACAAAACTTATTTTTAATTTAATTTAATTTTTAACACTAACACAATACACCGCGTATCGAATCTTTCAAATTATACTGAGTCCATCCCAAAACAATATTTGTCTATCCGTGTCCTATACGGTAGTTTTCCTCTAACAAGGGTTTCTTTCTTTTGAGGTGGGAGTATTGGAGGAGATACCTACTGCAAATTTCCTCTGAAACGAAATTTAAGCGTCCTGGGGGGCTATTTTCAAAGTCGAGAGAATTCATTTCTCTCGAGAGAAATGTCATACGTCAACGTAAAACAGTATTTTTAGGGTCCTAAGGGCCAGTGTGAACTCACTGATTGTTTCTCACGGTTTATTTAGAGATAATTAATATCCTCATAAGAATTTTAATCCTCGAGGCCGTTAAAAACAGCGTTTCCACATTGACGTATGACATTTCTGATGAGAATCTTGAGAGAAATGAGTGCTCCCATACTTTGAAAATAGCCCCCCAGAGCAATAACTCTTAACCCTATTTGGATGACGGCGGTATGAACAGTTTATCAAAAAGAAACTTTTTTTTATATTTTTCGCGACAACCGATCGTCGAGCTTGTTCGAAGTACAGACAGACACTAATTGGACGATATAGAAGAAAGACGATAAGTGATCACGGCCGACAGTGTGCATGATATATAGTAATTTTATATTTTCCACTTTTCATTTGTGCTTTTCTCGTTATCCTATAAATTCCGCATTTTCCACGAGATCCAGGTACCTGGAGGATACTGTCGACAGGAAGAACTGAAGGTACACCCGCAACCATTATAACTCTTCCAAGCAATTACCTTTTTTTTTTAATTGCTAATTGCTTTATGAGCCATCGATTCGTAACAGGGTAGTCAATTAAAAAAAAAAAAAATAATGAGAAAAGGATGTGTTTGAGTTTTAACTCACCCTGTACAGATTTGTTTGAATTGAAAAAAGTGGATCGGCATAAAATGTTGACTAATATCGAAAATATTTTACGGCAGAAAAATTGATTTTCAATAGTTTCTTCTGCAGTATACAGGTCATTAAAATCAATACGGTTTTCATTTAAAACTGTATATAGCTTGATAAGACCCTGTATATTTACGTACTATTTGATATTGTTATAATGAAAACAGCAAGGGGAATATAAAATAAAATAAAATACAGAAGGTCCCTTTAAAAAAAACCTAACTTTATATCTATCAGTTTCTTGGAGAAACTTGTATTATTGGAATTATTTTTAAATTGTTGCCTTCTCGCTGTGCAAACAGATTTTAAAAAAATCAAATAGTTTTGGATCTATAGATCGAGGCGTTACCGGTGATCTATACCCTGTATATTTAGATAAACTCTTTAACGCCACTAAACACAGCAAAAATGTTATGAGAATTTTCTAATATAAAATTGTATTTATATGCTCGTCACTGGAAATACTTTGCAATGTCTGAGAATATTAAGAGAGCTGAGAGCCTTAAATTTGTGCCAACGATTAAGAAATAGGTGAGCAATCCTTTCATTTAAAAACTACTTTTTACTTATTAAAACAAAAAGCAGCTAATTTTCATAGATGTAATATAGAATGGCGCGAAAACTTTTCTTTATTTTCCGTTTAAAAATTAACAAAATAAATACTTTTCTCAAAGTTTCTCCACCAAATTTTTTTTATTATTGAGTATTTGATGAGAATTTCATGAAAATCAGACTAAAAATAAAGGCTAATTTTATTTTATAGTAATATAATAATAAAAATTACTTTTATTATTATATTTATTTAAATTAGCAGATTAAAGTTTCATTTCCTTACTCACATATTTTTATTTTTATTGTTTTTAGTAGAAAAAACGATATATTAGATAAAAAAAAAGAAAATTTGAATACAATAGATACCTTAATTCAGTCAAAATCCATTTGGCATCCACTATAGGAATTTATCAGATCACAGTTTCAGAAAAATATTTAACAAAAAATTTGAAAAATCAAATCGGTATAATAATCGGGAATTTGTAGCGCTCGCGACAAAAAATTCGCACGATCCGCCTATTGTTATCACAGACTACACCGAACTGATACCGATACTGACAAAAACTGATAAAGCGCTTATGTGGGGTTAGCAAGACGACTCCTAGACCACCACGGGGATGGGTCTACGGTTACCAAGTGACGTCGTCCTCGGAATTGACAAATAAATAGTGAGAGTTCCAAGAAGCGCGGAAAATCAATCTCTCGACGAAAGATTGTCGACTTTTCGTTTGTTTCGATGTCGTCGCCTATTGTTTTTCGATATCTTCTTTTCACCTAGTTAGGTTCGGAAACGCTGATAATGTCGAGTGCGTTAAACAGACTAATTACGACAGAGGCGGACGCATCCGAAATTCATTAAAATAAAGCATCGTTAGGAATTTTTAAAAGGCACACTGGTCATTACATGTATACAAGGTGTTTAGCATAAGTATCGATACAGAACAGTTGCGTGTTGCGCACCCCAAAATGTGATGATTTTACGCAACTCACATCTATAGAAAGTTGCACCTTACAGGAGTTACGAAGGCCCAAAGTGGGGCCATAAATTTCGAAACGTTCTTTCAGAGACTTTTTAGCCGAAACTGCAACTAAGAGGAAACTTTGCAGATTTTACAATGGTGCGTCAGTAAAATAAAAATACCTTTCAGATTATCGACCAGTGTTGCCAAAGTTAGTATAATTATACTTTTCATTCTAGTACAAAGTTCATTATAATCAATTTAATACAATTTTACCTGTGATTCCTTTGTACAATGAAAAGGAAAAATTGCAAAATTAAGAAACAGACTAGCTATAAAATATTTATTATAGCATATTATGTACATGAATTCCCAGTACAAGTAACGTCTTTGGTTCGGCAACACCGTCACTGACTAACCTTGCTGCTTCTGCTTACTAGAGGCACAGAATAACCTACCTATTAATAGGTAGGTTATTCTATGCTAGAGGTGGGAAAAATATGGTGTTTGTCGCCTAATCGGCTAAACCGAATACTTATTTAGTAGGTACCTTAGATAAAAGAGATCAAAGATGTAACATACTACGGTGTTTAAACTGCGCGAATGTTGCCAATTTCTAATGAAAGGTTAACGGAGTGGAGGAACTGGGAGGAGACCCGAACTCTGTGACAGGGACGGACTTTGTTTATTACCATCATAAAGAACCATTTGATTTACTAAAAAGGTGTTGTATTATGAAATAAAATTAACGTGATTTTCTAATATCAAACAGATGCAACGACATTTTATGTAAAGAGAATACAATAGTTCTTTTATAGAATATTTCATTAGCTTTTATTTTGTATAGACTACAAAAAAATGTTGAAATAAAATATTGTTAATCGAACAAGGAATGGTTACTCATTGTCTACAAGTATTATAATAGCAGCATGTGCGCAGGCGAGTACTGCAAATCAAATATTGTGAGTTGGACATTATAATTTTTCTACAGCTATTACATAATATTAAAAGTTAGTCAAATTGAGAAAATATGTTGTTTTTTCACCCACATGGATATTAGCTTATCTATGCACATATTACAAAACGAAAAAGTATGCTATTGCCTCAAACTGAACGAATCAGTGCTTTTCAGATAAAAGTATCCACCTTAAGTAACTTTTGAAGGACTGATTATTACAAAAAACAAAAAAATACGTCAATTAATATTCGAAGGGGGAGATATCGTGCCATATTTAAGTTTGCTGAAAAAGTCACCCTTTCACCCCTACTATCATCCCTTCAATTTTTTTAAATGGCTTCCCCCATTTTTTTTATCCATTTTTGGATTGTTCTCGTTTAACTGATTTCAAAAATGTATAAAACATGGTGTTTAAAATAATTAGTTTATGATCTACAGGGTTCCATTATATGAGTGACAAATTTTTACATCTCACCTTACTGACTGCAGCAAAATTGGATTTAGAATACATTATACATTAATCGTACCGCTAAAAACTTGTTGAAGTTTTTTATGATACATGGTAAAGGTATTGGAGATTTGAAAAATGAATTTAAATTACTTTTATAGTGTATTTTGATACATGTGCACATTGATTTGTTGAGGTTATTTATTTGATTTGAAAATGGTTTACAGTTTACAAGGAAGAGTTGAACTTGTAGGTTTATACTACAAAAATAACAGTTCTGCACGAGCTGCTGCTAGAATTTTCAACGAAACACACCAAGGAGGTCATGCAACTCATAAGTATGTAATTGATCTTATGCATAAATTTACATCAACCGGGTCAGTTGGCAATAAAAAACATAACCGACTGGAACTCGTAAATAACGAAGCAATTTAAGTCGCAGTTTTAGGACAAGTAAGTCTTGAAAATCAACAAGCACAGTCACTGACAACAATAAGCAGAGAAGTAGGTGTTTCATCTTCCACAGTTTATCGAATATTACACAAGCATAAGTACCATCCATACAAAATTAAATTGGTTCAAGAGTTGTATGAAGATGATTTTGATCGTCGTCTTGAATTTTGTGAACTATTGAGTCAGCGCTTGACTGACAATCCACATTTGTTGCACAACCTTTGTTTTTCGGATGAATGCACATTTTCAGTTAATGGTTTAGTTAATAGACATAATTGCAGATATTGGGCTGAGAGTGATCCACATGTTGTGCGTGAATACCACACACAGAATCCTCAAAAGTTAAATGTATGGTGTGGTATCCTAGGACCTTTCTTTTTAGACGGAAACTTAAATGGAGAGTCATATCTTGAGTTATTGAGAGAAGTAATTGATCCACGTATTACAACAATAATAGAAAATGATCATAATCTTTCTGAAGATTTGCTTGTCTTTCAACAGGATGGAGCGCCTCCACATTTTGCTTTGCCAGTACGACAATTTTTAAATGAAACTTTCCCCAATCGTTGGATAGGTAGAAGAGGCTCGATGATGGAGTGGCCACCTAGATCACCGGATTTATCACCTCTAGACTTCTTTTTATGGGGTTATTTAAAAACAAAAATTTATGCTACCCAACCAGAATCTTTATAGAAGATTTACGACAATGAATAGAGTATGAATGCCTACATTTAAATGCACACGTGTTCGGTAATGTCAGGGAGGCTTTTCAATCTAGGTTATACCATTGTATGGAAGTAAATGGTGGACATTTTGAACAATTTTTATAATAAATTTTGAAAATGAAATATTCGTTTTGTCATTGGAAACGCTTGTGACAAAATCATTAAAATAAAAGTTTTGCACAATTCAATTTTATTTTAATTTAAAATTCTGTAGATCGTAAACTAATTACTTTAATCCCCATGTTTTATACATTTTTGAAATCAGTTAAACGAGAGCAATCCAAAAGTGGATAAAAAATGGGGCAAGCTATTTAAAAAAATTGAAGGGATGATAGTAGGGGTGAAAGGGTGACTTTTTTAGCAAACTTAAATATGGCACGATATCTCCCCCTTCGAATATTAATTGACGTATTTTTTTGTTTTTTGTAATAATCAATCCTTCAAAAGTTACTTAAGGTGGATACTTTTGTCTGAAAAGCACTATATTGCATATCCATTCTAGGTAGTGATAACACGGCAAAAAAATGAAATCCACCAATCACCGGTGTTCTCAAAAAATAATAAACAAATTATCGAATTTATTTTTTGTTTGTATTTCCTTTGAAATTAATTATTCGATAATCTTTGAAAAATCGAAAATAATCGATTGATCAAAAATAATGTATTTATTAAATAGCTGATTAACCTTTAAATGGTTTTTTCAGATTAAAAACGAATTATCGATTATTTTAAATAATCGATTTATTATCAAATCATCCATTATTTTCGTATTTCCTTCAAAATCGATTATTTGATTATCTTTGAATATTAATCGAAAATAATCGATTATTCGAAAATATCTTAAAATTTGAATACATGCTTTAAGTGTGTGGTGTGCCCTATCCAATTAATACGACTTATTTTTATCCTAATGCCAACACACAACCCTTGTGCTAGAGCTCTGTCAACTGTCAAAACTGTGACATTTCGCAATGTTGACAGCAATCAGCATACGACAGTGTAAGAAGGACACATTTTTTTTGAGCAATTCTGAATGTATGACGAGTATTTAGTGGAGAAGGAATGATTTGAAAATTATTTTAAGGAAAAAAGAGGAACGCTACCGGCTCCTGCTGATCTTTTATTTTTCTCGGAGACACTACACCTTACAATTTACTGTTTCACCTCCTCGGAGTAGAATTTTTACTCTCGTTGATTAATTCTGATTCGCAGGTATTTCCAAACCTCGACATTACTTCTTTTTTAAATATAAAATTGACATTTAAAAGTTTTTCACTGATGCGATACATAAATAAATAAAAAAATGCAAATCGTTAACATGGCAACGTAATTTATCCATTGTTTTATCCACTACGATTTGTGCACTTGCATTTCTATTCGTTCTTATTTACCCGACAGCAAACTACGATTTGTGTTAGCAAATAATGGTGTTTTTTTACATATGAGTGAAATAGTTCCATGATGAATTTTCGGGGGGAGGGGGCATTACCATTAGTCATTCCATTTTTAGTATATTTTTTTAAGTAAAAGGCTCATGGAATGGAAAAATGTTAATTTTCGAAGGGGGACATGGCCCCATAGCCCTTCCTGGTTAAGAAACTGTAGTTTTGTATTATAGTCCGTTATTCCTTGCAGTTGGTTATTTTATTACATTCCTGCTTCGAATAGCATAATCTACACCTCTGTCTATAAAAAAACTTGTTATCGTTATCAGACTCGATTGTCATAATAATCGTTTACGAGCAAAGCAAACACACCAGCCCAGCAAAACATGGAATTTATAAATAATAATGATAAGTTTGATTACACATAAGGCAGGAAAGACGAATCCATATTGTACATTGCGATTTCCGCTTTCAGCTAAATTCTTAAAATTTTATCTCATTTATTGCTATACACACATTATAATTTAATTACTATTAAATAATATTTAATTAAAAAACTATCCAACAATTATATTCCAAGGGCTAGCGGCTGCGAAGATACTATGATCGCGGAGGTCGAGACCTATTGATAACAATCGATTATCTTGACTATTAAACACTCTCGATACATTTTAAAAACTATCGATAGTATTTTTTCGAACTGACCAGACTGATCATGATCAGTAAATTTAGTCAATTAATCAGCTATTCACAAATCAAAACACAGGACTGAAAATCGAATGCGGTTTATGTGTATTATGAAGGTTTACATGGACAAATAAAATACAATTAGTGAAGCGTTAAAATTTGTATAAAAGGTGCTAAGTGCCAAGAACCATAAGTAAAGTTAGGAAAAAAATTAATATTCTCGCAACTGGCACTTACCCAACTGCCACCTGTGAGTCAGTAGATAAACCTCAAACATTGTATCTGGAACATGACTCCTTTGATATGTTGTTCCTGCTTACACTAAGCCAGGGGCTGGTAACTCAAATGGAAGGTAATTTAGTACCACTCCAATTACCACTCGTCAAAACTTCAAACGATCTGTGCTTCAAACTTAGAAAAATTAATGGCTGTGGCAGTTGAAGATTAAAGGTGTATTGGATTTTAATTCATCTAAATTTATTTTTCAATATCTTCCAATTTTAAGCATGTTTTCAAAAGAGGGGAAGATGGATTTCAGCAACGAATAATAAAGCACTCCCAGATATTGGTAGTGATGGAATTGATTCCACATATTACATATGCGGTCGTCATATTAAGGAAACCAAACAATTTGTAATAAGTGTCTTAAGAAAAATACATCTTGCACTGTTTGGCACCAATGGTAAGTAATATTTACAAACTTGTTTTTGATTCAGTGTTAAAATAATTGGTTTATTATTTAAATTTCTTTTTGTTTTCAGTTTTTAAATAATCATTATTATTGTAAAGAACATCCAAAATACCCTGTAGATCGATGAAATATGTGAACATCAGCCATCAATATCAAAAATTGATTCAATGCCATTGACATCAAACAAGAAAACTTACCCCAAAATCTTCAAGGGTCCAAACGTGTGTAAGTTTAATTTAAGCTAAATTCATTTATCACAGTGCCCAGATGATGAACAAGAATTTGATAACTACAAGTGCTGTACAAATAAATCAATAAAACAATTATCGGATGAAGAAATGCGTCTCAATCTAACTAGTCGACTCAATAAGCGAATGACAAATTTTATCCACACTCGAAATCATTGATAGTAAGACGCCAAAAGGATGATGCGTCAAACATCTAGCAAAATCTTATGGTGGATGATGGTAAAATGGACATATTTACTTTTTCGGTCACATTACTTTACATGTGATTCCAGATAGTACCATAACTCGGAACGAGTTTTTTTATATGGCGACGATGATAAACTGGACATACTCTTTTCTTTCGAATCACATAACTTTACATGGGGTTCCAGGTAATGCCATAACTCTGTGCTAGTTTTTTTTATAGAACCCAGTTCAGGTTTATAACATTAAATAGACTCAGTGGGAGTCTAGGACCCATTGCGGGTTCCAGGTTCAGTGTGGACCTATTAAATTAATAAGACGAAAAAGATACTGGTTTTTTGATAGTGTTGACAAACATCTAGAAAAATTTTATATGACGGATGCTGATAGTGCCATAACTCAGAGTGAGTTTTATAATGAACCCAGTGAGGGTTTTTTACAAATCTAATGCCGATTAAATACACACAGTGAGACTATAGGACCCGGTGAGTGTCCCAGATTTAGTGTGGACATGCTAAATCACTAAGGTAAGAAGATACTGGTTTTTTGATAGTGTTGTCAAACATATAGAAACATTTTATAAAAAGGCTAAGAATATTGTTCGGGTAATATTGGGAGATATCGGTATGTTTAGTTACTTACATCCAACCATTTGTGAATTGTAATTATTTGCATTTTGTGGTTCTACTTTGAGTTTTCTTTAAGGCTTGAATCAAAAGGAAGACGACCCTCTTAGTAACACTGAAGGGCCATTGCTAAATGTAAATATACCTAAAATTTGGACAATTGAGTACTGATGGAGTTATTCAAAGGGAGGTAGTTGCCTCTTGCCTTATGGGTTCAGGACTAGATGTATTCACAAATCATAGCTTGTTTCCATATATCCTTAATTTGCCATCTGATAGTGCCACCCAAAGTCAACCCTGAGACGAAGGTAGCAGATACCAATACAGCTCTTAAATCCAGAACGGTATTTTCAGACCAAGTTAGGGTCTAGTATTTCCTTATTTGGTAAGGCACTCATCTTAATTCTTGGTTCAGAGGAAGACGTTAAAGGGTAGCTAACAATTGTAGAACTACTAAGTTATGTTGCCCGTTTCCTATGCGCACTCTGAAACTAGAAGAGATTTTCTTATTATAATTTAAAAAAGTGACCTCATTTCGAAGCAAAGACCTAAATTAATGGTACCATGTAAGACTGTAAACTTCAAAAGTTTAATATAATATGTTGTCAAATACAGGGATTTTCGTTAATAAATATAAAGTTAACAGCTTATTTAAATATTATGACATGGGGTAAATTTGGCTTTGATAATAAATTAGGATAGAAACATTAGATTTTAGCTAAGAGTTAAAATCTAATACTTTTCCCTTCTATAATAAATTACTATTCTTCACGGCCACTACTGAATGTAGTTCTTCGGAAACCACTTATAACAATAGAAAGAAAACATTCTCGTTGTTAAGATTGAAAGAAAATTCTGAAACACTTGGCTCTTCTGTATTTTACACGTATTTCATTTTAATTTGAGTGACAGAATGATAATTCTGTAATAGCTACTGGCCAAAGGCTGTGAATATCACGCCCGCATCTTAGATAGCCATGAATTTCATGATTAGCAGTTCTACACACGTGACGTATAATTATTTAGTTTGAATTTACTTGGATAAAGATAAGCGTCGTTCATTGAGTCGAACTTAAATTCAAAAATGGGTGAAAATAATGATTCTGATATGGATTTTGATAATACTCCCAAACTGACAAATAATGCAAATGATTTAAATAAAAACTTGCCTAAAATAAGTTATGATTAAATATTTAATTTTGTTCAAAGATTAATTTTACTATATTCTCCTACTGTGTCTGTTGCCGTGGAGAAAGTACAGTTTGTTACTCTGTTACTCGTATCGAATTTTTATTCCAACCCTGTTACAGAACATACTATTATTTTGATACATCATTATGACTTTTTATTTTTATAATTTATGTATGACATGTCATCCGTTTCCATTTTCACAATTATACATTTTATAAGTATACATCTAATGATTATTTTATGATGGGATCTTAAACATAAACCCAGACCCCACTTCCTTTATCACTAGTTCCAATTGAAATTCAAAAATCCTATATAGCACGAGTCTTTTTAGAATCTGTTGTGATTGTATCCTTACTCATGAATATTAGACGATTATTCTAGAAAATTCTACTTTTTAGTGATCGATAGTTCGTGAGAAAATTTATAATTTATCAGTTTCCAGTTTCAAGAAATTAATTATTCATATTTTCAGACTGTATTAGAACCTCACCCCGATATTATTAGACACCAATTAGATATGAGGACTAATTCAATGTCGGTTAGTTCAGGTACACGTATTTTAATAAAAGTTTATCGTTTAACTAATTGACCGGATTAACTTTTTGTTTAAACGTAAATATCTACTTTCAGGTTTTAATTAAATACATATTAGTAGCTATACATTTTTTCTAAAATTATATTACACAAAAAGTTTACCTACTAATTAATTGTTGTCTGGATTAACTTTTTGTTTAGACATAGATACCCACTTTCAGGTTTAAATTAAATACATAGCATCTAATAATTTATTCTAAATTTACATGATTACTGAGCAATGGAATAACTTTGTTAACTGGTATGCTACCCTGAGATGTAAAATGTAATTTTCCTACATGCCAAACTACTATTTTAGTAAACTTGGTTTTTATATCAAAATTATATATTTTATTAACTGTTTATTGAGAAAAACTAATCATGAATGAATGAATAGGTACCGTAAAACGGAGCTGCTTTGACAAGCGCACAGTAGGCCAGAACTCCCTTCAAATGTTGATAAATTTAAAACTAACAAAGATCATCACTAAGTAGGCTCTAGAGCAGCCATATTCAACCTTTTTTCTTCGGGCGACATTCGTATATTGG
Organism: Psylliodes chrysocephalus; assembly: GCA_927349885.1. NCBI lineage: Eukaryota > Metazoa > Arthropoda > Insecta > Coleoptera > Chrysomelidae > Psylliodes > Psylliodes chrysocephalus. Next base: position 53,008,138 of record OV651819.1, read on the forward strand.
CTATATTACACGGGCCGCGATATTTTTGGATAATGACACTTTTTTTAAGGCCATCCATTTAAAATTAGCTAGTGGGTACCTCTAATAAATAAAACACGAAACATAAATATATCCCGTCGGGTTACTGCAAAAACAAGATAACTCACATTTTTTTAGAGTTTCGAGAAAACGCTGTTCAAAAGATTAAAATTTAATACAAAATCAGTAAAAACTTCACATGTTTAATAAACAATAATTTCAATGAAGAAAAGGTTTTAGAACATAATTAGTATTCACAAAGTATAAACTAAGAATCCATTGATTGGTAAGAAAAAAAAAAAAAACGTTACTTAACTAATTTTAGCTGTCTACATACGATGTATGAGTCTTTAACATTATTGGATACAGGAAGATTGTGATAATAATGGTGTAACACCTGATTTGCAAAGTTTTCCTAAATCTTTCTTCTGCATTTTTTTGTAAGAATTTTCAGAGCTATTTTTTTCACCCTTTCAGGCATCCCTCTATTGGTTTTTACAGGTTAGCTGTTTCGCGGAAAGAAAGGGTGACGTAATCACCTTGTTGATTTCAGAACAAATGAGAAAGGCCAGAGGCAAATGGCTTGGGCAAAATGTAGTAATTCAACAAATATATTCAACAAAAATAAGTGTTCTGGCCTTTATCTTGTTTTAGCAGAAACACTATTAGGAATCGGATTAAATACATATAGCAAACATAAGATATATGTCTCTTATCTGATTTTGGTAGAGACACTGTGACGAAGTCACTAAATTTTGCTCTCAATTAATTTAAAAATGTATATTTCAATTAATTCCCGCCTGAGGGCATGTAGAAGTTCCCCCGTATTTCTGTTTTTCCCGGGAATTACCGTTTTTCAACAATTGCGAGTACCGTCGTAGGTTAAAATATTCCTATATTTGCCGAAATCCGAATGGGCATTTTTAGAGTCGATTTCGTATGAATTATCTACTTTTATTTGTCAAGGTACTAGAAACACATTTTTTTTTATTTTTAAATTGTAAATAGTCGGCTGTAGTAGTGGTATCCCCCACTCGGGCCTTCCGAAAAGCATAAATTCAATCACATTTGGGAATTACACCCTCTTGCTTGTCGGCCGCCGTAAGCTGTGCCGTGATTTCGAAAGATTATTGAACAACCCCGTTTATTTTTCTAAAGTATAGTAGCTACCTAGCAGTGACCGCCTGGAATTATTTACCTCCACTGAGTTCACCTTGAGGACACTCTGGTGTACCACAGGGTCGCAGAGCAAACTGCGATACCATAACTGGCGCCTGAGCAACCCCTATTCGGGAATCAACATCATAGCGCCATACAGACTCGCTGATTCACTGTAGGTGAACTAGGAGCCTGTCACAACACTATTAGCAATGTAACACAATGTTATTATATTTCAGTATAAATTTCACTTGTTTGTGCATATTGTGAATGTATTAATATGGAGTTAGTTTTTATTGTCCATCTGTTTATGAATATAGACTTCGTTCCACTTGTCTCGTTAATGCTTTATATTATTTGAACTACTTTAGAGACGCAAATACTAAAAATGGAGTTATCATGTTTTTGCAGTATCCCCACGAAAATCTAAACGTTTATTTAAAAATTATCGTAATATTTAGCGCAGTGACCGATGAATGTTTTCGACTGTTTTCCTCAAGATTTTAAAACCGAAACCTATAGTTTTAAATAGCACCTTCCTAATAGTGTTTTGTGCCGCAAAAAGAAGCTTGGAAGGCCACATGCGGCCCGTAGGCAGCAGGTTAAATATATCTGCTGGTACCAACACAAACTGTTTACTGTTTTATAAAAATTATCATATTATTTTGCTATTTTCAGACAGTTTGAATTCCTTTTTAAAGCTTGCTACCGACTACTAATAAAGAAACGGCAGGCTCGTGGTTATGACGAAAAATCTATTATCAAAAAACAAAGGCAACATGTTCAATCTGAATTTAAAAAATAACTGGGGACTAAAGTGGTCCAACTAAAGTAAGAAGCTGGTGGTTAGAATGATGGGAATTGTGCCAGAGGTTTTTTCCGGAACTATTTTTTGTCTTCAAAAATTACCGGATTGGACGAAAGCTTAATATACAGATTTTACGTGATCCTTTAGATGCTTGCAAGCGGTTTTAATATTAATTTAGAAAAATTCAAAACTTTTAGATACCGCTAAGAAGTGCATATTCCTTTACCTTTGGTATAGAATACCTGTAAGCCTCCATGAAACTAATTGCATGGGCCTGCAATTATAAATGCTTCACCTGTTCCCAACTCTCTGAAGAAGCGCAAAAGGCGCGCAATAAGGAATATCGGAGGTACAGGGAGTATAATTTACGCAAATGCGGCAGAACTTTCTGCCAACGATCAGAAACCAGTTAGTGATACCAAGATTCTGCGCAGTAGAGAATTTAGCGGTCCCAGTAATCTACTGCGCAGCATTCTGGTGTCAGTGACTGGTTTCTGATCGTTGTTGGAATAGATCAATAGACGTGTTTAACAGTCTTTATATTTAATCGGATCCAGTAATAATAAGCCTAAGAAGAAAAACTGTAGTTAAGCAAAAATGTTTTCCTCCAGAAGTCTTTTGGTAATTTTCATGAATGTAATAAAGTTTTCCATATTGTTCATTTGACAAAACTTTTATTATTTCATAGTACCTGTGCAAAAGGATTTAAAGTGACAATTGATTTATGACTATTGGAAGAAACGCAAATGGTAATTGATGACACTAGTTCGAGCTTTTTAAGTCTCATCAGGTCCTTTTTACTTCAGTGTTTTTGTGATTTTTGGTTTGCTTAGGCTTGAATAAAAGTATTAATGAGAAAAAATACTTTATTAAAATCGAACAAAAAAACAAAAAAAAAACAAGTTTCTAGTAGGGGAGCCCCTTTCAATCTTTATTTTTATTATTTGTTGTTATAGCAACAACAGAAATACACATTCTATGAAAATGTCAACTGTCTACCTATTACGGATCATGAGATACAGCCCACTAACAGATAGACAGACGGACAGCCGAGGCTTCGTAATAGGGTTGGTTACCCTTCGGGTACGGAATACTAAAAATTGCCTGCAATAGTTTTTCAACATTTATGGTGACACAGGCCCACTGTGAGGCGGGGCAATTTTGTCAGTATGTATTACTATTTTTATTTTATTAATTTTTGTTTATTTTTTTTCAGATTAAAATAACTTCGGTCAATTTAAGTGTTCAATAGACCTGTAGAATCTAGAATGGTTAGAAAATATAAAAAAATCCATGGTCTAGGTCCTATAGGGCCTGTACAGAGGCGGACTTATTATGTGCTTGCAGTGCGAAGGCCGAAGCTAGCCGACGTTGGTAGATTCGCAGGGGAACTTTTCAAAACAAGTTGTTTCGAAGACATGACCAATCTGCAGGTCATCCAACTGTCCTTAGTGCAAAGGAAGAGCGTGCAATATCGGACGCCATAATTCAAGGTAGATTCGTTGCACAATAGCAAGATAATTTACCAGATAAAAGCTTTGTCGACAAATTTCTACAACTTGGGCGTTAGGTTAGCCTCAAATATAACACAATCCAGTTCTTCCATGTGTAACGAATGTAACTCACAACTCAGGAACAAAAAGACTTGGTTCGCAGGGTTACTAAACATGAGGAAAGGGCCTGAAAACATTGTCGTTCAACAATGATCTGTGCAAATGCAGATAGAACACTTTTTCCACAAATTGTGTACACCTCGCTCTGCTCGTCCCGCAAAGATTCATTTGTTACATAAAATAAGGCATTTTGTAAATAAGATTTAAAAATCCTAAACTTTTTTTTTTGTTTAGAAATGAAGTAGTTTAAGATTTTTACAGAGACGGCTCTTATGGTTGGAACACCCAGTATACGATATTGTCGGGCAATTATCTAAGAAGGCAGATACTCAAGGCCAAAGGTTAACGAATACTGAATTTGAAATTAGACCAGTATTTCAGTTTAGCAAGAACTAGACCTTGGCTGTCAGAAGATTCGACAATAAACCTTGAATAAACGAAACAAAGAAATATGTATTATTTTGTAAATGGTCTAGCCGTGTTGTCTTTATCTTGGTCTGAAATATCTTATGATGGTTCTTTGTTTTATTTATAAGTAGGTATATTTTCAACTGTCAGTTACACCATTTAGTAGATTTATTAATATTAATTATTTGACATTTCAAAAGTTCCTAATATAGATTGGGTTTGTAATTTTCTTGAGATTCAGGTTTGAAATTAAAATCGCATTTGTTATATTGTTTAAAGTTTTCGACTAGTTGGTCGGTTAGCCTTCATCTTTTCTCTCTCTGAAGGGAATAAAAGTTTTGAAGTCAAGGGAAAAAAATATATGCTTAAAAAACTCAAACTATGGAGAGAAAATTAACTGAAGACTGTTTACAAAAAATATGAGTGCACTGTTGTTTTAGAAAATATGAAATCAATGTTTAAACTGTGAAAATAGGCAGTGTTCATTTCAGTGGCGGATTTCCCTATAAGCCTGACCTCGCTCTAGCGTAAAGCGGTTATTTTTAGGGGCGGCAAATTTTGTCTTTTAATGAAATATAACAATAATTTTGGCTATGAATAATGCCAAAAAATTGAGAAAGGAAACCCCAAACGTGGAAAATAACCTGTGCAGTGGTCGACGCATCGTGGAATTACTGGAGTTGGGAAAACATTTAAAATGTTGCAGGTGTGAAAGAGTTCTTTCTCTTGAAAATATTACAAATGAAACACGGAAGGGCCTTTATTCAATTTTAAATGTTAAATGTAATGAATGTAATATTGAAACTATAGTACCTACGGACAAAGTTCATGCAACAAAAAGTGAAGTTACGCATTCAGATGTCAACACTAAAGCAGTTCTAGGTAAATTTAAAAAAAAAATACATAAGTATTTGTTATGTTTATAATTTTTTTATTATAATTAATATATTTTTATTTATTTAAAGGTGCTTTCCATTCAGGGTTTGGACAAACTGCTTTAAATAAATTTCTTGCTGTCATGAACGTTCCTACGATATCATCAATATTACAGAAAATCATTACTTTTATTTGTGTTTTTTATGACTTCCTCATACTAGTAAGTTAAAATTTTAAATAACTTTATAGTCATTTTTTTGTGTAACTGTATTTTATTTTGAAGGCATGTTTAAATAAAATTATATTCATATTTTGCATATTTATTTAATTTTGAAGACATGTTTAAATACAATTAAATTTAAATTGTTAAATCATATCAACCTAAAGTATAAACAACGTTCCTTCGCAGAAGGCCTCGATAAAGTGATAAACTTGACCTGTCCGCGGCAATAAAAAGATTGGGAAGCACTGATCTATCAGACATTTGAATTAGCGGGCGTTGAGTGTATCGATCACAACGTTGCCAAATTATAATCACAATACGCCACTATGCGTCTACTGCTTTAAGAACATTTTTATTTTAAAAATCTACATTTCTTTATCAAGACGGTAAAAAAATTCAGAGTTTTTTCAGAAAATTTTATAATTTCTTGATTTACATTACATTAGTTTTTAAAAAATATGGTAAGAACCGTTTTCGAGATATCTTGAAATAAATGCAATGATTGTGCACATGACAGGGCTTCAAGAGTGTTAATTATTCACATTTTGATTGTTAATATCTCGTTTTACAGACGGTCAATTTTTTTTATTTTTTTTAGGTACATAAAAGACACTTTCATTAACCTCATATTTCAATTTTATTGAATTCTTAAGAAAAGCCGTTTTACGAGTGAACTACCTTAAGAACATTTTTACGAATTTTAGTGCGTACCTTAGAGGGTTTTGAAATTGTTACTGTTTTAACAAAATAAATCTCTTATACACATTTTCATTATCAATTTATGAACATGAACATTTTAAACAGAAGATCAAACACTGCAACATATATAAAATTCAGGAGATTGGACCAAAATCCATTAGCCATAAGAAAAACTGCAGGGTCCTTTAAATAAAGAAAAAATTCAGGAAAATATTCATATTTCTATTAAATTTGCCCCTTAATCATCTGCTGGTATGAAAATTAATCATCGGAAAGGGTGATATTGGTAAGCGTTTGGGGTTGTATTTTCTACTTCATTCAAAACCTACGTATTTCTACAGGGTGTAACAAAAAGATGTACAGTAAATTTAACCACACTTTCTGTGGTCGAAAATAAGTCGATTTAAGCTAACTTGCTTACATTAAAAAAAATAATATTAAGGTTATTAAAGTTAAAAATTTTAAAAGTGATTTTTTGCTCGTACTCTAAAACGGCTTAACATATTTTTATGAAGGGTTTCACACCCCTTTGACCCCCCCTACTTTTCTATACAATGGAATTTACTTAAAAACAGAACTCCACTGAAATACATTTGTTTAAAAAAAATGTTGCCTCATCGTATGTGTTTGTAAAAGCCTTAATTGCCGAGTTATAGGCCCCAGAAGGAAGGTCATAGTGAAAATTAAAATAATTTTTCCTATTAATTAATCTTAACTTAAATCACTATTTGTTCACGATTTTTTTACTATTTTACAACTTTATTGCGATCGATAAATACAAGGAAATCATTGTAAATGAAGTTGTGCAAATATTCAGTAGTTTAAGATTAATAGAAAAAGTTCATTGTATTTTTCACTCATTTCTTCTGGGGTCTATAACTCAGTAATCAAGGCTTTCACAAATATAAGGAGACTCTATTTTATTGGTAACTATATACTAAGCTCCCATGTACATTTTTATAAAAATATTTTAAGCTGTTATAGAGTACGAGCACAAAATCACTTCTAAAATTCTAATTATAACACCCTGTAACTTTTTACTATCCATTTTTTATTTTTGCAAGTTAGCTTGAATCATAGAAATAGTATAGAAAGCCGATTCCATAATATCAAAAATGAAACCATAAGGAGAAAATAGTGTGTCGGAGCTCATGCGTATAGCTGGCTCGGACAGGACCGGTGCAAGTTTTTTATTGATCGAACAAATAGTTCACACGATGTTTCAGTCATACATTTTTAGAGATGATTCTATATAAATAACGATGAAAAAAATTCAAGTAAGGTAAATATGGTTCTGAAAGTCCTTATTAAGAAAGATATGGCATAAAATATGAATTAGTTAATTTTCGGCAATCATTATGTTATAGTCACGAGATTTTGCTTGTGATCTGACATCTTATTTGATTTAGTATCATTTGCTATAAGTAAATTTAATCTGAGGAGTGCAAAATATGGGGCAGTTGCGTTTCGCGCAGGAATATTATATTCGATATTTTTTTACATTTTGTCAGCCGAGACTATGAGTCGTTACTTACAATTAGACAGAAAACCTTTCATGTTTTCATTTTCAATATAAATTATCCAAAGATGTCTGCATCTCTCAAGATTCAAAATTAAAAAATACTAGTACACTTACTTGGCACTTGGTACATATTTTATTTTAATTTTGAACCCTTTTAAAAGGTTCTTTCGGTTCCATAATAAAAGTTAGTCGCTGCTTACTAGAAACATTCTATATAGTCTAAACCAATTTATGGATTGTTTTCGTTCAATTTAATACAAAGATTTAAAGCTTTTAGTCGACGATAACATTCCACATCAGTACATTACAAACCTATTTTATAGAAAATAAGAATAAACTTGTAAATCATTAATTTGGTAGTTATCTCACTTATAATGATTTTTTTTTTGATTTCTAAATATATTTTGGCTTTACAATACGAAGCGTTTTGTATCTAATACTTTTTTTATTGGACGATGAATGTTGACAGGCGTGTACCTTTTTCAGAACAAGAGGCGCTTTAACGACGGAAATGATTTTTGAACTATCCAGTTAGTTTTCGGAAAACTAGAAAACGTTTGAAGAAAGTCGTCAATAACATTAGCGTGTCGTTCATGTGTTTCATTTTGATCAGCTTTCATTCTAAATTGCATAGAATACTCTTCCTCCGATTCAAAATCGAGATTCTCGATATTTCCACAGTTTATTTATAATACTTTCTAAACTGGCTTTATCTATCATTTAATATACTCTATGATATATGTTCACGCCCTACTTTGCACTTTATTAACAATTTTTTTTAACATACTTCAAAATGGGAGGATATTCTCAATTCGTTGAAATAATTTTTTATGTATGTTGAGCGATAATTCTTTACCACGTTGCCCGATTTCTATGATTCTCTTTTTGTTAGAAAATGAATAGTTCAATAGTCAAGATCTGAAGATGGGATTCATGAGAAAATCATTAACATCTTCATTTTTAAGGTAGGTTTTTTAAAATTTATTTAAACCGTACTGGTTCACACGCTGTAAGGAATGAAGAAATGTAAATAATTGTTGTGTCAGCCAAAAAGCGAAGAGGAAGTAACGATTAAAATATCGAGTGACATATGAGTTTCTAAGTTCGTTGAGATCGGGTTTATGTTTTAAAATGCCTTGAAACCCGCATTTGAAAGTATACCATGCAAACTCCGTCAGTGGCGTCACAAATGTTAAGTAAAGGTACAATTTAATAGGGTTAATTTTCTGTTTCTACATTTGAAAATATACCCGATGCCAACTCAACCAGTGATGTCATAAATGTTAGGTAAAGGTACAATTTAATAGGGTTCATTTTAAAATTCTTTATTTCAAATTATACCCGACTGAAATACGGTCTCTGACGTCATGAGCGTTGTGTAAAGGTATATATTCCAGATAAGCAACATTTAATGTCCCATTGGTATCAGGAATAATAGAAGTAGCGTCTCATTTAAAATAAAACGAAAATAACAGAACTGTCAGAATATTTTAGATGAAAAGATCATAGCCTGCTTACCATTTAAAAAAAAATAATTCATTGTTTGGTCAGATATCGAAAATGTCTTCCAGTCGCGGGGCAGCCGTATATAAATATACAACTCTCTATTTACATAATTCTTAGGTAGGTTTAGATTTCCAGACACAAATCTTGTAATAAATATAACAGCTGCTAAATACATTGATTACATTTTCATTAGCCAATGTAAAAATTTCTTTTATTGTACCTAGGATTTAACCAGAGATAAAGATAGGAAACCTTAGAATATATATACTCAAGAAGGAGGAATCCTAAACGACCTTGGAATCGCGATGGTATCTAATTTTGACAATGAACTAGACGAATATGGCGACAAGTGTTTCCGGTCTACCTGTGACGTACTGTCATAAAGGGGCGTAGAAAAAAAAATAATCAATTTTCATTTGCATATTATCTAAATTTACCGATTTCTCTCATTTTAACGAATTGCTATTTTCTTGCGAGAAGTTTACTTTTTTTTTTATTAACCTTCATTATGTGAATAAATTTTACTTTAAAATTGCATGTTGGCTGGGATAAACATAGGAAAATATTTTTGGGATAATTTATAGAGGGATTTCATTTGAAAAATCAAAGTGTATTAAACAAAATATTGACTTTTTGCGTCTTTATTATGACAATGTCTTTATTAATCTACATTTTACAAATTATTAAGGTTTGAAAAATAAATATGTTTTATAGATATGCGTTAAAAAAAATTAAAAATCCTATAATTATATTTAGGTCAAACACCGCTGTGATATTTCTTTCTTAGATGTTTTTGTTGGAATACACATAAAACTTTCTAATATCGAAGAGAATTTCTGATCATTTTATTACATAATATTATTAATATTTTTTGCAGGACAATTTTGCATAAGCAGGTAAAACACTTTTCCAAGAAAAGATCCTATAACGTAATAATGATTCTATGAGTGCAAAATAGATTGTTTTTAAATGTACATTTAAGAAATCTGAAAATTGTTTACTTGCAATCAATTTATAAATCTAAATTAAACAATAATTTATTCATTTTAACAACCACATAAATATCTTAAAATTGCATAAAAGAATTGTTTAAATAAAATTATGTATACCCTATAAACCATGAGACTACGCCTATGAGCATAGTTGATCGCAGACGCACTTACCATGTTTGTTTACAAATTTAAAACGTTAAAAATTTTAAAAATCTTTAATGTGGTTGAAAATTGAGAGAACAAAATACTTGATTATGAAATGTAGATTATTCCTTTCTACTTTTAGCTATGCTGCTATATCCACAAGACGAACAACTGACCATATTGTCTTGTTTGCCTTTTAACGCGGAAAATTTAAAATTAACATTAATACTAAATAAATACTAAAACACTAAACACTTTTTAAAAATGTCTACAAAACACACGCTTGATAAAAGTTAAAATTAACACATAAAACATCTAAATTATTAACAAATTTTAATCACTAAATTTATAAACCAATTTTAGAAACCATTTATCATATGATCATGAGTCATTCATAGTACAACCACTTCCGTCAGATCGATTAGATTAACGAAGACATGGCATGCTCCTTCCTGACTATATATGTTCTAAGTAGGAAACGCAACGACCGCAGCAACGGTGGCGTCATCTATGCGTCTCAGATGTTAACTACAGATATACGTCGTTTGTAGACAGACCAGTGTCGCCAAACATTTTTTTTTTTGAGTGATTGTACAAGTAGAGTAGAAAAATGTTATTTCGACAAAAAAACAATAGGTACATGTATAGCACAATATAACTTAAATGGAATTAAAAAAATAAAAAAAAAAACTTTGACATGATCATTTATTTATCTATTTATAAAAACTAAAAAAAATACATGAAACTTTAAATTAACACATTTAAAGTAATCAATGACTGTCACTTAAAAGTGATTGAAATTTTGCATGCAAACTTTTCTTATGCCGTGATAGTCGATGTTGGTACAAAATCACCATGGTCAAAATCACGATAAGTGAGAACGAAAATGACTGCCTTCAGAAATTACGAACGGCCTATGAATCTTTGCAAGTAGTTTTTGACTTTTATTGTTTTACGTTCTGAAGTTGTTGCAGATATTTAAATAAACCTACTAAAAAAGAGAAGATCGTATTTTTACGTACGATCTCACTGATGCAATCGTACATCGTACAGAGTTAAAAAATCACATACTTTGATTACTATACGACGCAAGAGAGAGGTCCGACACGCCCAACATAGGGCGCGGCCATTTTGAACCCTGTGGCACAGTTTACAGCTAAGGAATCAGATCGCTCACTCTGCGTCGGCACTTTGGATCTCAATGTTTCAGTTTATACACTGTGCAACTCGGATAATACAATATATGACAACCGCCTTTAATAAAACAGCAGTCTTCTGCGTATCCTGAATTTGTATCTCTGGAGTGGATGTTATTTTGGAACTTTCAACTGGTCCGAGTGAGCTAACTGATTCTTTAGCAATGAACTGTGACTTCAAAAATAATATTCACTGACACCTCAAAGACTGACACCACATACTTTGATTTTCTTTTATGTGACTGACACTGACAGCAGCAAGCAAAATATCAGGTGCGTTTTAATCATCCGCTTCTGCTTCCGGAATTGTCGGTTTAGTCGTTTTAACCTGTCAGATTAAAACAAGAAAACCGACAATTCCGAAGCAGAAGCGGATGATTAAAACGCACCTATTAAAAATATTGCGCCAAGATGTAGGCAACACGTAATAAGGGATCAAAATGGCGGAGTTTTCTATCTCCTTTTAAAAGGCACTCAGAAAGCTGCGCAGTGGGACCATTCTCCGTATAGTAAAAGAAAATCAAAGTATGTGTAAAAAATCATATAAATACGATTTAAATCGTACGGTTGGCAACACTGAGACAGACAGTGGACGTGGACAGAAGTAGACAGTTTAATATAAATGACAGTTACTTTTATGTATATCGAAGAAACCTGAATTTAAATTTTAAATTTTGAGTTCATGATTGTGTTATCCTCTAAATAAACTAAGCGAAATGGTTGTGGCTGTTTTTGTGTAAAATTTGAGAACAGTAATTATATTTTGTAATATTACAATAAGTCGGAGAACGTATAAGTAACACATTCCACATGAATAAATTTAACAACCCCAATGTGGCGTTCTTTAATTAACCAAAATAAGATCTAGTCATGTAAGTAACACAAATAGTAACCAACTTTTGCCACAAAGTAGGTATTTATGGATTATTTATTGTTTTAGAACAAGAAAATGGCTTCAAAACGTTAGAAAGAAGATTTGATATAGGAAGAAAAATATCTGAATTACCATTATTGAGTTTGCACTCAACATTTTTAAGTAAGATACCATTGGCCATTCGTTTGGAAAATAAAAACAAAAATGTAATGTTACAAATAACGATCAAAAATTTAAAAAATATATTTTTTTACTTTGAGTAGATTTGCAATAATTAATCGATAAGTGCAGTATTCTTTTTAATAAATAATTTTTCCTACGACCACTTAGGAAAGTGACACATATCACACTATATAGTCCTATGGAAAGTGTCCTATATCACACGCGTATGACTAAGAATTTACTTTCCACCCAAGTGAGAATATGTTACTTTCCGCAGTAGTTGTCAAAAAATGTCAAACGCCTAATTTCTGTTTTGATCTATGTAATGTCCATATTAATACTAAAATCGATATGATTGTTAAATTATTGAAATTGTTTTAAATTAGATCCTAGATATTTATCTTTAACAATTATTATTAAAATAATTTTAAAATAACTAAGATTATGTTTGCTCTTTAATTTGGGTAAATACATAACCGATTAGATCATTCAATTGACGTAAGGCCCATTAGCTCAGTTGGTTTAGACGTCGAACTTATCAACTTTGCCATTTTTTGACCGCGTTCAATCTATGGTTCAAATCCTGGCGGAGCCGAATTTTTTTTTTGTTTTTTTTTATTTTTTATTAGTTTTTTTTTGTTTAGAAAATATGAAAATTGAATAAATACGATTATTGTTGATTATTTTTTTAAATACATTTTAATTAATATAGTAATAATAACCTTGGTTTTACATTTTTTTGATATTATTTTGTAAGCTAATTTCTATTTTGATCTATGTAATATCCATATTAATACTAAAATCGATATGATTGTTAAATTATTGAAATTGTTGTAAATTAGATCCTAGATATTTATCTTTAACAATTATTATTAAAATAATTTTAAAATAATGTTTGCTCTTTATTTTGGTTAAATACATAACCGATTAGATCATTCAATTGACACAAGGGCTGTTAGCTCAGCTGGTTAGGACGTCGAACTTATCAATTTTGCCATTTTTCGACCGCGTTCAATCTATGGTTCAAATCCTGTCGGGGCAGAATTTTTTTTTTGTTTTTTTTTTATTTTTTTTTTATTTTTTTTTTATTTTTTGTTTAGTTTTTTTTGTTTAGAAAATATGAAAATTGAATAAATACGATTATTGTTGATTATTTTTTTAAATACATTTTAATTATAGTAATAATAACCTTGGTTTTACATTTTTTTGATGACATTATTTTGTGGTCGTAGGAAAAATATTGTACATCACTTGTGTGAAAAGTGATTTTCCACACTCGTAATGTAATATACTATAGCGTAATTACATCGTTTTAAATTTATTTACAAGAACATGAGAGTGCAGTCGATATTTATACAATCTTTATTATCAGATTTTTAAATTTCCCGCTACGTTGTTTGATATCGATGAAAGCGCTACATAGTGGGTCAGATGTTAACTGCGTTAAAGCTGGTCGTTGTTAAGCATGGCTTCTTATTAGCGTTTCCTATCTTTATCTCCCTTATTTCTGGATTTAACTTAACACTACACAAAACTAAAAATAAAATGCCACTTTCACCGTGTAATTAATAAACCACAAATTAAACCTAAAATATCACAAACGGTCATGTAAGGGCAGCGTCATATAGCCTTGAAACACCGGATTTAAGTGGTATTGCCAGGTCAATATTGAATTTGTAGGTGAATCGCTTGTTGAACACTACCGTATTTGTATACAAGGTGTTAAAAAAAAGTGTCACAAAATAAAACTGGGGGTATTATGGGCCAAAATATGCAGAAGTCTTAATAAACATATGTCCGCAAATGAATGGTTTCAGAGATACGGAGTGTTTTGTGTTTTGTATCATTTTTTGATTATCTTTTTTCATTCTCAAAAACTTGCTTTTCTTATCGGAGTCTACCGATGTTTTTTCATAGATACTATTTGCAGTTATTATTTTGTTGTGGGTGAATAATTTTATAAATTTTCGTTATGCCTGTTTACACTAATATTGAATTAGCTGACATGCATTTTATGTACGGTCGTGCAAATGGCAATGCATTGAAATGGAGGGAGGGCACTTTGAACATCTCATTTAACTCTATGTTGTTATTGATTGTTTATAAATATTGTTTTTTTATAATAATAAAAAATTGTTATAAACACAAAATGGTCCGTATCTCCGAAACCGTTCATTTGCGGTCATATATTTATTAGGACTTTTCTGCTTATTTTGGGTCATACTATTCACCATTTCATTTTGTGACACTTTTTTTTAACACCCTGTATATTTTTGGGCAGGTAATTACACATAAATATTATTAGTTGATTATTTAAATGTTTATCAGTTATTTTGTGGCGATATTTCGTAGATATAAACGGTTTAAATCATATTTAACAGCGAAAGCTATCTGCTGTCAACTGATTTTGAAAAATGATAAAAAAAATTAATTCGCGGCGAAATTGCGCAGTAGCATCTATCTAGAGACAGTTATGACAGATGATAAATGACGACATCTAGAGACAGGTATGACAAGTGCCGACATAGAGCAATCTATATGATCGTTTATAAATGCCAGCAAGTGACCTTGATTCTTACGAATTTCGCTATTTTGAACTTTAGAATTTCTTATAGAGATTTACGGAGGTAATTAACCCCCCAGAATTTTTAAACCCAACTTTATATAGGTACTAAAATGTATTACGAATAATATCAAAAATAAAGTCTTAAATATTACCCCCAGACTTAAACTATATTAACACTACCCACAGACCTAAACTCTGGATGCGCCACTAATTTTGGCACATAACTCTGATTATAAAAACGTGGAACCAGCTACTGGAGTTTTAAACAATAAGAGCGTATAAAATATTAATAGGAGTCGGCACCCAGTTCACACACAATAATTTTAAACGAATTTTCCGGTAAACGTCTTTTATAAATTTCGATTCTGAAAACAAATACGTTCGGTTGCCCGAGAAATGTTCGTTCGAGCAAGGCTAATAAAGAAAACAATACAGGCGGAGCTCGTTGGATCGGATTAAAACTTGATGAAATATTGAAAAAAAAAACGATCGATAGCCTATATTTTCGTACTTCGAATAGTGAATTATTAATTAAGACATAGACAACACGTGTTACAGATACAATAAAACATCTATTGGTTGTCGAATTGGGCATTCTAAACCACGTGACTTTTTGACAGTTAAAATAGTTACCTGATGGCACAAAAATCACAAATTAACATTGAGTTGATATTTTGTTTTCATGAAATACGACATTTGGTAATATATTATGGTTTTAAAAAGGGGCGTGAGTAGAGCAGAGATTAATTTATAAGATAGCGACTTTCAGTGTAGTTTTTTCTTCAAATAATGAATGTAGCGACTTGTTTTTATGGGCCAGTTCAAGTATTGTCAATGTGAAAATAAATACTATACCTCAATTTATTTGCATTTTTTAATAACGAGTCCTGTATGATTTTAGTAGATTTTAAACTTATAATAAATAATTCAAATTTATGTACATTGGGTTGTTTCACTCCAAACAACTAATTAATTCCACTGACCACTGGTAGCCTAGTCTACGGGGGTGGGGGAAGGGGAATTGGACTTTTGAAAGGCGCGACACTAAATTAAGTACTAAATTTAGAAAGTCAAAAATCTGCAAATTACCAAATTTTAATTTTACACTTTTTTGAAATTTTCGAGGAAAAGGGTTTTCATTACTGAAACTATAAGAGGGTATTAACCCTTTTACGTGTAATTTTCCATAGCTATATTGATGGCATAATTACAGATGAAAGAAAATATTTTTTTTTTTAAACCAAATGATATTATCCACTTCCACTAACAACAAACAAGCGCGCTGTCCACTGTCAAGGTTATAAAAAGCTTATACTTGTGTGAAGTTAGCGCCCGGTGCTAAAAGCTCTATCCCCTCCTCCTAACCAAGTCCACACAATTCATAGGAAAGTAATGTTTATGATTGGATTTTTAATTAAAGGGCTTATAAAGTTTTTATTAGATAGAGGTATATTTAAAAATTTGCCGTATGACAGATAGCGAATAATGGAAAAAAGGTGCCCTATAAGATCTGGGTTTACTAAAAAATTAGATGACTAAAACTACTGACGTCTTATAAAAAAACACCCTTTATTAAAAGAAGATTACTAACAAAAAAACTAAGAGGAGTGTCAGATTACGAGTAGCAGATATGATAATTCGTAAGGTCTCATGCAGTAAAAATTTAGATGTTTTAAACCTCTGGCGTCTTATAGAAAAACCACCCTTTATAAAAAAGATAATTATCTTTTTTTTTTTTTGAAAAACTATGTTGCGAGACAGATTCCCCAATGATTTTTATAAAGGGTAGTTTTTCTATAAGACGCCTGGGGTTTAGGTCATTCAGTTTTTTAATGTGAGGAGACATTATAAGGTGATTTTTATATCCACTAATCGTAATCTGTCACGCGACATGGTTTTTTCAAAAAAAAATTATTATTTTTATAAACTGTGGTTTTTCTATAAGACGTCAGGGGTTTAGGACATTCCATTTTTTACTGTAAGTAGATCTTATAAGGTACTTCTTATAATTCGTCGCCGTAGATGTCAAGAGTGCCAGGCCACAAAATCCTAATTTCGAGAAAACGCTTGCAAACGATTATGTGACAGAAAATTTTAACATTTTTATGCTAAATTTTTCTTGTTTTCACAAATAGAATGTTGAAATTTAGGATACAGATAGATCTTGATATTTTCTTTTTATTGCTTCAAGAAAAGTGATTTTGAAAATATGTGTGTTACCTTTTGACCACTAAGAAAATAAATGTACTTTGCATTGCATTGCATGTACGGTTTTCAAAAGAGTCAAGCCTCCTATACCTGTGGACAACTCTGAAAACACAGTATTATTTTCTGGATTAGCTCTAAATTAGTCGCCTATGAAACTTTATTCTGAAGTAACTTCGCAGCTTTGTTTGGAGTAAAAAATCTACTTTTTGTCTAACTCTCAAAAACATTTTTTTATCAATCCATAGAAAAAAAATGTTATTTATATTTTTGTACAACTTCACACACTTATTTTAAACAATTATTACAAAAATAAATATTTCTGTATAGCTTCTTTTTAAAGCATACATTAAGAATTTATTTATTTTTGGGTTTTGACTGATTTTTCCACCATTAACCAGCAATCCTGCTCAGAAAAAAGTTTACTTTCGAAATTTTTATTCGAGCTAATAATAAAATAAAAATCAAACAACATTTCTGTTACAAACAAAAATCTGAAAAATTAACCTTACAAGATACAAAAACAATGAACGTTTATTATTATTTCCATTACTCTGACTGCCTTCCACAGAACCGTCTTTAGGTTCCAACTTTTTCTGATAGAAGTCATGATAAGTGTATGGAATGCTACTTCCCTGGCAAAGTTTTAACAGGTCGTTTAGTTTTTTTTCGGTCTATTTTCGGTTGGATGCAGTACCATCTTGGTACATCTATGATAGATACACTTCGTCGCTGTCTTCGCTGAATATTCAATGACTTAAACTGCTGCAACCATTTGCTTCCCACGTGAAAGCCTCATTGCTCACCACTCTCATTAAGAATACGCAATTACGTTATAAACCCAAAGTCTTGCAGTATCAAAGCAAAAAAACACAAACTCTCTAAATAATAATTAGGTGTGTTTCTTAGAAACGACACCAGCACTGAAGTTAACAACAGGACATCATAAGAAGGGTATTTTGTTTCTTTGTTTTGTTTGGCGAGTAAGAGCAAGATAATACTATAATCACAGATAGAAGAAAATCATTCAAATGAGTTGGCACTATTGGCAAGCGCTTCTGGCCAAACATTTCTTGGAAAGTTGAGGGGATCAAAAGCGTTAAGCCTCTTGGATCTATTTAATGATAAGATAATAGACGAAATTATTAGTAGACAAACGATTTTTGTGGCTTGGCCTCATTGACTGCTATGTTGTATGTTGACTAGATCTATTGACAAAATGTAAAAATATATTAAACTATACTATATTCACATTTCAAATACGCCCGATGTCAACAGAATCACGTGAACACCTAAACAGAACAGGGCCGCATTAAGCTCGTGAACCACGCGAACAAATAAATGTTTGAATTTGTTTGTATTTTAATATTAATAAATCTTAAAATATGTATTGTACAAAATCGGGACCAGGACTGGACTGAGTGAACATTTTAATATATATGCTATATTTTTTTATTAATTAGAAGCCATAACACCTTACTTTCGTACATTTAAGGGTTACTTTTTAAAATGAACGTTTTTTTAGAAAGCTTTTTTTGGCACTATAGCTACTGACGTACTTAAATGTATTATTCTGACTCTAATTCTGACATGTTTGAGTTATTACTATCACCAACTGCTATTACAATTGGTTCAATTTGAACCTCCATGATATTGTCTAGTTCCCACATTTTTGGTTCTACCTTTTGACGTATATGTTCAATATAGCGCTGCCATTTCTCTGGAGAAATTAATAATATCGCCTCGTCAAAAAGAATTTTCATGTCGGCAAATTTAAAAGTTACATTTCTGTCGGCCACGAAATTCTTCATATCTGCCCAAATTAATTCTATTGGGTTCAACTCACAGTGGTACGGTGGAAGGCGCAATACTGTTTTATTATGTTGTTTAGCCATTTCGTCTATTATTAATTTGTCATACTGCTTTTTGTGCTGTTTAACAAGGGCAAGCAGTTCTACTTTAAGCATTTAATCGTCGAAGTGTATATTCTTTGACGGTAACCAGTTTTGAATTTCTGCTTTCCTAGATGCCGTTGTAGATATTTTCTCCACTTTTCTCGAATGATAGGATACGTTGTCCAATACTATGACACAATTGTCTTCTAACTTGGGCAAAGTGTTTGAAATTAAGTTTTTTTAATAGTTTCCAGAAAGTTGTTCTTTTAAAACTTGGTAAATCTGGATCATCATTAACCTCTTTTAAAACTTTATCGACTGTGAGAAGCCCATTCCTAAAAAAGAATTGATGCACTTTCCGTCTTATTGCAGCTTTATCAAAATCTTTTACGGAATCTATTTGCGTATAGCGCAATTTTCTTTTTGGTTCAGAGAATGTTTTGTTTTGTTTATACTCCTTAAGAATGTTAAACACTGTTTTACAACGCACTCCTGTTCTATCTGCCACTCTTCTTTCAATTTCATGAACCACAATCCCAGGATTCTGTAGCCTTTCATGTTTATAAACATTGAGGATCATTTCTTTTGTTCGGGAGTTCAAATGTCCCTTTGTTGGACGTTTTTTGGGAGGCGTGAACGGTATGTTTTCACCTTCATCCGCGGTATCCGTGGAGGATATAGTATAGTTTTATCAAATAAAGCAGTCCAGCAAAACGAAATTAATAACAACAATAAACAACAACAAACAACACGTACGTTGTGCAATAAAACTAAACGCTTGTTCAACCAAAACCAAGAATAACACAAAGCTTTACACTCTAAAATATTTACTGTTACGCAGCCAAAGCCAACTGAGCCGAATACAACACTGGTCAAATCGGTCATCTGGCGTTGAAGCACGTTCGTGTTTGAAGGCCCAATAGCGTTGCGAGAATTGGGAAACACGTGGCTAGCACGCACTGATCACGCGCTGGTCACTGTTTACATCGGGCGTATTTGAAATGTGAATAGACTTTAGTACATATTGTGACTCAAATACATTTTTCATGGCATTATTGATGATTTTTAAGAGCTTCTATGCACTTAACTCATTTTCACCAAATTTGTGGCTTGACTCCCTTGACCTCTACGGTGACGATTATCGACTAATCGTAATCTGTCACGCGACATAGCTTTCCCAAAAAAAAAAATATTATCTATTTTATAAAGGGTGGTTTTCTATAAGACGCCAAGGGTTTAGAACATCTAATTTTTTACTGCATTAAACCTTACGAATTAATTATCATATCTACTAGTCGTAATCTGTCACTCCTCTTAGTAATCCTCTTTTTATAAAGGGTGGCTTTTGGAAAGACGTCAGTGGTTTTAAACATCTAATTTTTTGGTAAACCTAGATCTTATTATTTTTTCCATTATTCGCTATCTGCCATACAGCAAATTTTTAAATATACCAGTATAACACTCGCCAGAAACATCACTTTGTTCTTCCATTTATGAACAAATCTTGTGCCCAGCGCTCTTATCTGCTTATTGCACCAAAACTATACAACGCTATACCAGAAACTTTAAAAACTATAAGAAGTATTTGTGGCTTCAAAAAACATCTCAAACATTTTATTATTGATACTAATAGGTCTATTATTAATAATTTTTTTGAAAACCAAATAATTATTAAAAATATTGATAATAATTTAGTATTACGTTCTTTCCTTTTTTTTTAATAATTATTATATTTGTATATGTATTTGTAAATTTTACTATTTTTTATATACAGGGTGGCTCACGCTCAACGGGACGGAGCTTTATGGGAAAACGACCAAAGATATAAAAAATTCGTTTGGGAGGAATACGTAGGTTACAGACGGCTACAATTTAAAATTTGTTAGATGTATACAGGATGTCCCACATAAGAAAAAAAAAATTAGTTCATTAAAAATTATTCAAACAAGAGTAAACAATTAATTTCTGGGAGACTTTTTTTCCTTAAAAATTCAAATATATCGAAAACTAATAATAATAGTAATAGGGAACCTTTAGTTAACTGACATTATTTTTGATGTAGTTTTTAATTCTAAAATAAAAAACAGGGTGTTCCATTAAAAATAATATAACTTTGTATATTTTCTCTTATATTATCTAACAAATTTTAAATTGTGGCCGTCTGTAACCTACGTATTCCTCCCAAACGAATTTTTTATATCTTTGGTCGTTTTCCCATAAAGCTCCGTCCCGTTGAGCGTGAGCCACCCTGTATACAGTATGGTTCAAATGAAAGGAATAAATTCATTATAATGGAAGTGGTTGGTTTTTCGAAAAAACGCTCAGACAGGTCAATTTTGTTTACTTAAAGCGCAATTTTTTAAATAAAATTCAATTTTCCCCCACTTCCCATTTTTGGGCAGTGACGTCATTGACAATTTTTTTAAATAGCAACCCCAATTTTTTTTTCTTGATTTTGATAAATCTTGCAATTTCCTACTCGGAAACATAATATTTGAAATATCTGACATAACAATTTTTTTTGAAAAAAAGTCATTTAAAGATCAGATACATAAATTTTATGTTATTTTGAAACACAATAAATGAATAAAAGATAATTATTTGTAATTAAGTGCTTAATCTAAAAAATAATAATAATAATAAAAAGAATTTAATGACAATTTCACAAATTCTTTTTATTATTATTTTGTTAGATTAAGCATTTAATTACAAATAATTATCTTTTATTTATTTATGTGTCTGATCTTTAAATGTCTTCTATTCAAAAAAAAAATTGTTATGTAAGATATTTCAAATATTATGTTTCCGAGTAGGAAATTGCAAGATCTATCAAAATCAAGAAAAAAAAATTGAGGTTACTATTTAAAAAAATTGTCAATGACGTCACTGCCCAAAAATGGGAAGTGGGGGAAAACTGAATTCTATTTAAAAAATTGCGCTTTGAGTAAACAAAATTGACCTGTCCGAGCATTTTTTCGAAAAACCAGCTACTTCCATTATAATGAATTTATTCCTTTCATTTGAACCATACTGTATGTACATTCTGTTGTAAATTTTATGTAGTTGTAAATTTGTAAGATTTATATCATTTTATTTATATATTTTGTATTTTAACCGAAACAAGTGTCTAGGCACTTATCGGCATTTTTGGCTTTATTTTAATATTTGTTAACATATATTTTGTTTCAATGGTTTTTTATTAATAAAGCACTTTATTTATTATTTATTTACCTCTATCTAATAAAAACTTTACAAGCCACACCCTTTAATCAAAAATCCAATCATAAACATTACTTTCCTATGAATTTACAAACATAATAAATAAGTGTAATAATAATAATAATGTATTTTTAAGAATTTTAAGAAGTATAAAGGTAACATTTTGGAACGCGCGACGACGCAGGAGACCGAGACACCAGTGAAACGGTAAATATTGCCATACTAAATCTGATGAAGAATTACCACTAAACATACATAAAAAATGAAGAGTTTGAGGATTTTCTAATGGACTGAAATATTAGATTTTGACCAAATTGATATGGGACAACCCCTGAAGTACCCTCTTTCTAACAAAAAAAGAATCATTGAAATAGGTCACCACCATGTCAAAAAACTATCGCTGAACATAGATAAAAAAAAATATTACGACGAATTGAGAACCTCCTCCTTTTTTGAAGTCTGTTAAAAAGATCTATAAAATGTATTATTTATTTGCTAAAATTTTTCTGAAAATTAAAAATATTTGAAAAGATATAAGTATTTTAAAACAACTAGTGACTTTTTAGGTTTGTTTTAATAATAATGTATATAATTAAATAAATTCAAAACAAAATGAACACTGATTAAATAAAAAAAAAATATATTAATATATTTTGTTAAAAACAGTTATGTTTTAATCCAGCAAAGAAAACTTGTATTTTGTGCAATTTGTTTTATTAAAATAGAAATCGCTTTCAGCATTAAGCCATCTTCAGTGCTTATCTTCAATAAGTTTATGTTATATAACCTAGCTTTCTAATCATTTCTCTTTTTGGTTCAAACATTTATTTATAATCGAATTTTGTTATAGATCTGTATTTTTTTAATATAAATTACATAATGATAGTCTGTGCAGTGAAAAACTGCAAAAATACTAATCAATTTTCTAGATGTAATTTTTCTCATGTGACAGCAACCATTGTTGATTATTGACGCCAGACTTGTCCAAAATACATCAGACCAATAGGAAGTAGGTATCGAGGTCGACATTATTTTAAAAACAAAAAAAAAACATAAATTTTGTAATAATCACACTAATTTTGTCTTCAAGTGGCTTAAAACCTGAATATTTTTTACTTTTAGATGTAATTTTTCTCATGCGTCAGCAACCAACGTGCTGATTGGTGACTCCAGACTTGTCAAAAATACTCCAGACTAAAAGGGAAAAGGTATCGAGGTCATTGAGATTTGAGCCAGAATTTAACATAAGTATAGGAAGTGACAGCCCTGTGACTATACCAAAAGCATTTTATTATTATTCAAAAATAAGAAACTTAAAATATGCTCAAATTGATCATGTTTGAACGTTCGAAGGTCGAAAATGCAGGTTCAACGCCTCAATGAAACATTTAGTGAAAATTCGCAATTTTCCTTTTTCTCGCGTGCACCAGCACTATAATGATGGTAATTTTGTTTTCGTTCGAACAGCTGAAACTCCATAAAAACTCGTTTAAAGTATGCAAAAGTGAATTTATAAGTTAATTGAATGCAATATAGCGAAAAGGTTGACGTATCAATTCATCAAACCAGTTATTGCTAAAATGATCCATTTAGTTATCGCGCGAGGTGCTAAATTCGGGGCGTGAGAAGATAACTAGGATTAAATTGGGGTGAATTGTGATAGTTATTCGCAAACTCTCTTCACAAAAGAAAACGGCAAATTGTAGAGCTCATTTTATACAGGATATACCGAAATTAGACGGTCATGTTTTAACCCTCTAAGGACGGACGTGGCTTATAGGTATGCGACATATCCTAATCATGTAAAATAGCCGAGCGTCGCTTATAAACGACAGGGGTAAAACATTATCAGGATACCCTGTTTAGTCTTACTAAAGTTTGCTATTTTGACAGCACTTATTATAGTCGAGCGTCGTCCTTGATCGACATTTCCAAGCACATTGTATGGACTCATGTCGCTTATATGCGACCAACGCTTACTCTATTCCTATGGTTATTTACAAAAGTATGCAGTGTCTGTAGACAGATCAAATGAACGTGTGAATTGTACTAGACTGGCAACACTGGTTTGGCAACCTTGTTTGTGAGCGGCGCGCCAATTAATGTGTTCTTTGACAGTTTGAAGGATCTGTTGGCGTGTTGTCTTCTCTTTTTAGCTATATGAATTAGGCATATCATCTCACTCGTGTTAGACTCACTCATCATAATGCGCCACAGACACAGTATACTTAGGTATACTGTGACACAGCCAGAGGACAATGATGTACAAAAAATATAGATTAATACGTATGAAAATAAAAATATTAAAATTAAATTTATATTTTTATGTTATTTATGTAATATTAAAATAATGTGTTTTTATGAAATTTAACTGGATATTCACTGCACAAATGAACCAATGGAGAAACCGCCCCTGTACAGGAGGAATGCTTCATCTCCTTAGATCCAAGAATTTGTCAAAAAACCTAAAGAAGAGAATCTATAAAACGATAATCAGGCTCCAGTAGTCACTTACGGAAGCGAGGTATGGAACTTAAACAAAAAAGAAAAAACTCATTGGAAAAATTCGAGCGGAAAGAAAGTAGATAATGTATGCAAAGAACAAACGTTGAAATAAATTAATTATATGGAGAATCCTCTATAACAAATGTAGCCAGGGCACAGCGAATAAGGTGGTTAGGACATGTAGCGAGACTAGCAGATGAAATACCAACAAAGCAAATATTAACAGGATAAATAACCGGGAGGAGAAGAAGGGGGCGACCACGGACTAAATGGTTACAGATGGTAAAAAGAGACCTAAACGAGATGGGGATAAGGGATTGGCGTAGCAGAACAGGAAAAAAAAAAGATTGGAGGAAAATAGGCTACAAAGTCATGTACCTTCTAAGCCCGTAGACCGTGTAATTAAATAATAAAACATGAAATCCAACCAAAATATCACGAATAGACGCATTCAACAAACTGAAAGATTGTAAATAAGGAGAAGGTCCTGTAAAGGTAAGCGTTATATAGCCTTGGGAACTCCCAATTTGAGCGGTGTTGCCAAGTCAATATTAAATTTAGGTGATCGCATAGTGAACATGTATTTAATATATTTATATACATGTAATTACACATAAATATTATCAGTTGATTATTTAAATGTTTATGAGTTATTCTATGGCAAGTCATGCATACTGCGCATTCTTATAGACACCCTAGTCTACTATGTCATGCGCAGAGACGCGTTTTTGTGCACAGTAAGATTCAATTTCTGCTTAAATGACAGTAAAGGGGCTAGGAGAGTTCTAGCGCAATCCTTATGTAAATTAACATGGAAAATCGCTAAGGTTCATTCTGGCAATTTTTGTCGCTTTCAAGGTCACTCGTCTTGACGTGATGGAGTCACTTATTAAGTAATTTATTAATCCGAAACTTACTATACATCATTATTCGATATCACAGCAACTCAACATACACCATTATTAATTTTATTAATTAAAGAAAAAAAGCTTCCCGTTTCATTGATATTTTTTCATCCAGAGAAGTAATGTCTCCTCTACTCCTTGGTTATTACATTTTCTGTACTAACCAACTACGGCCCCTTTGATAATGCAGCAGCGTGTATTCTATTACTCTTTAAAGATTTCTACGATTTTCTATGTTTTTCCATTCTTTTTTGTGATTTTCTATGATATTCTACGAATATCCGACTTTTAACGTTTCACTCCTCATCGATGACTTCAGCAGCTTACCCAGTAGTTTTTTTTTTCTTCGTCTTAGGCCTGTACTGCTCTCTACATGATTTCTAAGTATTCTTCAGTGTTCCTTCAATGTTTGGGCCGTTTTGGCTTCTCGTATCAATAAATTTTAAATGATTTTCCATGGATTTCTTTGATTTTCTACGAATATTCGACTGTCTGTCCCCTTTTCAACGTTTCGCTCTCCCTCTTCAGTTTTAGCAGTAGTTTCTTCTTCTTCTTTTTAGGTCTTCACTGCTCTCTGTATGATTTCTAAGTATTCTTCAGTGCTCTTCTAAAGTTTAGGCCTTTTTGGCTTCCCCCTTCCTATCATTTTGACAGCTGCATCGCATTGTTTACTTACTCATCGATATAATGCCAATTTATACGAATTTCTATGATTTTATCTTTTGCCGTATATTTGTCTCCTCCTTCCGTCAGCCTGTCCTCTTATCTGTATTTTTGTCTGTCTGTCTGTTTTTTCGTCTCTCTCTCTGTCTTTTTCGAGAAACACGCTTAGTCCCTTTTGGAAATCGCATGATTTTTCTCTTCGGCGTTAATCTACGTCACATTTTCTTCATAGTGCCGTTTGTCCTGTTTGAATAGGACCAATAATAGCAGAGATATATGTTAATGCCTTTTTGACAATGATACTGCGCATGATTTTTCTCTTCCGCGTTAATCTACGTCACATTTCCTTTATAGTAGTGCCGTTTGTACTGTTTGAATCGAACCAATAATAATATCCGATGTCTTTTACCATCTTTTAGTAAACCGAGTACATTGTTATCGACTGCGACCCAGTGTTATCTCTTTTTTTTATGTATACAATATAAAGTAAGAATTTCTTAAAAGTCTACGTGGTGTAGCGATAAAGACGACGAACTGTAACTGATTGTTCGTGGCTGTCGTAGGTTCAAATCCCCGCGGTTTCATCTTTTTTCTTTAATAAATAAAATGAATAATGGTGTATGTTGAGTTGCTGTGATATTGAATAATGATGTATAGTAAGTTGCGGATTAATAAATTACTTAATTAATAGCGGCAGATATGGCAGGCTGGCAACAAGGCCCCACGATAAGGTCGAGTAAGGTTAGGTTAGGTTAGCAACAGTTGGCTAGTGACGTAATGACACGTGACGTCAAGACGAGTGACCTTGAAAGAGACAAAAATTGCCAGAATGAACCTTAGCGATTTCCCATGTTAATTTACATAAGGATTGCGCTAGAACTCTCCTAGTCCCTTTACTAATGATAAAAATAGGATACCCCTCGTATGTAAGCAAATTCGACAGAAAAAGTATGTTTGTAAATTAATTATTGCTCCACTTTCTCCTAAACTTCTGAAGCATATCTAAAAATCGGTTATTTCTCTGTGAATAAAATGTGAAAAAATATCAAAACGATTTGATTAAAATGTCAAAATTAATATTAATAATATTCCTATAAAAGTAACCTAATTAATCATTTGGTAATTAATTAATAGTTTTCGGTGCATTAAAATTTCAGACATGGATGTTCTCGATTGTCAATACCTTGGCAATGAAATTTACAGTAAACGTCATGAATTTTTAAGAAGACGCTCTAATTTGTAATCGATATATCGCTAGTATTAATACATCAATAACTAGCTAATACTGATGAAATATTTCGATTTATTTTGAATTCAAATAATTTTCCTATATACAGTGTATCTGCTTAAGTCGGCATCATATGGAAAACTTTTTTATTATTAGTTTTATAAAAAAAGTGATTCATCATACATATAACGTTTTGCATGGTCTAAAACCTTAAACACAACCATCGCATATCAAATTTTTCAGTCATGTACGAGGATTGTCGAAAAATGTAAATTTTATGCAAGAATAAAGTACCTTTATTTTTAACAAAATCGAAAATTGTTATTAAGAAAGTTGATCAGAATTAAAAACTACAATCAGATACCCAATATTATTGATCCACAATGAAAAAGTTTTTTATGATTTGCAAAATGTAATTCGTATTTTTTCCAGAGGGTATTAAAGATCGTTTTTCATGGTAGATAGATAAAATTGGATATTTGGCGGTAGTTTTTAATCCACTTTGTAACGGTTGGAACCGTTATTTCGGACACAATCACCTCTTACTCAAATGTCATTTGTCGTCTATGCTTTGTGTCAGAAGTAGTGACATTTTTATTTTGATCTAACAGACAGCGACGACTAGGTCACTTCTATTTTGATTGTATTTCGGTCATCCGATATAATAATTCATATTTATTTATGTTAATGACCGTCTGATTTTATAAGGTATGTTTTGTTAATAATATGCTATTAAATATATATTTTGTTCAATGATTTCTCGAACAAATTGTCAAATTTTATACATAACCTCTACACTGCAATGAATGAATGATACATGTTAACTTGTATAATAAAATTATATATTATTTTCTGGAATATTTCCTTTTCATATTAACTGTGAAATTATTCTTTTAATAGTTAAAGCATTTTATCCAAATTCTTTTCAAATTTCCTTTCATCTATCATATTTTAAACCTTTTTAGCCCATGGCTATCTCTAGACGGTTCATCTCTAGACAGTTTTTGGGTTTGAATACAATAAGAATGGTTTATCTTGAAGATCGTTCGGGTTCGAGTACAAATAAAGGCCAATTCTCACTTTCGTACAAGACACATGCTCGGTACAGGCAAGACACCGACTCGGCAAAATATATTTATCATTGAATCTAATGACTTTTGCGAGGTTAAATTCACACTATGCAGACAACATCTCGGCAAGCGACGTCCTTTGCACGCGGCATTCTTCCGAAACAATATTTCCCTAGCATGTGCCGTGCAGGTTCCGACAAGTGTGAATACTCACCCGGCAGTTAATCTGCGTTCAAATGATTTTAGTTTAGTGTTTAGTAGCGACAAGTGAACAGTAAACAGTGAACATAACGAAGCATCAGCAGAAGCCCACTTTTTTGTTGGAACAAGATAAAAATCTTATCGAATATGTTAGAGAAAATGAAGCACTTTATGGATATTAGTGGTTTAATATTAACACAGTTTTGCTTTTAAAAAATAAATATAGTATGTGTTTGTTCAGAAATGTATGTCGTTGTAAGTATGCAAATTTATTAACAAAAAAAATTTTTTTTGGGACAACAATGCAAGCACCTTTGGGAGTCAATTCGCGGCCAGTACATGAAGGTTATGAAGCCCAAAAAGACTACAACAGGACAACCACCAGATATGAGGTCAAAGTGGAAATATGAGGACCTATTAGGATTTCTCAGGCCACACATGAAAGATAAGCAACGATTGACATCGGTTGCAAATGAAACTCAGGTGTTGTCACAGATGAAGAGGTTGAATCTTTAAGCCAAGATGCCGATATATTAAACCTTGATAATCCTGATATGTCTGAAGTCCACTGTTGATATACCAGAAGAGACGCCGGCCGCGGCGCTGAAAAAAGAACGCCAATAAAGACAATTTGATCCACCAAACAGCAGGTGATACACTTATAAAGTACTTACCAACTTACTAGAGAATGAGAGAACAAAAAGTGATGAAAGAGATGAATTGGATCACTTTTTTGACAGCATTAAAGCTACCGTAAGAAAATTTTCACCCGCAGACACACACTTTGCAAAAAGTAGGATATTTATGATTATTTTAGATATCGAAGGCAAATATATCGGCCAACAGCATTCTTCGCATATTCCCACGCATTCAACTTATTCCAATAGCAATATACAACATAATACAATCCCAAATCAATTTATAATTTCATGAGCAGCCACCACTGTTTTCAACACGGTCATATGTATCTGCTTCAGTAAACCCAATGCCATCTCGTCCAACCTCAAGTGTTTCGGTTCCCTCAGTCATCAGCAACTTCATCGTATTACGGAAATTTTTCCTCCCCAGATGTTTATGATTAGGTTATAGTAATTATGTTAAAATTTAGTAAATCCTGTATTTAATTATATAATTCGTTGTATTTACCAGAGTTGCGATTATGTTACATCTACAATATATATGATTTTATTTTATGCTGATAGAAACAAACAGTAATATATAAAGTATTTTAATGTTTAGCTATAACGTGCTTATTTCTGTATTCTGATTTTTTTTTATTAAAATCCGGTTTATTAAAAATAAATAAAAAAAATACTTGCCTTAAACAGACTGCCACTGTTTGAATAGATGAAATG
Organism: Psylliodes chrysocephalus; assembly: GCA_927349885.1. NCBI lineage: Eukaryota > Metazoa > Arthropoda > Insecta > Coleoptera > Chrysomelidae > Psylliodes > Psylliodes chrysocephalus. Next base: position 53,038,149 of record OV651819.1, read on the forward strand.
GATTCACGAAAAGTTGTATTATGTTTTTGAAGAAGTTCCCCAATTTGAGCCAATAAATTGTCAAACTCGTCCAGTGACATTCGATAATACTTGAACAATTTTGTCTGGTCATATAAAAGTTGCAATGTTGCAAATTCCCCTTCTTCATTTGGTTTCTTTAGCATTTTATGCATCCAAAAACGTCTTTTTCTCTTTCTGCAATTTTTCTTCATCTAATATTAGAGCAATTTTTATTAAAGTAAAAGTCGAAAACATTACTTTTCACAAAGTTGGAAACACAATAAACAGACAAGTTGCTGGAAACTACTAACCCGCGGAAAGCCTATCACAGTGTGAATCGCAAGAAATCTTGCTCGTGCCGTGCCGTTGCCGATCCGGTTCCTTGCACGTCTAATGAGAATCGAGCTTAAGAATCATTTATCTGGAGAATCGTTCGAGTTCGATTACAAATAAAAATCTTTTACCTTGAAGATGATTCACAGTGACGATTAAGATTTATGAATAAGAATCCCAAATCACTTGGTTGCCTGACTGATAAGATTGATGTACCTCTGTAGTTAGAGACGAAGGAAGAAATACCTGATTTTACCTTTAACTTACCGTATATTACCTTATTTACCTACAGATAAGTGCAATTGATTTAATCATTAAATTGTTTTAAATTTGAGTTATGTGCAAACTTATGTGAATTAGAATTTGATATCTACCTTATCTAAAGCATGTTTTAAGTATAATTTGTTAGTGGTTAGTGATTTACTATATTTTTATCACTAATCTAGAGTTAAGTGTATAAGCTTTAAATATAGTGGTAAACTTCTTTCTCAAAGTTATTAAAGTTATTTGAAAACATAACACACGCCCTATAAATTGAGCTCAAACACATATAGCCAAGTAGATAAATTAACCAACTATTAATGTATACAACTTTTATTAATAACAATTCTCTATATTGTTAAAAATAAATGTAATTTACTCTTGTATAAAATTATTACCACACATATGAGGATCTAGCCCTATTTACCTTTGTCAAAAAATTGATAGTTTCTAAATTACAGGGTGCCACAGTTATTTTTTTTATACTTTTTTATAAATTATCCTAATAATACCATGATTAGCACGAAACTTGATAATTGGGTTTTTTTAGGATCAGAAATTTTCCATTTGAAAAAACTAGGAAATGTCATTACATATTTCCTGCAATTTATCAGTGACACCTAGAAATTTTTGTTGTGCTATCAGAGTTGTAGCGTCACCAAATTACGAGGGTATATCAAATATAAACGGGACTGTTTAGATTAAAAATCCTTGAGCGGTTATTGATCTGGAAAGAATTGATGGGCAGTTAGCCTTTACCTCTGGGGAGGGGAGAACATCGATCAAAATTCGCTCGCGTCTCTTAGGTATGCAAAGAAACCATGAGCGAGAGAGAAGTGCATGTCTTCGTTAACGTTAACTTTCTACACGATCAACGCACGATTAATGCACAATATTGCTGATTACTGAAAACCGCAAAATTGTCATTTCGAAGAAAAATGAAGAAGCAATCGGTCAGATGTGTCATTCTTTTGCATGACAACGCCAGACCTCATGTGGCTAATGTCACGAGGGAAAAAATTGAAAACATTTAAATGGGAAATACTGGAACATCCTCCCTATAGTCCAGACCTTTCCTCTTGTGACTTCCATCCTTTTGGACCCCTCAAAAAATCGCCTGGAGACCAGCGTTTCGACGATAACGAAGCGATGAAAGCATTTGTGCTCCAATGATTACAGGAACGTCCGAAGAGTTTCTACGATGCTGGGATAAAAAAGCTACCAATCCGATGGGAAAAATATATTTCTAGGGGGGAAATGTATGTAGAAAAATATTGTATGTTTGAAAACTTATTTAAATAAAGGTAAAAATTTTTACAAAAGAAATCCCGTTTATATTAGATACACCCTCGTATATAACATATCTTTATGGATTTATCGGGTTTAATATCAATTTTCTTAAAATCCGCATATACATTTCTTATGTGACAATTTTAGGAATTCCAATTATTTCTAACGTCAACATTCCTAACATTCTTAACATTCCATAAATTGCAAATATTCTCTAACGACCTGTCAAACAGATGTTGATAGTAAAGGTGAAATTTCTAAGGCGGGTTGCGACCTTCATACTTTCAACCATATAGCTATTTTGAAGGCTATTTTCATTCGAAATTAGTCGCCAAGCCTGCCAATTTATAAAAAATATATAAGCAGTTTCTTAAAAATTACTTTTTATGGTGGTGCTATTAAGCGTACTACTATTTCGCCCCTAGCCACAAAAACACCTTCATCAAATTTCTCTGTCGCAACCCCATAGAATAATTAACCGGCCATTTTATTTGGCAAAAATCAGAATAATGCTTGGCTGTGCCTGTCAAGTATAACTGTGATGTGTGAATAGCTCTTAAATGTCAAATTATTTAAAAATGTATACTTCTTTTGACATTTATTGCAAATAATTTGTAGTGTATCTCAATTCAGGCTTTCCATAAATAAAGGTACAGTAAGACAAATAATATAATGTTCTTATACAAAGCACTTTTTTATTATATAAGAGAGAGTTAGGATATAATGCTGGTTTTTTGTAGAACATTTTTATTATACGATTTTGGATTACATATTCAACCAGCGAATTGTGTATAATAATTAGTAAACTTCTAGTCATACATTTCCTCAATAAATAAAATTTAAAAATGAATCTTCTTACCTTGGTACCGAGGTATTTTGTTGTGTTTTTTTATTTTAATTATGAAGTTGTCATTTATTTGTATGTTGAAAGAAGGCCTTTGTAAATGACATTGCTCCCTATGGATCTACTTTTACACAAACATAGTTTTGTGGATATAAGTCGCAAACTATTAATAATTTAAACATAGTAAGTAGTATTAATATATCATCAATTAATTTTTTAAAATAAAGTACATGATCTCAAAACAGAAATAATTTATAAAATAAATGCGGGTAAAACGAGGGGTAAAATAACAATAAATTTAGGGAAATACTTAAAAAGCGCAGGTTTAAAGAGTTATCACAAGAAAGTATATTCGTTCTGTTTATTTATCAAGTGTTGTTTGAGGTTACTACTTTTAAATACATTTATTGTTGTTTTTTTTTTTAATTTTTGTAGGCAGTCTATTAAATTTTTTAAACCTTTAATAAAAATTGTATTTTGGGAACTTTTAGTGATGGCTTGTCGTACATGAAAGTCAGATTGGCTTCTTGTATTATAGTTGTGATACTGCGAATTATATTGAATTTTTTCTAATAGATCTGATGCGATGGTACTATGTCATTTTTATTTTATAAATAAATATGTCATGTACTGAACATAATTCTGAACTGAAAGCCAATTTATGTCTTTTAACATAGTTGCAATACTCATCCTTCTGTCTTTTATTAATATTATATAAATAGGCGAAGTAAGGAGCCCAAATATTTTTCATGAGCAGGCTTAAGAGGTAAAGGGGCCAATTATTGGATAAATTGCTCAAACAAGTTTGTAAACCCTAATCAAAAGGCGATATAGAATGGTTTTAAAAATCAAGGCTTGTGAAAATCATTACATGGTTTAACCTAATTACTGAAAATGCTTCACAAACCAAAAAATTCAACGTCCTAATACTACTATCGGCTTTCGGTCTTTCGTTCCAAGTTAAATCATTTCTCGTTTTTGTTACGCTACGAGATTACCCTTGTGGGCCTCAGTCTCGATAAGGTGGGAACCACCATTTTAGCGTCTCTCGAATTTTTTTTTAGATTGCTACTTAAAATCCGTGTCATAGAAACAACGAGCCTGAAAACAATTATTCCTTTAGAATAAGAAGGTTATCCATATTTCAAATGTGGTATATCCGTAAAGAAAAGGAAAAGTTTTTATTTTCAATTAAAAACTTTGTGGTCGACTGACGAGTTTTTTCCTATCCCATTACTCCGTTAGCTAATACCGCAACAGGCATTCTATTATATCAAAAGGTAAATAGCAGAGATAGAAAATAATTGTCAGCACTCTAAATTTAAATTGGTCACAATGGAGAATTGTAATTTATTTCCTTTAACCCTCCAATTGGCTAAAAACATAGATGTGCGAAATATTGCCGAAAAAATACGTTGACCTCTTCACATCTAATAACGTGCTTCAATAAACGCTCGCACAATAAATAATCAGTTCCACCCATCATTGACCTATTTACCATCGTCCTAATTCTAATTAGGTATCAAACAGAGCTCCACCGACTATGTCTCTGTCTAATGATTTCATTTCCATTAGCCGGGCCAGAATGGAAGACGGACAATCTTAAAATAAAAAAAATATATATGTTGAACCAAACACAACACACCCAGTGGTCGATATCTCGTTTTCTGATAGCCACTCACCTGACAAATGACATACCCGGAGCATTTTGAAATTTGTTTTTAACACGAACACGCTTTGATTTACATCAGCTAAAAAGAAAAAGAGAATCTTTAATGGGGTTTTATTGGGTAATACGGCGCCGGAGACCTATATACAATATATACATATTACATATATTAATATGATATTTTGATTCAAAATTAGAAATATTATATACTTTTATTATATTAAATTAAAAATTATTTGAAAAAATCAGGATGTGGATTGAGAGAGAATTGTCATGAGAATTTTTTAAAATGTCAGAAAAATGTAAGTTTAGATTTTGTATAACTAGAAAGATTGGAAATAAAGATATTTTGGAGAATTGTCATTTCGAGAAAATTTTATATTGAATGGAAATAAAGATGTATCTAATAACCGATGTATTGGATTATTTTCATTTGGAACAAAAAGAAAAATATTTTAAAAGGAAAGTAAGAAACAATTTACTAAAAACGTTAAAAGAAAAAGTGTTAGAATACCAGATCGGAAGCTGATATAGGGGGTGCTGGGAATAATTGATAACTGATGATAATTGAAGATATTTTAATCATGTTCTACCGTATTTTTTATATCCAACTAGAGCAGTATTTCCCAAAGTGGTCCAGGTGGACCCCCAGGGGTCCACGGGAGACTCGACGGGGGTCTACGTTGGGCGTAATAAAAAATGGGGGTCTACAATCGTAAGCGGGGGTGCATGAAAATTAGGTTTCGATAGTGAAGCAATATACTATTAAACAATTGATTACTCATTTTTCCATGTAATGAAGAAATTCTTGGAAAAAACTTCAACTGTTTATAATGTAAACAGTCAACATTTTAGTTACTAAAATATTGACGTGACTTCTCTTATCAATATAGGCAGATATTATTTTAAAAAGCTCAGCAACTATTACTTGTAAAAACTTGCATATTCCATATTTAGTACAACGCGTCGAGACTTGTCGTTGCCGCGCCGGCCGCCATCCCGTCCGCAACGCTTGTTCAGACGTGCAAATTAATACGACTTGTGGTGTATGTGCTTGCAATCTTGCATGAACGTGTTTGATTCTTCACCAATATAAATACGAATGTCAAGGATAATCGTTTACTCATTTTTTTCCAGACTTTCGAAAAGAAAAGTAAAGTGAATCGATATTAGTGATTACCAGTGTCGGAAAAGTAAGTACCTACCTGCCTATTTGTTATATGCATATAGTTTTAAGCCGAGAAAGATTGAACTTATCGTCCCTACTTTATTTTTATTACCTATCTAATTCATTTTATTATTGCGGAGTTTTGATATCAAAATATTGTTTAAAAGTTTCTATAGAATTTACAGAAATATATTAAAATATAATAAATGAAATAATAATTTTATATCACATTAAAATAAGTTCAGCCGTTTTTATAAAACTCTATTATGGATCTTAGCGATTTATTGCTTTTAATAATTAGAAACAGTTTGCAGCCGGAACTTTTTTTATTTCATAATATTTATAATAATTGATTAATCATAGTATGTTAAAATAGCCATATCCTGTTAAGTTCGAATCGCCTTAAGATTAATAAAACAAAGTTTTTTTTTATTTATTTACTTACACATTTACAGGTAGGTAATTGATACAAAACATGGCCGAATCTAAGAAGAAGTGTCGTCAGTACAGTGTTTAAAATTTGGTTTTCTTCCATCAAAGGCAGACAAACGATTGCCCACATGCCTTTTATGCAACAAAGTTTTGAGCAATGACTCTATGAAACCATCAAAGCTGGAAGATCATCTAAGAAGGTGTCATCCTGATAACAAAGGTAAAGATTTGAAATATTTCCAAACATTAAAGGAAAAATATGAAAAGAGACCCACCGTGCACAGTATGTTCTCTTCAAAGTCTGAAAGCAACGATGATGCCTTGCGGGCATCTTACAATATTTCCTTACTTATCGCAAAATCTGGAAAACCGTACACCATTGGAGAACAGTTAATTTTACCTGCTGTTGATGAGGTTTTAAAAACTGTTCTGCACAAATCTTCATTTGACATACTCAAAAGAATTCCTTTGAGTAACAACACTGTACAATGACGTATTGATGAAATGAGCTCTGATGTTGAAAGTTTCTTGTGTTAACTTATTTTTCTATCGAACTGGACGAGTCAACTTTACCTGGCAATGAAGCATTATTATTGGCATATGTTCGATTTGTTACGAGCAAAGAAATTCATGAAGAGCTAGTATTCGCGAAAACTTTGAAGACGGGCACTAAAGGTGAATCAATATTTAATGTTTTGAGTGATTTTTTTAAATAAAAATCGATTCCGTTCACAAACGTTATTTCGGTGTTAACAGATGGAGCTCCTGCCATGGTCGGGCGATATCGTGGGTTTATAAGCAATCTTAAAAGAATTATAACAGAGGTAATTGTGATTCACTGTGTTATCCACCGACAACATCTAGTAGCGAAAAATTTGAGTGATAGATTGCACCAATCGCTTCAATTTGTGATTATTGCAGTTAACAAAATACGAAACAATGCATTGAATACTTGTTTATTTGCACAATTGTGCGATGAAAATGATGAAGACTTCCAACGATTGCTGTTACATACCAAAGTACGCTGGTTGTCTAAAGGTGCATGTTTATCAAGATTTTATTTACTGTTTAACTCAGTTTTAGAGTTTTTGGAAAGTAAAGATCCTGATTTAAAAAAAAAAAAAACTTGATCAATTTTAAAGCAAATTACGTATTTGACAGATTTGTTCAAAAAATGTAATGACCTCAACTTACAATTACAAGGAGACAGCCTAAATTTAATAAAAACAAGGAGTGTAATTTCAGCTTTTCTTGTGTAAATTGAAATTTATGAAGGAATATATTGGTCGGCGCGAATTTTCAGTTTTCAAACTTGTCGCAGGTAGAATGCCTTGATGACGATATTCAGACATACGTTCAACATTTGATTGCCCTGCATGATGATTTTAAATACAGATTTGAAGATATTCTGTTGATGGAAATACCACCATGGATCATAAATCCATTTGATGAAACGAAAGTGGAGAATGTGATATTCCAAGAGGAGCTACTCTAGCTTAGCACTAATGAGGAGCTGAAAGTGACATTTAAAAGAGGGTATCAAACATTTTGGCTGCAGGCAGAAATGCCCGAAAAATATCCTGGATTGTGGGGAATTGTGCAAAAGCTTCTCCCTCGTCATATCTCGTCGAAAAAAGTTTTAGTGCTGTTACAAACTTATTAACAAAAAAAAGGAGCACATTGAATATCACAGAAAAGGGAGATTTACGGTTATTCCTTACAAAACTCAAGCTATATATTGATAATTTGCAGTCAATCCATCAAGTACATCCCTGTCATTAAAATTATATTTTTTTTGTAATTACCATTGTAGAAATTACATTACGTTATAAGTGTTTAATTTTAATTATATTACGACGGTTATAACAACAATAATTAATAGTGTTATATATTTAAATTTAAATAAATACCTACAACACAAGGAAATATACTATATTTCTTTTTACCACTCCGAATGGGACGTTTTCTAAATAAAATTTGTGAGAATTGATTGGTTCTTGTGCTCTGAGTCACTGTAGATTTCCAAAAAGTAAAGTTGGATGGAGTCACATTTTCGTTTGGCCAACTTTGCTTTTTTGACATCCACTCACAGCACAAGAAATTAAAATTTAATTGAAAATTTGTTTAGTCGGTTTTATTATCAAATAATTAACCCTATCAAGCAATCAATTCTAACTTTTTTTTTCGAAAACTGTTAATTAGTCGTTAAAACTCCGCCACAACGCAAGTTTCGATAGATAGATCTAATCTTTACCTTTTTTTTCGAGATTTAGAAATCTTATCTGTCCAACACTTTAATTGAATCTTCATATTTCGTAGGCAAACTCGCGCTATTTATACAAAGCCAGCTCTGTACCTGTAATTTCTAGACGATCTCGAATGTCCAAGAATTCCATCTCTATGACTCAACGGACACGTACCGTTTTTTCTGGTAGCTTCTCGAAGCATTGCTTTTGTCTCTGTCCTGCGAATCAAAACATAAACGAAGTAGCTTGCAACGGCTGAGCGGAACAGGGTTGGTTTAGGCGTTCTCACAACAATAATAATACTCTCCCTATAAGTCACCCCCTTACGAATGAATTTTAACCCTAGAAGCAGAGCTTGTGCGGGTTGGGGAAGGCTATTATTGTTATTATTTTTATTTGCTGTGGCGCTCTAGGGACTTCCAGATGATTTGTGATGCTATTTGACTTACAGGTAAGGAAAACGTGTTTTTCTAGGATCATTATCGAAATCCAATCGCAAAGTTTTTTTCCGCGAACTGACATTAAGTGACAGCTTTGTTGCTCGCCTAATTTAAATTAGCTATAATACAATAATATTTTTCTACACCCTCATGGATATTCGCTTATCTACGCACATATTACAAAACGAAAAAGTATTCTATTGCCTTCAACTGAACGCAAGGGCGTAGATAAGGGGGGGTAATGAGGGTAATTACCCCCAAGCCATAGCCAACATCAATATTTTTTAAACGTTATATTAAAACTAGAGAGATAAAATAAATACTGTCATGAATTTTCTAATCCGACTCTGTCTAAGCAAGCGACCTTCACTAAACTCATGCTCGAAACGATGGAATCTTCGAGGTATTCCGCTGACACTCGAGAAACGGGTAGAACGGGCGATGCGTGCCGTTGAATCAGAGATGGAATTTTCGGGAGCGTCTGGAGATTTCTCGTAGCAGAGTTGGACTTGGTATAAATAGCCAACTCATCGGCGCACAGTTTAGTTTAGTGTTAGACAGAAATGTAAAATTGTAATAAATAAATTAGAATTGTTAGTTAGTGCCTAAGTATTATATAAATTAATTAGTACGTCTGAAATAAATTGTAAATAGTGTGTTTTAATAAACTATAAATAAATTAGACTATTGTTACAATACAATAAAGCAAAGAGTTTCTTAAACATTTTCATCTAAAATAGTAATATTCCTGCAAATTGAAAATAAAAATTTATATACAGGGTCCCATTAGTTCGTAATTGTTCAATATTTCAATTTGTGTTATTGATAAGCAAACAAGTTTTAATAAAAGTTATATGGATTTAAAAAATACATATTTTAAAAATATTTTTGGATATACAGGGTGTTGCGTTTTTGCCTGACAAATAAAAATGTATGTTTTTTAAATAGAACACCCTATATTTTATTTTTAGAATTGCTTGGGAATACTGTATTTAACCCTAGAATGTTTTTAAAAAATATTACACTGTTACCAAACATTTTTTTTAAAATTAGAGAATGATGCGGACCCCAAATTAAATCATCATAATTTAGGTAGGTTTACATAAATTTCAAAATTGTCTAATATGCAGACTTATAAAATACTATGCTAACGAATAGACGTGATACAACTTGTTTATTCTATACAGACTGTTTTGAAACATGTCTAAAACATGGCTAATTAGGATAAGTTCAATTTACTCAATTTTTTCAAACGCAACACACTGTATATTATCTTGGAATAAAATTCCCTATAAATTTGCCCATGTAACAATATCAGTGCCTAATTGATCGATAGCTGTTTTATTATTAGAAATACGAAGAATAAATATAAAAGTTGTATGACCATATTTAACAAATATTATTAAATATACAGGGTGGTCCATAAACGAAGTGTTGACCAAATATATACTTTTTTAAAGCGAAACACCCTCAGGTAGTAATACATATTTGATTGTTTTTACATCGTCAAACAATTTTAATTGACCTCATTAATTTGCTATGTTGTATATAGGGTGTGTCAAAACGTGAGGTTACGATTTTCTCAATTTTTTAAATGGAATACCAAGTATTAATTAATTGGTGACATGCCATATAGGGTATTCCATTTAAAAAAATGAGAAAATCGTAACCCCTCATTTTGAAACACCCTATATAAAACATAGCAAATAAATGAAGTCTATTACAATTGTTTGACGATGTGAAAACAAATATAAAAATATATAAGTTTGGTCAGCCCCTCGTTTATGGACCACTCTGTATATTTAAGGATATTTATTAAACATGGTCATACAATTTGTTTTTCCTATTTCCGATAATAAAACAGCTATCGATCAATTACGCACTATTGGGACATTCTGGTATCTCTGGATAGGTAAATTTATAAGAACTTTATGCGAAAATATTATACAGTGTGTTGCATTTGACAAAATTGAGTAAATTGAACTTAAAATTAGCTATATTTAAGACATGTTTCAAAACGCTCTGTATAAAATAAATCAGTTCTATCTCCTCGGAAATGGAATAGTTTACAAAGATCAACCAGAAGTCCCTTTTTTGTGACAAATGGCGTGAGAAATATTTTTAAACCTTTTATGAAATGTAGGGTGTTCAAAAAGTTTTGAATAAAATTGTTTCTTTAGCCCTTCATTCTACGTCAATGGGTTATGGTAATTTATCAAAATAGTGTGTAAACTAATAATAACGATTACCTATCATATACATATTTTTAGGTTAAAGTCTTTACTGTAAGTGAAGATATTTAGAAAATAGGTATTTATGAAATTGACTTTGTCACTATGTAGAATGAAAACTGGGACGTTTATAGGAAAATTATATTTCTTTATAATTGATTAAGATCTACAAATCCCCAAAATTGCGGTACTTTATTCTAAAACACCCTGTATAAATATATAAAAAATTAAAAACTTCATTATAAAACTCACTCTTTTTTCTGGAAATACACATATGAACTCTAGACGTTGCATTGGTACCATATTCTAAAATAATACGCTGCGCATTCAGCAATACTGTGAAAAGTGTTACCCCCTCCCCAAGAAAACAATCTAGCCAAGCGCTTGACTGAACGAATATATTTCATAACCATTCTAGGTAGTAAGAACAATGCAAAAAAATGAAATCCACCAATCACCGTTCATATTTTGATCGACCGACTGCTATTATTTTTAAAATTTTAAATAATTGACAATTCTGTCAAACTAATTGTCAGTATATTTTTTAGTTATTGAGATTAAACATATATTAAAATGGGTTATTCTTGTGTAGAATCGATAAATAATAGCATTTCTGTTTTTATTTCGTCTATAATTATAAATAATTTGTTAATTTAAATAAAACTATATGAAGTTAATTTAATTACGAGTATTAAAGCAACAAAAATAAAAGAGTAGGTGGTCCTGTAGTCAGCGTTCTGGCCTTACACGGAGAGGATTGGAGCTCGATTCTCGGATGGGGAAAAATAAAATGAACTTTTTTCTTTTTTTTTTGTTTATTTTATTTTAAAAATTATTAAAAGTCATAAATTGTTTTAAAATTAGTTATTTTGTCTTAATAACCTAAACTATTTTTTTATTTGTAAATTTTCGTTAGTGGGTCGTAGAAAAAATATACTGTACAACTCGAGTGGATTGTCCACATCGCACTCAGACGATTGAGCACTCCGCCTATGGCGTCGTGCTCAAATTTCGTCTTCGTGCGATATAGCCATCATATCCACTCTTGTTGCACAAACTACTCTTTTCAATAAATGATTTTCAAGTTATTTGTACGTAGTTCCATTTTTTTTTTGTTATATTTATAAACTTTAAATATCAACTGCTTTTTTCATGATTAACGTAGGTATAGGCAACACATTATACACTACTTACGACAAATGTTCAGTTTTGTATCAATTTCTTAAAAAAGTGTAATCGTAGAAAAAATCTTGTGTGCATTTTTAGCAAAAAGTTCGTTGCCGCTTTTGACAGATTGCCACGCTCCGCTACGCATCGCGCAGGCAACTTTCTGCTAAACAAATAGCTATTATCGAACAGAATATTTTTGTTTTACGTTAAATTTTATTTCCTATTAACGATCAACAGTCAGTCGCAGTCACTCCGATTTTGAAAATTAATTTTCCCATTTAGACGTAGGTATTTATAAATCCGTTTGTGATAAATTATTTATTTTCATAAAAGATCTAGGTTAGATTTATTTTCCAATAATGGATTTTCGTACCCTTTGTTGTATTAATATTTCCTAACACTGTTGAAGTTCTGCCGTTGAACAGGAAATCTACTTTTATCCATTTGAGGTGGGCAGCTGGTATTAAATTAGGGATTAGATTTGATTTGAGCTTCATGTCTTTAATTTGACATATTTTTAGTGTCCCGTATCCAATATGTCACAGGCGTTTTACTCAGAGATTATATGACGTAGACAATTGAAATTTGAAACAGTATGGTGGCCATACATGCGTTTTTTCTGGGAATAAATTAGAAGTAAAAAAAATCTGATGCCATCGTGTGCTATTAAAGCTATCTAATATAGTACAAATCCAATATGGCGTCCATAAGAATTAACAAAGTTATATTCACTCTCTCGTAAACTATCTCGTAAACGGTAAGAGATATTATTTTGCTTTATTTATTTTTATGCAGTTTATCGTTTTTAACATTTTAACCTCATCTTTCAAACTCCACCCTTTAAAATTTAAAATCGAAAAATAGTCCAAACTATCCGCACGATATTCTAGGAATACTCTCCGTGACCCATAATTTGACACCAAAATGCTATAGCGAAAATGTCATGACATTAAAAGCCCACCCTTACGACGTGAAAGGGTCGAAGAATAGAAACGGATGACGATGTGGACGTGGACAGGAAAAAGTGTTGTGAAAGGTGTTACTGAAACTGACCTAAATTTCAAGGAAACAGTGGGACGACTAGGATTCGTTTTCTGTTTTAGTCCTTTTTTTATATCGCATAAAGGGTGCGCCCTGGAGGGTCAGGCACACGCCTTAACAATCAACGAGGCCAACGGGGTGCTTTTACTTGATTTGTTTTGTCAGATTCGGGGGATTAGTTCAAGATTAATTGATATGGAAGGACCATTTCGTTTGCTCTATTTTTTTCGCTAGACAACCTATACCTACAAGAAGTATTACGAGGGTTGCTGCTGAAATTTCGGGATGGAAACATAAAATATTCTCCCGTGCACCCTGTGCAAAGACCGGCATAATGATTGCAGCCAAATACTGGCACAATGTTTAGTAAGGCATATCTTGGCCAAGCATCTTAAATGGAATTTAATTTAGAATCACCCATTCCCATTACTGAACACTGTTTTATTAATTATTTTTTAAATAATTTATACACAACATAATAGTGTATGCAGAATACCTGCAAACAGGTAATTTTAAAAACATACTCTGCGAAAGAATATAAGTAGCTTTCAAAATTATTATACAGTGATGCAAGGGGCATTCACTGTTTATCAATCCTAAGAAGACAGAAATAGTCCTTTTTACAAGGAAAATAATGAAAATGGTATTAAAACCTCCAGAGATCCTAAACAAAAATCCAAACTGCAACGGAAGTGAAGTACCTATGTCATACCTTTGACAGCAATTTAACATGGAACTCAACCTATAAAACCGAGTAAAAAAAAACATACATTGCTTATGAACAATGCCGTGGAACCGAGAGGCACATCTAGAGTGTCTCCCCCAGAGTCGCCGCATGGACTTACATGGCCATCATAAGACCTATGACCTATGCTCATACACCGCAGTTGTCTGGGTACTAAAAACCCAAAAATTGACAGCTTTCCGAAAACTAGAACAAATTCAAAGGACAGCATGTCTCAACATAACAAGAGCCATGAAAACCGCACCGACTAAAGCCATGGAAGTCGTTCTTAGTCTCATTCCCCTTGATACGCTCCCACTGATTCAAGCGAACATGGACTCCATGTCACCGAGATATATCTTCCATAAACCCCATTAAGTTATAAAAGAACAAATAGAAGAGCCAGAAGTGGCAGGTACGATTCATATCTGCACCAACGGTTTTAAAACAAAACAAGGTTCAGGATGTGGAATATACTCCAGATCCTTAAACCTAAAATAAAATGGGCTGTGAAGCAGTAAAGCTAGTGTAGTTCAAGCCGAGCTCACGGTATTTCTTATAGCAGCAAAAAAATCACCAGAACTAATATCACTAGAAGGAACATGCTCATCTATACAGATAGCCGACAAGCACTACTCACCTTGGACAGATCACGAATTTACCCAGGGTTAGTACTAGAATGTTACGAAGCTTTTGCCGAAGTTATCCATCAACAATGCGGTCAACTTAAGATGGATCAAAGGGTACGCCTCATCGAAAGGTAACCGTCTTGCTGATCCACTAGCCAAGAAGGCAGCCAACCAAATACTTTCTGGACCTGGCTCTTCTATTAGACTGACAACATCGGTAGTAACAAACGTAATTAAAGAACATTCCTTTGTGAAATTCAAGGAAAGATGGGATGAAACAAGAAGCTGCAGATTTGCCAAGGAGGTTTTAAGTTGTCCTGACAACACTATGGCAAACAAATACTTGACTAGGCAGAATCTACACCTGATCACAGGTGATCATTGCCAAGTACCGAAGAATCTCCATATCATGGGGCTGCCAGAATCCGCACTCTGCAGGGAGTGTGAACAAGAAGATGAGACCATCGATTGCCGACGCTCTTATGTATTAAAAGATTTGTGTTTGGCGAGAATTGGCTGACACCGACCTAAATTCGAACAATTTTTAAATGATGGTGACTTATTTTGCGGATTGCACTGTGGTCAACCGGCAACAATGTAATTATATTATGATTTTCAAAGCTCAACTTACCGGGATAATTTTATTGTTTAGGCTTCGTCAACGCGGAAATTTAAAAAGTGAGATTATTCCATAATAATTACTCCTCGTACAAATATTATATCTAGCCAAGTTAGGTAAATACTTTGAATCAGCGATAAACTCGTCAATACTAAGAAGGTCTACTGGGAAGGCTAACAAACCAGTTAATTAATTAAATAAATCAGTGCCGTAGCGTGAGAC
The DNA here is from genome assembly GCA_927349885.1 of Psylliodes chrysocephalus. NCBI lineage: Eukaryota > Metazoa > Arthropoda > Insecta > Coleoptera > Chrysomelidae > Psylliodes > Psylliodes chrysocephalus. Next base: position 53,053,468 of record OV651819.1, read on the forward strand.
AGGTATATGGTTAGTTGTAGTAGTTTTTTTTTTTATATCATTCTAATAAATTCGAGGTAAAACGTCTTAAAATGAAACAACACTTTTACGTTTTAATTACTACTAAATTTACTTAAGTTCTTTATACGCCTATTATACAGGGTGTCCGGAAAGTCAACGATAATATTGAAAGGGGTGATGGACCAACTTTCAGAAAAACATATTATGACCTTAGTAAAAAATCGATGGTTTTCAAGATATTGCCACTTTATTAAAATTCGTTAAAATCGTCCCCTTAAAACACTCCTAAAAAAATGTATAATTCTTAGATTTTGATTTAGTTTTTGCAACTGTGAATAGCCATTTCATTAAACAAAGACCAACATTGAACAGTTTAAAATATTCAATAAAAAATCTTATTTTACAGAGAAATAATTTATTTTTATTTTCCATCACTCAAGTTTAACACCTCATACTGTACAAAAAAAGTCTACACTAACCTGGCTAGTGATTTGAAAAGTTTGCTCATTTAATGTACTTTTAAAAACTACCCATTGTTCTAATAAACAGTTTACTGTTATTGACTTACAGTGAAGTGAATCCGTTGAAGGAAATTATTGTAGAATGATCTCGTTCCACAACCGAGAGACATTAAGAAAAATAGTACACGAGTTAAAGTTTTGATATGCAAGACGATCTCGTAACTCTGTTTTAATAGAAAGAGAAGAGATAGTTTCATGGCGACGAAGATATCTTCGCTCTATAGGGAACATCGTTCGGCAAACAAGACAATATATTATCTGGATGAAACATGGGTAAATGCTGGTCACACAGTATCTAAGATGTGACAATCTGAATGTGATGGAAGGTTATTCACTTCGATAGTGTTCAGAAGCCACAACAAGAGAGCAACACTGTTTGCACCCACCTTAAAAAAATAAAACCGTGAAAAATCATTTAATACAGTATTTGGAGCTCTTTATTATTGACATCAGGAATTCAAATTACATTCGAAAGCAGAATATTCTGTGAATTTACAAGATACCACCTTCTCATTTTGTTCATTTATTACTGAATAACACTATAAACTTTTTGTGTTCTGGGGTAATTCTTGCTTTAATGTTACAAATGGTAACCGAACTGTGCTAGTGCACTTCCTTGGTATACCTAAAATGTCAACAGGTCCGGCTCTAGGCATGTGCAAAGTGTGCAGTTGCACAAAGCGCCAAATTCTAGGGGCGCCAAAAAATTACATTTATCAATTTAAAATAAAATATTAGTTTTTTATTTGTCTAGTTGTTATAATAACTAAAGGGTCTATACCCTTTAATCAAAAACAAATACATACAAGATACAAACTAAAACCAAAATGATTTACAAGTTGCACAAAAACTTAATATTTCTGTAGAAAACATGCGTGGGCAGGGGTACGATAACGGCGCGAATAAGGAGAACGGTCAGGCGTCCAAAGAAAAATTCGAGACATTAACCCTGGCGCATTTTTTGTTCCATGTGGTAGCCATTCTTTAAATTTAGTAATTAATGACATGGCCATGTCCTCTTTAGAAGCTGCCAATTTCTTCAATGCTGTACAAAAGATTTTTTTATTTTTTTTGTCGACATTTAGATGGTCAATTTTACTTCAACATGTTGAGAGTATAACATTAAAACCACTTATCGATACAAGGTGGGAAAACAGAATTGATGCCATAAAACCTTTGCGATACCAAATAGGTAAAATTTATTATGCTCTTTTTTTCTATATATACTCGTATAATGATCCAAATATTGAGCTGCAAGCAGAGATGAAGCGTCTGGTTTACTTACGCAAATTAAACAGTTCAAACTTTTATGTTCCGATGTTATTTGATATACTCTTTTAAACCACGTCAATCCTGTAAGTAAACTTATGCAGACAGAAGATTTTCACAATTTATGAGAAAATCAATTTGATCAACTGCTCGTGGATGGGGGGAACTGGCGGCAGAAATTGATGTAGAAAAATCTTTTGAAGCAACAGCTAGGCATAGAGTCCGTCGTCGAAAAAGAAACTTTGATTATGAAAAAGAAGATGAACCTATCATAGATCAAAAAAAAAGTATAAAATACATAAAATAGAATTTTATTATATTGTTCTAGATACAGCCCTAAATGTTTTGAAGCAAAGATGTTACGCTCTAGAAGATCACTCGAAAAATTTTCAATTTTTTTATGACATTTACAACTTAAAGCAAGTACCCAAAAGCCAGATAATAGCATAATGCAAAAAACTTGAGAACGTCTTAAAACTGACCAAGATAATAAATAGTGATATAAATGGCTGACGAAATGGTCATTGTATCTTTTCTTTTAAACGAAAAAAAGAACTCCTAAAGAAGTACTTCAATTTATAACAAAATTGAATTTTGCTCCCCATTTAAGTATAGCCATCCGGATCCTTTTAACGCTTCCAGTAACTGTCGCTACAGGAAAAAGGAGTCTCCCAAAATTAAAACGGATCAAGACTTATCTGCGTACCACAATCACACAAAATCGACTTTGTGGTCTTGCTATTATTGCAATAAAACACGAGATATGTGATAAAACCGATATTACAGAAATCATAAGACAGTTTGCTGAAATTAAATTAGAACAAAAATTTTTTGTTAAGTAATGTTTTTTGGCTGACCCAATTTAAGTAGAGGTATTCGTTTGTAAATTGTTTGAAAATAAGTTTTTCTGTGGTTTCTTTTAGCCTATTTTTTAGACCTATATAAAAAATTGTAGTAGTTAGGCTAGATAAGGGGGGAGGCGCCAACTCAGGATTTTGCACACAGTGGAAAAAATGCTAGAGTTGGCCCCGATGTCAACAATATTGAGTAGTGAGTTTGTATAATAAAAAATGTTTCTTTTTTTAAACACAAATCTCTTAGAATACAATAATTCTAGAAAGATTTGGAGCTTAGAAAGTGTACTTACTGTCGTCTTTACGTTGCGAATTTCAGTGTCAATAAACTTTATATTATTTATATAAAAAATCATTAATCATGTTAGAATCCACCTTGGGTAATTTGTCTAAAGATCCTTCTTTTAATCCTGTTTATACTTTAGCCATTTTTAAAAAATGAAATAACAATTTTAAAATAAATGAAAATAATCTTGACTCGAAATCGAAAAAGATGGACAATGAAACCACGTTGCCAGACAGAAAATATTTCGCGAAATCGCGATTATGATATGAATAAAATTTCGATTAAGAATAAAGTTTATTGGAACAGTAAGTGCTTCATAAAAACTAAATTTAAACAAATATTGTTTCAGTTTTTATATAAATAATTTTATGTTAAATTATACGATCTTAACCTTTAAATTGTCGGTTATTCGGAATTTCAATAATTTTCTATTAGAAGCGGCAACAAGGTAAAAACATATCGACTACTGTCTGGAAGGTTATAAATTAGCCAATCATATTTTAGGCTTCATTATAACGATGTTTAAAAATCACTTTGGCGCGCGTTTCAAATTTGCTTGAATTTTGTGGAATTTAAAAAAATTCTTGTACGAAAATTTAAGAAGAAAAAGATTTCAAAAAAATATTTTTATATTAGATTTTGTTCTAGCTTTTAGAAAAAATATCTTTGAATTTCACTTAACACGCCCATTGCATTTGTGAGCAGTGCTCTTAAATATCCGAACCTATGCCAAAGAAGACAGCAAAGCACCTCGGGAATTTTGAGTTGAAACATATGCCACATTTGTAGGATATTTTAAGGCTATTTTTATACTCTATTCAAAAATTTTATGCTCCTCGTTTTTTGCAAAAATCAAGGTGCTTTGTTAGCTTCGAAGGAATCTAGCAGAGTACCTCAGTTTTTTAAAGTTTTTTTCTAAAAACAACTACACCACATTTTTAGCCTATTTTTAGGCTCTTGAAATATTATAAAACTTTACTAAAAAATTGCTATTTTTAAATAATACAGGGTGCTTTGTTGGAGTAAAGTGAGCAGAGCACCTCGGATTATTATTTTTTTCAGAAAACTAGTTATGCTACATTTTTAAGCTATTTTTAAGCTCTTAAAACAATATATAACTTTTCAAAAAAAATGTATTTTTTAAAGAATACAGTGCTTTGCTAGCTTCGAACGAATCCAGCAGAGCACCTCGGTTTTTTAAGCTTTTTTCTAAAAACAACTACACCACATTTTTAGGCTATTTTTAGGCCCTTGAAATATTATAAAACTTTACTAAAAAATTGCTATTTTTAAATAATAGAGGGTGCTTTGTTGGAGCAAAGTCAGCAGAACACCTGAAAAAAAGGCCGTTCTTACTGATTTTTATAACAACTTATTTAACACTAGAATTATGACAAATAGGTCATTGTTTTAGAGTTACTACTGAAGTTATTAATGTTACTTCTAGTCAATTTAGTCACGTGAGATATGAATATTATTGAAGACTCTGTGTATGAGTAGGTATTATGATATGACTGATATTTAGATTTGATCTGAACATTTACTTTGCAATTTTAATATAATCAACATGTATGGAATTTTTAACAGGGACACTACCTTGTAATTGGTATTTACACCAATTTTGAATCAATCAATCCCAGCTAAAACAACTTATTTGTATATTGTTCATCATTGATTTCGATTATTTTTTCCGCATTGATATAATTAATCGTAGAAATTAAAATGTTTGTTAATTAAGGGTTTTTTTGCAATGAGCCTGTCCTAATCTTAATAAGTATTTAATACAATTTTTTTTTTTAATTTGACTTACAAAGTGACATTTTTGTAATCGCAGCGAGTGTCCAAATGATCTATCTACTTTGAGTTACATAAAGTTGAACATTATGTAACTGGTTATGTCATAAATATGTTCATGATTGCGAAAAGAAAATAAATAAAAGAAACCTTTTTTTCTAAATAATTTATATTATTTCAAGAGCCTAAAAATAGCCTAAAAATGTGGTGTAGTTATTTTTTGAAAAAAGCTTTAAAAAACCGAGGTGCTCTGCTGGATTCGTTCGAAGCTAGCAAAGCACTCTGTATTCTTTAAAAAATACATTTTTTTTGAAAAGTTACATATTGTTTTGAGAGCCTAAAAATAGCTTAAAAACGTAGCATAACTAGTTTTCTAAAAAAAAAAAAATAATAATAATAAACCGAGATGCTCTGCTGACTTTGCTAAAACAAAGCACCCTCTATTATTTAAAAATAGCAATTTTTTAGTAAAGTTTTATAATATTTCAAGAGCCTAAAAATAGCCTAAAAATGTGGTGTAGTTGTTTTTAGAAAAAGCCTTAAAAAACCGAGGTGCTCCGCTGGATTCGTTCGAAGCTAGCAAAGCACCCTGTATTTTTTAAAAATAACAACATTTTTTGAAAAGTTTTATAATATTTTAAGAGCCTAAAAATAGCCTAAAAATATGGTTTCGTTGGTTTTGGAAAAAAGCTTTAAAAAAACTGAAGTGCTCTGCTGACTTCGTTCGAAGCTAGCAGAGCACCTTGATTTTTGCAAAAAACGTGGAGCATAAAATGTTTGAATAGGGTATAAAAATAGCCTTAAAATAGACTAAAAATATGGTGTCGTTGGTTTTGGAAAAAAACTTTAAAAACTGAGGTGCTCTGCTGACTTCGTTCGAAGCTAGCAGAGCACCTTGATTTTTATAAAAAAAAACGACGAGTATAAAATTTTTGAATAAGGTATAAAAATAGCCTTAAAATAGCCTAAAAATGTGGCATATGTTTCAACTCAAAATTCCCGAGGTGCTTTGTTGCCTTCTTTGGCATTCCGAATCTGTATAGCAGTACTTAAAACTACTACGAAAAAGCTTTAAGAAATATTAGTTTAGAGAAAAATATGCAAATAAACAAATCAATTATGAAGCACTATTGCATGTTTCGTATCTACCTATTGTGTGGCATTAAAAAAATTGTTATATTTTTCATTATTAGACGAATTAAATTACACATTGCATGACATGTAGGCCATTCCCTTGATACAGCAACACACATAACTTTTTCGAGAATGAATTCTTTTTTAAGCTGTTAAACATTTAAATTACGATATAAATAAATTTATTATTCAACCCGATTTAATCATTAAACTATTAAAACTAGAAAAAGCAGTTTTGTTTGAATTAAATCAAAATAAATATAGTGTCAGGCACAATTAAAAAAAAAGAAGAATGTCCCAATTCCTTCGATAATTTATTATTGTAGCAAGCGAAATTTGTTTAATAAAAAACATTTCACAAAATTCTCGGAAAACTAAAATAATAAAAATGTGTTAAAACAAAGATTGACGTTAATAAATAAATTTGAAGGTTGATAAAAGGCGATGAAATTGAATTTTTGTTTTGAATACTTCCTTGATTAGTGAAGCAGGTAACTGACAGTTAATCACTGTTTTCATTGTCATTATCATTGAAATTAAGTTTTAACACCTCGCGTGTCTTACTGAAGCATTAAATTTCAGTAGTTATTGTTTTTTTCTTAGATTTGAGTTATTGCTGGAGATGCTTGATACATTTATTTTACAAATAAATAATTTTGTTGAATATTGTAAATAATACTCAAATGTCTTTAAAACTACCACTTTATTACCTGCGCAACTTTGTGTATACATTTGTAGGTATATAATATACCTACTACTTACAACCCTTGTTAGGTAAGATACTATGACAGATTATACACAGTGTTTTATGGAGAAATGTGTATAAGTTAAGAAAACAGAAAGATATCACCGAAGTGATTTTAAATTAATATTTAGTAGCAACACGCTGTATGACCAATTTTGAAAATAAAAATTTTAGGGAATTGCCTTATAACTAAGTCTTACGACGGTGAATCGTATTGCAGCCAAGCACAACAGAGGCGAAGCTTTCTGTTTCACAAACAGAAAGATAGGGTTTCTGTTATTTTAAAAATTTTTAAACTGTAATCGTCCCCATGTGCTTTTTTAAATTTTAACTGCACCCGAAGATGAAAAATATTTTTCCGAAACATATGTAGTGCTGTGCTAAACGATAGAAAATAAAAACATGACCGAATAAACCAAGGAAAGTTTTATTTATATAAAAAGAGTATAGTTCCAAGATTTGATCCTTGCGGAACTCCTGACAAGGCACGATATTTGCTATAACTGTAACTATTGTAAAAAACAAATTAATTTCTTTTACTTAAATTTGAATTAGGAAACTGTATGACATAGATTAAATCCAAATTCTGGCAAGATTTAACAGAATAAAATTGAATTGGAGTCTGCATAGATCACGTCTACTTGGCCTTGTTTATATAAATCCTCTAATAAATAATGTGTGATTAGTGACTATTAAAATTTGTTTGAGAAATCCATGTTGTAACGAAGAAATCTGCTTTAAGATAAACATGGTCATATATACAGTGTATGCACTTAAATTGGAACCATATGGAAAACTTTTTTATTGTTGGTTTTGTGAAAAAAATTATTCTTGATAAAAAGTTCTTCATGGTCCAAAATATAAATTTTGCAGAAGAGTAAAGTACATTTTTTTAACAAACCTTGTATACGACTAATAAAATTTGATATATGATGGTTGTAGTTTAGGTTTTAGATCATGCTCGACTTTTTATGAAGAATAACTTTTTTTCCTAATATTACTAACAAAAAAAGTTTTTCATATGCCACGAATTGCCTACGTAAGTTGGCTCGGGGACCTTCAAAAAAAGTAAAGAGAATATATCGGACAAATTTTGGCTTCCCACCACACTGAAGGAAATTTTTAGGTTTATATTGCAAGATTGAAAACTATTTTTAAAGGAAAAGCATAAAACAATCTCTAACTATAAAAGAAAGGATACCATTTGGTCCGCCTATAAATTTTTTGTAATAATAAACATCATGAACTCAGTAGTGATCGAAAAACGAATCTTCGTATGGTTGTTGGCTACATTTTTACAGTCCAAATAAGTTGACTAAATAAATACTATAGTTAGCCATCATTGGCAATATAATACAAATGCTATAACTGATGCGATAAAATCGTTATTACTAATTAATTTTCAGATAGGTACTGATCTAACTTTTGAGGACAAAAAGGCACCAGAATGGCCGTGCAGACATATTATACCTTCCGAGGATGAAAGGAAATCAGAATGGCCATGCAGTCTATGCAATGTACGAGGTAAGTGCCAATAATTCTCGGCCTGACATAGTTGCAGATATTTTATCAGGATAAAAGTTTAACATTTTATAACTACAAACCTTAGTAGGCTGTGGTAACAAAATAAGCGACTTACGTCAAATAGTTTTTAATTGTCAGCATTTTGAACTAAAGTATCTCCGAAAATGTCTCAGGTGACGAAAATTGAGTACAGAGCGGTTATTAATTTTTTATCAAAAGAAGGGCTTACACCTAAAATTATTAAAGAAAGACTCGATGGCGTATATGGCCAAAGTTCCCCTTCCTATTCGGTAGTGAAGGAATGGGCAAAACGTTTTCGCATGGGTCAGGAATCCCTTGAAGATGACGAAAGACCTGGACGACCAGTGGAGGTGATAATGAAGGACAAAGTGGCCTTTGTGGAAAACCTGGTGCTAAGTGACCGACGTTTGAAGGTCAAGGAAATGGCAGAAATGACCAAGCTTTCTGATACCACTGTTCGCCGAATCCTCCATGATCATTTGGGTATGCATAAGGTTAGTGCAAGATAGGTGTCCAAACACCTTTCGGCGATTCAGAAGCAACGTCGTGTCGAGTGTGCTCGATCGTTTTCGGAACTGTGTGGAGATGATCCGAACCACGTGTTGGAAACAATAGTCACTGGAGATGAAACTATGGTTCTTTATTATGGTCCTGTCGAAAAGGGAATCAATGGAGTGGCGCCGTAAGGGTGAAGCCCCCCACACGAAAATTTAGAGTCTGCCAATCAACGAAAAAGGTGATTGCTACGATCTTTTGGGATTGTGAAGGATTCCTTCTGATTGATTTTAAAGAGACAAATACCACCGTTAATGGCATTACTTCATAAGTTGCGGGAATGTTGCGGGAATGTATTCGGGAAAAACGTCGAGGAAAATTAACCAGAGGCGTGCGGTTGTTGGACGACAATGCGCCCGTTCATACTGCTGGCGTTACACAAGCTGCCATCCTAGATTGCGGGTTTCAAAATATAGATCACCCTCCTTATAGTACAGATATGGCTCCCAGCAATTATTATTTGTTTAGTTATTTGAAAAAGGACCTTCGCGGGCGACGTTTTCGGGACGATTTTGAATTACAAGAAGCTGTTTTGGCCCATTTTGGGGATGACAAATGCTTTATAGATATCGAATTACTCAATCAGTGAGTGAATCATATACATAGTAATATGATTCGGCACTCTTTGTCTTATATTAGGTATTCTGTATTAAAATCTCGAAGTGTTAAGTCGTTTCTAACAACAATAAAGTGTTCATATAAAGTAAAATAGTGTTTTAACATAAAAGTCTATACTATCTTGTTTCCTTTTAATCTTAATCTCAGTAGGTAATTTTAGTAGCTTATGGTAATTTATACAAGTTGTTATTTTACAGGAATATCACGTTTATATTTCATCAGCGCTATTTTATCAACATTTATTTTTTTATATAACAATGCAAGTATGTGTTTCATAAGGAATGGTAAATATTTTAACCGCAAGTTCGGGACCGCTAAATAAAATAACACTGGTTTCAATGTTATCTATTTCTGAGATACATGTTGTTAAAGTTAAAATTTATTGTCAGTGCTGGTCCTAAAGTGGCTCTGGGAAAGAGTAACAAAGCCTACCCACAATACGAAGCTAATAACCATAGCAATTGATGCCGATGACACAAAAAAATAACAAAAATAAATGTTTACTTTAACACCCTATACCTATCTCAGAAGTAGATAATATTTGATCCAGTGTTATTTAGCAATATATTACCTATTATTTTAAGCTCCTGAACCTTTGGTTAAAATATTTACCTTTCCATATGAAACACCCTGTATTTTAAATGCAACAGTGTAAAAACAAAATTAAGTAGGAAAGTACATCTCTAATTTCCACTTTGAAATACCTATGTAGTTAACAAATGGGTTAACTCAAAAATCACAGTAATTTCCCAGATTAGTCACAAGATAACAAGTACCTATCTAGTTTACCTTTACCTTACTTTTACCTTTACCAGTAAAGTTTTAATAATCAAATTCAGGGAGGTACGTAATATTTAGAAATGTGTAGGTATGTATTATAGGTACAACTAGAATATGTGAAGTTACTATAAAATTTCAATGCAATGTTATCTAGAAAGACCTCTTTTATAAATCCGCTATGAATTAAATAAATATCAATAACATTTCACTTTCATTAAATACCTGTTCAAATACATAATAACAACCTAACCTATATTTCGACCAAGGCTGCCTCCGAAAATCGTAATAAAACTAATAAAAAAGCGGCATTGTCGTTACCTTGGAGAAGTGAAGATTTCACCACCTCTTTGGGGAGGATTCAGTGACGATTGGGCACCAACGAGTCCATAGTGTTTCCCTATATCACAAACAAATATAACACACACGCTGTCAGCTACCTTAACCACTTTAATATAAATTCACCTGTTTTCACTGTTTTCTGTTTGGAGTTTGCTGAAATCAGACGCTCTCAGTTGTCCATGCGGGGTTGCCAAGTGTAGCGAACGATTTTCAGGAAATATAAAAAATATCTTTGAAAAATGATGGGTAAATTAGTAAATAATAATTTATTGTCTTATAGGTATTCGGATTCTGCTTTTGCCAATTCTCTGAATGACAGACTTATTTTAATCTATTATTAAAGACATAAAAAATTTATACCCCAATCATATATAAGGTGACCATTCCTACTGATTTTACCAGTACAGTACTGTTTTCAGGGAATAAGTCCTGGTTAGTTATTAAACAAAACCAGTACACCTATTTGTACTGTGTGCGTCAGTGAATTAAAAGAATTTTGTAGACATAGAATATAAAAAACTTTTGGATTACAGTGCTACGCGATGGTTAGCGTTACGACTAGCTATAGAGTGCGTTTTAGAAATGTTTCCTGCATTAAAATCGTATTTTGCATCTAATAAAAAAATTCCGACAATTATTAAAAATTATTTTGAGAACCCTGAAACCGAATCTTGGCTTTTCTTTCTTCATAATGTGTCGGCAATGTTTCACAACACGGTTTTAGGGACAGGATATGTTGGAAACAAGCATCATTTATAAGGACCTTAAAACTAAAATTGCTGACAGCATAGCATATGCGTGTTTCTTCTCCTGCAAGTTTGACAAAATTTAAAAGAGCTAAACAAATGAAAAGGTTTAGTTAAATCAAATATTTTCAAAGAAAAAGTGCTGGCATTTTACAGGACGTGTTCTTAGTATTTGGATGAAATGGGAAGACCATTTTGAGGGAATCGAGAGGTTTAATTGGATTATACTAAAAATAAAACCTACATATCAAATTATTCATGAATGTAGTGATTATCTACTTTGATATTATTCGGAAATAAATTTAAGATGAGCTCTTTGATGAAATCGGTTTCGTTCAGTGCTAGGTACACCTCAGATGAGAAACTTAGGCATTGGAATCAAAATTGTGTTTTGGTATCAAACAGGTGAATTATAATTTTAAGAGCTTTTAATGAAAATAATGTTTCCCACAATAATATTGGCAAATTGGTAGAGTATTGTCTCTGTATGCTAGGAATTAATGCACCTACCGAACAGGTTTTTTCTTTATTACCTAATTAATATCTGGACTAGCGAGAAAACTAAATTGAATGTAAAAACTTTGAAATCCTTGTTGATAGTCAAAAATAATTTAATTATGGAATTCTATGGAAATATTCAGGAAAACCAATATTTGTTAAAAGCAATTCATTCTTCAGAAAAATATATAAAAAATCAAACTAAATGAGATTGTTGTTTATTGTTTTATTTTTTTTTATATTGTAAAATTATATTTTAATTTTTCATATTTATCATTGGAATAAACGCAACAATCAAGTTTTTTATTTACCAAGGTTTAATTAAAATTCATATTGTCCTGGTTTCAGTTTAGAAAAAAATGGTCACCTTAATCATATAAGATCATTGCTCATAGGACCTTAACATTATCATCAACTTTTCATCAAGGAGGATACTAGGAATATGGTTTATTTCCTCGAAACGACAATCAGGACAGGGATTCTTATGTGCGAACTTAACACGTTACGTATTGAATAAATAGAGACGCGTTTCGAATTGTGCCGTATTGAAGATGAAAATCTCACTGCTGGTCAATTTTTATCTTACCCATGCCTTATAAGAACAATCAGGATGTAGCTATTCGCTGAAACCCTCTTTAGATCAGACCCAGACAGCACACCAAATCCTTTGGATATCTACTGGACATCCCAGTATCCACTGAATGTCCAGTCCTAGGTGGATATATATTTTATATCCATGAGATGTAATTTATAGACATGCAAATGTCCATAAATAATAGTAATTATGTAGCAAATTATTAAAAAATTACGCAATTGTGCTCGCCATTGTGGCTAATAGTACACCGTTCAGATATTTAAAATTAATTTTTTTAAAGTGTATTCAATATCCCATGGACAACCACTAAATATGTCAAAGTCTAGGCGCGAACGCAAACCATGGTGGATATCCACTAGATGTAATTTTTGATTTTGCTTACTAAGTATAGATGGCGATACCACTTTCGCTCGTTGAATATTTACTCATGCTCAACCCGCCGTAATTGAGTTCGATCGAAATTGGTATCGCAATCAGACTCCATTAGAGACTGGAGTCGAGAATTTCCATTTATTGCTGAAGAGTCCTAATAAGGATGACTTTCTCCTTAGTGGACAAAATCAAAGGCAGAGTGTTGAAAATATTTTGAGTGTTGAAAATATTTTTTATCCTGCTATTTTCTTTCGACTTTATTCAATAATCATTGGTTACTTCTACTCAAGATACCCATAAAATATTTTGCTGAATATCCGAAAATCTTCTATCTCATGGGATATAGACGAGCATTTGGATATCCATATTAGATCCACTGGATATATTGGATATCCACAAAATATATTCTGTGGATATCTCTGGGATTTCTTGTATTGTCTGGAAGATTACCCATTAGATATTTTGCTGGATGTCCATATGATATCTTCTATATTCTGGATATAGACGGACATTTGGGTATCCTTATTAGATCCATGGGATATTTCTGATATCATGTGGATATATTGTATATCCACAAAAGATATTGTGTGGATATATCTGGGATTTAGTGTGTTGTCTGGGGATAGCGTCACCAGGGCCGGACCCAAAGGAAAGGGTAGAGAGAGAAGCCTCCTCTTCCCCCAAAGCCCTAGTAGTTGTTTCAAAATTCAAACCTGGTTGACAAAATATACGTAGGTACCCTACCAACTTTTTACACTTTGTAGGTATACATAAAAACAATTAATTTTTGCGTTCCGTAGGTAGCCGAAGGGTAACCAACGGGACTCTATTACTAAGCAGCGGCTGTCCGACTGTCTGACTGCAGTCTGTATCTCATGATTCGTAATAGATAGACAGTTGAAATTTTCACAGAATGTGTATTTCTGTTGCCGCTATAACAAATAATAAAAATAAATTAAAAATTAAAGGGTGCTTCCCTACTAAAAACGTGTTTTTTTTGGCCTTTTAGCCCGATCTTAAAGTATTTAAAAAGTACCTACATAGTATTAAATTTTGTACGATGGTGGGGAGGGAACCCTTCAGGTACATACCTATTACCCACGGTTCGTAAACTGAAACGGTGGCCTCATCACGTTTTTTAAAGACGGAGTGACGTCATGGAATGAAAAGTGAGTAGACAAAAAATATTTTACTTGAGTTCGTACGTTAGTTTTAAAAAAAAAATCTAAAATTTTAGTGTTCTTTAGTGGTATTTATATTTTTATTTTTGTACCATTTTATAGAGTTGGAGTTTTTATAATATTGGTAGTTTGATTATTTGGAAGAAACTACAAAACAGCAAAGAAAATCAAATTTCATGTCTTACTTACAAATTAATATAAATATGTTATGTATTAATCACCATTTTATTTAGTTAGGTAACCATTTTAATTTAAATAAACAATAGACAATAAAGCTGTTTTTTTCTAATTGGGTACCTATTTATAGATTATTATATAATAAAACTGGGTTGTTGTTGTTGTTTTTGTTGCTGTTGTTGTTGTTTTTGTTGCTGTTGTTGTTGTTGATGTCGTTTTTGTCGTTGTTGTCGTCGTTATCGTCGTCGTCGTTGTTGTCGTTATCGTCGTCGTCGTTGTCGTCGTTGTTATTGTCATTGTTATTGTCGTTGTTGTTGTCGTCGTCGTCGTTGTTGTTGATGTTGTTGTTGCCGTTGTTGTTCTTATTACTGTTGCTGTTGTTGTTGTTGTTATTATTATTGTTGCTGTTGTTGTTGTTATTGTTGTCGTCGTTATCGTTATTGCCGTTGTTGTTGCTGCTGCTGTTGTTGTTGTTATTGTTGATGATGTCATTTTTGTCGTTGTTATCATTGTTGTTGTTGTTGTTGTCGTTATACTCGTTGTTGCCGTTGTTATTGTCGTTATTGTTGTGGTGGTTGTTGTTATCGTCGTTGTTGTTGTTGTTGTTGTTGTCATCGTCGTCGTTGTTGTTGCTGCTGTTGTTATTGTTGTTGTTGCTGCTGTTGTTATTGTTGTTTTTTAAGTAAGTTATGCTTTTCAAACATAACAACTAGAAACTCACAAAATATATTGTTTATTTCCTTTATACATTGTATGTTTTTTCTAAAGTCCAACATGCCCTTGTTTTCTTCTATAAAATTATTTGTAATTTCTTTTTACTAAAAACCTCCGGTACATTCAATAATGTAGGTTCTTTCAGTAAATCTCTTTAACTTTCCTTGCTCTTGGTTGTATTTAGTGCTTATAAGAAACCATCTCATCTGCTTTTAAATGTAGTGGACAAAGCTACAATTAATTTAAAAATAGTGAATGGTATTGGCAGAATAATACTCTAAAATCTTACCAATAGCCTTTAATTTCAGTATGCTCGATCCCTTTCGACTAGCCGACAGTAACACTACGGCCCGCTGCAGGCTTGCCAAAAATTTCAAAATATTGCAGGATATAAACAAAGAATGATCCGAATTCAGCTCGGAGGCCGTAGGTACCCTGGCCCAAAATGTTTAAAATAAAACATTCACAAAATATTTCAGTCGTTCTAACCTCTCAGATTAAAACAAGAAAACCGACAATTCCGAAGCAGAAGCGGATGATTAAAACGCACCTATTAAAAATATTGCGCCAAGATGTAGGCAACACGTAAATAAGGGTTCAAAATGGCGGAGTTTTCTATCTCCTTTTAAAAGACACTCAGAAAGCTGCGCAGTGCGACCATTCTCCGTATAGTAAAAGAAAATCAAAGTATGTGAATAAATAGCTTATCGGTCTGCATGTTTAATTTACAGAATTTATAGGTTATGTTTATGACTCCTTTACGTTTCGATACTACATATCAAGCGCCATCTATGATAAGTGAGCGGGACCTTTGAATTAATTTAGAATAGCTGTTATGATACAAAATTGAAGTGTCCTAAAACTTTGTATTTCTATCAACTCTTTTTCATTCCGTGACGTCACTGCCTCCTGAGCAACCGTGATTAGACACACCGTGGATTAGACCACCGTTTCAGTCTTCAAACCGTGCCTACTACCTACCTACCTACCTATACCTAAATAGTATCAGAGTAAGAATAATCATCTAGTTCTATATGGCTTTAAAAAAGTTCTGCGTTAGAATGGATGACGTAAAATTTTAAATTTATTACTAAGCTATTTGAATAATGAACATGATTTGGACAACTTTTTTCGGCCCAGAATCTACAGTTCTAATAAACAAAGAAAAAACCACTTTCTAATCGGTAGGTGGATTGTGGATTGGAATTAAAAATAGAAGAGATTAACCATGTAAATATACCCAATACGTATAAAATGGATAAAGATCAATGAAGTATTAAAAGATAAAGAGTATGGATTTCTGTAATACAGTACATTAAAATATAAAATACTAAACAAAACAAGGATACGAAATAAAAAAAAACTACAGCTATAAAAAGAATAGCTTAAACATTCTAAAATGGCCCCCAACAACGGTTTAGAACTTATATTGCCATCTAGTTGTCAATGGTTAAAATTAACGATTTAAGAATAGTTTAATAAAATTCCGATAGATTTTAATAGTGATTTTAATAGATGGCTTAGCAAAAAAAGTTGCTGCATAAAGTGCTTCCAAATATTAAAGCAGTGGCGTAGGATTAACTGTTTGTAAAAAGTCTTTGTAATATGCAGAGCTGTCACAACAAAAAAATTTAAATTAAAAATAAATGATACTTTTAATTTTTATTAATCGATTTAAATCAAAAATATTTTCCCCATGCAACATGCAATGTATTTAAATTGCAAAAATGATGTAAATCTTTCTTTGTTGGATAGCTCTGGTAATATATTATAAAAAAACACTATTTTCCAATAGCATAAATTGATTTGAAGTACAGTAGAATCTGGATATAACGACGGTCAATGGGCCGGTGGTATTACGTCGTACTAACCGGACGACGCCGACGCACAAAACGACTGGATAATAAATTAAACATATATATCACGGAACTCATTTATAGCTCACGTAACGAGTCCTTAATCTTATCACATAAGATGAAAAATGCTGATTGTGTAATTTACAAGTGCTAATGAATGCCAGAAAGCGGGGCGGCGAGGTATTGTTTGTGCATGTGCATAGGTTACTGTAAACAAAACACAGCGCGTCGTTCTAACAGGACGATTTTAAGGTCTCTGTCCATTACACCTTACCATACTAGGACCGTAACCGTATCGACACATACAAACAAATATTCTTTGCATGTTTTGATATGCGACAACGCCCACTAGAGCGTTCCGTCACCGGCCAACATCGTAGCGTGCTATGACAGGACCGTCAACAATTTCACGGCGAGAATATTTTGCAGGTACCGACAAGCACCGTCCATTACAAGCTATGTTGTATGTGAGGAAAAAACGCTGTTGGTTCGCTGCAGTGGGCCCAGTAGTGACCGGAGTGCTTTCTTTCGTAAGCTCTCTGCCCACTACAGCGTACCATACCATGACCATAACAGGAACGTGTCAGGCACGAAAGAAAGCACTCCGGTCACTACTGGGCCCACTGCAGCGAACCAACAGCGTTTTTTCCTCACATACAACATAGCTTGTAATGGACGGTGCGTGTCGGTACCTGCAAAATATTCTCGCCGTGAAATTGTTGACGGTCCTGTCATAGCACGCTACGATGTTGGCCGGTGACGGAACGCTCTAGTGGGCGTTGTCGCATATCAAAACATGCAAAGAATATTTGTTTGTATGTGTCGATACGGTTACGGTCCTAGTATGGTAAGGTGTAATGGACAGAGACCTTTATTGTCAAAATAGGTCGCTATAAGCAGTTGGACTGGAGTCCGGAATCGTTCTTCTATACGGATATGTTTTCATAGTACGTCTATATGAAACCTAACTTGAGTTTGCATTTTCGTAGCTAAAAATGTAAACCATTGTAAAAACAAAGTCTATATATTCGGATTCTACTGCATGTCTAATTTGCGGATTGGAATTTGAGGGTTGCCAGATACTAAACGAGTAATACTTAAGACCTTAAGAGTTAATCTTCGAGACATGTAATTTACATCCACTCCTCTTCAAGGAGTACTATTGTCAATTTTGACTAGATTACTGAGACTTCATACACGTGTAATACCGATTCCATTACCTTTTTGCCAGGTGACACCAATTTTACCCCCAATGCTTCCAAAGAGTACTTTACTCTTGTACATTTTGATAAAAACAGTGAGAGGTACTAAAAAACGCACTAACTTACTGAGATTTCGTATACGTAATACCCATTCCAATATCTTTCTGCCAGGTGACACTAATTTTTTTCCCATTGCCTCCAAGGGGTACTTTACTCTTGTAAATTTTGATAAAAACCGTGTCAGCTTCTAGAAAAAACGCTCTAGATTACTGAGACTTCGTATACGTAATGCCGATGCTAATATCTTTTTTAAAAGTGACACCAATTTCACCCACATATTGGCTCCAAAGGATACTTTACTCTTGTAAATTTTGATAAAAACCGTGTCAGGTTCTAGAAAAAACGCTCTAGATTACTGAGACTTCGTATACGTAATGCCGATTCTAATATCTTTTTTAAAAGTGACACCAATTTTCCCCACATATTGGCCCCAAAGGATACTTTACTCTTGTAAATTTTGATAAAAACAGCCTTGCATAAGACATATCAGACGTGTTTGAGACGTCTGGTATTTCCTGAAAGACGTCTTAGAAGACGTCTGATGTTACAAAAGGGGATGTCTGTAAGACGTCTTATTAATGGCTTATATTGGTCTGTAAAGCGTAAAAAGCCATAAATAAGACGTCTTTAAGATGGCTTATAATGGTCTGGTTTGCCTTAAATAAGCCATAAATAAGTGGTTCCATTATTTTTATTCTTTTAATTCTATAACCTGTCTAATAATATAAAATAATTTAAAAATCGGTATCATCATGCACCAAGGACGTTGAATATCTTTAACCATTGGTTATTAAAATTAGCAGAATAACCTTGCAGGTTATAACGAATGCAAAAAATAGATGCAAAAATATTTATTGATAAAATATCTATTAATTACAGGACACTAAAAGTTATTATTTTCTTTGTAGCGCATTCGATCACTCCCTCTTTAGCTATAACTGGATTGACTTTCCTTTCTTTTTGATTTGCAATTACCTTTGTATTAATAGCAGCTCCTAAAAACAAATTTAGGAAAGAGCAATTTATTAAAAACCTAAAGAACAATTCTATAAAACAAAAAAAAATGATAGTGATAGGCAATACGGGTCTTTTTAAAGATCTGGGTCAACGAATCTGGCTCAGTTGAAAGATCCTGATCAGTGAGCTGGATCTTGGTTCAGTTGAATCTTTAAATATTGTATGTTAGTTCATATTGCGTTTATCATCAACCTCATCCAATGATATAATTTATAGTAACATAAAATATGTTCCAAGCTGAAAATTGACTAGGTAACTAAACCTGTATTAATATTTGAAATGTTTTTTTACATATTATTTACATTTTTTTTTGTTTTTGCATCTATAAAAGTGATTTTTAAATGATTTCATTACTTCTCTTTAGAGACAACTAAAAACAACTACTTGCATACAAACAAAATATCTACCAAATAAGAAGTATATTGAAGGCGAAAATTGCATAATTAAATTTTGTCAATAAATAGTAATTGAATCTCGGATCATACGGGAATCGCATCTATCTTTACTGCGACATGGCTAGTTCGGATTCAGATTTACACCAGCGGACAGCGTTATGCCGCTAAGCTATTAAGATGTTTACTTTTAAATTTATTTAATTATTCCAGACGGGCCCGCGTTGAGGAAAGGCCCCTTGCTATTTGGGACCCCAAATTTATCAATGTTTTCTTCTCACTTCTCTGTTCCTGTTACTTCAGCTCAATCAGCTCAACCGGAAAGATCATTTTCAAAATTGAAAATAATCAAAAATGTCCAAAAATGTCAAAAATGACGAACTAGTTGATCAGTATTTATAGTCATTCTAGTCTAGTCGATACAAAAATTCTAGTGTGCCACCAAAGAAAATGGTTCTTGTATTCTTTTTATTATTATTATTTCTTAGTTTGCTTAAACCAGAGTATGGTTATTATTTTTCATATTATTTGGTTAATTTTATTTTATGGATATTTGTTTATTTATTGATCTCTAAATGTATATCATTCGTTTCCATTTTTTTTTATAATTTTTATATCTGTTTTTTGCAATAGTAGTACTTACTTGTTATCTTGTTTTCTAATATAAAATTGTATTTATATGCAGGCCATTGGGAATACTTCGTGATATTATGTGTCTTGACAATATTGAGAGCTTTAAATTTGTCCAACGATAAGGTAGCTCTCTCTACAGAGACGTTTAAGATGGTGGAAAAGCATTCCATTTAAAAACTACTAGATATTTATTAAAACAAAGAGCAGTACATTTTTATAGATTTAATACAGAATGGCGCGAATGTTTTTTTTAATTCTTTCTAAAAAATTTCAAAATAAATACTTTGCGAAGGTTTACAAAAAATTCAAGGTTTCTACACCCTAAGTTTTGTTATTATTGGTATTTCCTGAAAATTTCACAAAAAGCGGACTAAAAATAAAGCCTCAAAATGAATTACAAATTTTCGAGGTGTCCGGTTTGCTCTTAAGAAAAAGGTAATTTAATTTACCTAAATATGGGACTTTTATTACTTTTTAACTATGAATAAATCAAATAAGGAACACAAATCTTATAGTTATATATAAATCAATTATAAAATAATAACCGTCTTTTACTTTTATATCAAAAAGACAATAGATTGCTGAGATTTTGTACACGTAATACTATCCATTCCAATATCTTTTTGGCAAGTGGTACCAATGTTTTCCCCATTGTCTTCAAGCGGTACTTTACTCCTGTCAAATTCGAAAAAAACATTCCACACTATATTACTGTGACTTCGTTCACCTAATATCCAATCCAATATATTTTTGCCAGGTGATACCTAACCGCAATTACCTTAACTTATTGTCAATTTTGACAAAAACATTGCCAAGTACAAAAAAACGCACTAGATTACTGATACTTCGTATACATTATACACATTCCAATATCTTTTTGCCAGTTGACACCTATTTTCCCCCAGTTGCCTCTATGAGGTACTACACTTATTGAGGGTCAAAACGCAGAACCTTGTAAGTAACAATTTATAAATTTTTCAGGAGAGTAACTAATTCGGACAAAAACT
This sequence comes from Psylliodes chrysocephalus, assembly GCA_927349885.1. Lineage (NCBI taxonomy): Eukaryota > Metazoa > Arthropoda > Insecta > Coleoptera > Chrysomelidae > Psylliodes > Psylliodes chrysocephalus. The sequence continues at coordinate 53,074,358 of OV651819.1, forward strand.
AAGTAAAACTAGAACTAGACACATTAAATATAAAAAATGACGTAAAATAAGACGTACTCGTACAAGATAAAACTAGATATTACCTTAACCTAAACAAATTTTTGAAATGTCCTACTTATCTGATAAATAAAGAACATTGGCAAGCAGACTATTCTTGTTTTGAGCCGTACAGCCATCAGAATAAATAATGATAGGTCTTTTGGCCTCTTGAGTTAAGAATTGCCCTTCTAAATAGCCAACTAAAAAGGAAGCGTAAATAGATGCCAGTCCATCGGCAACACTTTCGTTAAACCAATAACATACGGCTTGATTGTTAACTAAATTGTAAATCGTTGTGACAACAGAATTTTTTTTATAGTACAACGTACTAGCTGGTATTTGTGGAGACAGCTTCCCAACCTACAAATCTATGGTTATCATGTGAAACTCCCGATTTATCGCCTTCTCCTTATCTGTTTTCTTTTCCCGCCTTGCTGAATATTTTTTCTCAATGTGTTCGTTATATTCTTCTACTTCTACGTCGTTCTTATACTTAAAACAGACATCACATTGGTCCTTTCTCGGTCGGAATATGGAAATTTTCATTTGGTCGGCAAGTTTAATAGTAGTGATAACTGACATTGGATTTTGCCCCTCTTGTTGGCATTGCCTCTTGTAGACTCGGTATAAATCCGGCCATGATGGAAAAAATTGCTTCAGGTACATTCTATTGTCTTGTCGACAATAATGTGAGGGAAGCTTGTTTAAATTTTGAAGAAAACTCAGTGAGAGACCTTCTGTTATTTTCAAAAATATTTTGTCGTTTTTCTCTCCTGCTTATTTCGGTTTGGTCGCTACTTGCCATGCCATTTTCAGACTTCATTGCACAGGACCTGAGGCTAAGAGTATTTAAGTACATTTTCTTACAGTACAGTCATGGATTTATTACTAATAATAAAAGACTAATTTAGTATTTGGGATATACGAGAAGTTTAAATTTTTTTTGACGGTCTCTTTTTATCACATACTTTGACGGTTTTTCTAACAAAAACTTTTCGCTGCTCCCAAGTCATATATTCCCAGAACTTTTTGAATAGCTTTTCTCGGTCCTCGTTTGAAATTAGAAAACATTTCTCACCTTCTCTTTATTCGAACACTTATGCCTTTCTTTTATTTTTATTTCATTACGTTTCTTGTTTTCAAACTTATTTTGATTTTTGGGCTTTGTGAATTCCAAGTAAGTTTTTCCGTCTGTCTTGGTTTTTTTATTAATAGCCCTTTTATTGTACCCTTGACGCTTTCTATTTACATGTTCACTTGCAGGTTGATCTAAATCGCTATCCTCTTCTGATACTCGCCCTTGCGGTTCTTCAGATAAGTCAGCGTCGCACAGAGGGGCCACGTTAGATAAAACTCACCAAAAACTCTAAAACCAAAATTTAGGTAACTGATAAAAATAACCACGGTAAACCTATTGCAATAAATCCTCCTTTCCAAGCCACATTGGCCTTGGATTTTCTCTGTGATAAAACAAAAGATAAAGCTTGTCAAAAATAGCGTCTTAAATACGTATATTGCTGTAATTTTTTGAGTGCAATTATTATTAATAAATTCGGTCTACTCTTTGTGCTATAATAATCGAATTAACTTTGATAATAATTATGCAAAATAATAGTCGCAGTAAGTAGATTATTATTGTATAAAAGAATGTATTGCTGTAATTTACTTTTATTCCAAGAAGGCATTTTCATGAGTTCGGCAAAAATTAACAAATTTATTCAGACCTAGGATTTCTTTTAGACAAAAAGTAGCAAATTCTGCCGTATTCAGCGTAGATTTTGGCATAGTTTCTTTTCGTCAACATTCCTATTTATAGTGGTATTGTGATTAGCTGCTACTTTTTGCTTATAATGCCGTAATTTGGGCAGGCGCAAAAGAGTGATATGTTTGTAACCCTACTAGAACTGGCAGTCGGGCAACTTTTTTTTAATTCATGTTTCGTTACCTTATGCATGATTCAAGTTATTACATTTATTCGTCTAGAATATGCAGCTTATCGATACGTTGATTTTAGTTTTTGTCAGATTGAAGAATATCCTTCATTAAATCAAAACCGATAATGTACATATCTTAAAGAATACATAAGAAATTTAAGTTTCCAGAGTTACGTCAGTTTTTTCCGAAACCAGTAAAACCTAGCTAGACACCAAAGGGGTCTTTACCAACTATACACAAGCTTTAGATCAATCAAAAATTGGCCGACCGTTGACTGATTTTTTATTTTGTTGCTAAAGTAATAAGCGTCAGAAAACTGCTGATTTGCAGAAGGAGAATTCGGTCGAGGTTATCTGTTATGTGGCTCAAATAAAGCTCAGAAAATCTAGTAATGTCCAAGCATCCAAACTATTACAAGAAATTTATAAGAATCCTGCAAGAGCTACTGAATATATAATTGCTTTAGATAAAGTTATAACCTCACATACTAAAACACAATTGCCACCAAAGGAGGAACTTTCAGTTTTAGTGGAAGTGAACTTATCTCGTAATCAATATAATAAAATTAGAGAAAAGTAAATATACAATCAAGCTTGCATATGACCCTAATAATATTTGCACCTTTCATATAAACTGTCAGTAAAAGGTTAGAAACACTATTGATAAAGAAAAAGTCTTTGAAAAAAAAAATTTAAACAGAAATTGGGATTAATAATAATTGATCAACCAAAACCGGTATACGGAAAGAGATTTCTTTAAAAAATTAAGTGTAATTTTGGAAGTAATTGCCTGAAAACAGCACAATTACTCATAGATAAATATCCTTGGTATTATGTGACGCCAACAGTTCACTTAATTTTAATTCATGTGCAAAAATTATTCGTTTCGTTCTTCTTTCAGTTGAATCTGTTATAACTGGTATTAAAAAAACTTAAAATTAAAGAAAAATAATTTTTCTAGCGAAGCTTTATCCATGTTTCTACCACCGGATGTTAATGACCAAAATTAGTCATGTTCTGATAGTGATTACCCTTTGGATTGTAATTTTAATTAAATTAAAACGTTAATTTAATATTTTGATAATATTTGAAGTGTGTCTTGTAGTAAATTATTTTGGTTGAGTTTTCTTTTTTTTGTCTTCAACAAATAATAGTAATTTATATATCTACTAATACCTAATAAGCTGTTTTACTACTAAATTTTTTTACAACTTTTTAAGGAATAGCCTGTACCTAATTTAAAAGGTGTCAGTTATAATGATACACCCTGTATAGTGTCAATAATATCTCTGTTGATATTAGTTTGTTACATTTACACATTAGACATATTCTAGAATACAAAAGTATAAGCTTTAGTGCTTTCCAGAATTGTTGGTAAGTTTTGATACTTTTTGCCCCTGTGTGCGTCGTTACGCTCCATAGTGGCGATGTAATCGGGATCAGAAAGGTTTTATCGTAAGAGAATTTGTAACGATTTGATACAAACTGGCTTCTACATTGTTTATTTTAAAGCTAGGATTTGATATGGTATGATTTCCAAATTCGCAATTTGCTCAGGAGAACTCTTAATAATTCCTGGCACAGAACTACTTTCGAATACGACCACCGCGTTACTGATTATTTCAGAAATATTCTCAGGGCTCAGAAGCTGTTCCGAGTTAAGCTCGAGAAAATACTTATTGTTAAGATCACTTATATTTGTCAAATTCAGGTAATTTTCTTGTTTATGGTCTTCGTTTACTGTTTCTGATTCATTTGAGTGCAGAATTTTAGCCATTCCGACTATCTCTCTTCCTCGGTTGGACATTATTATATTAGTAGTTTTATACAGTACCTCGTAAGTGCTAAAACTCTATTTGAATTTTCAAAAATGCAGGATCTCGTGTCACCTGGAAAGAAAAAGCTTTTTGGGGCAAAACAACTCTTTTAAAAGTAATAAAAAATTATAGATGTTTAAAATCATCTTACCAGCTAAGAAGACGAAGCACTTCCACGAACTACAATAATAACGTTCGATAATATGGAGATGCCTGACAGATACGAGGTAATGCTTTCAAAATTGGCGCGAATGTAAATACGAGATTATGAATTTTGCGATTTACCGCTAAAACTGAAAACCTTAGAGCATTGAAAATTGATTAACTTCAAACTTGGTTAACAGATGGCATCATCAGTTCTACGGAATATTTCACAAGAAAAGTATTTTCGCAAAAAATGTTAGTTACGAGGTCCTGCGTTTTGACCCTCGTCATGTCAATTTTAACAAAAAAATGCTAGGTACTAGAAAAAATGTACTACACTACATTGCTGAGATTTCGTCCACGTACACACTTCGCCTGAAGCACAAACAGGTTGACCCAAAATGCCAATGAAAACGAAAAAAGGCGTTTTGTTGGCGGTTAATAGTACATTAAAAGCCTGCTTGAATGAAAATCCTAGCTGATCCTTTTTTCAAGATAAGTGGATTTTCACTTTTTTATACTTTTTCATCATAATTAACCCGGGAACGCCCAATCCACCAAAATTTTCCACCCCAAGTTTTTGTTCTCGAGGCCCATGCGATGGTAGTTACAGCTCTTGAGAGTGATCGTTTTTACCCCTGAGAGGCTTTTTTCACGAGAAAAACGCTCAAACTGAGGCTGTTTGAGTGTGTTTTAAAATTGTATCCGCTGCAGGCCTAAGATGGGTGGATTTCCCCTTTTTCGTAATTTTTCACCATTATTGAGCAATATTGTTTCTTGGTGGTGCTATTATTTAAGCATGTAAGTTTGTGTGTGTGTGTACGCGTGTGTGTGTGTGTGTGTGTGTGTGTGTGTGTGTGTGTGTGTGTGTGTGTGTGTGTGTGTGTGTGTGTGTGTGTGTGTGTGTATGTGTGTGTTTTTGTTGTTCGTGTCCATATACGTGATCAAGCGCCAAGCTCGTTCTGTCGATCAATCAAATAACAGAAAATTAGTTATAAAAATCACCGCTATGCAACGCATGGTACACACCGGGCACTCCCGCGCAATAGAAAATCGAATCTGTAGATCATAAATGAATTTTCATTTCATAGCCGCTCCCTATTATATTGGTAGAAAGTATTCTCTTGAAAAATTTTGTTATCTCTGGTCTCCAAGATCATGGAAAAAATATCCTATCAACTCACTTAGATCATAAATGCGATCACGAAGAGAATAGGTTGAAAGTATGTGCACCATGTGGTAAAAAAATCGTTGTTGCCAATCGTCGATGATCAGAATTTTCAATTACTGCAAATCTTACTGGTTTAATTAAGCAGCATATAAACCATCAGTTTGACCTGTCTAATTCTAAGGGTAATCTAAACAGGCCACTTCCAACAATGCCTAATTATGAGGACATGCATTTAGCAAAAGAAACTAGAACCAGGACAACTTCACGATTCAGAGGTCATTCTAAAATAGTTAAGGGCAAAGGTAATGTACGTACTTTTGATACTATAATAGATCAAAATTGTGGTCTTTATGGAGATGCTTCAAATCCCGATATTTCGTCTACAAGTGGACAAAGTAATACTGAAAAGATAACGTCTAGGAACATTTGCAATTACTGTTTTCAGAAAATTGGCAAAGGTTTGCGTCATTCTTGTGACGCAGGTCCTTCTTCATCTAGTATCCGTGAAAACGTCTTGAGTTTAGTAGAAAGATTACCAAAAAAGCAATAAAACCAAATAGTAACATCGATTTAAAAAAAAAGTCTGATGAAAGTACGATCGATGGTGATATTATATTAAATACAACAGGGTCTAAAATGAGGGTAACTTAGAATAAAAGAATCCAAAAGGAAATCGTTTTTATCAGTGAAGGTTTAGACAAATTCCAATCGACTACTGGAGCATCTTAAAATCAGATGAATAAAATGACCAATTTCATTAGAAGTTTTGCCGGAAGAAAATCTATTCCAAAAAATTATGAACAACATATGCGTGAAAAATCTAATTCATTGGAAGATATTTATGAAGAAGCTATTTGCCCTTTTGAAGCCAAAGAAGGTATGGTTAATAGACCTGTTGTATATGCTAATGCTAGGCCTACAGGGGATATCACTTTAAACAAAATGCGCCATGATATTTATCTCGTTAGATGGTGTGGAAAAAATATCGCTTAAACATTAAATTATAAAAAAGTGAAAATCCACCTATCTTGAAAAAAGGATCAGCTAGGTTTTTGATTCAAGGGGTCTTTTAACGTACTATTAACCGTCAACAAAACGACGTTTTTCGTTTTCATTGACATTTTGGGTCAACCTGTTTGTGCTTCAGGCGAAGTGTGCGTAATAATCAGCCCAAAATATTTTTTCCAGGGATACCAGTTTTCTTCAAATGTCTTGTTTATGTTGACAAAAACAGTTACTGATTCTACCAAAAAAAAAACACATTAAATACAATGGTGTCAGAATTGGTATCATCTGCAAAAAGATATTGGATTGAATCTGAAAATTAGACATACCCATTGATTTGTTTTGGACTAGAAGTAGAAATTTGCAGTAGTAACGCTATTTGACAGATGTTGCTAAAAAGCTTGAGTTCTGTAAACCGCAAATAAAGAATCATTCTCTACCTATTAAAAATTTAAAAATAAAAGGCCTTTTACAGTGAAACTTTAGGTATTTATTATGTATTAAATGGAAAAAGCAAAACAAATATATCACAGGTTTTTCTGTATTAGGAATAACAGAGAGGACTGACTTTTTAAAAAAGTATACAAAAATTATCATTATTGCCCTGTGGACTAATTTCACACACTTTGTAAATTCAAAAAACATTCAAAAACGTGTGTCATAAACAACATTAAAACAATTTTCTACCAGATAACCACAATTTTTAACAAAAAATAATTTAGTAGTCATTAAAGGATTTTTGACATTAAAATATTTGTGGTCATCCGATATAAATTTTGTGAGCCCTCTCAGGACGAAACACAACAAAATAATAACAATAATTATTAATAATAATAATAATAATAATAATAACATACAAAAAAGTATTGTTTATAATAATAAATAAAAGAAACATCTAAAAATCACTAAAAACAGTATGTATCAATAAAAAACTTCAAATTTATAAAAAAAATATACCGCCTTCATTTTTCAAACGACTCACATTGTAATACAAGAGTGTTTTCTAAACGCACTCCAAAATTAATACGTCAAATGTCATAATTGTCAACATGGACCATTAGTCATTATGTTCCAATAGCGGAACAAAACCATTTTGAATTTGTATGCGCATGTGTAGTACAATTTTTTGAGCATTTAAATCATACTACACATGCGCATACAAATTCAGAACGGACTGCTATTATATTGTAAACACGTTTGCAGTGTTGCCACTTTTGAATTATTACCATAATTCATCAGATTTTTGTTTTGTCAATTTCATAAAAATGAAGTTTTTACACTGACTCACCCTGATAGTAACAAAAATCTGAAATATACCTACATCTACCTAGATACAAAAATATACAACTATAAATAACAAATCCCTTGCTTTTTGTTGCAAAAATTAGGCTAAATTATTTTTTAATTTTGTTTCAATTCTGACGAAGTTTTTTTTGATCAGCTTAGAAACGTCGAGTTATTATTAACGATTCTTAAGTACTACATGCCTTGTTCAAAAATTTTCTCGTTATTGAATATCTCATATATACAGGACGTCAGACGAAAAATAATACTTATAATTAGGTATATAATTGTTAAAAACTAAATGCATATTTCACAGAGGGATAAAATAATAATATTTACATTATTAGTCATTGAAAAATAATAATAATAATAATAATAATTATTATCGTGTTTATTAAAATTTCAATGTACAAGTTATGGCATATAGAAAATGGACATCCTGTATATGCACCGATGACAAACAAATTCCTCTGATATGTTCTTATACTCGTACTAAATACGGAACATATTTTTTGATACACATGTACCTACTTTGTAACTTTGACAAATTTCTTTTTAAATATAGAAAGTTGATCAAAAATATATACCTTAAAAGGATGAATATTGTCCAATTCCTTTACATAATGTGTTAATTTGATATTTTATTATAATAACTTTTCTGCCTTCATAGACTAAAAATCGAAAACAGGGTCGGTTTTGCCAAATAAACGTTCTATCAAATTTCCGAGTGATTTGGCAACATCGGCAAACCTTTTAGAAACCTTTTTTGCGTTTGTTTTCAGAAATTTCTCCTAGAAAAGATGGCCGCCTAAATATAGCATACATCATCTTCATGTTATCACAGATCAGTGGTTAAGAGTTTAGAAGTGACAGCTGAGTAGTATTATAGTTTGAGCTTTTTGTTGCTAATTTCCATTTTACGAATAATTGACACTTGTCATTATTATTTTGATTGCTTTTGTTTTGTATGGCATTTGGAACATTAAATATGTACTTATGAGCAGTTTACTTTGTCATTTGTCACTTGGATGCACACCGTTGCCAACTCGCTTTACAAAATATAAAGTTAAGAGGTAATGTTTTACATATTTATTTGAGCAAAACAGATTCTATAAATTCGATTTTATTTAATTAAAAACTCAACATATGTTACAAAAAAATGGAATAAATACTTTGTACCTATAGCTATATATCTAAAAATCCAAAAACTGGGATTCAATTTAGTGAAAATATCCTAAATTTTGTTTTAACTTGTGGCATTATCCAATCCTACATACCTTTATAAGAGCCTAAATATAATGTAAAAAGTGCTGTTCTTTAAACTAAAACTATTTATTATAAGTTTACATTATTTTTCATTTTTCAAAAACGTTGCTACTAATATTAAACTTTTAAATAATGGCATGTATATATTTGGCAATTAGGCAGCTTTCTTATTTCTAATCGTTACAAAAAAAATTATACATTACACAGTTTTCCACTCAAATTCGGTAAGATTACATATTGTTTCTAGTTTTTGATTAACTATATATACTTGGACTATAATACTGGAATTATATGAAATATAATACAGGAAAATTAATTAATAAATCTAAAAATATTTTCTTCTTCATGAAATTAAAAATAAATTCTGTAACGATGAGAAATTGAACCTACCACCTTGGTTTAGCAATATACCTATGAAAATGTGTTAAATCTTTCTTGTGGCCTATTCATTATTAAAACTCGCAGAGCTTTTAAAAATCTATCAAAATACTGATAAGGTTCTTCTCTTTCCGATTCTTCTCAGTAAGTAAATATGATCACGACAAAAGGTTTGCTTGAATGTAGGACTGATTTAATGGGCTAACTGTTATCTTTGGTGTTGGCTTCTAAGGGTTTCGTATGTGAGTCGCCCTGAACATTCTGGTTGGCTGCCGATTGTACCAGGATCGAGGATAGAGCTTCCAAAGACTGTCTAACCTGAAGCAGAATAAATGAATCATCGAATAAAATAAAATCGAAATGGTTTTATTTCTTGACTAACCTGAGCAATTAAAACTAAATTGGAATCTAAAAAATTATTGACGGCTCCCGCTGATTTCGAGTGCATCTGCGAATGCCACTGCAGGAGATCGTTGTACACGTCCTTGGAGCCCTTGATCATGTTCTCCTGCAGCACCATCGAATATTTACTTTGGATTTTGCTTATTCGATAGAGCAGCACGCCGGCCGAGAAGAAGAGAAGGATGAGTAGTAAGGTTGTCGCGCACAGAATGAGACTTTGGCGGGGTAATTTTCTAAATTCTAGTATGGCGTCCTTAAGGGTCCGTATTAAGCCTCCTCCAGAATCTTTGTCGTATTGGGAACCTGAAAATAACAAATAGAAAACATTTAAGTTCAAGTGGCAGATTATTAATTAATCGTTTTTTGACAGCTGACGTCAGTCAGGAGAGTTTATAAGAGTCCTATAAAGTGTTTCATTCTAAAAAAAATAGCCTCAAATTAATCAGAGAGCAACCAGCTTCGTTAAAATGATTAAAAAGTTACCTATCGCACTGATGCCATAATATGTGACAATAGGCAATAATGAATCTAACTCAAAATTCATTGAAAAAGGTGTACCACAGGCTTAATTCTGACACCTTTTCTTTATCTTATATATAAAATGGATTTAAATAATATTGTGCGACCGTATCATATATCGACCCTGTTCTTTATTGACCTTCACTGCTGCTGTTACGTCTGACGCTGGCCCGCTGGCGATGGAGATTCGACTAGAAACTAGAGTGTTTTCTTTGTACCCAGTCCGACACGCGAAGGAAGGATTTCGAGAACTTCTAGACTAGCCTCGATTCTTCTAGCTAAAATTGTTTTTCTATTCTGTTACATTTTTGTATATAAATGAATTATTTTGTCGTAATACGTTAGGTTTCAATATAAATGTTGCTAAGTAAAGGTTAATTGTTAAATACATTATAACTGTGAAATAGTGCTTTAGTATAAATAAATGAATTAGCAGTTGGTGTGAATAAATTATAAACTAAAATAAACAATCGCTACAATAATGCTGTAAACTGTACACTAGACCAATTTGCTGATGATACCCAAATTATAAGAGCTACTTAGTTATTGAACTGGATAATGCTAGTTCAGAAATCAAACTCTGCATAATATATACGGGTATTCAGTAAAACATAGGCTAAAAATACATCCTACAAAAACTCAAGCAATATATTTTGGTAATGTTACAGAATCAAAGGAACCAAAAGAGGTTAGCAAAGAAAGCTTGTATTTCGTACAAAATTCTTTTATTTACAAAATGCAGAAAGCCATCTTTTGTTGCTTATTGTCTGCCACAAGAACATCCAAAAAGTTTAAAAACCATTCTAAATACATCCGAACATTAATTGTTGGAGTGTCCCATCTTACTAAATAGTCATTATTATTTTCTTTAAATAATTTTGGTTTATTAGTTAAAATTAATAATTTTTTGGATAATTTATGTAAGCCATTTTATATCTCCCCACGATAAATGACCTTATTATAGGTGTTTTAACTTCGCTCAAATCCTACATAAAAACAAAAGAAGATATGTACGTAGTTATAAAAAAATCCACCAGAGGTCGTTAAAACGTGAGGTACCCTTTGACCATTATAAGAGCTAGATAAAACATTAATGTTTCGTGTTTTAACATCAACATGTATCCAACTTAAAGATCTGGCCATTAGATGATTGGTAAATCGTTTGACAGGTTATTATATTAATGTTCACGGAGCAACGGAGCATGACAGTTATTTTAGGTGTATATAAAAACACAGTATGTATCTAAAATAAGCATAGTTCTAAAAAATCAGTCAAAGGCCCTTAGTAAATGATGTACCCGTCTGACAATTAAAAATATAGACGAAGACTATCGTTGTTTCAATCTATTAATCTGAGCAAGTGCGTAAAAGCATTTCAAAAGATGGGACCATAATTTGGCATGGGTTTGACACAGTTTAAAGAATATAATCTAGAGGGAAGGTGTTTTGTGGATGGCACCGCTTCCATAGATATATAACCAAGACAGATGGGATTGTTTACAACATTTCTGAAGCTAACACAAGTTCAGAATCTAAGCATCCTTTGCAGAAATGTAATCATCTGATTCAGTACAGCAAAGTTTACGGAGTTCTTAACTAAAAATAGCATTATCCATGTACTTATGCAAAATAACACACTTTCTTAAAAATTAGTTTAAAAAGAAAATGAAAACTGTTTGTTATGAATTTTGAAAATTAGATTATAGTATGAAGTTAGGAATAGTCATGTTAAATGATTTAACATTTACCTACAATAACTAGGTATTTATTTTCATAAAAAAATCCCTAAATACAGGGCAATAGAAATAAGTTTATTGTAAAGAAACACGAACAAAATGTCTTATATGTAATTTAACGTTTAGCTAGCCCGACAACACAAGTGGTTGAAATGAAATATCATTTTACAGGTTGTTATGCAACTAACAATGCATGGAATAGTGATGGAAGATATTTTTTCTACACCCGTATTATAATAATGCACTTATATGCCCATAATCCGTTTCATAATGATACCCATTATGATACAGATTTTTCATTACGATACAGATTTTTAATCAATAGAAACCTACAATTTTTCAATCAAGCATGCTGTTTGACGTTTGTCCTAGGTTCCTATGTAATTATTTTAGTTGTCAAAACGTATTAAATTTTCGTAGGTAGCTAAACTTCGATAATTATAATATTAAAATGTCTGATATTAGCGATATAGAAGACTCCTCCACACATATCGGAGAAAGCAGAAAATACAGTACAAAATATTTTACCGCAAAAATCTAGGGAAATACCAATACCTGAAGTAATACCATTAATTACAATTTTGTAGAATTTTTTATAGAAATACGAGTAATTACTGTTATTGTGTTCAATACCAATATAAATATAATATTTATAGGTCTTGATTATTTATCGGGTGTAGAAAAAATAGCGTATGCAACTCTCATGTAATGGTTATTAAAACACTCGCATAAACCATACGAAACTCGCCTTTGGCTCGTTTCGTATCCCGGTTAATGCTCGTGTATTAATAACCATCATTACATGATCGTTGCATAATATACTATTATGTCACAGGAATTTTGTCACTGATATAATAATTACCGTAGTTACAAATGTCACTTGTTATTTCAAACTGTCTCTAAACGCTTCAAGTTGGAAGAATATACAGTGTGTGTGCGATAAAGTTGGATTTTGTTTTTAATATTACGATTGAAAAAAAATATCGTAGAGCCATCAAATACAACAAATTTTATGAAATATTTGATTGGAAGTACCTACCTACAAAAGAATGATGGTAAATCATTTTTTATCCAAACACAATTTTATAAATTAGACAAAAATTTGTATGTTACACGTTACGAAATACCGTTTTGCGTAATTCGTTCATTTTGCGGGAACTCGCTTCGCTCGTCCCGCAAATATTTACTCGTTACACAAAATGTGGCATTTCATAACTGGTTATATAAATAGCTATTATACTTTTCGGGAAAGAAATATTTAAAAACATAAGTACTGTAGGTACTACTTTCACGAAAGAATAATGTATTAAACAATTTTAATTCAACATAGTCAATCTACAGAATAGCTACGGAGAGTCCAAAATAAATAAGAAAATTCGTTCTTAGAAATTATTTCCCAACTTCACAGCTAGAGGGCGCAATGCTCATTATCAATGATAAAAACTTGTTAAAAAAAGTCAAATTATGTTATTCGAACCTATCAAAATCATATTCTGCACGAAGTTTTACTAATTTTGACTACCCACTCGTTTATCATTGGTCATAAGCATTTCGCAATCTAGCCGCGAACTTAGAAAGTAGAAAATATTTTCCATCGATTACTACTTAATCACGTTGATAATTTTTTTCCTGAATTCTACGGCGCATTGTTTAAGATACCGGCTGTATTTTAGAGCCAACAACAACCGGAGGCTTTTCTCATTTGTACACTCGGTACTTTTAGAAAACAGTGAATATATCTGCTAAAATAATAAATAAGAATAAAAAATAATTAGTGAGGAACTTAATTGATATTAAATATTTCCCTTTAAGACTGAGACGCCCGTGGGTTTTTTCAATACAACAGCAGAATGATAAGCGATCCGCTATGTTTTATGCCAACATAATCGGTTCTCCCACTCAGATTTAGAGATGGAATGATTAAGCTTTAGCTTCCCAACAAATACACTTTTATCAATGACTAGTTGGGGATGTGACCGCTTCTCCTACTCTAAATCAAGCGTATATCGGTAAATACGTTAAAACGATTAGTTAAATGATGAACCATTTTAACCATTAAAGAGATTGGCAAATCATAGAATGTTTTGTATTCTAAATCAACATTAAGTTATTTAATGATTGTCAATCGTTGGACAGATTAATATAATAAATTATGTAATCAATGGTTTCATCTATTTGATTAATCGACGTTACGGCACAGAATAACCTACCTTTACGGTGTCGGTTCGTAGACAACACGGTAACCTCTTCTGTCCGGTGCTAAGGAAGGGTGTGACGCCAGGGAATGAATAATCGAGCTGACAGAAAACATCTAATATTTTACTCATATTTAGCGGTGTTTATGTTTTATTTTTGGACTATATACCTGTGTTGGAGATTTTATAAAATCAATAATTTGATTTATTAAAAGACAAGTTATTTTTATTTAAATTATAAAGAGAAATATTATTGTGTGAACGGTTTATTTTAAAGATATTGAGTTGGGGCACGCCTTCCGAGCTGAATTCGGATCACATTTTGTTCGAAACTAAAATAAATAAATAAAATAAATCTAAGATATGGTCTTTTGGATGATGTATTTAAATGCTCCAGTATAAGTAATGTTAAATGTGTATTGTATGTATATAAGCCACAATAAATAAAACTGGATTTCTCTAATTTGTTACCTATATTTATTATAATAAAACTGGGTTGTTGTTGTCCAAGAGGCCCCTAGTATCTTCTATAAAATAATTTGTAACTATGTAATTTTTACTAAAAACTTCCTGTAGTAAACCCTTTTTTCAATAATCTACGTTCTTTTAGTAAAGCCCTTTGACTTTTCTTGCTCCTCGTTGTGTTTAAGTGTTTAATGCTTGTAAGAAACCATCTCGTCTATTTTTAAATGTAGGGTGGACAATGCTGCAATTAATTTAATAATAGTGTTACACGGGTTTTTGGTATCGCAATTTACTTCAACCATAGCCCTCAGAAGGTCTAGATACCGCATCGTAAAAACATTTTGACCCCCCATATGATGGGCGCCATGATAAATAAATGTCAATAAATTTTAAGTTGGTGCTTCTGACAAGACAGAATCGGCACAAGTTTAGTAATAAGCGTAAGATCGGCGTTCGACGTATATAATCGATTTTATTATCTGTTGTGTTGTTTATTTTGTTCTTCTAGTAAAGGTTTTATTTAAAACATTATTTTTTAGTTTAGTCGTTTAGAGCCGATTCCACCGTTGTGTTAAACGGAGATTAAAGTGACATTGTTAATGTAAAAATGTCATTTTAAACTTCGTTTAACACAACGGTGGAATCGGTCCTTAGTGTTTTATTTTAATAAAAAACATTTGTGGTTTGGTGTTAAATTTTTACAGGATTTTCAAAATATCTTGTTGTTTTGTACGTGAATGTAACAATACATCCAACGGTAGAAGATACAAGGAAGGAATAACATTTCATGTGTAAGTTTTCAAAAATATTTGTATATTTTCAAAATCAAATAATTTGTGTTTTGTTGTAGCATACCAAAAAAATTTAGGAAAGAATAACTGATAGCCATAGGAAGACCATTGAATCATTTTGTGACTTTAGTATAAGCCCAGAAAATTTGGGGATACTAGCTGAAACGGCAAATGTGTTATTGGCTCCTTGTTAGTGACCTATTGTACAATTTTTCCAACACACGTTCCATGATCCTTTGAACTTGGCTGCACCGTACTGATGAAGACCAATAGTCAGAAAAACATGTCGACCGTTACTTCTTTTTTACTTTTTTTTATTCGGAAAATGTCCACTATTACTACCTTGATACAATAATATTAGTTCCGTTCTAAGTAGGTACATATTATAGTTTGTATGTTTTATGCTTTATTTTATTACATGTAATAAATGTTAGGAAATATACTTTTATAGTAAATAAATTGATTAAAGCAATATGTAAGAATAAGTTTATCTAAGGATTAAATTGTTAAAGCAATTTTTCATATCCATTGTTTATTAATTTGTTTCATTTAATTATTTCTTATTGAGTAAGGTATTTCATATAAATATGCGATACTTGTAAAATGTAATATTTTCTTTTAAATAGGTATATATTATGTTTGTATAAAATATTGTTCAGTTACAGAAATATTTTGTCTTTTATTCAAAAGAAGATTGTAAATTTTTCAAAATATATTTACCTACCCCAAAAAAAGATTAACAAAACCAGTTAGTCATATACACATTTTATATATATTTATAGAGGTACTTTTTAAATAACTTTCAATGCATTCGAAATCTGTGGTTTTATTAAACTCAGTGTAACAATAATAGATATTCTCAAAAATATTTAAAAATAAAATCGAGATGGGACTCTTGTATAATTTAGTGACTGTTCGCCTATGGTTAGTGCACTGCTGTATGTCCCTGGGTTTTCTACAATAGAACAATACTGCTTCTCCACTCTAGCAGTATTTTTTGCATCTCACAAGATTATATTTATTAAAAAACCAAGGAATTGTTTCGGGCCTATTGCTGTGCCCTTTTCCAACATTCCCAAAGTTTTTTTTTTACTTTCTGCTGATTGGATCTCCGATAGCGACAACTCCATTTACTGTTCCACTAGTTTTTTATCAAATTTTTAAAATAACTTCTATATATTTATCTTTTGCAACGACTTTGCTCACCTGCTTCATAATCTCTTCCCTATGCCCCAATTTCTCCAGGTGAGATCTTATACTCGCTCTATTAAATCAAATTATCATTATAGTTTATTTGAAAATGGTTGGTAGCACAGTTTTTATGGCAAAGGTCCATATTTTTATATAATTTTGCTATTATAAATTTTCAAATAAACTATAGGAATAGGAGTAATCTATTAGTTTTTCTAAAAATACCTTGTTAAGTAAGTATATCTTTCCCTAGTTAAAAAATTCGAGTTTTTATTTTCATAATATAAATAAATGACCGGTTAACAATCACATTCTTTTAAATAGTACATTTGACATTGAAGTAGGTATTTTCTCCATATTGCCAAACAGGAACAGATAATTTACTTGAAATTTGAATTATATTACATAAATCTCACTGAATTTCTTTATAATTCTCATAGCAATATGTACACAAAACACTAATCCAATAATATATATAACCATGTAAAAATAACATTTCAAGAACGAGAAAATTTATAAAACCGGTCCTGTCTGAACAGATCTAGGAAAATCAAATAGGTTTGTCAAAGTTTTGTTCTTAATTTGAAATTAGAAATTGTGCGTCTCACTCACTTATAACTAATAACAAAGTGCAGATTATCGGTGTTCACGTATTACAGAACACACAAACTAAAAATCAGTGTAGCCAAAACATAAATTTACCTAACATGGCGACAAGCTTGAATGGGGTCATTTTTTTGTATTGACAGCATACGCCAAGCGGTATCTAGACTTTCTGAGGGCTATGACTTCAACTCAACTTCACAATAACAATGCAACTGATAACATTAACATGTAACGTCTATCATAAAACTGAAAACTGACGTCAGGATCATCCACATACTTTAATTTTCTTTTGGATCATCCTTATATAGCTTGCTTGACCCTTCTCGAACTGTCGTATAGAATATTCTTGACGGGTAATGACATTTCCAGACTATTCGGGACTATTCTATCTTCTTTTACTTGTACTTTTACTTATGACGATCGCAGCACACTGTAGGGCGATGAGTAACATTCCACTTCTTTTTCTATCTGTACGTTTCCTATAATAGCCGCAGGCTACTGCAAGGTGCTGACATAACTATAGTAAATGATATTTGTAAAATAATACTCAAACATTTTACCAGCAGTAGCCTATAGTGTTACGCTGGTTTTTGGTATCTCAATTTATTTCAACACAACTTTTACAATAACTCAATTCAACTGATACAATAACTCCAACTGATAACAATTAACGTATAACGTCTATCATTAAACTGCCAACTGACGTCAGGTCGTCGACTTATATAGCTTGCCTCGACCTTCTAAAACCTTCTCGAACAATCCGGACTTTTGTTTGACAAGGAATGACATTTGGAGACATTTCTGGATTATTCTATCTTCTTTATTTACTCGTACCTTTACTTATGACGACCGCAGCATGCTACAGGGTGCTGCGTAACACTGCTTCCTCCTCTCTAGTTATCCGCTTCGAATAACTTGATTACTGGGACCTGGCTGGAGCCAATGGGGAGGATCTGGACCATGGTATTGGGCTATCTTTCCACTGTGAACTGCGCTAGATTTACCGCCCGCTGACAGTTGAATGCGGCAGATCAGGTCGTTGATTTTCCTTAAAGGCAGTTCCGTTGCGATTTCTGACAAAGTCCTCCTCGCTGCTTGGGATTGCACCGCCATACCTTGTCGCCCCTCTCAAAATGTGTATCTGCTTTATCGGTGTGGGCTTTCAGTCGTTCCCGAGCGAATCCATAGACCTTTGTTCTGCCATTGCATACATCACATTTTTTACACCAATCCACTACATCCCGTCGGCAATTGACCCAATAAAATCTTTCTCGAACTCGTGCCAGTGTCCTTTTAGTATCAAAGTGTCCTCCTGAACGGCTGCTATGAAGCTCCTCCAATACATTTCTCACCTGCGACCTTGGCAGTATCACTTGGCGGACTACATGTACTCCATCTTCCCACTTCCAATGCAATAGGCCATCGTGAAGATACAGGGAATCCCACTGGGTCCAGTATCCTTTTATAGTTCTACTGTATTTGGCTATCTCTTACCAAGTAGGTATGACTTTATTTTTGAGCCATTCTCGGACAACCTTTAAGTCATTGTATTTCTTCTGTCCCTGTCTCAGACTTTTAAGGGTGATTTCTCCTTCGCCGCCCTCTGGATTGATAGTGGTTGCCCGAAGGGTAACTTTATCAACTGATTCCTCCCGTTCTCCGAGTCCCTTACTGTACTGGCATTCTCGTTCTAAACTGGGTCGCCTGTAGAGAATGTCTGCGTTGCTTACAGATGGCCTCTACGATGCTCTACTTCCTGATTATTGCTAGAAAACCGACTCGGTGTGGGTGATTGGCTACTTCGGGACGCATAGCTGCTGTGACTATTTCTTGTTGGACTTCGTGACGGGCTTCGAAAGATTGATCTTTGTGACTTTCCGGCCTCATTCCCTGATTCTTTATTTATAGAACGAGCTCTTCTATAGGTTCTTTGAAGGTGCCCGATTCTTCCGCAATTGAAGCATCTTCTGTTTTTATTTTGGCTATTTCGTTGTATATTTTGCAGGACAATTAACATTTGCGAGAGGGTAGGTTGGGGAATAGCATTAGCATTGGGGTCCTCACTTTCCTGGGATTTAATTTCTCTCATTTTTGCGCGAGAAGATCTGGATATGAGTTTTGTCGCTTCATATTCCTGGGATGCAATCAATGTCTTCTTCAGCGTCTTGTGATGTTGCAGACGAAGGACTTGCTGCATTTCCGCATCTTGTAGTCCATCAATGAATGCCTCTATTCCGATTTGTTCTTGGAAATCTTTGGGCGCCTGTGGATAGGCCAGATGAATCAATCTTCTTATGTCAGCCCCGAATTCCTGTAGACTCTCATTATGTTTCTGACTACGAATCTTTAGCTGGCTTTGAAATACCCGTTTCAAATGCTGCTGGCCATCTCCAAAGCTTGGACGAGAGATGAATAACTGGGTTCTTCTTGAGGGAGTAACTGTAAAACGGTTGCTGCTTGTCCTCGCAGCGACACAATCAATGCAGCCGCCTTCTCCTTTTCAGCCCAGCCATTGGCTCTAGCTGCAGCTTCAAATTGGAGGCGATACGTTTCCCATGTTGTCTGACCGTAAAACGTGGGTGGCTTAATGATCTTGCTAGTATGGATTTGTGAAACTGGGGGTTGAATATGGCTTGGTTCGATTACAGATGAGGACGAGGTAGTGTTTTCAGCTTCTCTGTTGCTTATCGAAGCTAGGCTACGAATTCTTCTTTCTAACTCAACTAGTTCAGTTCTAATTTGCCTTCTGAACTCTACTCTAGCCTTTTCCTGTTGTTTTAAATTATCTCGTTGTTCTAAATTAGTTTTTAAATGCTCTTTCTTGCTGCTGTTCTAAATTAGTTTTTAAATGCTGTTGTTGTTGTTGTTGTTGTTCTAAAAAATCTACTCTAATTTTAAGCTGACCAATCTCTTGTTTAAAGGTTTCCTGGATTTTTAGCACAGCATTCACAATTTCTACCTGAGCTTTTGTATGTCTCTCTTCCTTCTCCTCTTCTCGTCTTTCCCTCTTCTTTTCTTCTTCCTTCCTACGCCTTCCCTTTTCCTCCTCTTCTTCCTTCCTACGCCTTTCCTTTTCCTCCTCTTCTTCCTTCCTACGCTTTTCCTTTTCCTCTTCTCGTCTTACTCTCTCCTCTTCCATCTTCAAAAACCATGCTGGTGGGCCTGAGGTATCCATGCTATTCATTTAAAATTTTATGGAAATCATGATTTTTCCTTGCTATTTTGTACCTCGTCTTTCAAAAATCAAACTACCGATATTATAAAAAATCTAATACCAGAACAAAATTTAAAAATAAAAATATAAAAAACACTAACTAATAAAATATTAGATTTTTACAAAACTAATGTACCACCCATAGTAGTATATTTTGTGTCAACTCAGTTTTAAATTCTGTGGCGTCCTCTACACTCCATATTTTAGAGCAATAAAATAGCTTCAAAACGTTGGACAAAGATTTAATATAGAAAGAAAAATATCTAAATTTCCAGTATGAAGTTTGCGGTCAAGATTTATAAAAATGAGGCACCATTGTTCCCTCGTTTGGAAAATAAGAACAAAAACGTAAAGAGAGAAAGAGAGAGAGAGAGAGAGAGAGAGAGAGAGAGAGAGAGAGAGAGATAATTTTAAAAATGACATTCAATTATATTGACTTGACTTTTTATTGTAAGTAGCTGATGTAACCTGTAATGAATAGTTATGAGATATGTCAAATATTAAAGCTAAACCTCCCCTGGAAAGGTACCTTTGCAGTTCCCCCATTTGATTGATACACAATGTTACAAATTTAAAAAATTGGTTCCTTGTGATAGGTTAAGCCAAGATTTTGAAATTGTACTTACCATCTACTTCACTCATTAGTCGATCCTTTGGAATTATTTTTACTAGTGAAAATTTAGGCTTTATTTCTATTGGAGGCGAATCTCTACCGCTTTCAGCTTCTACGGAGTCACTAGAATCTAAATCAGGCTCCTGAAAATAAATACAATGATTAAATAGATGTTAGTAGTTCATACATACATACATACATAGCTTCACTGGATACACCCTAACAAGCTTGCGAGCGATTTATTATGTACTATTACGTACGAATTATTTAATTTTAATTCCATTTTTTTAATAGGAGCAAAAAAATATATGCTGCAACTGTCACCCTGTATAAAAAAACTACATAATTACATTTTTCTATTTTTATGTATGAATCACCTTCTATATTAGTAGGTACTGTGTCCAACGGTTCAACATACTATAATAGTTGAAATAATTGCACAATCATATTATGGATAATGCTTGTTATTTTTTTAAAGTTTTTTAAATTGTTTGATTGTCCCCAGCGTGATATATCTGTTTATTACACGACCAGTTAATTTCCATAAATCATTTTGATTATTCTGTTAAAAATGCATAATGTAAAACAAAAGTAAATTACAGGATGTAGAAGAAATTCAATGGAAGTAATCGTCAAATTTTAACATTTAATGAAAGCTTAAATAAATTAGTTGAAAAAGCTTTATAGAAATAACATCATATTCTTGCCCACAGCAATTATTTTTGGTGATTATAGGTGACTCATTTTAAAAAAGACAAATTCAAATATATACTACTAATAAAGATTAACTTGTATGTAATTTATATCGCTTGTAAGCAAGTGTCAAGGTACCATTTCGGTAGGCGCGACAGACGACCGCCGACGCGACATACGACCGCCGACGCGACAGAGAAGTGTCGCTTCACATCTAAAATACATACAATTATATGAAACACATTTCGCACGGCGCGACACGAGAAGTGTCGTCAGACGACACTTAATCTGACTCGGGGCAAAGGTTTGCTGCCTGTCGCACTCGAGGTCACTGTCCTCGAGCATCGCTTCATCGCTTGGAGGTGAATAGGTTGAAAATTTCTTTCGATCTAGGCAGTGTTGCCAGATTTTGAAACAGTATGGGTGAAAAAAAACCGTAGATCTGAACAGTAGATTTTAATACAGGGGGAAATAATTAAAATTTGCAGTGTAGTAAATAAAAAAACAAGTATATAAGAAACGAAATATAAACTTTTTTCGACCCAAATTAGAAGGTAAACAAAGAATAAACACAAATAATAACATTTTTAATATATACTTAACGTACGGAAACAATGAAAAATAATAGGTACCTACTTCTTTTAGATCAGTCTGAATCAGATAATTCAAAATCGTAGTGTGCATGTTCTTTTTATGATGCCCTATTAATTCTTTGTTTCATTTTAAATAAAAACAATGATTATCTTGATGTTTTTTTTTATGGAGCCAACCTAGAGTAGTGGATGCTTGTTACGCTGCTTTTACTGCAGAAAATTTACTAGAGAAAATATTCTTTAACCATTTGCTGAAGAATGAGGCAAACTTAATAAAGTAAGAACAAAATTTGCTAGAGACAAAAACAGTGGATCTACGTGAAAACAGTAGGTCTGGCAACGCTGATGGTTCCCTCGAATGGTTATCCTGTAAGTGTCGCGCGACACTTCTCAAGCTTGCGAAATGTACCAAGCGTAACATTTATGCATCTGTCGTCCTACTCGACCTTGGGGTCGCTTCAGTGGTCGCTTATCTCTTGCCGCGCTTACCCAAATGGTCCCTTTAAAAATGGAAATCGTTAATATTTACCTCTATTTCGGGCTCTATAATAACAGGTGACGCACTTTTTGCCTTTTGCCACACCGTCCTCATGTACAACAACGTATTATCCCTTGAAATCAAACTACCGAAAATATGTTTGTCTTCACTAGTGGCAATGCCGACTGCATTAGGTATTATTCTAGCTGTTTTTTCTTTGGTAATATCTTCAACTGTGAGTACAGGTATCAAAAGCTACAAAAAATTAAATAATTTTCAATAAAAAAATACTTTTGTCACAAAACTTAATTCAAGCACATTGTTATCAAGTTATCATTATTTGTATTGGGATTACATTATTAATAAACTGTTATTTTAGGAACAAATTTGCTGTGTATTAATAGTGGTATTCGTTTATTGTGTATTTTTTCATTGAAAAGTGCCAAAAAAATTAAATAGTCGCTGTAAGGAGCTAGTTACTTCTTTAATAGAATATTTTCAGATAGAAAGTTATAATAATGGTCCTATGTTACCTTTAGCAGCTATAAAAAAAGTAACTACTGTTGAACAATGTAATTATTTTATTTTAGCGTGTAGCACTTAACCTCGAGCTATCTACTGTTAGTTTGTAGAAAGCGGATTATATGCAAAATGCAAATTTATGCATATTTTAGTAAATTTCAGAAAATATTGCATTTTTTGAAAAACGGTATTACTGTGCATATTAGGGAAGATTTTTCACCAGAATATACAAATTTAGCATTTAGCTAGCAAGGGATTGTGCATTTACCTACTTAAGGGTATTGGCGAGGGTCTTTTATATTTCTTTATCAAACTCTGTCTAACGTTATTTTTATTAAATTTAGGTTTTTAACCCCTCTCACATGGGATTTTTAACTTCCTCGTTAGATTTTACATTTGTCAATTTTCTCGGTCAGCTTCAGTCGACGGAGGCAGGCCAAGTTTAAAAACAAGATCACTGATCCGCTAGTTGGGATCAAATCTTGATAATCTTCTAAACTCCTTTTTATTATTTTTTATTTTTGTTGGATTTTATATAATGATGATTGTTGTAAAGTGATAGAAAGTCCTCTGACAAAAGAGTATCGCATTTATAGTTACAGTTGCACATGTCTTCTTATTTCAGTTGCGCTTTGTTGTTGCTTAGCAGCGTAAACTTTATTAAGGTGTGTTTACACGAATACAAAAAGTCACTTTGAAAAGATTTAGATATAGAACAATTTATTTTCGTACTTTATAAATTTCCCAGCTGAACATTGGTTTATAGGCGTTTTTAGAGTTTTTAAAGAGGTGCAAATTCGTGAAACAGATTCTTTGTTAAAAAAAATATATTATAACAAGAGAGACAGAAAATATTTATTGAACCTAGATTAATAATATTTGGTTCTAGATGAGAAACATCTAATTGCTTGTATTTTTCCCAATCAAAAACAATTTTGTTTTTATTGTGTCTTACATAATTGTTCCACTGAGTATCGGTAACATTATTCAAAGCTTCTGACCAAGTTTGATATACATCTTCCGGTGACGACTTTATTGTTAAAATTTTTTCGTCACACAAACGTTTGCAATGTGACCACACCATCTCTATCGCATTGTACTGGCAGTGATATGGAGGAGTTCTTAATACTTTATTTATGCCTATATTCTTCCATATTTCCTGCAACCATTTTACCATTTTATATTTTGACCAACTATAACATGGAATTGGTTCCACGTACCGCGAATGAATACCATTATCAATTATAATCAAAGAAGGATGTTCCAGATTAGGAATAAATTTCGTCTTATACCATATTTCAAATTTTTGTATGTTCATATTATGATGGTAACCCCCCTTTTAATTTGATTTTTAAATATGAGGTCTGCATTTTTATAAACCCTTTTTCATTGCCACCATGGACAATTATGTATCGAATTCCATCTTCTGTTTTTTTTTTACTTGCAGTAGCCATCGTTCCATCTTGCCAACTTTTTTTGTCACTTCCCTTGCTATATATACCCACGTCTCATCCATAAATACAGGCTTTTTTATCCTTATCTTTGTCAGTTATAAGAAGGTAGAGTTAGGTTAGGCCCAGAACACTGCGGCCTCTTAGGTCGATTGTATTCCCCTGCTTTACCCGTATTCAGGTATTATCTTTGGAAAATACAGGCTTAAAGTTACGCAGCTATATCTCCTTGTTAAACTTTTTTCCCTTCTGGTCTGTTCAGGGTATTATCTGTACTGATGAGCATGTTCCTTCCAGTTATATTGTTTCTGGTGATTTCTTTTGAAACATACTGGCACTATTGCTCACAGTCTATTTTATGTTTAGGTTTAAGGATCTGGAGTATATTCTACATCCTGACCCTTGTTTTGTTTTAGAACCGTCGGTGTAGATACGAATCGTACCTGACAATTCCGGCTCTTCTATTTGTTCTGTTATTTTATATGACTTATGGCAGATATATCTTGGTGAGATGGAGTCCATGTTCGCTTGAAGCAGTGGGTGCGTATCGAGCGCCTCCTGCCAAAAGCGACGTCTCGCTTCACCGGATTCTACATCAGGTTCTATTCCAACCGTGCAGAGGCGTGTCACTGTCATCAAAGCAACCTCCTTGATGTAAATATCAAGGGGGATGAGACTAAGAATGACTTCCGTGGCTCTGGTCGGTGTTGTTTTCATGGCTCCTGTTATGTTGGGATATGCTGTTCTTTGAATTTGTTCTAGTTTACGGATAACTGTCAGTTTTTGGGTTTTCGGTACCCAAACAACTGCACCGTATGATAGCATAGATCTTACGATATCCATGTAAGTCCTAGCGACGACTCTGGGGTGAAAACCCCAGGTGCGCCCCACGGTTCGGCGGCATTGTTCATAAGCAATGTATGCGCTTTTGACTTTGTCAAAGGTGAGACGTACTCTGTTGCAAAGTTTAGTTTTGTGTTTAGTTGTCCCCTTGCTATATACCCACGTTTCATCCATAAAAACAGACTTAAAGTTATCCAGCTCTATCTCCTTGTTGAAATTTTTAAAAACGACATTTGTTGTAATTGAATCGATGTTCGTAGGAATAAAAACTATCTGTTGTTACTTCTTTTAAAGCGGAAGCTAATTTTTCGAATCCATGTATTAATTGACCGTGCAGAACATTTCATCAGACATTTCTTCCGAAAATCGTTTATGTAACGTTTTCATTATAACATGTTGCGCACCTTCGTACATCTTAACTTGCCTCAACTTACTTAATATTAAAGAATTGACTTTTGCTTAGACAATATTTTCACATACTCTGTATCAGAATTTGTTGGTTTACTAAGTCTATATAGTTTTCTGCGAAATATTCAATGCCTCTGCAGCCATTTGATTGTATCTCGCAAATAGATTTGTGTCTCTTTAAATAGGAAACTACGCTTGGGAATAAAGTTTTTGATTTATCACTAAATCGTTTCACCATTTTATTAAATACTTATAAAAACTTTTGAAATATGCAATGTTTTTACAAATTTACAAAACATGATGTAATAATTAATCTAGTAACTTTTTGTTTCGTCCATTTTACATTTAAACAATAAAGAAAGCGAATGCGATATTTCAAGGATATTTCCGAGACTTTACTCCAAATCACTTTATATACCTGATGATAACCTCCTTATAGTTCGAAAGCGCTTGCAATGCAACCTATCAATTTAATCAAATAAAGATCCTGTGGTCGACAGACTTTGTGTGTTTCCCTTTCTATTTTTTCTACTTCGGACCACTTTGAGATATGTATAATATTTGGAATTTATAATTCTCTTTATTACCAGGACAAAAAATAAATTCGTGAAAATTTCGCATCTATTTGTGCAGATCCTGTTTTAACAATAAAACCCAGCATGTATTTAGTTTTTATAAGATCTATGACTACAAACAATCTCTCTAATTATATCTGACTTACCTTTGTGACGTACCCAAAAACATTTGAATAAAAGGCGAAATAGTTTTTGGTGATATAGAGATGGCCCTGCAGAAGAATGTCTCCTATAAGTGCACAGGAATAGTGATTTAATACTTTTTCGTCCTCTTCGACGTTAGGAAAATGGCGTAGGAATTTTTTCTGTCGCGCTTTCGAGGTGGTGTGAATCTTGGGATCTTTGGTGGTCTTAGGACTAGGGGGTTCCGTGACCTGCGCCTGCGCAGTCATTACGGGCGTCGACGTGGATAAATGTTTTAGAGAAACTCTGCAACAATAAAAAAAATGGTTTAATCAGTTGGGTCAACAAATTATTGTCACGCTTCGTATAAACTTATATTTTGTTCAAATTTTAATTTAATACTTAAATACCACCCTGTACATAAAACTTTGTTTAATTATAACGTGCATTTTTTAAAATTTTGGTTCCACTGACTGTTAATTCTAACTAAACTTTTAAAAATATTTCACATATACCTACGTTTTTACTGTGTTTATTAAATATTGTTTGCAAGTCATAACAAAGTAGTTTAAGAGGAACATAGTACCTTATTCTCGTAAAAACCAGAACAGCTTAAAATAGAATACAACGAACGTTTTAATTTACAGTGATTGAGCATATACATTCAGTCAAAAAGAGTCTCACCACATTTCAACATTGGCCGGAAATATATTGCTGAAATTCAGCACCTTTTTATTAGTGAGGGCTGGGTGCATAGGTTTTGAGAACACTTTATTTTTAATACGATTTTCGTGGTCTTATTTTACTATCATTAAAATACAGATAAGCAAATACATGTTCTACTACTTATTCTAGAAATATATTTACAAAAGTTTAAAAACTATTTAATTTAGATAAACATAACGAACAAAACGCACTCAAAAAAAAAATACTGTCACTGTAATAATTGTCAATGGAACCAAAATTACGTGATCACTAACTTAACGTATAATCAAAGAGGTTAGAAAGGGTAGAGGTAACATAGGAAGCATTTGTCACTGCGCGAATTTTGCCAAAACCGAAAAACTGGGTGGAAGGAGTAGGGAGATGTTCTGGGCCGGACTTAAATATTTGTATTGTAGTACCTAATTTTGGTAGGTAACTAAAAGATGAAAAATTATAACACGTTTTTTTGACTTTATTTGTCAGCACGATTCATTTATGATGAGGGTAATAACACTTTATCAATATATAACTAGCTAAGGGGCGATTCCACCGTTGTGTCAAACGAAGTTTAAATTACTAAGTGAAGATTAAAATGACATTGTTAATGTAAAAATGTCATTTTAAACTCCATTTAGTAATTTAAACTTTATTTTTGTTAATATAAAAATGTCATTTTAATCTTCGTTTAGTATTTTAAACTTCGTTTAACAAAACCGTGAAATCGACCCTAAGTAGAAGTTTATAAAATTATTGTAACAAAATACCTGTTGAGACAAAAAGTTATCGAAACAGCCAAAGTACTTTTTGCCGAATTACACACAAGATTTTTTCTACGATCACACCAAAATAAAATTAATAATTAAATTTTATTAGAAATGGGTTACCTTTTCGTTCGTTATATTTTAAGTTTATTTGACATAAGCCTATTCTTCAAAGAAAAAAAAAATGTTTTGGTACTTATATACCGGTAATTATTTATGATTTAATTATTTACGGAAAATACCGTTCAATGATTTAAAATATTAGGAAGTCAGTTAATAGCTATTTGTGTAACCGGTTACGAAATGCCTTATTTTGTGTATCGAGTAAATATTTTCGGGACGAGCGCAGCGAGTTGCACAAAACGGCATTTGGTAACGTGTTTACATACAAGATTTTTTCTAATTTTGTCTTGATTATTTATAAAATTGTGTTAAAAAATAATTCATCAGCATTCTTTTGTAGGTACTTCCAATCCAATATTTCAGAAAATTGTTATATTTGATTGCCCTACGACGTTTTTTTTTTTTTTTTCAATAATAATAAAAATAAGGAACATGTGCAGTGTTGTCGATCTGATTTTTGAGATTACCCGCGAGAAATTTGAAAAAAAAACATTATCCTTAAAGGAGTACATCAAAATTTTACCCCCAACATTTCTGGGCAGTTTTCAATAACGGTATTCGGCCTTTTTTTCGATATTTGTTTTTTTCGATTTTTGTTTTTTTGGATTTTTAGATTTTTTATTTTTCGATTACTCGATTTCTCGATTTTTCGACTAACAAACCAAAAAAGAGGCAGTTTTATTTATTTTCATTTCGTAACTGGTGACATAATCAACTTTTCGTAATCAGTTGCATAATGTTCTACTTTATAAAATATATTACTTTATATGTCAAAATTAGAGAAAATAAAATATAATTAAATGGATAGATCCCATATTATTATAGAGCAGTGTTTCTCAAACTTTTTTGGGGACGGAACCTTTTTGAAAAGCGAAATATTTGACGGGGCCCTCAACAAATTAAACACATAATTTAAAAAATATTTTTCAAATTTTTTTCTTCAATTTGACTCTCATTTTGACTTTCAAGGTAAACGTGATAAAAAATCGGCTTCATATTATGCTCCGATTTTACATATTATTCAATTTTATAATTGTAATTTGACAATATTACTGCCCATCTACGTAGTCTGTTGGCTGAAAATTGGGGTATACCTTTAGCTGGGTTAAAAATAGTTACCAGAGGTAAGTAATCTGTGACTAGGATAAATAAATGTCTATATGACTATTCATTAAATTTATTTAAGCCAAAAATTATTGGAAGGCCCTCTCTTTCAATTTGGGAATATTTTTGTTCTGACTTTGATAAGGTACGCGATGCAGAAGCTATAGATTTCTCAATATTTTTTTAAAAACATGACATATGGCCCTTATTCCCACATTTGATGCATCTACGATTAATTTAATCGGCAACTCAGGCTGAAAATGCATAAGAACATAATTTGTTGTTAATTTATTTTTGATTAATTCCAAATATTCCTTGCAAGAATTATCCCAAATCCATTTCGCCCATAAAAATAAAATAAAAGTCCTAAAGCAAAATCATATCCTCCTTCCTCTTAGTGACTTAAAAAAATTATTTCTCAATAAAAAAGGTCCTCAAGCCAGGTCCCTCCATTTTGTGGCGATAGTACTGTTTTTTTTTTAATATGATTATTTTCTTCGCGGAGTCCTCACAAAGGCTTTGCGGAGCCCCAGGGCTCCACGGAGCACACTTTGAGTAACCCTGTTACAGAGAAATACTAAATAAATAGTTTTGAAAAAACTATTGAAACCAGTTGTGAAGTTTGAAACGAATAAATTGGCAATAAAATTGATATTTTTGTATTTGATTGTATGTTTCTCTTTCCACTTCCTGAAAACAGATTCACCATGAAACAAGAAATAGTAAACAGTTTATAAAAATAACCTTTATTTGCTACTTATAACATGTACCAATGACCAAGTCCGATTCTGTTTATTTTCAAATCAACAAATATGGACGACGACAGAATCTTTAAAAATTAAATATCTCACCGAAATAAATATAAGTTTCTTTTATCTCCGTCACATTTCGCACTTTTATTATAAATAAAGCTTTATACAACACATCTTGGCATTTTAAACGTTAATTTCCAAAATTTAAGTCACTAAAATACCAAATTAATTCTCGTTGACACATTAAATTTGGATGGACAACGCTCTGACATGTGATGTTTTTAACTGTGATTGGTGGGTGTGAATAATTTCGAAATGGGATTATGCGCAGTGTCTTATGTTCCATCTAAGGTTTGTATAATCTAAGCGTATAATATACAAACGATGGAAAAATTATAAAGGTAATCTCGATTATGTGTACAGGGCTTTTTTTCCATAAGGCAGGATCCAGATCACAGAGACTCCGTCGGGGGCTTTGGAAAGTTAAAGTTAAAAGTAAAAGTAATTTTTTGTCGGTATTTTCCTTAAACTGTATTGGTTATTTGAGAGCATGTTATATTTATTAGGAAGAAAGGTAATTTTATTTTTTATAATTTTTCAAAAATGTTTCCTACACTCGAGATTATAGATATAGGTCGTCGATAGTTGATAACATCTAATTTATTCCCTTTCTTATACACTGGAATTATCATTGCTTCTTTCAGACAATCAGAAAACTTGCCTTCACTTATTGATTGATTGATAAGGAAATCAATAACAGGAGATATTTCATGACATAATTCTTATAAAATTTCCGAAGTAATATCACTACCAGGTTGTGTTATACAGGGTGTTTCAAAAAGATTGGTCATAAATTATACCACATATTCTTGGGTCAAAAATAGGTCGATTAAACCGTACTTACCTATATACAAAAGTGCACCCAAAAATAGTTACAGGGTGTATAAGATAAAAATTTAAATGAATTTTTTTAACGTTGCCTTTAAACCGTTTGGCATTTTTTCATGAAATTTTATATGACGTGTTAGAATACCATGACCAATAATACCGAGGAAGAGGCAATATTTTTTTTATGATTTTTATAGATTTTTGGAGGGGGTCACCGCTCTTTTCTCCACTCAACTTTTTTGTAGTATACAATTTAATTACAAATGATACGCCACTGGAATGCAACATCCATTTGGAAAAATTTTTGTTTGTTAGTATTTGTTTGTAAAAAGTTTAGTTTAGACGATACAGCCATTTGAAATGACAACTTAAAAATATTCAATGGTAATTCTACGTATGAAAAATATCAAAATCAAGTTTATTTTTAAATTACAAACTAATGTCATCAAAATAAAAAAAATTATTTAACAGGTGTTCAAAATTACATTCTCCTCCTGTATACACTTACTATATAGTTTTAACAATGAAAATCGAATTTTCATATTTTTGCATACGTATAATTTACATTGAATATTTTTAAGATGTCATTTTAAGTGGCTGTATCGTCTAAACCAAACATTTTACAAACAAATACTAAAAAACAAAATAGTTCCCAAATAGATGTTGCGTTTCAATAGCGTTCGATAATAAAATTTTATATTACAATAAAGTTGAGTAGAGAAAGGGGCGGTGACACCGTCCAAAATCCTACAAAAATAAAAAAAAATATATTGCCTCTACCTCGATTTTGTTAGGTCATGGTATTCCAACACGTCATATGAAATGTCATGAAAAAATGTCAAACGGTTTAAGAGGCAACGTTAAAAAAATCCATTTAAATTTTTATCTTATACACCCTGTAACTATTTTTGGGTGCACTTTTGTATATAGGTAAGTACGGTTTAATCGACCTATTTCTGACCCAAGAATACGTGGTATAATTTATGACCAATTGTTTTGAAACACCCTGTATATATGAATTGTTTTGGTTAGTTATATTCATTTATTTTTTACTATATGCAGGAATTTCCTTTGCCATTCTTTTCCCTATTTCAGAAATATCACCGTGTATTGTTTTTATTTGAGAAATTGGTTCATTTTTCTTTTGGTTATTCGTGCACTACCAAAGATTTGAATTTACGTACCGGTTTGTTTCGATTTTTTCACTACAATATCTTCTTTTTGCTTTTTGCTAGTACCCTTATACAGTAAGGGCTACGAAGCCAAGTTTCAAAGCAGTATAATCCTTACGTTATTGAGGCCCAGAGTTAAATATTTTGTTGTTTTAATTAAAAAAGTGAAGCTTTTAGTTTGACCAAAAGTTAGGTCATAAATATGCCCAACCTTGTATGTATGAATATACGGTTAAAAAGGTAATGTAGTAATAATAATAATTGCCTATCTAACAAGTTAATAATGTGCAAAAAATAATTGTTACGTTAAAAATAATATTTAATTCAATAAATAAGTTGCTTTCAAAATCGTCTAAATGCTTACATTGAAATAAAAAATAATTTACTGACTCGAAAAAACGAAATTTTTGGATTACTGTTTTGCAATAAGCCTTCCTGACAGCAATTTTGAAATCTAAATTAAAACAAAACAAAGATAATTTGTAAGATTTATATAGATATACAGGGTTGGGAAAAATTAATGAAACACCCGATTTGTGGCTCAATTATGGATTGTATTGAAAACTAACCCGAATAAAGTATATTTTATGCACTATCTAATAACGCTTGGAGATTTCCATCATCTGTCACATTTATCAAAATATGACGTCATCGTCATATTTTTTTCGGATATTTTTTTTCTGAGACCATCAATGTAGGGTTTGAGGGTCTCTGATTTTATAATAAAATAGAAAGTAAACATTTATTTATTAAAAGATAATTACTTACTTTACATCAATCGAAGAACACAAATCTGTCAAAGTAAGTGTTCGAAGTGAAACTCTCTAACTGCCTGACAATATCGTAGTCTATCAACAAATGATCTTAAGGCATTTTGATAATTTCAGGTGTTATTTTTTGAACATAAATTCTTATTTTGTCTTCCAATTCTTCCAGCGAATGTGGCTGGTCCTTATAAACTACTGATTTCAAATGGCCCTAAGAAAACAATCCAGAGGGGATAAATCCGGTGAGCGTGCCGGCCGCTAAATATCTCCTCTTCGGCCCACCCACCTCTGCGGAAATATTGTATTTAGGTACTGTCTCACCCTAGCATCGAAATGAGAATTAGCACCATCTTGCTGAAACCAAATTTCATCAAAAAGAGATTTTTATGATTTGGAAATACACGAATTAACTCTGAAACTATCTGCTCTTAAGGAAGTTGCAACTATCGATCACCGTTCAGAGTTCCTTTAAATTACTTTGAAAAAACTCTACTGCCTGCTCTGGGACCACACAGACCTGTTCTGATTATTTATGATGGTCATAGCACCCATGTTAATATTCCTCTAATAGAATTGGCAACCGCTAATAATGTAACAATTCTCAAACTTCCCCCACACACGAGCCGCCTTCTTCAGCCACTAGATTATCAGTTCAGATCACTGAAGGGTACATGGGATGAAAGATTAGTGGCTTGGCAAAGAAGAAATGTGGGAATTAAAATACCAAAGAAACAATTTTCGGCAATGATCGGTCAAGCCTGGAAGGACCTCAAGCCTATCACTATTAGTAATGGTTTTGTAAAAGCTGGTATACAGCCATTTGATCGGCAGGTCATATCTGAAGACAAATATGATCCTGAATGTTTAAGAAGGTAGAGAAAACACACCTCAGGTACTGCTGTTGGGAGACGAGAAGAAAACCAAAATGTTGGAGGAAACGAAAATGTCGAAGAAAACCAAAATGTCGAAGACAACCAAAACGTCGAAGGAAACCAAAATGTCGAAGAAAACCAAAATGTCGAAGGAAACCAAAATGTCGAAGAAAACCAAAATGTCGAAGAAAACCAAAATGTCGAAGACAACCAAAATGTCGAAGGAAACCAAAATGTCAAAGAAAACCAAAATATCGAACAAATTCCAAATATAGAAGCTACAACTAGTCGATCCACATCAAAATTATCATTTAAAGAGCTTCTTTTGAAAACAATAAGACACTCTGATAGTGGCCAGGTACAAAAAATAAAAAAAAGAAAAGTGGCATGTAGAGCAGAAGTCATCACTGCACCACAGGTATTAGCTAGACTGGAAGAAGAAAAAGCGACTAAGACTAAGAAAGTTTTCCGACAAAAATATAATAAAAAGCATACAATCTAGAAAGAAAGTGACATCGAATCTATAGATGAAGAGCTGGACGATTTCTCTGTAATAATTGGTTCAGCAGATGACTTGGACCCAGAGAGTTCTGATACAGAAGAAGAGTTAGATACAGATAAAACTCTGGACAAAAAAATCGAAGAAGAGCAAACTAATATCGAAAACGGCAAATGGGTGGTAGTTCAATATGAAACCAAGAAGAGAATAAGTTATTTTGTTGGCAACAATTTGAACGAAACTGATGAAGGATGGGAAGTGAAATTTTTAAAATTCGACAGAAAAAGCTTTTCTTGGCCCGATATAGACGATATTGATACGATTAATAAAGAAATGATCATAAGAATCCTGCCAGACCCCAAGAGAGGCCGCAGAGGAGACACATTCATTTTTTCAGTAGATTTGTCAAATTTTAATTTAGGCACTTAAGTTATATTTCATTTTGAAAAGTTCATAACTTTTTAACTATTTTAGATATTAAAAGGTTCAAAAAACAAAATTGTACTTTTTTTAACAGTATTTCACACTTGCCCCAAATTATCTGAAAACACATATTGTAGACAGCATGAACCGCGTTTAAGTGGGGCAAGTGTGAACACCGGACAAAAAAAAAAGAAAAAAAAGGTGAGTAAAAGTGTTTTGCTTTTAACCATCAAAACTCAAAAATCATGTAGACAGATACTAATACTAGCTATGTTTAAAATATGAAATTTAAAAGACATATATTTTAGAAGTTATAATGCTTTAAATTGGCACTAATCAAAAAATTGTTCACTCTTACCCAGGTTTACCTTACGAAAAAATTTGTTCGAATCAATTTTTAGTACAACCCATAATTGAGCAGCAAATCGTGTGTTCCGACAATTTTGCCCAACCCTGTATAGTTATTAGAAAAACTGTCGCTTACAGAGAAAAGTAATGCGTTATTATCTTTAGTTTATGTACATTAAATTTATTATTTGTATTTATATATTTTTTGGGATTCAGCCCTAATTGATTAAATAGTAGTTATCGCAAAAAGTGCTTCTAGCACGTGTTACGATCAACATTTTTTCTACAAGTGCATTTATTTCTAAAATAGAGAATTAACCTGTATAATGACATTAGGTACAACATACAGTTTAAGTATATATATATTAAACCGATGTTATGTGCTGAATTGGTATAGTGGTTAGGGTTTCGGGCTCATAACGCAAAGATCTTAGGTTCAAACCCCAAATTACTCTACGACTCACAGGATTGGTCCGTTTTAGACGTGCGTCACCTTAAAATGTTCGTCTTGAGTTTGCCTATCGATCCTTGTTCCGGGATTTTTGATTTCGAATTTTATTTTTCTGTAATTTGTGTGCAAAAATTTACTTTCATGGAAAAATGGCGATTTTGGGTGCAAAAGTCATCCTAGCGAACGCAACATTGAGTTTTTACAAAACTTTTTTGAAGGAAACTCTTCCTCTTGACAACCCCTACAACCCTGTGTACGTCAAATTGCGAGAGAAATTGAACGAAAAGTGTTCAGTATCACCTAAGGAATATGTCCGAATTTTTACAGAATTTTTGGAAATTTGCGAGATTCTGGAATTTGGCGATTTCCTGGCCAAATTAAATGGCCAAAAATATCCTCAAACATTCTGAGAAAATTTGTACGTATTGCTGGATTGATTACAAACACTTTTTATTGAAACAAATTTAGATTTTTGTTCCAATAGATTTTTGAGGAACAATTTCCTTTCGCATCAATAGTTTTGGATCACTATGGTCGTTTTTAGGCATGACGGCCAATTTCTCTCGCAATTTGACGTACACAGGGTTGTAGGGGTTGTCAAGAGGAAGAGTTTCCTTCAAAAAAGTTTTGTAAAAACTCAATGTTGCGTTCGCTAGGATGACTTTTGCACCCAAAATCGCCATTTTTCCATGAAAGTAAATTTTTGGACACAAATTATAGAAAAATAAAATTCGAAATCAAAAATCCCGGAACAAGGGTCGATAGGCAAACTCAAGACGAACATTTTAAGGTGACGCACGTCTAAAACGGATCAATCCTGTGAGTCGTAGAGTGCGAGAAGATCATCTTCTCGCACGCTTGTAGAAAAAACTAATTTTCAAACAAATTCTCTCTGAAGTAAAGTGACTTTTATGTTGCAGATATGATCAGAAGTTTTTAAGGAAAATTGTTTAGAATCAGCGTCTAGGTCCATATATCAAATTTGAAAATTCTCTGCCAACTATGATTTTTCGTGTATTTTGTCAATATGAACGATTAAAGTTGGCCGAAAATTTTGAAATTTAAGATACGGACATATATTTTGATTTCAAGCATCTTTTTAAAATAATTTTTTGACGTATCTGTTACCGAAATGCTACTTACTTTGACAAAATAAATTAAACATTTGAGAGGCTCTTTCATGCACATAAAATAGGTCTGTTCCAACAACGATTCGAAACCAGTCATTGACACCAGGGTTCTGCGCAGTAAATTATTTAGACCGCCAAATTCATACTGCGCACAATCCTGGTGTCAATGACTGGTTTCTGACCTTTGTTGGAACAGACCTGATATTTCCGGAAAACTGTAGGCACTAAGTTAAAATTAGTCTTATTTAATCAAGCAAGGCTAAACCTCAAGAAATTAAAATTTAAATCGAGAATTTTTTACCTTTTTCAAGAGTAAAACAACTGTATAACAATAAAAAATTCCTTTGCAAGCATTTTCTGTTGTCCGATTTTGCTACTTTCAGAATATAGCTATTTCGAAAGTTTTGAAAAATTACCTTATGTGGTTTTACACCCAGATACAACCCACTCAACACTTTATTTGGTATTAAAACCTCTCCAATCTGTTTACAATTTTTTGATAAAATATAAATCCTTCAAAATAGAATTTACAATAACAACAGCAAATCATCTTATATAGCTGTAAATTTTGTATTAAAATAAACATTATTTAAACTCGTACAAATAAAAATATTCTTAATAATAGACCTCGAATATAAATTGCTTGATTTTCATAAAATTTCTATTTACTAGGAAATATTTCTTACCTTAGAAAATATAAACAAGTTTTCATTCTCAAATACTATTAGTTATCAATCATGATCAAAACTAATGAAAATTAACCAAAACCGTAAGACATTTTCAATAAACCAAAAACACCTAACTTCATAATATAATATATTGGCCAATCCAACAAACACTATATTTATCAAATAAAAGTACTTGTGACGAAATTTTATACAAATCTGACTTTTATGTAGAATAAAGTCTAATACGTGTTATGTTTAATGACCGGATCTGTAAGACTAATAATAAAAAAAGGTAAAACTAGTTTCTTGAATTATATTAACAAAGTTAATTATTATATAAATTGTATAAGCAAAATAATACTGTCAAACTAGCTAAGTAAATCAGAAGATTTTGACTAACACCAATAAACATAATCACTTCATTTTTTATCTTCTTTAATGTACCAAAGGACACCATCCTCGAACCTATATACTTATTATATAGAAGTGTAAAAAGACAAAATTTTAGAGAAAAAACTTTTTAAACATGCTATTCAAAAAGTTTATCCCATAATTATAGATTAAAACTGTAGCTATAAGACTCTCACGTATATAGGAACGTCCAGTGAAAA
Organism: Psylliodes chrysocephalus; assembly: GCA_927349885.1. Lineage (NCBI taxonomy): Eukaryota > Metazoa > Arthropoda > Insecta > Coleoptera > Chrysomelidae > Psylliodes > Psylliodes chrysocephalus. The sequence continues at coordinate 53,112,088 of OV651819.1, forward strand.
GTTATCATCGTACTTAAAAAACTTAAATATTAACGTATCTACCTTTCAAAATCAATAATACGTTTGGGACAGGGGCGGTTTCTTCATTGGTTCATTTGTGCAGTTATAATTTTAATAAGTTTATTTCCCGAAAGCATCTAGATAAAAACATATGTCAACACGTTAACAGATCCGTGAAACGAACAATGACCTGTTTAAAATCATTAAAATCACCTTACTTTGCGCAACACACACAGTGATGTCACAAGATAGGGCGAAGCACAGTGGCGGTTTGCCCGTAAGGGCACTTGGGCACGTGCCCTAGTGTAACAAACCAAAAAAAAAATAATATTCTAATATTCAGCGCAAACCGCGTTGGCACGACACTGGACGACCGGGGGTTGAGCGACGTTCCGAGAATTCCGAAATTAAGTGGAAGATATGCGGGCACAGGGCACAGTAAATGTGTGCCTCTGTTGTTTTCTCTCTCGTTATGATGTAAAAAAACAAGGACAACGACAATATCGCTTAGCAAGAGATGAACACATGCGATGGATTATACGTCACAAGCGGGGCGCTGTCCTCATCGTGACGTGCTGTACCCATGGCACAGATTACCTAGACCAGATACGAATGTACGCAGTGGCATCTTTACCGGCTCCCTCACAAAGGCGATGCCGGTTTCGGCTTAAGGTGCGCGTTTGTTGGACCATAATAATAATAATAATAATAATAATAATAATAATAATAATAATAATAATAATAATAATAATAATAATTTATTGTGATTACGAAAAAACGTTAGAAAAAATCAATAATATTTATAAATGGGACGTTAAAACTGTGTGTAGTTTATTTCCAAACGTAAGCAGCTTAAAATTCAAAAACGAACTGTCCATACTTTACACCCGAGATGACTTTGTGCAACACAATGGGGCCGTAGTGTTATTACAAATGTTTTTTGAGAACAATTTGACAATTACATTTTCGGAATCTGTGGAGCTGCTAACTATCCTGTGTGCAATTCCCATGACCACAGTGGAGAGTGAAAGATGTTTTTCGACACTAAAACGCATTAAAACATTTTTAAGGAACACTATGTGCCAAGATAGATTGTGCGCGTTAGCCATGTTATTCATCGAAAAAAACTTATTCGGTCCATTCCAAATTTTAATAATCTGGTCATCGATTAGTTCGCTAGCCAAAAATCCAGAAGAATGGACTTCAACTATAACAAATAGTATACCACTGCAGCGGAACCTAGCAGTTAGTCTTCAATTTTATAATATTTAATTTGTTTTGAAATATATTTAATTTTCATTAAGCGGAGAACTTGTTTTCCTAAGGGAAAAACGAATCCCGGGATTCCTTTCCAGTGTGTGCCCCACTGCCGCTAGTGCCCACGAGCCGCCACTGGCGAAGCTTACGAATCTTTCAAATCATAGAAATAGAATAAAGAGATGAAATGACGGTATGAAAAGTGTCTGTACTTTTGCATTTACCCTTTTACAACATATGTCGAACTCGAGCTAGTCAGTTTTGGTGATAATTAGAGGGCGGAATATATGCATCAAAATATTACCAAAATATGAGCACATATATGCATCGTTTTTACCAAAAATATGCAGCAATTTTGTCCAATTATGCCTAAATATGCAAATGCATATTTGTTAAAAATAGTTAAATAATTTAGCTATGGGAAAAATTACAGCTATTCAAAGTATAAGGCAAGCTACAGTTTGTTTGGTTAAACATTAGGGGGGAAACTTTTTTATTGTTAACTAAAGAAGAGTATTCAAGTAATTGTCTTACGATTTTTATTATTTTAATGTAAAAAAGTAATTCTTCAGGAAAAGGTGCCAATGAAAATGAACATAATTCATTTATTAAGCTGAACTTAATATATTTTATCGCCAACGGTCAATATAGCGATTTGTGGAAGTAAAAAAAAACTCTTAAGAAGGTAAAAACCCGGTACATGCTAACCTTCAAAAACTAATTAACAAGAATTTACAAGAAGTAACGCTTAAAAACAAATCCAAAAATTCAAAAGGTCTTTGTTTCAAATATATCTGTATATTCTGTTAAAACAGTTTCTAATTTGCACAGTATAGTAATACATCTTTTTTTTTCGAAAATATGCAATATTTTCTCAAATTTTCTGAACTTTGGTAAAATATGCAATATTTTCTGAACTTTGAACATGTATGCATGCATGTAAGTTTTTCTAATAGCAATTTATTAAAACTAACTACTGAAATAAAGCTTGGACGATCAAAAATGTGTGGACAAACGAATGTAGTAGTTAGTTTTAATAAATTTCTATAAGAAGAACTTACATTAATAATTGTTCATATTTTGAGATCTTTATAAGTTAAAAACTAATTTCTGTTGAGTGGACAAACGAAAATAAGGCCTGGACAAACGAAAATAATGTGTGGACAAGTGATTCTATATAGCAGTTACTTTTTATAAATTTCTATTAGAAGAACTTACGTTAATAATTGTTCATATTTTGAATTCTTTATTTTTTTAAATCTATTTTTTTAGGCGATAAAATGAAAATCAAGCATGTACAAACGAAAATCATGGGTCGACAAACGATTGCAGTAGTCAGTTTTAATAAATTTCTATTAGAAGAACTTACATTAATAATTAATTTTTGTAGGATGGACAAACGAAAATAAGTCCTGGACAAATGAAATTAGTGTGTGGACAAACAATTCTAGCAGTTTATTTTAATAAACAAACGATTAAAAAAAAGTGAAATACTCCAAGTCCTCTGACAAAAGAATATTGCATTTTTAGTTACAGTTTGCACGTGACTTCTTATTTTAGTTGCGTTTTGTTGTTGCTTAGCAGCGTAAACTTTATTAAGATGCGTTTACACGAATACAAGGTCACTTTGAAAAAATTAAGATTCCATTTTATATTTTGTCTACAAATACTAGAACAATTTACTTTTTTAGACATTTTCACATAGTGTGTATCATAATTTGTTGGTTTACTAAGTCTATAGATTTGTGTCCCTTAAAATAGGAAACTACGTTTAGGATTAAAATTTTTGATTAATCACTAGATCGTTTCACCATTTTGTTGAATACTTATTATAAAAACTTTTAAAATATCTAAATATGCAATTTTTAACAAATTGACAAATTCAAAATTATTTTGATAACTGCCACCTGACATAATAACATGATGTAATTAACCTACGACGTTCCAAAATCTTTTTGTTTTATCCATTTTACATTTAAAGAATAAAGGAAGCGATTGGACTTTCTAGCCCAATCGGATTAGGTGAAGAACAGGCTTGAGATTCTGAAAAATTCGAAGCAGCAATTTTCCTTCGGAATTCGTTGGAGGGGGTCTGTGGTAGTCTAAATTCAAAAAGTTGGGATTCCAAAGTTGTCGTTACCTCCGCCAGCTTGATTTAAAGGGTTATTTTTTGTATCTTGAATAACTCATTTATTTTTAATTTTACACGGAAAATAGTTTTTACAAAAGTTATTTAAAATTAAATTTCCTACAATTCTGCTTTTTTTTGTACGATCGATTTTTTTCGATTTATTCCCGAAAAGAGGGGGTGAATTTTTGGTTATAGAATAACTCGTTTATTTTCAATTTTACGAGAAAAATGGTTATAAACAAAGTTGTTTAAAATTAAATTTCCTACAATTCTGTTTTTTTTTGTACGCTCGATTTTTTTGTATTTATTCCTGAGAAGAGTGTGGGTAAACCTTTATCATTGTATTATCACGTTTCTTTTAAATTCCAGGTATCAGCAAAAAAAAAACAAACAGAAAAAATAATGGTACAACATCAATAATAAACGTGACAATACAATACTTAGGTTCACCCCCACTCTTCTCAGGGATAAATACAAAAAAATCGATCGTACAAAAAAAAACAGAATTGTAGGAAATTTAATTTTAAACAACTTTGTTTATAACAATTTTTCTCGTAAAATTGAAAATAAACGAGTTATTCTATAACCAAAAATTTACCCCCTCTTTTCGGGTATAAATCGAAAAAAATCGATCGTACAAAAAAAAGCAGAATTGTAGGAAATTTAATTTTAAACAACTTTGTTTATAACAATTTTTCTCGTAAAATTGAAAATAAACGAGTTATTCTATAACCAAAAATTCACCCCCTCTTTTCGGGTATAAATCGAAAAAAATCGATCGTACAAAAAAAAGCAGAATTGTAGGAAATTTAATTTTAAATAACTTTTGTAAAAACTATTTTCCGTGTAAAATTGAAAATAAATGAGTTATTCAAGATACAAAAAATAACCCTTTAAATCAAGATGGCGGAGGTAACGACAACTTTGGAATCCCAACTTTTTGAATTTAGACTACCAGAGACCCCCTCCAACGAATTCCGAAGGAAAATTGCTGCTTCGAATTTTTCAGAATCTAAAATACTAATCCGATTGGGCTATTCCGAGATTTTACCTAGTTAGTTTTAATAAATTTCGATTAGAAGAACTTACATTAATAATTGTTTATATGTTGAGTTCTTTATTTTAATAAATAATTTCTGTTGGGTAAGCAAATAAAAATAAGGCCTGGACAAACGAAAATAGTGTGTGGACAAACGTTTATAGCAGTTAGTTTTAATAAATTTCTAATAAAAAAACATACATTATTAATTATTGTTCGTATTTTGAGTTCTTTATTTGTTTGAAAACTAATTTTTGTTGGGTGAACAAACGAAAATAAGGCCTGGACAAACGAAAATAATATATGGACAAACGATTCTAGTATATCCCATACAATACAATTGTATGGGATTCGTCAAAATACAAGTAAATAAAATAAAAATATGATAAAAGCATAAAACTAGAAAATAGAATAAAATATAGGTAGGACTTATACATCAAATTCATAAAATTCAGCGAGATTATAAAAACAATATTCTAGTAAAAAACCTTCCAATTTTCTTTTAAAAATAAAAAATGAATTACTTTCCTTTATTGCAAGAGGAAGTCTTTTGAACAATTTGGGCCGCAATTAATATGGCGCATTAGATATTACCTTGAGTCGTGCATAAGGTATATGTAGTTCGTCAGCATGTTTGGTTTCATACCTCTGTACATTTCTATTAGTTACAAAAATTTCATTGTGTTTGTAGGTGTATAGGCACATTTCAAAAATTTCAATACAACAAAGGGGTAATGTGCCATATTCCTTGAAGTATGGTCTACAAGAGCCTCTTTGTGAGATCTTAGCAATGTTAGAGCTCTCTCTATTTAGTAGATCCGCATTTTTAGGTGAAATTATAGCCGAGAAATCATCTGCATAGCTTACATAATGATTATCACCTATTAATGAGTCAACATTGTTTACATAGAGTATGAACAAAATGGGTCCCAAAATGGAACCCTGAGGAACTCCCATATTAATATCTAGTGTATCAGAATTAATAGTATTGATTTTGTTGTCGTTTTGTACTTTTAACGAAATATATTGCTTACTAGCACGTATAACGGTTGAGATTCAATTTAAAACAGTGCCTCTAATTCCATATTTCTCCAATATATTTAATAGCAACTCATGGTTTACACAATCGAATGCTTTACTGAGATCACAAAAGATGGCAGCTAGGCATTCAGATTCCTCCAAATGGTGAATAATTTTATTGTAAAATGAAAGCATAGCAGTTGTTGATTTTTCAGCACATAATCCATGCTGATTTCCTGTTATAATGTTGTACCTTTTCAAGAAAGACAGAAGACGGTCAAGAAAGGCATATTCAAAGATTTTAGACAGACCACAGGGAATAGCAACAGGTCTATAGTTTTCTATTTATCTACGATCATTTTTCTTATGCAATGGTAAAACTTTTCCCAGTTTTAAAGCTTGAGGAAAACTGCCCATCTCAAATGATAAGTTTACCAGATATGTTAGAGGTTCAGAGAGAACATCTAATACTTGTTTTAGTACAAAACATGGTACGTCATCGGCTCCAGAAGATCTTCTGTTTTTAATTTTCCTAAGTAATAAATTTAATAATTCTTTGTGAGAAAATGGAGTGAAGAAGAAAGAATCTTTATTTGATGTGATTCCTTCGATGTTACTAGTAGACTTTGTTATTATTTTGTCGACCAAATGAGGCTTGGAAAACTAAAAATAATAAGTAAACAAATGATTGCCTTATTTAATTCGGTTAAAATGTATTAAGGTTGTCCCTAAGTACCGTGCGCATTATTTTTTTTTATTAATAATGGAAATTTTTGTTAGAGAAACACGGACAAATTTGGACAATTGAATCCCAACATTTTTTTGTAACAATTTTCATTTGGTGATGCTTTACGAACCTAGGATAATCTAAAAAAATATTTTTTTCCACGATTACTATCCAAAGTAGCTTCTGCGCTTCGAAATTCAACTGCAAAGTTGACGTTTTCCGCGAACTGACATTAAGTGACAGCTTTGTCAATCGCCGAGCGGAAAACTTAACAGCTTTGTCGCTTGCCTAATTTAAATTAGATATAAATGATTTTGAAGTTATTTGTACCTAGTTTGATGTTTTTTGTTTAATTATCCAAGTTAACATTGACTTTGAATATCAACTCCTTTTTTTCATGAATAATGTAGATATAAGCAACACATTATACACTACTTATGACAAATTTTCAGTTTTTATATCTATTTCTTAAAAAAGTGTCTCGAGCGGCAAAGTATCACTTTTCGCTCTTAAATCACAACTAGCTATTTTACACAATATCTCCATAGTGACAATAAATGATTTTGGTGATTATGAACTAATTTTATTTTGAAAAATTAAATTAATCTTAAGAAATGACATGTAGGAAGTATTCCGGCGGGTACTCTGAATCCTACAACATAAATTTAAGAAAATATGCGAATGTAAATCACCAATCACCACAAAGGAAAAAAGAGATCTAGCAAAAATTATGTTTAGGGATAGAAGATAAGTGCTAATTGACACACCCAATTAACTTTTTAATTTGTAATTAACTAAGACACCTACGTAGGTAGATACATTCCTAGCTATATTTGATATTACCTAAAACTTGTTATCCAATCGCCTCGCTTAACCGCTTAGCCCACCATATTAACAAATTTCCATACACTGGTGCAAGCACATTATTGCACTATTAACCCGCACAAAACATGGGCCTATATCAAACTAGACAGTCCTATTGAAACTGAACTAGCTTCCTGCCTTTAATTTGTTTTCCTATACAAAGAAAAATTCAAACTGCTCTACTACAGTCCTGGCGGTATACAAACGAATTTTGACAAATAAACATATTAAAAAAATTTAAAAAATTTTAATAGCAATAGAGTAACTGATGAATATGATAATTGGTAGATTGGAAAACAATAAAAAAATGACATAGCGGTAGAAATATTGAAAGTTAGGGTTTAAAGTTTTTCATTTTTTTAGTATCGAATATAATTTTTCTCATTTTTTTTCCAAACAATAATGAAATCTAATTAATAAAATAATTGGACTTTCAGAAAACCGTTGCTGCATTCGATTTGCACCAGGAATATCTTTTTTATCTAAAGAAATGAGTACTGTAAAGAAAGCAACCATAAATCACAGATCAGGGTCATAAAGATAGGAAACGCAATGACCGCAGCAACGGTGGCGTCATCTGTTCATCTCAAATGTTAACTAAAGGTACACGTCGTTTGTAGACAGACAGCAGAAGTGGACAGCAGTCTCAGACAGCAGTGGACAGTTTGTAAATATAAATGTCAATTAGAAGTATATATATCGTAGAATCCTGAATTTAAAATTTTGAGTTTATGATTGTGTTATCCTCTAGATGAACTAAGTGAAATGATTGTGGTTGTTTTTGTGTGAAATTTGAGGACAATAATTATATTTTATAATATTATAATAAGGCAGAGCATTTCATTAGTTACACATGCCACATGAATAAATTTAACAACCCCAATGGGGCGTTCTTTAATTTGCCAAAGTAAGATCTAGATATGTAAGCAACACAAACAGTAACCAACTTTTGTCACAAAGTAGGTATTTATTTATTATTATTTATTGTCTTAAAGCAAGAAAATGGCTCCAAAACGTTTAAGAGATAATTTGATATAGGAAAATATCTGAATTCCCATTATTGAGTTTGCACTCAACATTTTCATAAATGAGACACCGTTGGCCATTCGTTCGGAAAAGAAAAACAAAAATGTTAAAGTTACAAAAACAGACCAAAAATTTACAATAATTATAATAGACTGTAAGTGTAGTATTATTTTTAATAAATAATTTAGCGTAATGAACATTCTTTAAACTTATTTACGAGAACATGAGAGTGCAATCGATATTTATACAAGTTTTTAAATTTCCCGCTGCGTTATTTGTTTGATATCGACCCACATAGTGGGTCGGATGTTAACTGCGTTCGAGCTGGTCGTCGTTAAGCATGGGCTTCTTATGAGCGTTTCCTATCTTTATATCACATATATCTGCATAGGATGTTATTAAAAAAGTAACTCAAAATCCTTAAAAATACTACCATTTCATATTATACTTAGGTTTCATTGTTTAATATAAGCAGATGATTTAAAAGCAACATTAATGAAAATGTGGATATATTCGTAAAATTATTTCTTCATTTGAATTTGCTTTTAAGAACAAATAATTTTTTAAATTGACCTTATCAAAACCCCTAGCTCTAGGAATTTTATTCCATTTCACGAGCATGACACTATAAAAAGAAGGTATGATATTACACCAAATAATACTACGTCAGGGTGACGTATTGTGGTGAAAAGGCGTGGCTTTTACGAATTTGAGTTATCAGCTGATCGAAAACAAATAAATTTGAATCTACTGATGGTCAATCAGCCATATTCCATACCACAACATGTCATACTAAGTATTATACCTTTGTAATTTTACGAGTGTCTCGCGCCACATCCGATCTTGGCTGCGGACAGTTGTCAATGTCAAATCACAATAAATTTCATTTATTTATATTTGGAAATGATAGTTTTAGGAAATGGTAATCTGTTTTATAGATTTGAATAATTAAAATTATAAATATGACTTGCAAAAAGTGTGATAAAATTAAAACAGAACAAAAAATGATTAACAAACAAAACATTGAAAAAAGGTGCAAAACAATAAACTTAAAAAACCAACGTCAGTTGAAGAAACAAGTATAAATGATAGTTTGTCGAATAAAACTGATTCACAGAGAGAAATATGTCTAAGTATGTAACCAATAATGCGTATTTTAAATTTTCAGCATGACTCTAATTCTTAATTGAAGTAAAATATTCTTTATTTGAATCCTAGCATTCTTAAATTAACATTGCCTTGTTCAGTTTTTGAATCAAAGGCTATAAATAAGCACCAACGTTGTTAATTTAAAAAAAAATCAACGATTTTTTAGCATTCGTACTTAAAAATTTCTTAAATAAAGATTGTGGCATGTTTGGCTCAAAAAAAGCTCGAAGTTGCTTATTTTTTGCTTAATATGAACATTAATTTATTTCTGTGTTTTAATGTTATTATTCACAATAAATTTTACCACACATACACTACTTGAAACACTGTGGACGTATAAACTGAGTAATTTTATACAAGAACGGGAAATATATCTATTTTAATATCCAAACCATTTATGTCTTATTTTATATGCTTTGTTCCTAGAGTGGCCAACAACCGTTCCAACTGCTAATTAATCTAAATGTGCAGTGCATATTGGACAGTCATAAATATTTCATTTAATTCCTTCTATAATTTTTACTATTTTCACAAAAATATTTTTTGCAATGAATGTACCGGACTCTGTATTTATTTTGCTGGTTTAAGAAATATTGATCACCTCCATATGGACCTCCAGAATTAGTGAGTCTGTTATTTTTTTAATAATTGTGATCTTTAGTTTATATGTATAAAGATTGTTTATGATATAAAAAATGAACTATGCATTGTTAATTTCAATAATTGCAAATAGTGAAAAGCTGCCAAATAAAAATAGTAGTATAAAACAAAAGGGAGTCTTATGTTTTAGAATCCTCTGGAATTTAATGGTGTAGCCAACAACTTAACTCAAGGGCTCCCGTCTTCTAGAAACAAAGAATCAGGCATGACGGTGGTTGTGATTTTTCCAGGTTTTTCTTCACCTGTAAGTCAAATGGCATCATCAATCATCTATAATTATCTCTCATTCATGGGTTCACTCCAAAGGGGGTTAATTGTAGGGAGATACTTTTTTTATTATGAAATAAATAAAACAATTTAAAATAATAAATAATAAGAGTTTTGTAACAAATCTTTTGTTCATATTAAAAATTAATGTTATGTGTTATTAATTACATAAAGGGCTTTATTATGAGCGCACAATCATACAAAGTATTGATACGTTAACACTCTTTGGATGTTCCAAAGTAGACTAATCCAACAAAAGTTGTTCAAAAAATTCTTCCCAGAAAAGGATTGCTTAAAATTACAATTGTCATTTTTTTACTTAATTAGTGTTAACAAAAATTTTTAAAACTAAACTAAAATTCACACTATTTAAAAGAATTACTAATTCACAGGCATTAAGCTTAATTTTTTAAATATATAGTATTAATATAGTTATTAAAAGAAACATAATATGTGTTTATGAGCACTGCTCTACCTTCTTACTTGTAACTACTACAAAACAACTCATCTAAAAAAATACAAAGATATTATTTACAGTTTTCAAATTTTTACAACATTAAAGAGGAATGCATAGGTAATATAAATATTTTATGTGAACACCTTTTTAAAAAATAAAAAATATAATAAACATTTGATAAAAAAAACTCCTAGTACAAGCTGTTTTATAATATTTGTTCTAAATTTATGTTCAATGTTCAATATAAACTTAGCAGTTTATAAATAATATCTTAATACAATTTACCATTACATTTTAAAACTAGGGCCAATATGTAAAATGGATTTGACCTTGACGGCAGCGAGACATTTTTCATGAGTACTATAACACCCCATCACCATTTCAGTGACACGATAGGCATTTTTGGAATCTTACTATAGATAACAAAAACAAATACAGATTACTGGGTTTACCCGATAGATCAAGTGGATTAATGAACTCAGTGCCGACAGTTTACGAACGAGTTGGATTAGTATACCAGTTTATCTACGTTTGACAATCTTACCCCTTTATAACATCCTGAGGTACGCATGCGGATCTATTACAAATCTACTCGATGAGTGCATCACAAATTATTGATCTCGATCACAAAACTAGATCAGTAATCTACTAGTTTCCGAAGGAGTAGTTATCTAAAGAGAAACGGCCGCCCATATATTGTGACTATGACTTTGAGATTTGTATGATGTATTTTACATCTTGGTCACATTTGAGTTTGGAATTATTTCCTTTTTTAATGCTCTAAGAAACTATCTATACACATAACCTATATGGCCAATGTATCAAACTATCAAAAATTTAAATTTTACAGATTATTGGCTGGAGTATGGGGTACATCATTATTATTATTATTATTTTTATTTATACACAATTCAATTTATTTCGGCGAGTTGTTATAAAAAAGTTGCTTCTACATGTACCTCCAGGACTACTAATTCGTACGGAAAAGGCAACAATTATTTTAATTGGCGCGCTTGATATCATATCAACATTATTATTGGCCATTATTGCGATTAAAATGCCAGCTACTATGTACCTATGTTAATTATTTAAGGTACTGGTAGGTAATCCCGAAAAATCCAACTTTTGCGCACGTCATAGTTTGAGAAGCGTATTACCTGCACTTTTAATTGTTATTTACAATTTTATCAAATATATGCATATATGTAGGTAATTCGTATAATTAAGTAAGTCATTACGTTAAGTTCAATTTTAATTTACTTTAACCACATTAATAACTAAAAAACAAGTAATTGCGAATCAACAAATTAAACTAGATATTTCTATTTGTCTTGAAATTTGTATTTAAAAATGTTAATATTGTGATACTGCCTATCAACCGAAATTTTTAGGCAATTGAAGCATCTCCAACACTAGGTATCATACTAAATTTTTTTAATTCAGACTAGGCTCACAGGTGCTAATTTAATATTTGTCATCAATGGCTTAACAAATGAATCTGGTTTCTTTAAAACACATTATATTTGTTTCTAAAGTTGTCATAATCTAAGAAATAATCAATTAAAAGTTAAACTTGCGCCAAATTTGGGAAAACTCTATTGTTGAGCAGTGCATTTTGACAGATTAAGCACAAAATTTTTATTAGACTGCGATTGATGCATTTCATATCGTAATGTGTGTTTATATGTGAAATTATATCCGTTCAGTTGATTTGTGCCAAAATAGTATTTTTTTTTCTACATCCACATGAATAGGGAAGACCGGGTTTGGCACAGGGGTTGGTTGGTTGATACAATCGCGAAATTTCGGAAACCCGGCGTCGTCCATGCTAATGTGAAGATCTCGACCACGTGTTAGTTGGGAATAAGTATTGTTGATGTGCGGTCGTTTGTTACGAGTCTTATTTGCGGTAGTAGATTTTGTTACCCGTAAGTAAAAATTTATGAGTTTGGAATATTTATATTATAAGTTTTGTGGCTTTGTCGTTAACTACAGAATATGTATATTCAGAAACATTGCGCATTTTTCTATTATTTAAAAATATTAAACCTTGCTTAATGTTACTCTGATGCGTAGTTTTGGTATTTTTTAAATAAATTACATACCTAAAATTGTGTTTTTTCTTCGTTGTGCTTCTAGCTGGAGTCTTTTTTTAGATAACCTTCAGTATACGAACGTTCAAAAGAAAGTCGGAAAGAGGCAAAACTCCTCCAGATATTATGCTAAGAGCTGCCAGAGCAGTAAAATTACAAGGGCAATCTTTAAGATCAGCGGCAGGTGACTTTAACATTCCATTTAACACTTTACGAAGATACTGCAGCAAGTTTACGTTAGACGAACTTAAAGCGGAAACAGTAATGCCTACAACTATTGTTGGATACTTTAAAAATAGACAAGTATGGTAAAACATACACTTAATAAACTGATTGGTAATAAAATGTTTTGTTGTAGGTTTTAACAAAGCTTCAAGAATCCAACCTATTAGAATACATAAAAAAGTTGCAAATATTTACTACGGCCTCACGCCCAAACAAGTGAGAAGAATGGCTTTTTTATTTGCGAATTCTCTGTCATTGACGCTCTCCGATAATTGGACGAAAACTGAAATGGCAGGCCCCGACTGGTTTACATCGTTTTTATTGAGACATTCTGAGCTGTCCCTAAGAACATCTGAAGCCACCAGCCTGTCTAGGGCTACTAGCTTTAATAAAACAAATGTAGCAGCATTTTTTAGCAATCTAGAAAATGTTCTTAAAGGGTATAAATTTAGTCCTGGAGACATCTGGAATATGGACGAGACAGGTATAACGACAATTCAGAGGGCTGACCGAATTGTGGCAAGTGGGAAGAGTTACCAGTTACCTCGACAGAACGTGGTACACTTGTAACTTTAGCGTATGCTGTTTCAGCTACCGGAAATACTGTGCCACCTTTTTTATATTCCCGCGTGTTCGATTTAAGCCCCGTTTTCTTTAAGATGTCCCGCCTGGAAGCTCGGGCTGGATGAAAGAGGAGCATTTTATAAAATATTCGACATTTTATCAAATACTCCAAAGCGTCTAAAGAACATCCTCTCATTCTTTTGCTAGACAACCACGATTCGCATTTATCGCATTTATAGACATGTGTTTAGGGCTCCGTCAAATATTTCGCTTTTCAAAAAGGTTCCGTCACCAAAAAAGTTTGAGAGCAACTGATATATAGTATCTAGTGTGCATATATTAATAGTATGTAAGTTTTTGTGTGATAATTTTAAAATGTTTTATGCTCTAATATAGGCAGTCAAATGTAACTGAACATTTTTCCCTGAAAATGTGTATGATGTATCTCACGAATAAAATGTATTTTTTCTGTATTCATCCCATTCTATATGTAATTGGTTTTTAACTGTTGAGTGGTATACTAAATAAATAATAAAAAAATTTCCTGGGAATTTGGTAGCATTAATGTTAATTTCGTTTTTTTGTTTTGTTTTATAAATAGCTTACTTTTACACACAGAACAACCAATAAATATGTTTTGATTACATTGATTAATAATTTTATTATAAAATATGTACATTTATTATTATTACTCTTATAAATAAATTATTGTTATTTGTTTTTATTTGCCTTTACTTGTCATTTATTTGCTCTATAAAAAAGATTGCAGTTTTTAAATAATCTACTTGAACTAAACGAAAATAATGTATGGCCACGAATCTATTTGAAAGTATGTAATTTCAAAACCTATATTTACAATAAAAAAAGTTTTCAATCCTAAACGAACATATAGTCATTTTCAGTATAACATTATATAATACAGTGTATAACGAATATAAAAAAGAACTCTTAATATTTTTAAATATATTTGTTTCTCTTAGTGCCAGTCTTTTTACCTTTGAGTAAAGTTGAATAACTATTTACTGTTTAAACGATTGGCTACTGTTCGCTAATCTGTTAAGTAAACATACGTGTAACTTTACTCAGAGGTGAAAAGATGGGCCCTTAATGATGCAAATCAGTCATCTAAATTATTAATTATTGTGACATTACACTTCATAAATTGTAAACATAAATACGAACCCTTTTAAACCGTACGCCATTGAGAATGGAGTACTTACCCCTCTCCCCTCACGTCTAAAGTGATGACCCCGCTTATACATAACAAAATACATTGATAGTCCAATTAAATAACGAAAAAAAGTCCCTTCGAGCTTACATTAATTTGTAATTGGATGAAACAAAAAGGACCTTGTGTATTTTGATGTGATCTTTCCGAAAGAAAGAAAAAAAAAGATGTAGCAGTTTTTCAATTTTTTTTAAATTAGGAAAAACCGGGTTTTCCGGAATTTTCCATTGTAAAAATGCTAATTATCTGGGCAAGTATCATTCCGATAGTGAAAATAAATGCACCATTCGAAAGAGGAGGCAAAAATAGTTCGGAAATTCATTGCACAGGTAGTTTTAATGGCGAATTTCTCGCCGCCAGAATAGCTTTTACCAAAAAGTCGTTTTTTCGTTTTTTTGATCAGAACCATGGACATGAAATTTGCGATGAATTTGTGGCGAAATTATAAATGTTAGACATATGTGCCCATGAGAGAAGTTGCGTATTTTTTTGTTGGCTCTCAAATAAAATAAGTCCCGCGGCGAAATCTGACATAATTTTTCGGGAATTCGCAGGAAACCAGAGGCGTAGTTTTTTTTTAAATTTTTTTCCCATGTGATTTTTTCCGGGCTTTCCGAAAACATCTAACAAAATAAATATATTTGAAAAAACTAACTTCGCCATCGAAAAGAGCACAAAAAAATACACAAAAAGGTTTACTTTAAAAATGTTAGGAAATTAATCCTAAGCCTGAGTGTAAGTTCCAACTTGGTGATAAGCTTGCTTTTTGTTCGCTAATATCTGGTAATTCTATATTTTGCACAAAACTCAAGAAACGTCTTATAACAAGTCAGTAAAATACAATTTAATAAATTTTAAGCCTAATAAATTTAGATATGCAAGAAATTTAAAACTGGAAATCGCAAAAAAATCAAATTACAGTAATGTAGTGTATACACGAGTTTTGGATCCCGCGGAGCGCGAGTAATGGGACTTTTGTCGGGAGAATTCTACAACTTAGAAGAAACATACACACTTTAAACTTTGTATACACATTTAGAAGACATGAAATTTGGGTTTGTTTAATTTTCAGACAAAAAAAACTAAAAATTGTCAATTTTAGGCAACTTTTCTCAAAAACCGTGTTTTTTGGTCGTCACTCAATGAACAGTGGTCAAAAAAATAGATAAAATATTTTTGCAGAATTTTCCGTAATGTAATCGTATTCTAGACCCAATAGAGTACCCAAAAAAAAAGTTTTGAGCCATTGGGTGCATTTTTGGCATTTTTGTGCCACTTCAAACTTTCGAAAAAAAAAAAAATATTTAATTGTTTGATATCTTAGCCAATTATGGTCCGATGTCGGTGAAATTCACACACACATAAGATTTCACATTTAAGAGTAAGCTTTGTAAGTGGCATTAAAAAAATTAAAATAGTTTGACCGTTATAGGCAAACAATGAAATTATGACCGCGGTGCATTTTGCCCTTCCGCCATATGCCCAATTTTGGGATTTCTCTTGCCCCCTTCTGGGAATCACTAGTCACATCCCTTAAGTTCAAAACGCATTTTTGTTTTTTCAAATATCTTAATTTTTACCAATGTTATAAAGAATTTAGTGTTTGAACATTTAACAAATTCAATTTTTCGACCTTCGTCGCCTCAAAATACTAAACAAATTTCAATCGTCCATACCGCGAGAACGGTGCATCGGATCAAAATTTCTCAAGATACATAAAAATTAGCATTTTTCCTAAGCTTTCAAATGTCGTAAACTGTGTTTTAAAAATATTGATTTTGAAAAATTGACAAAATCCAAAATTTCGGAACTTTCGAAAAACTGCTACATTTTGTTTTGCCTTTTTTTCGAAAAGATCACCTCAAAATACATAGAATCCATTTTGTTTCATCTAATTACAATTTAATGTAAGCTCAAAACCCGTAATTTAATTCGATTATGAATGATATCTCTAGTCTTATATGCTCTAAGGTTTGGAATGCCTAATAAGGTTCTTTTGTTCACAGTTGGTTCAGTGTCCACCAGTGTAAATAACACCACCTTATTTATCTGATTTACTGCCTCCACATCGCCGACAGAAAGGTGTAGTGGATTTTACACCAAGCCAAACAAAAGGTTTAGTGTCCGTTGGTGTAGTTCATTCCTATACCAGTGGGACGAACGAATAAACCTATTGTTGGAGTATTCCACATACTTTGATTTTCTTTTACTATACGGAGAATGGTCGCACTGCGCAGCTTTCTGAGTGCCTTTTAAAAGGAGATAAGAAAACTCCGCCATTTTGAACCCTTATTACGTGTTGCCTACATGGCGCAATATTTTTAGTAGGTGCGTTTTAATCATCCGCTTCTGCTTCGGAATTGTCGGTTTTCTTGTTTTAATCTGACAGGTTAAAACTAAACCGACAATTCCGGAAGCGGATGATTAAAACTCACCTGATATTTTGCTTGCTGCTGTCAGTGTCAGTGAATATTATTTTTGGAGTCACAGTTTATTGCTAAAGAATCAGTTAGCTCACTCGGACCAGTTGAAAGTTCCAAAATAACATCCACTCCGGGATGCAAATTCAGGATACGCAGAAGACTGCTATTTTATTATAGGCGGTTGTTATATATTGTATTATCTGAGTTGCGCAGTGTATAAACTGGACCATTGAGATAAAAAGTGCCGACGCATACTGAGCTATCTGATTCTTTAGTTATAAACTGTGTCATAGGGTTCAAAATGGCCGCGCCCTATGTTGGGCGTGTCGGACCTCTCTCTTGCCCCGTATAGTAATCAAAGTATGTGGAGTATTCCTTGTTTTTGTGTTCGTGTTCTTTTTTTTTATCTTTAATGACCACACTTCACAATTTGAAAAATCTGGTACATTTTTTAGACAAATCTGGTACATAAAAATATATTCTGGCAACACTGGCGTATAGTAACGGGCCGGACCCAGACCAACAACGGGCCTAGGTTCGTCAGATTTGTACGGTGTCGTATATCTACCACGCGATGGAAAGCAACGGGCCTACCACGGGCAGGGCCAAATAGGATCGAATCAGATACGTGCAGTAGATATACGACTGCGTACAAATCTGACGAACCTGGGTCAGTTGTTGGCCGGTGTCCCCGCCCGTTATATCTATACACACCTTATACTTCATTTATTGTATTCCACACACATACTTTGATTACTATACGAGGCAAAAGAGAGGTCCGACACGCCCAACATAGGGCGCGGCCATTTTGAACCCTGTGACACAGTTTACAGCTAAAGAATCAGATCGCTCACTCTGCGACGGCACTTTGGATCTCAATGTTTCAGTTTATACACTGTGCAACTCGGATAATACAATATATGACAACCGCCTATAATAAAACAGCAGTCTTCTGCGTATCCTGAATTTGTATCCCTGGAGTGGATGTTATTTTGGAACTTTCAACTGGTCCGAGTGAGCTAACTGATTCTTTAGCAATAAACTGTGACTTCAAAAATAACATTCACTGACACTGACAGCAGCAAGCAAAATAACAGGTGCGTTTTAATCATTCGCTTCTGCTTCGGGAATTGTCGGTTTAGTCGTTTTAACCTGTCAGATTAAAACAAGAAAACCGACAATTCCGAAGCAGAAGCGGATGATTAAAACGTACCTATTAAAAATATTGCGCCAAGATGTAGGCAACACGTAATAAGGGTTCAAAATGGCGGAGTTTTCTATCTCCTTTTAAAAGGCGCTCAGAAAGCTGCGCAGTGCGACCATTCTCCGTATAGTAAAAGAAAATCACGAAAAGTATATGATTCCACATTTGTGATGAGTCATTGTTTTTAATTTTAATTTATTTCTCATAATAATCTATTTTTGTCTTTTTTATTCTTAATTTTTTTAAGTGAGCTAAAATTTAAAAACGTTTATTAAATTTGGAGAAAATACGAACGTTTTTAGCTACTATGAATGCTTGTAATGGTTCTGCACAAACAAAACTAAAAATACGAATGACAAAACTAGAAAACAGCGAATTCTACTTAACTTCATCTTCGTCGAACGCTAACGGAACAGCATGACGAAAACGAAAGCGAATCATTCGAATTCAACCGTTTCTTGACCCAGAAAAAAGCACCGAATTGAATAAAATAGCGGGCGATCCGCTATTATTTACAATTTATATAATTCGTGCGGCATTAGATTGACCTCAATGTCGATAAATGAAAAATATGATTTATCGATCAGAAAAGTCAGCAATGAATAATTATTACACAATATTCAATTTGAAGACAGAAAGTAAACATTTATTGAAGGATTTCTTGTCATGATGCAACATACAGGATGATTCACGAGTTTTTACGAAGATTGTGAAAAATAATAGTTATTTATGTACCAAGGCCGCAAAGTTGATCTGTATTGGTCGAATCAGAAATTTACGGCCGAGGCCAAGCAACTTCTGGTGAGGCCAAAACAACAAAATATACCGCCAAGGTGCAACAACATTTTTTAGGCGACTGTCTCATCGATTAGGTCCAACATTGTTTTTACGTTCTTGTTCCTAATAAGAATTCGAGAGACGCTAAAATGGTGGTTCCCACCTTATCGAGACTGAGGCCCACAAGGGTAAACTCATAGCGTAACAAAAACGAGAAATGATTTAACTTGGAACGAAATACCGAAAGCCGATAGTAGTATTAGCACGTTGAATTTTTTGGTTTGTGAAGCATTGGCATTATTTAGATTAAACCATATGATGATTTTCACAAGCCTTGATTTTTAAAACCATTCTATATCGCCTTTTGATTAGGGTTTCAAAACTTGTTCGAGCAATTTATCCAATAATAATTGGCCCCTTTACCTCTTAAGCCTGCTCATGTAAAATATTTGGGCTTCTTACTTCGCCTATTTATATTCTATTAATAAAGGACAAAAGGATGAGTATTGCAACTATGTTAAAAGAAATAAATTGGCTTTTAGTTCAGAATTATGTTCAGTACATGACTGATATTTATTTATAAAATAAAAATGACAGTACCATCGCATCAGATCTATTAGAAAAAATTCAATATAATTCGCAATATCACAACTATAATACAAGAAACCAATCTGACTTTCATGTACGACAAACCATCACTAAAAGTTCCCAAAATATAATTTTTATTAAAGGTTTAAAAAATTTAAGAGACTGCCTACAGAAATTAAAAAAAAAAAACAATGTATTCAAAAGTAACCTCAAACAATACTTGATAAATAAACAGAACGGATATACTTTCTTGTGATAATAATCTTTAAACCTGCCCTTTTTAAGTATTTCCCTTCATTTATTGTTATTTTACCCCTCGTTTTATCCGCATTTATTATAGATTATTTGTTTTGAGATCATGTACTTTATTTTAAAAAATTACTTGTTGTTTAAAATTACTTGTTGTTGTTTAAAAAATGACTTGATGTTATATTAATACCACTTACTATGTTTAAATTATTAATAGTTTTGTGAATATAGGTTATAGCAACTTATAGCCACAAAACTATTTTTGTGTTAAAGTAGATCCATAGAGAGCAATGTAATTTACAAAGGCCTTCTTTCAACATACAAATAAATGACAACTTTATAATTAAAATGAAAAACACAACAAAATAATTCGGTATCGTAAATGATCCAAATTTGAAATGAGCATTATATCCTACCTCTCTTTTATATAATAAAAAAGTGCTTTGTAAAAGAACATTATATTATATGTCTTGCTGTACTTTTATTTATGGAAAGCCTGAATTGAGATATTTATTATTTGCAATAAATATCAAAAGAAGTATACATTTTTAAATAATTTGACATTTAAGAGCCATTTACATATCACAGTTGACATCTTGATACTTGACAGGCACAGCCAAGCATTATTTTGATTTTTGCCAAATAAAATGGCCGGTTAATTATTCTATGGGGTTGCGACAGAGAAATTTGATGAAGGTGTTTTTGTGGCTAGAGGCGAAATAGTAGTACGCTTAATAGCACCGCCATAAAAAGTCATTTTTAAGAAACTGCTTATATATTTTTCATAAATTGGCAGGATTTGCGACTAATTTCGAATGAAAATAGCCTCCAAAATGGCTATATAGTTGCAGGTATGAAAGTCGCAACCCGCCTTAGAAATGTCACCTTTACTATCAACAGCTGTTGTTTGACAGGTCGTTAGAGAATGTTTGCAATTTGTGGAATGTTAGGAATTTTGACGTTAGAAATAATTTGAAATTCCTAAAATTGTTTACATAAGTAATGCATAGGCGAATTTTAAGAAAATTGTTATTAAAGCAGTTAGGATGAACCGAAAATTCTGAAAATCAATAAAGTTCTAAGTTAGAAGTAATTATTCAAGAAAATCAAAACCGCAAGTCAATCAAATCTTTCGTTCTAGAGTTATCGTGCCGGCATACATACATACATACATACAGACGACCAGACGAAAAATTTTTTTTTTGGATTTTCAGATTCATAATGATCAGAAACATGAAAAAAAGTTTTAAAAAATGGGGGTCAGAAAATTTTTTCGTCTGCACGAATGCAATACTGAGGCCCCATAGGAAGGGCCTCAGTAATAGTTTCAAATTTTGATTGATCATAGATTAATACAGAATTATTTACGATAAGTATGATAACAGAACTAAAAAGTATTTTTTTTGTGACATTTGCCTAAAAATATATTAAGAGGCTGTAACAGTTTGTTTATGGAGTCTACTACAGAAGACCGAATTAGACAAGGTACTCTAAACAGCGTGTTAAGGATATCCACAACAAATCTGAATAGGTCGAGGAGGGGGAGGCCATATGGCTCACAGTCAAATAAATCTAATTTAATAGTTTGTGGGTATTCCGAATACAGATTCATTTAAATAGTTCTACATTATCTCTATACCATGAAATCTGTCTCTTATCAATATTATAGATTTATAGATGTTAATTTGGGACCGAGTGACCGAAACAGATGACCGAGCCAGATCACTGAAGCAGGCGACGGAGACAACATGCTCAACATCAGTCTCGCACCAGTGTTTCCTGCTGTCGCGCTTATTCAAGGTACTCGTTCAGAGACATGCTGCCGCTGCCAGCGGTTGACACAAGATGCAGAGATACCGTTCTTATGAAATTGAATGAGGTGCCGTTCAATGCACGAGACAGCAACAGCTAGCTTAATAAGTGTCTCAAACAATTTTTTCTTTACAGACTAGATCACTGCAATTGATACGTAGCAAGTACTAAAGGATTTGCAAGTACAATTTAAGTGCTTGCTTATTAATTATTACTGTTTTTAGTTCTTTCGACAAGAGGAAAGTACTGTAATCGTAAAAAAGTCATCCTCCGAAATTATTTCAGATCTTTACGTTTCAGGGTCCCTATATTACGAAAAACATGATTACCAATTCCGTCGGTCTGTCTGTCGTCATCGTCGTCTGTCACTGTCTGTCGTCGTCTGTCACTGTCTGTCGTCGTCTGTCGCTGTCTGTCGTCGTCTCTCACTGTCTGTCGTCGTCTGTCGCTGTCTGTCGTAGTCGTCGTCTGTCGTTATACTTCTGGTCAGTTATATACAGGGTTAGCAGTTTTTAAAAAATAATTTATTTTTAAAAATCGGCAGATTTCAACTAAAATTGGTAGCCGAGTGTTTTAGAAGGCAAAGATAATAAATCCTAAATAAGTTTTTAAAAATTTAAAATGGTGTTGAAAAGAATCGTAATTAATCAAAAAAGGTTTCCCATAAACGGAAATAATAAAAAGCGTCCTTTTGGTTTACGTAACTGGACCACTTTAAAAGCAGCCAATCATTATTATTCAATAACGGTAAAAAGGGGTTTTTCCGATCTTCCTCTTGATCTAAACCGGACTTTCACTTCGCGTCCGCTCGGTCTTTTTCGTCACGTTCGTAAAATGTGAGTTCTTGGAAATTCCTTGTTTTTACAATTTTTCTATCGAGGGAAGTTTTGGGTAAAATATTTTACCGATTTTTTGTATTTAGTTTGTTATTTTTCATTTATATCCAAATTTCTTATAGTCCGAGATTGAATATTTTTTTTCTCCAATCGCAAATAACAGAGATATTCCTTTAAGTAAAAAAGACCCAAGAAAATACTCGACTGTTCCCAAAATTTAATCAGCAGGATGGTGTTTTTTCTTCAAAATTAGAATTTTGCCCTTTTTTTCAAATTTCTCGAATGCGATCCATTTTACAGAAATCACGTATATGACAAAAATTATAGATAATAACATTACACGTAACTTTTATTTAACGAATTTTCTTCCCTAAACGTAAATAACAGACATATTTCTTAAAGAAGAAAAATGACTATCCCAAGTTTAAAATGTTTCTCTTTATTCATTTCTGAACTATAGTGGATACAGACACACACAAACAAACACATACTCAGACAGACATCATCGCGAAGACAGTCAAAACGGATTTAAGGGACCCCAAAACGTAAAAATCCGTCGAAAAGTAGAGGTCGACCAAAGTCAAGAAGTAAAAATAGTTGCACTATGCAACAATGTGGACAATATTTTATTTGTGTACAGAAAATTAAAGCCTTAATATATCCAACTGTAACGTAAAATCTAACTATATTGATATAAACTACACTATAGCTGATAATTCACTTGAAAAACTGAATGCCTTTTTAAATTAGGGAGCTTCCAAATTTAATATTTTCACACAATAATCATATTACAACATTGTTTTTATTTCTAATTTCCACAAAAAAATTAAAAACTTACCCATTTATTAAAACTGATAAAAAATAACAACAACAATAATTATTCCAGTGATTGCATTTAACAAGTTTTAGTTACGTGTCGACAATAAAAATATTAATTTGTTAACAAACGTGTGTGTAGCTAAATTGTTATAAAACATCTACTAATACTTACATTCGTAATTCGTGTAAAATGTTATTAAAATTGCGCTCAAAATTGGGTTATTGGTTTTTCGTGATCATTTTGTCTAATGTTGCAGTTCAAAAATTTATATCAATATTTTTTAATAATTGAAATTTTTTTAAACGATTGTTTGTAATTTTTTGTTATTGGTATTTTATTTGCACCTAATCAAATTTATGATAATGCTGGTTAAACGAGTCAGGAAATTGATCTTTAGTTAACCGATAACTATTAATCATCAAAGAACGCGATAAATAACAATATATAGGGTGTTCCAAGAATTTAGATAAATATTTTAACAAATGAATAATACCCTTTGAAGTTAACCCGCTGAAGATATTTTCGAAACCGGTAGCGATAGATACTTAAAATTTTGTATTTCTCTTTAAATTGATATTCTGAACGTGACAAAAAAATTATTTTTCCAACTGGGACATCACAGCTGGGGTGGTGTAAAAAGTATTAAAAAATTTTATTCTCTACATTTTATTATTTTTGATAATACTTACTCATAAAATTCAAACATTTTTACGAAAAAAATATGCTATTGTTTTACTTCGATAATATTGATAGTTTTCAGGAATATCGTTTCAAAGAACGCCACAAATTTTAAGTTTTTAATAACACAAAAACTAAGTTATCCGTGAAAACAAAAGTTGTAATGACATTCTATTCTATTTCATTACTTTTTAAAATTAATTTAATTATTCAAATGCAAAATGATCGATCCAAATTATCAGTCACATCACTCTGTATTTAATTTCGATATAAACATGTATCAAGGCCACTCTCCAGAGATAACAGGAGAATGTAACTACTAACAAATATCATGCGGTCCTGAATAAGACATACTCTAAGGGGCACAGGAGGGTATAATATCCGCTGTTGTCATATGCCTATTTTATTATGATCGTTTTGTTTACAAAATTATTTACATATATTAAAAAAAGCTAAAATAATTCAACACATTTTAGTGCAACTGAACCCAAAAAAAATTTGAATCATTAGTTATATCAAATTTAACTAAATTAGATGTAATTTCACTAAATTGAATGTATTAATTTTCAATAAATTCCAAAACCTAGTAGTCGTAAGTTGAAAGTGGCAACAGGGCTTACACCGTTACGTTGTTTATTAATTGATAAAATAAAGTTGTATCTGCGTAAAATCCTTCTCTTTATCCCCTCTCATACTTCTCACCTTTCGTCTTCTCACCGCGGACCTACAAATAAAATGTTATGATTGTCGACTTAATCTTGGCATCGTGAATATTATATTTTTTCAATGAATGGCTATATCTCTGTTATCTCTGCCCCTCTTCAATATATCTTTTCACTTTGGCGGGGACATTCATAACCAGATACACAGGATACATACAGAGAATTAACTCGACGTCGGCACCTTTGATATTTGTAAGACACCACTTGAAACCGGTAAACACGCCTTCGCGAGGAGAAAACCAGGATCACTTAAAAACAAGTGACATTATTAAAATTTGAGCATAATTTTTAATTCTCAACATTTTTAATTCATATTTTGCTTTATATCGAAATTTAACAATATTTTACTCTTCTTCATAAATCATTATTTTTATTTTCCCTGTATACCATCTATATTTTACAAAATTTGATGGTTGTATAGGAATTCCAAGTGATGCAGAACTTTTTGTCAAATATCTTTTTGTTAAATCTAAGCAATTAAACTTTTTTCCCATTTGTATAGAACTTTTTTGGACACCCTGTATAAGAAAGTCCATTCTTTTTAAGATATAAATAAATGTAAACATATACAAGTGGCGTTTTGTATTATATTCAACATTACTTAGGTATATAATAAAACTATAATACAAAGAAAGACTACCACTTCAATTTCGTGCAAACTGCAAACAATACGATAATTCAATTTCAAGGGCGGCACTGGTGCACCCCGCAAATTACGATGCGCCAGAGTAGCAAAGCGTAATTTCCCCTTCCACATGCAATTGATCCTCTGTATGTACTTTGTGCCAGATGTAACAGATTATTCATTGATAAAATATAATATTCGTGACGCTGACAAAAAGAAAAAAAACCAAAAAAAAACAACAGTACTATCGCCAACTTTTTAATAAGGCTAAAAAGACGAATGAGTGGGGGGAATACACCGAAACACTCACAGAGTATAACAAAACTCTTAGGAAATCTAAGAGGGATTCAAGGAGAACATCCTGTCAGGAAATTGAAAATACAACTGAAGGATGCAGACTCCACCGCATTCTAGCAAAAGATCCAATAAACCCTGTGGGGACTTTAAAAATAGGGGAATACACTAATACTGGAATGGAAACATTAGAGCTACTTCTTAAAACTCATTTCCCTGATTGCACAACAAACTCGAATGCAGCAAACCAAACCCACACGAACTGGAACTCTCAAAAAAGAATCTCCAGCCAAGAGTGAGAAACTGCTAAACGGGTAGTTACAACAGAGAAAGTAACATGGGCAATACGCACCTTCAATCCATACAAATCACCGGGACCAGATGGGGTACTGCCTGTGCTTTTGCAACAGGCAAAAGAAACGCTGGCCCCGCCTATTTGTAGGCTCTATAGGGCAAGTTTGGTGCATAAACATGTACCAAATACCTGGAAACAAAGCAAAGTTGTCTTTATACCTAAACCGGAGCGTCCAACGTATGCCGTGGCAAAGGCCTATAGACCAATAACTCTGATGTCATTTCTATTGAAAGGAATGAAAAAACTGATTGATCAGAATGTCCGGCAAACCACTCTGATAGAGAGGCCATTTCATACTAACCAACATGCCTATCAATTAGGAAAATCTTGTGAGTCTGCTCTGCATCATCTTGTAACCAAGATAGAGGGAGGACTCAGTAGCCAAGAAATAGTTCTAGGAGCATTTCTTGACATAGAAGGAGCTTTTGATAGTACCTTCTCTAAATCAATGGTAGCTGCCGCTCGCAAACATGGAATAGAAGACACCATCTGCTGGTGGATAGAAGACATGTTATGCGGACCTCATCATCATCATCATCATCATCTGAATTAGGGCGTGGTTCAAAGCCCACTTGTACTGAAGCTCTAGGCTTATTGTACCCCTCACAGTTTCTATCCCATCAGATTGATTTTCTTGATGAATTCAAGAATATGTATGATGGGCGCTTTCGCGATTTCTTCAGGTTCCGGATATTGTACCCCGAAGTACCATTCCCGTTCCCATTTAAGGTTCCGGCAGTGGCATAGTATGTGAATAGGAGTTTCGTCCTCCTCTTCACATATTCTACATAGGGAGTCATCAGATATCCCTAAGAGATTTAGTTGTCTTCTAAGGCCGCAGTGTCCCGTAAAGAGTCCTATTACATGCGGACGGCAAGTACAGGCACAAATGTTCAGTGAAACCATGCAGGTGAATATCCACAGGGGATGCCCACAGGGTGGAGTCCTTTCTCTTCTATTGTGGAACCTAGTGGCAGATGAACTTACAAAAAGTGACCAACAAATGTAAAATGTCTCTCATAGTAGGAAGACGGGCATTTGGAAAAACATGGGGATTAAAACCAAAAATGGTCCACTGGCTATATTTGGCAATAACAAGATCCACGATAACTTATGGAGCAGTTGTTTGGTGACCAAAAGTAAACCGGAAAATAGCCCTCAATACCCTCTCAGGAGTAGAGGCTGACATGCCTTTGTATTACAGAAGCACTGAGAAGTACACCGACAGCCTCTATGGAAATCATTCTAAACCTCCCACTCCTTGACCTAGTCATAAAGGGGGAGGCTAGAATGAGTGCATACAGACTGGAAATCTCCAACAACTGGAACCCACTGGGACATATAAAACATACCAGAATAACACATGAAGTAAATGATCCTATATTAAATATGGGATCAGATCACATGATACCCCTCCTAACCTTTAACAGGTCTCTTCCAGGTCAACTTTAACTGGAACGAGGTAAATAAGGAGATAGATAAATACTTGCTTAGCGGTCTCGTATGGTATACGGATGGATCTAAAACTAGGGAATAGGCTCTAGCGTACATGGAGTTAAACCCAAATGCGACATCATCGTCTCACTGGGAAAACATGTCACTGTATTTTAGGCTGAAATACATGCAAACGAATTGTGTGTACGAGAGAATTTAAGAAGGAAGTACAAAAAACAAACCATCCTAATTCTCTCAGATAGCCAAGCAGCCTTAAAGGCTCTTGATTCAAACAGAATTAGGTCAAAGCTTGTCTGGAACTATCTTGGAATACTAAATGATCTGGCAACCCACAACAAGGTAAAACTAGCGTGGGTACCAGGGCACAAAGGTATCGAAGGAAATGAAAAGGCTCATGAACTCGCCAAAGAGGGATCAGATCTACCATTCACAGGACCCGAACCTGTATTTGGGATAAGCAAAACCTCTGCTCGACAGGCAGTGAACAGGAGGATAATTACAAAACACCAAATTCACTGGCAACAGATAAGAGGGCACAGAATCAGTAAGCTCATACTAAGGGGACCAAACCCACGGATGGCTACTGAGGTACTACAACTCGCAAGGCCTCAGATATCCACCATTGTGGGATTACTAACGGGGCACTGCTTGCTGAAACACCTTTATGTGATGGGATTACACAATGATCCCATTACGCGTAGACTGCATGGAAGAGGAAGAAACCTCATACCACGTGATCTTCGAATGCGAAGCTCTTACTAGGCGACGTTTCATCCTTTTCAGTCTAGAACCGGAAAGAACGCCCCAGGAACACTTGGTAGGGAATCTATTAAAACTAATCAAAGACACAGGACAATTCCAAAGATAGTATCTGAATACGGGGAAAGCAGGGGAATACAATAGACCCAAGAGGCCGCAGTGTTCTGGGCCAAACCTAACCCTACCTGCTTACAACCGATAAAGATCGCCACAAAAGGGAGAGTCCTGGCTTGATGACTTCTTTTTTTTTTAGAAATGTGTGGACTCCGTCAAATATTTCGCTTCTCAAAAAGGGTCCGTCGCCAAAAAAGTTTGAGGACCACTATGTTAGATAATTCTTTCAAACCATAATCATAGTAGTTTCTGTCGTTTCTATGACATCCTGTAAAACTGAATTTCAACGAAAATAAATCGTCAAATTAGCAAAAATTGATTCATATTGTTAATGATTTTTATTAACTAAAGACATATAGATGTTTTTTGTGCGACCTTAAGAGGAAGACAGTTTTTCCCTTTAACGAGGTATTCAAGAAAATTTTGAATACGTTATTTTCTGGAAAACTTCCAAATATAACTATATAATCTTTCTACTGAATTATATTTTCATTTTTATGTTTTAACCACTTTGCACTGGGCTTTTGACCTATTGCTATCGATTCAATGACTGACTAAGACGACTCTTGACTACTGCTAAATCAGTTGATAAACTTGATGAAGGGGCACATCAGAGTAAATATGTACTTTCAGCATGATTGAACTCTAGTCTATAGAAGTAGGCTCGCTCGCGACTGGTTTAATAAAAATGATCCAGAACGCTGGCTGGGTAGAGACGATCCGATAGCTTGGTCACCTTGCTCGCCTGACCTTAACCCGTTCGACTCTTTCAGGGACAATTTGAAAATAATAGCGTACAACACACCGAGGTAAATTCTCGGAAAGAGCTCATGCATATAATTAATATTGCCACCGATATGCTGAGACAAATATAATTTTAGAAGATATTCTCAGACAATAAAGCCAAGAGCCCAGATATTTTGAACATTTATTGTAGATACATACATAAACTTTTGTTTTCACTGCAACTTAGTTTTTGTATCATAAAGAATTTGAAACTTTTGGAATACTACGTCTAAATTTAGCTTCGAAGTGAATCTCTTTATCGTAAAAAGGTTAAATTTTATAAGTGATGATAAAATGTAGAAAATAAAAATATATACTTTTTTACACCACTCTACGTTAGTTATGTCGCCCTATTTAGAAGGATAAAGTTTTTGAACTAGTTTTGACATTCTGGACATAAATTTTAAGAAAAATCCAAAATGTGAAGTATTTATCGGAACTGACTTCAAAAATATTGTTTTAAAATCATCTCCAGAAGGTTATTTATATGAATATTTTGGCATAAAAATAATAAACTCCTGAAAATGGCAAAATTATAAACCAAAGGTAAATTTCGCAATCGCCTCAATTAGAAGAACTATTATTTTATCCCATTTTAATTTCGTCTTATGCCCAAGACGAATAACGATCAATTTGATAGTTTCCTCGTGTCAGCAGTAATACTGGTTGCCTATATCATATAAATAAACATCACAAAAACCGCGCTTTCCCAGAAAATATATAAAACTTATTCAAACTTACTCAGATCCGCTGCTAGCAATAGAAGAACTATCATCACACTCAGAACTATTTGTACTTTTCCTGAGATAATACATTTTTAACTTTTTCTTAAACTGTTTCACCGCACTCAAATGCAAAGCGATGTAATCGTACCTTTCAAACTCCTCGTTCGACATGTTACACGCGAAAACTTTACTCGCTCACAAATTAATAATTCTTAATGAATTACGAACGAGAATAAACCGCAAAATGTGACGATTAGAAAAACCTAAAAATAACGACGGTGTGACTAAATTAATTCGGTGGCAAGGATATATGGAGATATACGAGTTGTATAGAAATAAATGTAAATAAAATGTAAAATATACCTATCGTTAATTTGTGGATATAACTTATCTTTCTCAATAGCGACGCTTTTGGGGATATCTGATAAAGATTAGACAACAGCTGATTTGTGACTTAGACGTCATTGAAATAGGACAGGTGCGTATGGACAAAGAGGAGAAATAACAAGAGAGAATAGTCAGAGCGAGAAACTAAAATCGAGAGAGATAGCGATACACTTCAATTTAAAGGAAATTTAAATAGATTCCATAGGTGACTGCTGATTATTTAAGTACCATCCCCAACTAGTCATCCATAAAAGTATATTTGTTGTGAAGTTAATACCAAAATAATTTCATCTCTAAATAAAAGAGTAAGATAATCGATTATGTTGGTATATTGAAAACATCCATAGACGTATCAGTCTTAAAGGGAAATATTTAATGTTAAATAATTTTCTCAGTAAATATTATTAATTCGATTTTTATTCTTAATTATTATTTCAGCAGATATTCACTGTTTTCTAAATGTACCGGGTATCTAAATAAGAAAGGACGCCAGTTATCGGTGGCTGTAGGATACGGTCTGTAAATCATAGATTATGTGCCGTAGAATTTGGGGAAAAAATTGTCTACGTATAAGTGGTTAAAAGAAATCGATAATTTTTAAGTTTGCAGCTGCGTATTGTTATGTTTAGGATATGGAGTGTGTGGAATGAACTCACGATGACTTCTATCAAAAAACTTTATAAATGTGCAAGTACCAAGCACAGAACACATGTACCAAATTCACATTATACGAGGCAAGAGAGAGGTCCGACACGCCCAACATAGGGCGCGGCCATTTTGAACCCTGTGACACAGTTTACAGCTAAAGAATCAGATCGCTCACTCTGCGTCGGCACTTTGGATCTCAATGTTTCAGTTTATACACTGTGCAACTCGGATAATACAATATATGACAACCGCCTATAATAAAACAGCAGTCTTGCGTATCCTGAATTTGTATCACTGGAGTGGATGTTATTTTGGAACTTTCAACTGGTCCGAGTGAGCTAACTGATTCTTTAGCAATAAACTGTGACTTCAAAAATAATATTCACTGACACTGACAGCAGCAAGCAAAATATCAGGTGCGTTTTAATCATCCGCTTCTGTTTCCGGAATTGTCGGTTTAGTCGTTTTAACCTGTCAGAATAAAACATGAAAACCGACAATTCCGAAGCATAAGCGGATGATTAAAACGCACCTATTAAAAATATTGCCCAAGATGTAGGCAACACGTAATAAGGGTTCAAAATGGCGGAATTTTCTATCTCCTTTTAAAAGGCACTCAGAAAGCTGCGCAGTACGACCCCATTCTCCGTATAGTAAAAGAAAATCAAAGTATGTGACCAAATTACATTAGTCGGACATGAACCTCCGACATAATACATGACATGACATTTTATGAATAGTAACAGTTGTTACCAACTTATCAGAAATTATCAACTTATGATTATAAAGGTAGCTTCACATAACACGTATGACTAATGATAAATAAGTATAGTCAAAAGTAGGTAAAATTTTGTACTTAACATGATTTTGAAATGGTCAACATAACTTTTTTTTTTCAACAAGTTTTTGTCATTTATAATGAGTATTACGACATCTAGCTGTGAAATTAGGAACTTGAAAATAATTTACAGGGATTTCCAAGAACAGATATGTATCTACAGTAAATTGTTCCGTAAATGTGGCCCGGCGTAATTCTTATTTGGACTCCCAGTACTTACTTTATAGACTATGTTGAATCATTGAGTAAAGGATCACTACTCAATGGTTGAATTAAGATTGTTTAACACAGTGTGACCCACTTAAGATTGCAAGAGCACTGTTTAATTATTAGTTGATTAAAATGTGGTTGTATAAAAAGGTAGCCAGGACTATTTATACTTATTAACAAGGGCAGTTTCTCCATTGTTTCAGTCAACACCTAGTTAAATTTCATAGAAACACATTATTTTAAAATCACATATATAACATAAAAATATAAATTAATTTGTAATATTTTTAATATTTTCATACATTTTAATCTCTATTTCTTTTGGTACACCACTGCGCTCTGGTTGGTCGCGTATTTGTCGGTGCACTATGCTGATTGAGCACGAGAGATTTCCGCAAATGCCTGTAGTTAAAAAGAGAGGTCAACGGATCCGTGAAACAAACAATTCGACCGCTTAAAACCACGCTATTTTGTGCATCGCACATAAACAGGGCCTTTCCAAACAAACTCTAAATACATTATAAATCACCATAAGACAATTTTAATAGTGTTTAAATAGGAATTGCGACTTTAATAAATAGAAAGTAAGTGTGTTGTGTGTTAATTCAACTATTAGCGCAAAACGTCTCCAAGGTAAAGAATTTACTATTATTTTAAGCATAAAAGTATTTTGGTGGTTATGTCATCTGTTTACTTCCAATTTTAAACAATAATTTAGTTTTACGACTGTAATTAATGTTTTGTTTTTTGTCTAAGACTAATTCATTATAATCATGTGTAAGTACTGTGCAGTGAGCAAAAATTCGTTAATTTTTATTTGTTTCCTACAAAACCTTTTAAAAAGAAAAAATGAATTATTTTGATAACTACTTCGATGCATAAATAGGGAAACATAATTTAAAAACTTTGATTATAAGAGATAAGATAGAGAAATCAATTGTTTTGCAGTTGTCACTTTACAAATGCGGATCGGAAAATGGATTAATCAGCTGTGATCAACCATAATATTTGAATGTCGTGTAAAGAAAAAGTTTGCATTTTCATTAGCCGAGAAACGATATATACATTTAAATAGTTTCTATAAAATTGTTGGCCCGTAATTATCAATAATGTTACCCCTAGTATAGAATATATGCAAGTACCTATCCAAACATTAATATACTATCTACAATTTTACAAAAATTTTAAATTACAGCTGAAGCAGAGAGACAGCTGTTTAAACAGAATTATAAAATTTTGAATTTTCACTCTGTTAATAAAACACATTCTTTTTTAGTAAACATGGACTCAATTGTGCAGTCCTTCATCAGCGAATAGAGGCAGAATAATATCCAATGCAAGAATACTTTGGGATACACGTAGAAAGGTCATAATATGGCAAATTACATGTGGTAATATTTTATAATACGTATATCACTTTTATAGTTCACAGATCTTTTTCAATTATGCACTGCTTTGAGTATCTTCTAATAAAAGAAGTCGACGAATATTATTGTTAACCTCTTTAAAATTTTCATTTTGTATATATTTTTCTTACCGAAAGTAAATAAAACTCACTTATTCTACTTATTTTTTTTTTATTTTGATAATCCTACCTTTCGAAGAGACCATTTTATTATATTTTAGAATTATTCCATTGTTAGTATGTTTTTAATTGTTCTTCATTAATTTTTAATAATTTTAAATTATTTACTGCTGATTAACATTCATATATGTCACAGTAGCGTATATTTTTAGGGGGCTTCAAAACGTCGATTTTTCGAAAAAAAAACTATAAGAGATTTGTTTACTGAACTTTCGGATACGTCTTTGTAAAGAGCATCCCTTAAAACTTCTAAAGTTACATTTTGGGTCATATAATTAAATGGTGCCAAAACATATTTTTTTGTTTTTTGAATATCCCTGTATACATGTTTGATTAACTTCAAATTTTGGTGGGCAGTAAAAATCGATAAGGTGAAGGGTTGCTCATGTAAACATTTTATTACATGTCAGGAGCGTATGCTATTTATTAGGGGGATTTAAAAATCGAGTTTTTGGGCCAAGATATTTCCAATTTTTACTTACATTTAAGACGAAATACATTTATTTTTTTGTTTTAAATCTATACTTCTTTTGTTTACGACTTGTTTGCGTGTCTAGAACATAAATTAAAATATCTTGGAAATGTGCCCTAAATGTGCTATACAATAAAATCCAAAATCGTTGACTAAAATATTTTAACAAAAAGAAATCTTTTAAAAGTTCCCACGTTTATTTTTCTTAAGTCTTGCGAATAAAATAAAACAGAAATTTCTGTAAGAACCACTTCAATATGTTGGAGCTGTTTATTTTTATTATAATGATGTAAACAATTTAGTTTTTTCCTCATTCTCATCAAACCAAATCAAAGTATGACTCATTATACTTCGGTCCGGTCCACTAGAACACATATTGTAGATACATCTGGTATATCGAATTCGTCACCAGTTTTTATAGTTGAGAAAAAACTTCCTTGATAATAAGACCCGTTGATACTCTCATTATACATTTTGGTGTTTTTGAAGTTACCAGTGAAAAAGAACCTTGAGTCTCCAAAAAGAGCTAAAAGCCATCCATAGTACGTGCGAAACCTGAATAGTAGGGCTTAAAAATTGTATTTTTCCCACGTCTATGGACAGAAAAGCCTGATAGAGGCAGCATGGATCTTTATTAGGGATACCCCAAAAGTGGGCCTAACAACCATCCCCCTTTATATCAGGTGTTCTGTTGTCGTCCAAGTTATTGTTATATATGTCGTACTGAGCACAATCGTAAAGTGCGGTATTCGGATATTAGTGGAAATGCGTGACGCAAGATGAGTTTAAACTTTTCATTTACATATTTACATCTATATTCATATCTAGCCATACTCTTCGTGATACCGCTGTAGTTCACTATATTAGTGTGTATGATTGCGAACTATGAGGGGATAACAAATATGCCTAAGTACTCTCATCATACTTTAGCCCGTTCATGGGAGCTTAATGGTTAGAAATGAGACATGGAAAAGGCCACATGTGTGTTATGTTAAACAAAACAAACATTAATGTAAATTCCACGCTATAAGAAATACGTTTAAATAAAACTATTCTTAATCTACTTTTGTGTTTACTTTTTTTTCCTCCATTACAGCTACATTGAACTCTAAACGTAATTTTGGGGTCCTACAAAAATCACTTCATAGGAGTCTAGTACGACGTATTTTAGGTCAAGGTTTTAAATATTTAAAAAACTAAGTTGGGGCCCAGTTTGTCAGGTTACAATAAAGAAAATTTATCACTTTAGTTTGTTCGTTTTCTTTTTAGTTTAGAGAATAATAATTTGAAAAATTTTCAGAAATTGAACCAACCCCAAGTAGATATAAATTCCGTAATTGAGTGTTTTCATACTATAATCATTATATACAAAAATTGATTATGTACATCCCAGCCCCCAATTTCTTATCGTTTGGTATAAAATATTCAAACGGAAAATTAGCGCCTAGAAAATGTTCTCAATGTCATGGGAGTTTCATTCATTATTAAATGAATTAAAAAAGTTTTGTGGAACGTGTTCGGCGAAACTTATAATGATGACATCTAATAATTATTACAGTTCAAAACATTCGTGAAAGAAAAACTATTCTTGAATATTTGTAATGATTAAATAAAAATATGTTGTTTTTAAATTAATAATAATGCAGATATGTAAATTGTGAAAATTAAAAATTCCTAATTCCCCTGGGAAAATATGAAAATTACTCGCTTATATCCCCAAAGTGTAAACAAAGAAAGAATGCGTGGCGTCCGCGCCCCTACCAATTAGGTCACCTCAGATTCAGAATCCCGTCGTTCCACACAAATTCTCATTCCATTCCAGCTCTCTAAATTATTCTTAAAGCCATCCTTTGACATCGTGTCAATATAAATAAATCAATAAAACATTAAGTGTTTTATGGAACAAGTAGCTGTCAGACCAGGAAGAGAGACAAATGACAACATATATATTTTAAAAAGACTAATGGAAAGAACGATAAAAGAAGAAGAAGGCATTCATTGACTTGAGAGCTGCTTTCAACACAGTGGAATAAGAAAAAAATATGAAAAGTTTGGAAAGATCTAATTAATATAAATAAAACCATATAATGAGACTTAAAATAAAAATACTTATAATAGGAGTATTAAATGGAAAAAGAGCACAACTTCCTCATATTTGCCATCATACAGTGTGGAACAGCCAAATGGAATAAATTTGGTAATAAATAAATGGGGGCGTGTTCGGAAAAACGCTCAGACATGTCGATTGGTATTTTTAGCTGCGCATTTTTTTTAATGAAAACTTTTTATACAGGGTGTGCCAATACTAACTTTCCTATGTTAAACGCAACACCCTGTATATTTTTCAATTTTTGGATTCTTTAGAAAATTCTAGACATATTTTATGTACTATGTCCTTATACTTAATTGTTTCGGAAATATTAAATGTTTTTCGATTTATTGCAAAAATTAACATTAACAAAATAAAATTGTTTGATTACAGAAATCGCTACAACACACTCAATACTTATTTTCCATTTAGGTCTTGATAATGAGGAAGTAAGCAAAAACCATTTCAGCATCCATTTTTACTGATATGAAATAAAAAAAGCTATACTTAAATAGTTTTGTTTACTTTTCTTTAAAACGCCTGACCTTAGCAAATTGTTATTTGACTGCATGACAGTAGTTGTCAGTGTTATAGTCGTTTGAATTTCCTTAACTGCATAACAGAAAAATGGTTCATTTAACAGAAATGTACAAAATAACAATTATACAGATGATTGGTTATGGAGATAACACATGAACACAAATTTTCCAAATTTGCCGCGTATATCCCAAAGGACAATTAGTAACATAGAGAAGCAGTTTCGCAAGCTTTGACTTGTAAGATAAAAAACAGCTGCCAATGCAATAACTAATGATACCAAATTAAATATGGTGCTTGAGTTTCAGGAAAACCCACATACTTCTAGACGACAAGTAGCTCCAATGTTCGATATTAGCCATTCATCGATTATTCGAACATTAAAAGAAAATAAAATGCATCCCTATAAAATAATAACAACTCAGGAGCTCATAGAATACGATTTTGATAGGAGAACGCAATTTTATCAACAAATGATGAATATGTTAGATAATATGGTGATCCATTTAGAACATGTTCTGTTTTCTGATGAATGTACCTTTACACTTCACGGTCATACTAATCGTTAAAATTGCCGCTATTGGTCTAGAGAAAATCTTCACTAGATGAGAGAAGAACATACGCAATATCCTGAAAAGGTTAATGTTTGGACAGGAATTGTTGGCGCTCACATCATTGATCCCTTTTTCACTGGTGGCAATTTGAATGACGATAATTATTTAGCACTGCTCCAAAATAATGTCGTGCCAACTTTAACGAATTTATATCCCGATCCAGCAAACCCACAAATTCCAGCTAATATAATTTGGTTTCAGCAAGACCAAATCAATGTCCGCCAGTTCCTCAATTGAGTATTTCTAAATCGGTGGATAAGGAGGCGAGGATCGATGGAATGGCCAGCACGATCCCCTGATCTGATATTTAGACTTTTTCTTATGGGGATATGTCAAAAGTATTGTATACAAACTAAACTTCTTGAATTACCTGACTTTTTTTATGGCCGTTGGATATGTTTTCCATTTAGTCACCGACCTAGCGGACTTAAGAAGACGAATAACGCTTGCTATTAGATCGGTCACGCCTGAGATGTTGAGTAACATTAGAACGTTTAGATTAGGATGTTGCCAAGAGATTCGTAGCAAGCATTTTGAACATCTCCTACATTGAGATGTGTTTTCAAGAAATAAACAGTATTACATAATAATTTTTTAGTGTATTGTAACGAATTTCTGTAATCAAATAATTTTATTTTATTAATGTTTATTTTTGCAATAATTCGGAAAAGAATTAATATTTCCGAAACAGTTAGGTATAGGACATAGTACATAAAATATGTCTAGAATTTTCTGAAGAATTCAAAAATTGAAAAATATACAGGGTTTTGCATTTAAAATAAGAAAGTTGGTATTGACACACCCTGCATAAAAAGTTTTTGTTAAATAAAATGCGCCAACAAAAATACCAATCGACTTGTCCGAGTCTTTTTCCAAACAGGTCCCCATTTATTTATTACCGAATTCATTCCATTTGGCTGTTCCACACTGTATATATTCCTATTGCATAAACTATTTATACTTTTCTATATAAACTCATCAGATCACGATAAAATGATTTATATTATAAAAAAAATATTTAAAATGCACATATGTGAGCTATCGGCTAGAATTCCTTATCATAAGTATTATATTAATTGCCAGGTGTTGGTTACATACAAAATGGAACATTGTTCAAATTTGTTGAAAATACTTCGAACGCTCATGTAATAATCACTTGTTTGTGAAAATTTATTAAATTGTTAGCAATATGCGACATTTTTATGCAATGATATAGAAGTATTATAAGGAGTAAACCCCAGAAATTGATTGAATCATAAAAATAGCCTGCTTCAATCAAATGCTAAAACTATACAGTGAGCATCATAAGTCTTACTCCCCTCTATCTAACTCGTTACTGGAGTCTTGTTAGGAAAATCGCCGAGACACGTCGATTTTTGTTTTCTACAATTTACATTTTTGTATGAATAGTTTACCCTTAATTTCATCCCTTACTGGAGGGAAGCAACCCTTTCGAAAAATTTAAATAGCACGGGGTGGTGAGTGATAGCTCATTTGAAAGGGGGTTTTATTCTCTATTCAACCGTGCAAAAAATTCTCGACTAATTATTGTTTCAGAATAACGAAAATTAACGTAGCGCACTCATCCTTAGAATTAAAATTCAACCCTGCATGATATCGGTTTTGAATCATACGTGAAGTAAGTCTTTTTGCCATTAGATAAGGTCACTGTTAGTATAGCTGTTTTCCTGTTTCTGATGTTTTGGTATTTTTAAACATTAATAAATCAACACGTAATGAAGCAAATTTCAAAATTTTTTGCACGGTTGAATAGAGAATAAAACTTCCTTTCAAATGAGCTATCACTCACCACCCCATGCCGTTTAAATTTTTCGAAAGGGTTGCTCTCCTTCAGTAAGGGATGAAATAAAGGGTAAACTATTCATACAAAAATGTACATTGTAAAAATCAAAAATCGACATGTCTCGGCGATTTTCCTAACAAGACTCCAGTAACGAGTTAGATAGGGGGGGTAAGACTTATGATGCTCACTGTATAGAACAATTTGAACAAATTTGATACCCTAAAATAAATACTCGCATAAATACCCACAGATATATTTCTGTGAGGACGTACATTATCAAGTTAAGGGTTAAACTTGCTGATGGATACACAACCATGTCTTTCTTTTAAATAATATTATTAAAAATAGAACATTTCTTGTTTCTCTTGGCAAAGAGTTTCGAGTACGCTGAAAATAGGTACGAGGATTCAGTCACCTGTCACCTATTTGTGGACAGCACATCACCCTATTAACGACCCCAAAATAGAACATAAGTCCAATATTCGAAATCCTCTTTTCACGGTAAAATTCTTGGGTGATTATAAATAGCAAATTAAGTAGAAATACTGAATATTCCAATAATTTGGGTCAAATTTAAAACGGAATTTTTTGTGACGTTACCGTTTATCCATAAACCTTAAAGTATTTGCTAAAATAGTATATAAATCTGAATACACCATATTGTTATTTTAAATTAAAATAAATAAATCACGAAGCCATATGTGACACAAAATACGAGCAACAACTACTCCTTTGACTATTACCGCAAGAGTTATTTAATTAAATCCAAAAGAAAAAGAGCAGATTTATAAATTTAATTTTAACACTCCACTTTTGATTTTGCTTATTAAGGCAAACATCATTCTCAGACCTGTTTAGTTTTTATTAGGAGACTCATCAGCATGAAATAGATAGGTTCTCAATTACCACAAAATTGATGTTTCCCACTGTAAAGTGTCACAAAATTTAAAAACCTCTTGCATAATTTGTAATCGAGCTAACATGATTTAAAAATATTTAAAACAATCACTGGACGAGTCTTTTAGGCGAAAAAGAGGGAATACACTTACTTATCACATTTGGTGAATTGTGCGTGACTTGGACTGCTCTGGATTGTGGTGACCGTGGGAGAAGAAGCATTGGAAAGTGTGTCAGGTGATAGAGTGCTTCCAGGGGTGTTACATAGCACTTGTTCTTGGGGAGTACCAGGGGCTGAACGGGCCCCCGCGCTCCCGAAGTTACCAGAGGACCTGCAAACAAACAAAAATATTAACAAAAATGTCTTCCTATATATCTTAGACCAAGAAAGAGAGGGGACACGTAACTTATATGTGACACCGACGCAGCAGATTGCCGTCAAATATCGATCGGCAGCTATTTTTTTGGTGCCAATTTTTGTATTTTTTTTATAAAAAATAGTTTAAAACATAAAAATCATAGACTAGATGTACAGTATGTTAATAAAACATGAAAATGTTTTAAGGAGTTACTTAATATTTAACGCAAAATGTTTTTAAATATGGCACAATCACCATTAGTGGCCACTTTACCGTTAGTGGCCATTTGGGGAATTATTATATTCTAATAAATCCTATGTCTGTCGTCTATTTAAGTGAACAACAGACTTACAATGTCGAAGACCTCACACTACTTTGGTACAATTAGCATTGTTGTCTGATTTACCAGTTAATATTTTAATGCAACTAAATTTGACAAGTTCATGTCTAAGGTGTTTTCTTACCAATATTTACAAGAAACGATGTGTTTTTATTTAAGAGCATTAATCAGGCATTAAATCCTGTTACTTGTTTTTTGGCTTTGTTTTTGAAGTTATTCGATTGCGGTTTTCACTGTCGGGTTCAAAATAATTTTCTTAAGACTGCTCTGGTCGTATATTTTTTAAATAATTTCTTATTGAATTTTAATTTTTTTATTATTTCACATTTAGGGAAAAACGTTCCAGAGCAGTCTAGATATACAATTTTCAATAACTTTTCTCCAAAGCATAAACTATCTAATGCAAATAACAAATTTTTTAAACCGGAAATTCAAAATTCATGAATAAATTCGTCCTAATCTTGGTATTCGCTACGTTAAAAAGTATTGGGCAACACTGCTTCACAGAGAAGCTCGATGCGCGGAGACAGTGCTGGTTTTGTTTCTATTTATGCAACTGATTAAGGCGTTTTCTAGTGATTTAAACTTTTGTACAAAAATGTTTTTATTAAATACATATTGTGTACTATAAGGTAGGTAAATCGGTAGTATTATTATTGATTTAAAGCGCCAACAAACTTGTATATTAGTTTTTAGGAATGGGGAAATTTAAAGATGACAAAAAAAATGTTTACAGTAGTAAAAAAAAAGAGAAAGGATAGGTTTATACGCAAAACTATGGATTGGTAGGTAAATGTGTATTATTATATTATGTATAAAAGGTAGGCATTTATGTCAATATTTCTTCCGCAATAAAGAAACTAGAAAATTTATGTGGTAAGTTATTTTACTTTAAATATCATATTTATGAAATAGAACAGAATTTATTAATATTATTATATTCATTTTACTTTCCAGGGAAGAAACACAGTAGGTAATTCGACAAATAGGCCGGTTCCCCCATGTCTACGTAAGCATTTACAAAATAATGATTCCCGAAATGATAGCTTGTGGTCTACTGCAAGATATTGAAGTGTGTCTTAATAGGTTAATTTTTCATGCAGCAAGTTTATTACGCAATAAGGACACTAATATTGCTGAGCAGTACAATTCTATTGTATGCAAGTTTGTTGGAGGAAAACGAGTGGATTTCTCAAAAAAAGGTTCCTACCAAATAAGGTGAGAGCAGCTGCTTTATGATTTAATGTTGGAAGTGGAGAATATCACAGAGAAATCATTAAAACTATTGCAAACAAAAGTCCCTTTGGTGCTGCTTAAAAGTATATCGAGAAAATTAAAAAAAGGACAAGCACACGACATACAACAAGATCTTGATGAAAAGAAGTATGAGGAACAAAAAGATATATTTTTAAGAGATCTTGAAAAAAAAAACAGAAGTGAAATAATCGAATTGTAAATAAATACTAGAGGCCAAGGAGGAAACCCATTATGGAGTCAAGAAAGAAGCATACGGCTTACTGCGTCAAATTTTGGTTCAATTTGCAAAATGCTTCCAAAAACAAATTGTCAGAATAAAGTTAAGCAACTGCTATATTCAGATTTTAGGGGAAACAATAATACAAAATATAGCACAGAAAAAGAAGCCTTTGCAATAAAACAATTTGAAAATGAGTTTCAATTAAAAGTACACCCTTGCGAACTATTTATTGACGACGAGTGCTGCGCTTTGGCAGCAAGTCCAGATGAATTAGTCAGTACACATGGCCTTATCAAGCTAAAGTGTCCCACAAAAGCCTCTGGCCTAAGTCCTATTGAAGCAATACAACAAAAACTTATTACCTTTGCTACATTAGACGAAAATGATAACCTAAGACTCAAACCAAAACACGATTATCATTATCAAATACAGGGACAATTACATATCACTAAAAGGGATAATTGCTACTTAAATCACTTGGAATCA
This sequence comes from Psylliodes chrysocephalus, assembly GCA_927349885.1. NCBI lineage: Eukaryota > Metazoa > Arthropoda > Insecta > Coleoptera > Chrysomelidae > Psylliodes > Psylliodes chrysocephalus. The sequence continues at coordinate 53,154,760 of OV651819.1, forward strand.
GTAAAATTTGGTTCCCATCTCTCATTTCACATCTTTAAAGAAGATGAAATAAAGAAGAAAATGTTGGATCTCGATCCTTCCAAAGGTTCTGGTCCAGATGAAATACCACCTATCCTTCTCAAGAAGTGCCCTGCTTTATCTGCACCACTGTGCACAATTTTCCAGAGATCATTCGACAGAGGATATGTCCCGTCCAGATGGAAATATTCTAACTTGGTTCCAATTTTTAAGTCCGGGGATAAATCAGACATAAAAAATTATCGAGGCATTTCTATGCTATCAGCAATTCCTAAGCTGTTGGAATCAATCTTAACAGATGAATTATTTTATACGTTTAGGAATTACATAATAGATGAGCAGCATGGCTTCTACAGAGGCCGTTCAACTACTACTAATCTGGCTATTTATCAGGAGTTTATTACCTCTTCGGTTGAAGCTGGTTACCAAGTTGATACAATTAACACCGACCTCTCTAAGGCGTTCGATAGTGTATGCCAGCAGTTACTTTTAAAGAAACTATCTGAAATTGGGATAACAGGCAATTACCTTAAGTGGATTAAATCCTATCTTATTAACCGTCGGCAGCGTGTTACAGTGAATGGTTCTGTGTCGCGGGAAGTGACAGTGTCTTCGGGTGTACCCCAGGGTTCACATATTGGCCCTATTTTATTTTTGTTATTTATTAATGATGTAGTGTCCTATTTTAAAAATTCTCATTGTCTCTTATATGCTGACGATTTAAAAATTTTAAATATTGTGGAACCTAATTATAACGCCCTACAGTCTGATTTAGATCAATTTGTCTCTTGGTGCAGTTCTAACTATTTAGAACTAAACATATCAAAATGTAAAGTTATATCATTTTACAGACGTTCTAACCCCGTCGAAAACTCATACATTATTAATAATACTACGCTGGAGAGCGTCTCCACATTTAATGATTTAGGGGTAATATTCGACAGGGAATTATCCTTTTCTTTACATGTTGATACTATCATTCTGAGGGCGTTTAGGCTATTAGGATTTATAAAAAGAAGCACAAAGCATATACAAGACACTAAAGCAATAACATGTTTGTACAGTGGTTTGATCCGAAGTATTTTAGAGTATTGCAGTACTGTTTGGTCTCCGTCACAAGCTATGTATGTCAACCGAATTGAACGAGTTCAAAACAAATTTTGTAAATATTTGCTATTTAAATTTCGCTTTCCATATCGGGATTTATCGTATGAAACGAGACTGCTACTCTGTGGTATGCAAACTCTTGAACGGAGACGCAGGGATGCAATGTTACTTTTGCTCTACAAAATAATTAATGGAGACATTATTTGTGAAAAATTGTTATGCCAAGTAAATTTTGTTGTTCCGTTAAGGCATACTCGACAGTCACAACTATTCTTTGAGAAAACCCATCGTACAAACTATGGACAAAGAGCTTTCATGAATAGGCTTTTGTGCAACTATAATAAGCACTATTCTCACTGTGATATTTTTAATTGTACGTTATTATCTGTTAAGAGGATGCTCGAATTTTAAAATTATAGGTTGTTTTCTTGTCTTGTATGGTGTTAGACTTTGTTTTTTAGACGTTAAATGTATTTTAAAATTTCTGAAGAGTTTTGATATTTATATATTCGGTTTTTTTTTATGTATATATAATTATACTTTAATTGTTGTTTTAGCTTTAAGACTGTGCCATTTGGAATTCATATTTCTGTAGTGTACTTAAGACAAATAAATAAATAAATAAATATAGTGTGGACACCAAAGGGCATGCTTGTGGAGAAGGTAAAATTGTTCACATTTTTTATAATGATATTTTACCAACTTTATACTTATAATTCCAGATTTCAAGAGATGATAAGTTTTGGAAAGAAAACGTGGAAGAAAAACTAAAAACGTTCTATTTCAAGTGTCTTTTACCTGAAATTATAGATCCAAGGCATAAAAAGGGACTCGAAATAAGAAACTCACCAAGAACATACGTTTTTTTGTCCATACATATATTAAAATGGTATTTTTTCCGCTCTCAGCTATATATCAAATGAATCAGTCAGTATTTTCCTAAAATGTATTATGAAATAATGTAAATAACCAAAAATCGGTTACTTTCCATAACTCTAGAACTGAAGAAATTTTCAGTATTCATTCATATACCTGGGTATAAACTGAAGGGTATTAGACATTTTGTCATTTTTTTATAAAAATTTCGAACAAAAAAAAAATATATCATCTGTCCAACACATGACTTTCCTGTGGAGTTATCAAAAATATTGAGTACAGTCCATGTAATCAGAAAGTATTTAGAATATAAAACAATAATAAAAATTATTCAACACATTTTATGTCTTCACTGGCCACCAAAATACCGAAAAACGCAAATTTTGCCCTTTCCTATAACATTTTCCCTTACGGTTCATTTTAGAGAAAATATGTATTTAACAAAAATGATAGAGAATGACATTACAAACAACTCTTATTAAAAGCATTTTCTTCTATAATAATAAATAACAGAAATATACCTTAAATTAGAAAAATCACCCCAGATGTTTCGACTATGCCCAAAATATAATCAACTCACCCCAAGATAGAATAAAACTTAAGTTTAAAATTTGGTGATTATAAGTTATTAAATATATAGACACACACACACATACACACATACATACACACGTACACATGTACACACATACACACATACACACATACACACATACACACACACATTACACGTGCTGCGCGCGCGCGCGCGCACACACACACACACACACACACACACACACACACACACACACACACACACACACACACACACACACACACACACACACACACACACACACACACACACACACACACACACACACACACACACACACACACACACACACACGTACACACACACACACACACACACACGCACACACACACACACGTGCGTGTGTATTCAGGGAATCCATAAACGTAAAGATCCGTCGAACAGAAAATCATAATTTCTATATACCTAGAGACAGGAAAGTAAAAAGCATAGCCAAAAAGGCAGCAGTAAGTCACACAATAAAAAGTTTGATTTTATATAGCATGCGAAATCACTTCTGACATTGCAGTAGGACGCCGCGCGAACTTTTTAACCGATGATGTACTTTGCAAAATAATTGATAGCTATCTTCGAGGAATCGAGGAGGGCAGGAGGAAACAATGCGCAGTGTTGCCGTAGATTACGCGTGCATATAGAACAGCGTACCGACAAGCCGATGCCAAAATTCAGTTGGTCACGTGATGACTATCGCTCTTAAGTTATATTTAACATTTAAGGTGATTACAGCATTCCCTTATAATTTTCGGACAAGGATATCTCAAAAAGTAATTTTTTTAAAAAATTAAAATTTTGGCGAAATATATAAGGCAGTAATATCTAAAATATGCATATATTTTAAAATTTTAATTCCTTCCAGTTTCCGAGAAAAAAAATCAAAGGGCTTTAAATTTTGAAATATCATAATGAAAATAAATACATTCCTCAACAGCACTATTCTTAATATAATCTTCAAATTTAAGCTCTTAATCTCTTGTTAATTATTTTTCAAAATTTGCCGAAATTAGTGGCTAAAACGCCTTGTTAAGTGCTATTTTCTGGTTTAAACTGGTGTAAACTGGTGTAAATCGTTGCAAGAAACGAATGATGACTCAGAGTGTACGATGCGATAGTTACAGACGCGTTACACTAGAAAGAAGCACTTAACGAGGCGTTTTATCCACTAATTTCGGCGAATTTAAAAAAATCATTAACAAGAGATTAAGAGCCTTAAATTGGGGATTATATTAAGAATAGTGCTGTTGAGGAATGCATTTATTTTCATTATGATATTTCTAAATTTAAAACCCTTTGATTTTTTCTCTCGTAAACTGGAAGGAATTAAAACTTTAAAAAATATGCATATTCTAGATATTATTGCCTAATTTATTTTGCCCAAATTTAAATTTTCTAAAAAAATTACTTTTTGAGATATCCTTGTCCGAAAATTATAAGAGGGTGCTGTAATCACCTTAAGTGAAATACTTAAATAAAGAAATTTTATGTTTTACGCCTATGATTTTCGAATACTTCTATGTAGTCAAAAATATTTTATTTCATCTGGAACAAACGTTAAATTGAGTAGTCAGAAACGGAACAGCAAGTATTGCATTTATACCATTTGTGGCCATGTGATTGCTAATTTTAGAACACTTATGATCCATTTTTGGCCAACCAATGGTTAAGTGATGGCCACTTATAATCATATTTTGAATACATGATAAATTGACTGGCCACTAATGAAGCGTGTGTAAACCAAAAGTTGCCACAGATAATATATTCATTATTGCCCTGTGGAGTGGGCGGATAAAATGACTTCACCCGGACATTTATCATCGGGGTGATAGAATCACACCAAATGGCTACTTCTATTGCTATTCCTAGACATCCCCAGCACAACCAGCAGGTTTCTGATGAGTTAATAACCTGCAGGACTTTGACGAACTGAGTAGATGGCTGTCTGTAGACATCCCTTAGCGTCAACTTGTAGGTTTTTGACGAGTTGATAACCTGTAGAACTTTGATGATCTGGGAAGATTACTGTATCTAGACACCTTTCAGCGGCAACCAGCAGGTATTGACAAGTTGAGAGAGAGGCAGATTCTATATGCCCCTGGAGGATGTGCATTGGTTCTTATGAGTCTTAAGTGCTGTGGACCACCAGATGGAAATTTTACAATTGGGTATACATTGAGTGGAATATTTCCAGAAGCATCAGACGGAGTTGAAAGGAGTCCAGTTTTTGGGAACGTTTTAGAAGCAGTTGATAGATAAAATCCAGAGCTAAAATGGGTTTTCCATTATACGGCGAAGGTATTTAGTTTTCAATTGAGAAATCTATATAGTAAAAGAAAGCGATATGTTCCAAATTTAGATATATTTGATGCCTTTTAGATGTAATAAGCAAAGTGGCTATAAATGGGTCTTATAAAGGCCACATTAGGAACTGAGTGGCCATAAATGGAACAAAATTAATATTTATGTATTCGAAATTTTAAAACCACTGAAATATAAATAAAAAAACGATATTACTACTATGTACTGGTTAATTTTTAAACTCGTATGGTAATTTTATAAATTTTTTATGATTTTTTCAATTCCCAGAATACTTAAGATGGCCATAAATGGTGCTCCTACCCTACAGTTATTTGTAATTCAAAATAAAGCCTGAATACAAATTTTCAAATCAAAAAACAATTTTTTCCATTTAGAATAATCCCAGAGTATATTTTGTGCGATTATAATAAAAAATGAATCAAAAATCAAAATAGTCGAATTAGTAAAAATTTTTTTAATCTAATTTTCAGTAAATCTTTGTTAGGATTTTTAACTCGTGTTATGTATAATTTAAAAAATGGCCCTTTTAGCAAATAATAAATTTATTCCACATTTTCTAATCATGCTTCTTCATCATATATCGACGAGTGAAATTTTTGTAAATGTGAAAATAGAAACTCCATTTTTTTGGGGATAGAGGAATATAAATTCCCAAAAATTTCCTAAAACTGCATGTTTTAGTTTTCTAATAAATATTCTCACCTTTCTTTGTCATATCAAGGAGTAGATACATTAATTTTTTTTTAGAACATTCGTATATTCGTAATAAATACAAATCGTTTTAAATTTCATAAAAGTTCGTTTATAATCAAGTTGTTACTTTGATTATGTAACAACCGCCGTATGCGTCTATTAAGAAGGAACAGTTTCAACACTTTAATTGGTTTGTATTAAAACATCGTAAAGACTTTGTGAGAACTTAAAATTTTATGTTTGTATACACGATATTTCCAAACCGTCAAATCTCGGTTATTCAAAACAACCTTTTCATTAGCGATATAAAACAGAATTTTATTGTTTCATTATTTATCATTTCTTTTTTGGCCAGTTCATTTGCAACATTTATTTCACTGCATAAGGATGGTCTGAAAAGTTTCCGACCCAACAAAGATACAAGACATTTTTCTCTTAATTTTTATTTTCCTACATATTTCTCCTTTTGTAAGTCTACGTACTTCTTCCAGCGATGTTCCCATCTCTTTAACCCGTCCAAATAGTAATCAGCGTCTTTCTCTACAAAATAATTGTTTACGAAGGTGATGGTCTCCTCATTTGACGAAAAGCTCTGTCCTCCGAGCGCAATTATTAGATTAGGTGTGAGACGGCGCATTGTCTTGGTGAAATATATATTTTTTTGCAAATGTGGCCGTTTTTCCGCAATTTCTGCCTTCCGCTTGTCAAGTAATAATGCGTAGTATGCTCCTGTAATAGTTTTTCTTTTTTGAAGATAATCGATTAAGATAACTCGACGACTATTCCAAAAAACAGTCGCCATCACTTTCCCAGCCGAACAAACTATTTTTGCTTTTTTTGGAGTCGATTTCCACTTCGCTGTCCACTGATTTGACTGTATATCTAAGTTTAATTTACAGTAATTTATCGGCGTCAAAAATCTGATTTATTTGGCCTAAACTGCGCCAACAGAGTATTGGAAATGTTCGTCCGAACACGTTTTTGGTCTAATGTGAGCAAACGCGACACAAAACGCGGCGAACAGCTTTCTCATGTCTAAATCCTGATTCAATATGTGACAAATACGTTCTTTGAACATATTCATATAGCCTCTGCTATCTCTCTCACTTTAATTCGACGGTCGTTTAGCACCATTTGGTGAACTTAAGCGATATTATCCTTCAGTGTTTACCGTTTTTGTACGCCCCGAACGTTCACTGTCTCCCAAGCTGGTAAGGCCACGTTTAAATTCAGCTGCCCAACATTTAACGGTGGTAAATGATGGAGCAGAGTCCAGGTACACAGCGTCCAATTAATTTTTGATTTGTGTAGACGTATTGCTCGATACTCGCTTTTTTTACATCGACTGACTCAAACAATTATTGTCAAACTACAACTGAACGTCCAAAATGGCTGAAATTTTTGTGAGTACCTATCAAAAAATGCCCAATCGCATTTTCTAGTTTTTATTTACGAATACTGTCATCTTCACGTTCAGGTCGGAAACTTTTCAGACCATCCTCGTATATTTACTAATGAGACTAATATAATTTAATATTTTTTCTACATTAAGTGCTGTCAAATGTGATTTTTATCATTTGAAGCAGTTGTCAAGTGGTCTTTCTGTAAATAATTTAGCTACAGGAAATATTACAACTGTTCAAACTATTGCCATAAATATTTAAATTCTCTTACAAGAAATATTAAATGTTCAATATTTGAACAGGGCTTTATAAATACATTATTATTGTGTCATGCACGTTTGATTGAATATTATTATGTATTTATAAATATAACCACTTCGAAAATGTTCATGAAGTATTTATCGCAGATAAACAAATAAAATATGGATAACGGTCTAGATTTGTTTGAAGCCGTTATCAACCTTGCTTTTTATTATTTTCTCCTTCTCCTGGGTCTTTGATGCGGTTCGTCTATTTTAAATAAGAGCGCCAAAATTTAGTCACATCTGTCAACAAGCACTTGGGAATTGTCAATTTTGTTTGTACATTTTGTGTGATTTTATATTCCCAGGGCATACTTTTCAGGTTTTTAGAGTTTCTAGTATTTTTTTTAACAAATTTCATTCGTTGTCTAAAAATTACCATTCGATGTTTTGTTTGCTCTAAAACATATATTTATTGTAAAATAAAATTTTATATTTAAATTGCATTTTTCATTAAATTTGTCCTTTACAAAATATTTATAAAACAATCCTTCGGATTCTGATGAAAAACTATTTGATACGCCCATGGAGATCAAAACCATCAAACGTTCGTAGATACGGCACGGCATAAGAAACAATCGGCAGGCTCACTTGCCGCTGATCGCATACAAATATTATACTAAGAAAATTTGACCTTGGCGACGCCATTTGGGGGTCTTAGCCAGGGTCGGATTAAAGCGTATTTAAAGATTTTGTAATAAAATAAGGTATTCATAGACAGGATCGTATTAAAACAAAAAAGTAAAAATTTACATAAAATATATTTTAATTTAACTTATAAAAATAGCATTAAGAAAGACAATATGCTCTACAGATTGCGCCAAATAATTAGCTTGTTTTTATTGATGGTCTTAAAATGTCTATTAATATTTTTAAAGTGTAATATATGAGTAGCCTTAAATATAACTTAATAACATATATTTCTGGAAATCGGGGACAAGGAGCGTCAAATGTTATCTCGGAATTAATTAAATCTAAAAAAAAAAATACAAACGCCGGATTTAGTGATAAATAATTCAAAATTTTGTTGAAAAATTATTTCAATTTTTGTTATTAAACATACAAAACTATTATTTGACATTTTTAAATTGCCAAAAATATCTTCATTTGCTTTTTTGTATGGTTTATAATACATGGAGCTTGTATCCAAGTCTTCATGTGGTGAGGCATATTATGTACATACGTCGCAACTGTGAATTTTAAGACATTTTTTATTAAAAATGCGCATATATAATAAAATTTTCTTAAAAAATATTAATATTTTGTGCATGCAATTCATTAATATGCTTCTTTATATTTACATTTTCAACAATATTACCACCATTACACGCGATTTTGGAAAATGGCTCATCCTTACTAGTCCTACGAATTTCATGCAGCCTTACAAGTAAAGCATTCCCACCTGTTTCGCAGTTTTCAGTTCCAGAATGTAATAAATTTAAACATTGCAATTTTTTGAACGTCCTATGAAATTGGACCGATGTAGGGTTTACACAGTTACCATCATGGAGGAAGGATAATTAAGAGTTGCAGATTCCTCACAGAAATTTGGCAGCATGTTTACCTTCAGCGACATATGGAATAGTTTTGTGAAATTAATACTCAGTCGGTAATATAGAAAGATGAAATGCTATTTTAGTTTGAAAATTGGTGGGCTTTTGAATTTACTTCGACAAAATATAAGAATTTTAAATTTTGAAAAAATGTGAAATTTTATGTTAAATAATTTTAGAAGTATAAAATCAATAATACAAAATTGTAACAACTAAATATTATTTGTAGAATCTTTATTGGTTACAACTATAAACATAATATACATTTTCTGAATAAATAACTATATTAAAACATAAAACAAACAAAATTTTTCTATAATCGTGCGAAATAAAATAAGAGCGAAAAAAAAAATAGTTGAAAGCGAAAAACTGCTTAAGACACATGATTGTATGTGATTTCATTACTAATTTTTAATTTACTACTTATAATTTCTTTATGGCTAATTAAGATTTGCTTGCTTTTTGTAATCAAAATATTTTAGATTTATCAAGATTATAAAGCTTTGTTATTAGCATATCTAGAATAATTATTATCAAAATGAATATCAGAATAAAATTTTTGTTAAGCATTTCAATATTTGGGAATAATACAATTACGATTAATATTCATTTTTTTCTGAAAAAAAAGTAATTCCTTACAAAAAATTCTGCTTGTTGAAAAAATTACAAGAAAAAGTTTCCTTTTAAAGTTATGAAGGAAAACCGACAGGAAAACTGTGACTTTTCTTCGTAAAATCAATAGGTAATACAGATTTTTGTCAATTTCAAGTTTCTTCATTTATTATGACCCTGTACACCTGACCTAACATATTAATATAGTAAACCTATTTTTTCGTCAAACATAATTTTTTATAATGACTTTTCCTTAAAATAAAAATGAAGATTTTTCCATTTTGTCAACTCCATACAGGAGATGTTTAAAATATAACATTTTACTTTAAATCTTAATAATATACCTACATAAGTAAATATAAATTGACGCTGAACTTTACGTGACGTTAACTAGGCACCTACCTAAATCTTACTAATAGGTTTATAACTGACAAACTGACCCATAACCTAGGATTTTTTTTAAAAGTATACCATACATACCTACCTAATAGGATCTTTAAGAAACCGAAAAAAATCTTTTAATACAGTTTATTCATATAGTTTTTTGCTGCACAACTTTGCCCAGACATAGTAAAACACGTAAAAGTTAACAAATTAACACTGGAAAACAACTACTATATAAAAAGTGTCAAAAAATATCTATAATTCTAAAAAAAATAACAATAACTACATAATACACACATCACAAACAAAATACATTTAAGACCCACGCTACTGATTCCGAGCTGCTGCAACTTGTTTGTTTTTGTCGATATAAACGACGACAGTGACGCCATTGGCTTGATTGAGAGGTTGGACCCCAAAATGGCGGAGTGCGCGTAGAGGTGCGCGTAGCGTTGCCGCCAAGACAAATTAGCCTGCCGGTTGTTTCTTAGGCCGTGGATACGGGCTTCAAACAACGCCTATGTTAAACGGCGCCCGTTACTATGTATATTTCATTTGTTTATTTGAGGTGATATCTAACACCGTTGTCATGGTAATTTGTTATGTGTAGCAACAAATACGTATTATCAACTTTATTTTGATGTCACGATTATCACGGTCCATTCAATACACAGTACACTTACTTTACATTGAACAAGTCTGTACAGACTTAAGAACCTTGGAATTCAATTTCCTAGTTTATTTTGTGAATATCAGGGCAATAGAAAAACAATCATTATCAGTTTAAAATTCAATGAAATCACAAAATTTGTGAATATATAAATACATATCTACCTATATTTATTAATTTACTTAATTGTATTTAAAATTGTGAATTTATTATCGAGAAATCGCAAATCGAAATCCGAAAAATCAGTATATCTGAAAAATAATTTGAAAATTCGGAATCAAATTTCAACAATCCCCCTACAAATTATTAAGACCATCCCTGGACCCCAAAGGTGCAAACAAATACTTGTAGATTTAAAATAGAAATCTCTCGTCACTGTATTTATTCATTTTCTGGAGGTTTGGCAACAACCCATGTAAGAATAACCGCTGTTTTCGCGGTTCACTATTTTAGCATTGTCCATGTATCTTAATTATTTATCATCAGTATAATTTAATTTTTTGCTGAAGTGTTTTGTTGTGAATTCTGCAAATTGATAATATATCTGCAATATAAATTTTGGGAAAACTGGAGTATGTACCTGATTTTTTTTTTATTTATTTTTTCTATTTTGCTAAAATCAAAAACTAATTAAGTATTGTGGTAAACCGTTTTACAATAATATTTTTATTTTGAACTCCTGAAAATATTTCCTTCTTTATCACATACCTGGAAACAACGATGGCTTGGATTAGCAAATATAAAGTGATTTGGCCAGGGTCTAACTCGCTCTTTTGATTGTAAAAATTTGGTATATTGTATTTTTTAATATTTTTTACGTGTTATGTAAATTATTATGAAAGAAAAGTCGTGCAGTTACTAGCAAAAGGTTAGACTATTTTTATTATACATTTTACTAAAGAAAAATAAATATAATTTGATTGATATGCGAATATGATTTTTATTAATTAATTTCCAAATATTTTGATAAATATTTCAAGTCGAAAGCAATAGACAATTTTCAAAATATACCAAAGAACAGATTATATTAATTTTTAATTTATTCGAAGTATTATAAAAGTAACCTTTATTATTTTGCTAATTTCAAATCCTAATGTACTAACACCCCACAATGTCTTTTCGACAATACTCAGCTTATAATGAATTGGTAAGTAAAAGTATTTTTAAAGCACCTTGAGAGGCCATGAAACAACAGGACTGGAAGAATTGCAATTAACAAAAGATATTGGAGAAAGAAGTAGATGAATAAGGAAATGGTCTAATTGCAGTGATTGTTGACGGTGCATGATCTAAGCGGTCATATAAAGTTAATTATAACGCTTCATCTGGAGTTGTAAGTTTATATTTTAATATTATAACGTGTGATCCAAAAACAATGTTTCTAAAGTAATCCATGACTGACAGAATTGTGAAGAATTCGTTATGCGTGAATTTTCCATTGTCTACTTTAGAAACATTTTCATATTTGACATAACATATAAAGGGTTTATTTTTTAATGTATACTTATTTTTACAGGCTTGCATTATTGGGGCGAAAACTGGAAAAGTTTTGTATGTTTCTTCTAAAAGTAAGTATTGTCCTATCTGTGCTCGAGCTTTAACTAAAAACATAAAAGCTGCAACTCATAAATGTTCAAAAAATTAGGATGGTTTGTCGGCTTTTATGGAATCGGAACTAATTTTAGAAGGATTCCGTAATAGTATAAAAATGCACAAATTAAAATATATTAAAATTATAGGCGATGGAGACAGCAGTGTTTACCAAAAAATTTGACTTTAGAGACCCTAAGGAAGAACAATGGTCCGCAAAGTAGAATGCATAAACCATCTTCTCAGGAATTATGGCACAAAGTTGCGTGATCTTGCGAAAAAAAAAAAATACAGCTTAAAAAACAAAATAGTAAGTCTTGGACTAAAAAAAGTTTTAAGTGATAGAATTTTAAAGTTACAAGTGGGAATTAAATCGGCTGTAAATTACCACAGAAAATATACCAGTGATATTGTCGACAACGTGAAACAATTAACTGCAGACATTAAAAACTCTCCTTGCCACACATTTGGAAATCATTTAAACTGTGCACAATGTTTTTGTAAAAGATAACAAAACGATAGAGATTATGTGACAGAAAATGAAGAATGCGAACTAATGGATGACATTGTGTCTGCTGGTAATAGACTGGTTCAAAACAGCTACAGTTTATGATTAAACATGACTAATAATGCTGCAGAAACATATAATTCAATCGTAGCCCAATTTGTTGGAGGAAAGAGAATTAATTTTTCAGTAAAAGGAGGATATAATGTTCCTGAGATTCACACACAAAGATTGGTTACTCAAATGAACAAACGTAGAGGTAGTAGAAAAGCCAGTGGCCCTCAATTGAAAAAACGCAAAAGTAGCGCACCTAATGATAGGGACTACGGACTTCAATGCGATGATGACGACGACGACGACGACAACGACGACGACGACAACGACGACGACGACGACGACGACGACGACGACGACGACGACGACGACGACGACGACGACGACGACGACGACGACGACGACGACGACGACGACGACGACGACGACGACGACGACGACGACGACGACGACGACGACGACGACGACGATGACGACGACGACGACGACGACGACGACGACGACGACGACGACGACGACGACGATGTTTTGGAACAAAAAAACTACAATTTTTGGATAGTTTACCAAAATCAATAGATGATATTTGTAAAATTGAAGTATCTACTAGAGGTCAGGCCAGTAATGTTCTGTGAAAAGGACATCGTAGTAATATGCTCACGGCTTCAAATTTTGGAACCGTTTGCAAATTACGCAAAACAGATCCAAAAAAAACTGTTAGTAATACATTATTTTCATCTTTTTATGGATCAGTCGCTACAAACTGGGGACAAAATCATGAAACTATTACGCTAGAAGAATTAAAAAAAAAAAATACGGAAAAACGGTACAAAAATGTGGATTATTTATTTAAGAAAAACATCCATACTTGGGAACAAGTTCAGACGGCATTATTAATAATAAAGAAATAATTGAAATTAAATGTCCATATTCTTGTTTCAAATTGACACCAGAAAAGGTAATTCAAGAAAAAAAAGTAAATATCTAGCCAATACAGATAGCCAAATTAAATTAAAAAAAAAGATAATTATTATCATGTACAAGGGCAATTGGCTATAACGAAAGCCAAATATTGCTATTTTATAGTTTGGACCACACTAGGAATATTAGTTGAGAAAATTGAGAGAGAAGACAATTTTTGATTATGTGCTGAACCAAAGTTAGTTGATTTTTATTTAAAATATTTAATAAAAGAAATTGTAAGAAGAAATTGATGTAATTTTTTTTTTGTGATTGTAATTATATGTATAAAAATCCTTTACTATTTCACCTTAGAATATAAATAAAATCAATTTAAATGTAGTTAATCATTTATTTAAAAAATAATTCCACTAGATGAAGAAAGAAAACTTTCGAATCCGCCGTTGAAGTAATAAATAAAAATATTCTCTGCAAAGAAATTACTATCAACACAATAGTTACAATATACCGACAAATTGGGCCAGCCCGCGTTTCAGGTGGAGAGAAAGATAGGCGACCCATTAAACTGAACAATTGAGAGGTTTGCGTACAGAGATATTCTATTAAATGGATGAGGTACCTCTCAACTTCGACCGAACGGAAAGCGGTGGTGGAATAGCCTTTTAATACAAACACATGTGGTCTTTTCAAGAGTTTTAAATTCAAAAAGACAATGAAAAGAGAAAGGATCTCAGCATTCCCAACATGGTGTTAGTTTCCATGGCATTCTTTGTAAGAATTCACTTAAAGACGTTGAATGAATTTTGTTTTTCTGAAGATTACGATTCAATTTTCGCATTTATAGGTTAGGGGGCGTCCATTAATTACGTGAGGTGTCCAAGGGGGGGGGATAAAACTAAATCTTTCTAAATCTCACTTGGGGGGAGGGGGGGTTTTCGTAAATCTCACGTAATTTTTTTTCTAGTAGAAAACGGTGTAAAATTGCGTGAAAGTAAAGTTAAATTATAGTAAAAGTATTTCTAGAATAAAATATGGAAAAATCTTATAATTATGTTTATTTATTTTTTATTAATTTCCATTTAAGTATTTATCATTTAATTTTATTAATGTGATTTTAAATAATTGCAACACTCTCAAACACTAGTCTTTGCTAGTCTTAAATAAAAGTAATGGAACATATTGTATTTTTGTTTTTTTTTAATAATCCAACACATTTACACCCAAAACACGAATTTTGAAAAATCTCACGAGAGATTAGGGAAGGGGGGGAGGGAGTTAAGGAAAATCTTACCAAATCTCGCCAGGGGGGGAGGGGGAGTCAAAAAATCCTCAAAAATACCTCACGTAATTAATGGACGCCCCCTTAGAACTGATATGAAAATTTTTTGATCCCAGAGAGATATTCTTAATGATGTCTATCTGCGTATCTGATGCAAGTTACAAAATTTTCTAAACGCCAATATTACTTCCATAGTTTCTACTTTTTCATTTTAATCTCTTTAAGACTTTTAATTTGGAGTGTCATCCGTTAGATAGAACCATAGAGATAGAATGAAGTAGAGACGGCATAAACACTATTTTGCGATATGACAAGTGGACGCACTTTGAGTGATGGAAAAGTGAAAATGGCCGTATTTTGATTACCTTGAAGTTAATAATTTTATATTTGAAGATTGGCGGAATAAAAATGTTTTTATATCGTTTAAATCACGCTATTTTAAAAAATGGCATTTATTCTCACCAAAACTGTCTAGCTCCACTACTCGAGTTTGACATATGACGTAAAAGTGTATTACACAAATGCGAACACTTTTAGTATCGTTATAGCATTTTCTTTTTATTCTATCTCAATCGGTAGTAATTGTTTTGCTTATGTTTAGATATCTTGATTAGTTTGTTGTTTTTATATTGTTACTTTAAAACGAATAGTTAATTAATTAAACATGAGTTTATCTTAAAACAAAAACTCGTTTGGACGTATTTTCTAAATTATAACTTACCACATATTAAACCCGGATAAACATATAATCACTGCTAAAGACACATACAGACTAACTTATGAATTCATGTTTTAAATGTATAAGATACATGCACTTTGTTGACCTCTGGTATATGTAATTTTAGATAAATTTAATTATAGAAGTCCGTTTTTCGAATAAAATGATATATATCATCATTGTGTTTATCCACAGTAAATTATAATGAAACTAATGATCGAATAAAATATGAGTGATTTAAAGGTAAATAACCTGTAATAAGACAGAGGAAATCCAATTGGAAAAAGGCTTTCAAACAAAGTGTGCGGAGGTAAGGGAATTTTAGGAATTTAGATATAAAGATGTAATTTAGTTTTAGAGCCGTTAACCTTATTTCGAAACTAATGGAAAAAACAGAATTGTTTCGGTTTTTAAATTTGATGATCAACAACTATCGTTTCATATTAGGTTAGAAGAAAAAAATGTATGAGGTAAAATAAACAATTTAAAAAGGTCAACAATAATATTCAACTTCTTTTATCAAAGGATACTAAAAGTTTGAAATAGTAGCATATAATTGAACACAGAAATCTGTGAACTAAACTAGTGAGATGCATATCGTAAATGTTATCACACTTAATTCTCCATATGACCCTTTCTAAGTGTATTTCACAGCACATTCCAAAGTATTCTTGCTCTCGCTCTGTCTTACCCTCATGGTAGTCTTTTGCATGTCCATGTTCACTAAAAAATAATGTGTTTTAATAAATAACAGAATAATAGGTAAATAGGTAAATCGGCTTCATCTGTGTTTTCAAATTATTGTTTAATTGTAGATAATATATTAATGTTTTGATATGTACTTATAGAATTGATTAGCCAGAGCATGTAGATATGTGGGATGTGACTTGTTAAGTGCCTAATCAAAATCACAATTTATGTTTGATACTTATTGCTTTTTTCGAGACATACTTTATTACCAACTGTAAACTAATTTATCAACAGCCTTATTTTTATTTAATACCTGCAGTGATCCAAATTACCATAACATCTAATATTTTTGAAAATACTAAATTATAAAAACAAGGCAAAAAAAAAATGTCAATAAAATAAAAGATTTCTGGTTTCTATGTAACAAACGATCTAGGTTAGAGGGTAACACGATTGATAATTACAGGCAAACATAACTTTATATAGGTAAACTATTTAAATGTATGTACATACCAATTCTTAGGTAAAATTTCTCATCGAGTATATTAAATTAACTGGTTGATCTATTTTTTCGATTCAGACTTTTAAAGCGAAAAACCATTTGTCTCTTTATCTTTATCAAATTTTTATTGTACATTTCCATTTCTATAATGTCAAGTAGGTAGTTACCTCATCAGAATAATAAAATTTGCTTACTTCTAACTTCATAGTATTTACAATTGGGTACAAAATAGACCATTTTGAAGTAGTCTTTGCATGGTCTTAGACACTGAAACAAAATATAAAACAAATTACAGTAGTAAAACTTTAAAATAGGCAAATAAAAGAACATAACCTTAAAAAGTTTTTATTTACCTTGCTGTAAAGAAGTTTTTCGAGAACAATCGTTAAATTGACACATATTCTTCCAATTTATTAAAGTTACAGTTCTCAATTAAACACATTTTTTTAAATGATCACAAATAAAAAAATAATCTTAATTTTATTAAAAACGTTTCATAATGACGGAAGACGAAATGACAGTTTGTTTGATTTGGTACAGTGTTGCCAGAATATGTTTTGTTATGTACCAGATTTGTCTAAAAAATGTACCAGATTCTTTAAATGTATCAGATTTTTCGAATTCTATTTGCAGTGACAAATAATTCATTGAAGGGGAAAAAGGGGGTCTTTATTGATAACGAACCCAAACAAGGAACACAATATATATATATTTTAGATGCACGCAGAATGTACTACATCTAGTACAATTGTAAATTGAACTAGACTTGCAACACTGGTTTGGCAACCTTGTTTGTGAGCGACGCGCCAATTAATGTGTTCTTTGACAGTTTGAAGAATCTGTTGGCGTGTTGTCTTCTCTTTTTAGCTATATGCATTCACCATATCGTCTCACTCGTGTTAGGCTCACAGACACAGTATACTTACACAGAGACGCGATCAGCCAGAGGACAATTATGTACCAAAAAACATAGATTAACACGTATGAAAATAAAAATATTAAAATTAAATTTATATTATGTTATTTATGTAATTTTAAAATAATGTGTTTTTATGAAATTTAACTGGGTGCTAAGATTAATTAAATTTTACTTACCTACATTTTCCAGAAAACTATCTGTAATGTTTTGTTGCAACAGCAACATAACCTAATTTATTATCAAAGCCAGATTTACACCACCTCTTAATATTATCTAGCTTTAACTTTATATATTTATAACAATTATCCCTGTATTTGATCATATATTGTATTAAAGTGATATTTAAGAGATTGTATTAGTAAAGTTATTCATTTCTTTAATATTTATTCATTTTTTAATTAATATATGGGTGTAAAAACCGCTTTATATTTAGTGATCGCAGCGCGTGAAGCGCGATATGATCAACTACAAACAAGGAAACAATTCCCGTCTAATATTCAAACCTTCTCCTTTAGTTTTTCTATGTTCCTATCTGTATAGAGATAAGGAAAGTATAGGAATCATAATTTTTTTCGACCTCGGGTTTTCAACGGATTTTTACGTTTTGGAGTCCCCTGAATCCGTTTCGACTATTTTCGCGATGATGTCTTTGTGTGTGTGTGTTTGTATCCACGATAACTCATGAACGGATACAAAGAAAAACACCAAATTTTAAACTTAAGCTTTATTCTGGCCTGCGATGAATTGATTAGATTTTGGGCAGAGTCGGAACATCTGGGGGTACTTTATGGTGGTCATTTTTATATTTTATAAAATATTTTTGTTATTTACGTTTGGAGAAGAAAATTCTTCAAATAAAAGTTACTTCTTATATTATTATCTATAATTTGTGCACTATACAAAATTTTCCTAAAATGGTCCGTATTCGATAAATTTGATGAAATGTAAAAAATCAGATTTTTATGAAAATTATTTAAATAAAAGTTGTTTGTGATATAATTCTCTATAATTTTTGTATCATACATAATTTCTCTAAAATGGACCGTATTCGAAATATTTGAGAAAAAGTACATTTTGAATTTTAAAGAAAACTCAAAAACGGATAAAGAAAAACACATTAAATTTTAAACTTAAGCTTTATTACGGCCTGAGGTAAACCGATTAGATTTTGGGCAGAGTACGCACACCTGGGGAGGGGAAGGGGGAGGGGGGGTACTTTATAGAGGGTCGTTTTAATATTTTATGGAATATATTAGTTATTTACGTTTGGAGAAGAAAATTCTTTAAATAAAAGTTACTTCTAATATTATTCTCTATAATTTTTGTTCCATACAAAATTTTCCTAGAATGGTCCGTATTAGAGAAATGTTTCAAAATGAAAAAAATTCTGATTTTTAAGAAAATTGTTGAACTAAAAGATGTTTGCGATATCGATCTCTATTATTTTTGTTTTTTACATGATTTCTCTAAAATGGACCGTAATAGAAAGATTGGAGGAAAAGTATAAAATTTAAATTTTTCATCATTTTCGTTGATAATAAGTGTATAAACAAAAATGTTTCAAGTTAGATGTATGTGGAAAATGTATATATTAAGTTAACCTCTAAATATTCACAAAGGTGCTACAATAGGTTGTACAAAATAACCGAAAAACGCCTGTAATAACTAAATAGGAAAGTCATGTGTTGGACACATCAGATTTTTAAAAATCTAATGATATTTTATTCTATTAGCTTGCAACAAGGAAGTCGGGGTCTCGCATTTCAAATTCATAGCACATTTTTTCGTTACGTGATTCTGACACGTATGCAGGTAACACCTTTCTTCCTTATTTACTTTTGATATGAACCGAGGTTTCCTATATCGGAGGTTATAACATTCTCATGGGCGTCGTTTGGGAGGGGCAAGAGGGGGCAATTGCCCCCCCCCCTGGCTTTTACGACTTTACAACGCGTAATGCCTGTATGTGGTTCGAGGTGTTCGACGCCCAGACAGAGAACGCGATACGTGTGACTAAGATAGCTATTGTACAGTCTGCTAAACAAGTTATTTTAAATAGTTTTTAATATTTTTAGGTAATTAAATTTTAAAAGTGTGGAATAGTTTAGGGATTAAATTGGTCTGATTGGACTTTCTTAGAACGTTTTTAAAAGCAGCTAAAGATAGTATGTAGAATTGAAAATAATTATTATGCCATAAAAGGTGTTTTGGAATTCCTTCAACCTTTTGAAATTGAGTCAGAAAATATAAATTTTATAGGATAGCGGAAAATACCTATAATTTTTTTGTAGGCCTTTGTAAATCGTGGAAATAGTTTATATTTTATTTCTACCTTATTAAGGAAAATGGTACCTATTATTAATAACGGTTGTTTCTGAAACATTACTAAAATTTTCGAAATTTTGTTTTTCTACAAAATAATAAACTATACTATTTAGAAAAAAATTTATTTCTCTTATAATTTTATAAAAAATAACAGGGGAATATTTACATTTCTTGATCTATTAAACAAAACGATAAATTATCTCGACGAATGACACCATGTTCTAGTACGGAAGCTAGCTTTAAATTTTTGTTGGTGGTTTCATGGGTTTCATATCAATTTTTTGTAATTGTAGTTTACACGTACATATACCTCTTAACACTTGTTTGCTTTATTAAAAAAGTGTGTTGTTGTGATTTACGTCGAAATAAGTCAAAAACAACTTGAAACCCCATATAAAATCAAAAAGGAGAAACGGAAAAAAATTGAGCCTGTAAATGAACACAACTCAGAAACAAAAATAGCTATCTAATAATAAAAAAATAAAATTTGATTCTTGTGCAGCTTCATCTATATCATTAACTGTTTTTGGTTTTTTAATGGTTTTTCTTGGTGATGAAAATTCCGATATCTCACGGTTATCGATTCTTTTTTTCTCTCCAGAAATGCGGACGACAGTGTTTTTAGATACTCCTGTGGCTGCAGCAACACGATCATTTACATTTTTAAATGGTATTGAAGTGAATTAAAGTTTCCTTCTCTTCTCATAAACTCTATAACATTGGCTATTATTTCGCGAGATTGACTGTTAATCACGCGGCCTCTTAATTTGCTATTAAACTCCATACTTAGGTTCTATTAAACTGTAATGAGCAAAAAACACAAACGAAAATAAAATAAATGTTTTAGCGAAATTTACATCTGACATTTACGTCTGAATGAAATAGTGAAATACTTGATGCGCAGAGTGTACTTTCATTGCGTAAATCCGTCGGGATGCCTGTCAGTAGTGCTTTCTCTGTCTAGCCGTCGAAAGCCTCTAGAAATTTGATGAACTGTAAGTACTAAAATTTAGCCCTAAATTAAGTTATTAATTTAGTACTAAATTAAGAACTAAAACCAAATGCAGCAAAACTACTAAAAACCACGAAAAAACAATAAAACCTACAAAATCAAACACAAGCGAAATTTGTCCAAGGTGATAATGCAAAGTTGTCGCTAACCAAAAACAAAATGGTGCAGAAAATACCGTTGTGTTAATTTTTTCTGAGAAAAACTTCTGCGCAACATTTCAACGCATTTTTAATACTAAATTTAGTAGAAAATAGAACAAGTTCCAAGTAATTAATTAATTTTTCTGGTACTAAATTTAACACTAAATTTGCTGTTTAAACCGAGAATTTTTTTAGTACTTAAAAAATGCATTAATTTAGTTCTAAATTTAGTACTTAATTTAGTATCGCAACGTACAGCCTTAATTTCGTTAGCCTGATATTTCGTTAGGTAGGTACTATGTGCCACAGTTTGACAACGCTGTATACAATAAAATTACGTAACTAATACAATTACACAACTGGCACTGGCTCATATTGTCGATTGTCGCCGTGTACACATAACAATAAACACAAAGCATAATATGTTAGGTAGTCTTTAAATTGATTGAATTCTTTAAGGAAATAGAAGAAATAGGTAAACATGATAGGTGTAGAAATCTAAATGCCACGAATTACGGACAACAATCTCATAAAAACAATATTCAGGCTAATACAGTTAACGAATATTATATGTTGAATATATTTATTCCATATAAAAGTAGATAATGTTAAAATACCCGTATCTATTATAGTTGGCAACCCTGTTTGAATTAGTTACTTTTGATTTATAAAGATGACTACCTGTATTTTCGTCTGTCAATGACAATGTCAATGTAAGTACTTCCGGTAAATTAACCAACAAATGTGCGCACCTGACCTGAGTTGCTATTTTAATTTTAGTATTGTTTGTTCAAATAGTTATTTGTTAATAAATACCTTTCACCAAACCATTTCCACATTATTTTCTCTAACAGATAAAAACAAAAAACAAAGAGCAATAGCAGTTGCTGTGTTGTAAATTGTAAAAATACTAGCAGAAAAACAGTGTAAATTATATAAATTTTCAGTAGCAAAATGGAAATTAAATAAAAGAAATAAATGTATAGCTGTACAATAAGAAGAAAAAACCTTTATTTTTGTAATAATAACAGTAATACTGGAAATAGTAGATATCAGAAAATTGAAAGATTTTAAATAAACATTAAATTATTTTACAATGTTGTTCAACATTCCTTATCTCTTAAATGTTCAGCAAGTATTAGATTTCTGCCTTTGATTATTGTATGTACCTGAAATGCAATCTTGTGACTTATTGAAAGGAAACCAATTTTAATCATTACTTTCTATGGGTTCTTTCGAACTAACAATAAAGAAAATATAAATTACAATCGCAAATTTACCAATAATTTAGTTAATACGTTTTGATACTACGTTATTATATAATGGTAATGTTTTTATTTTCACATTATTTAACCTTTTCTTAAATGAGAACTTATTAGGCTTAGGCAACATATCATACATTTTCTCGTAAATATTGTTGCCTGCTTATGTTTTATTATTGATTTTTATTGACTATACTATTTTTTTTAGCTGAAGTAATAAAAATATATCATAACAATTAATTTTTTCACTTATTTTACAAATCTATATACTTTTATTAAAATCAACATATATATTTGAATTAGGAATTCCATTAAAAATAGTATTGTCAGTATACGCAAGTACCGTCCGTTAGTTCATAAATTCGTTGGCGCTGCTGTCACGCACAGAGCAAATAATGAATGAAAATAGGCTGACTGCGCTTTGTATGATGAGCGTATATCGAAAAATAATCGCAAAAAACTAAAAAGATTATTTTAGATAGAGGAAAAGGAAATTAAAAATTTGCGTTTTCCTAGTGTTAATTTGTATTGCTCTTTTATTTTTCATATTCTTTGTTTTTCAACAAATAAACATTCTTAATTTTTTCAAAATTTTGCCCCTTCCTATAGAATTGTGTAACGACGCCCATGAACATTCTATTTGGTAAAAAAATATGTCTATACCTTAGATTATACAAACCTTAGATGGAACATAAGACACTGCGCATAATCCCATTTCGAAATGATTCACACCCACCAATCACAGTTGAGAACATCACATGTCAGAGCGTTGTCCATCCAAATTTATTGTGTCAACGAGAATTAATTTGGTATTTTAGTGACTTAAATTTTGGAAATTAACGTTGAAAATGCCAATATGTGTTGTAAAAAGCTTTATTTATAATAAACCTGCGAAATGTGACGGAGATAAAAGAAACTTACATTTATTTCGGTGAGATATTTAATTTTTAAGGATTATGTCGACGTCCATATTTGTTGATTTGAAAATAAACAGAATCGGACTTGGTCATTGGTACATGTTATAAGTAGCAAATAAAGGTTATTATTATAAACTGTTTACTATTTCTTGTTTTATGGGGAATCTTTTTTTAGGAAGTGAAAAGAGAAACATACAATCAAATACAAAAATATCAATTTCATTGCCAATTTATTCGTTTCAAACTTCACAGCTGATTTCAATAGTTTTCTCAAAACTATTTATTTAGAAATTCAAATCAAAAAATCGAAAATCGATTAATCGAAAAATCTAAAAATCGAAAAATAAAAAATCGAAAAATCCAACAATCCAAAAAACGAAAAATCGAAATAACCAAATATCGAAAAAAAGGCAATGAGTAGTGACTTTCACATTTGAAAATATGACATTACGTTTAACAACAAAAAAGAAAACAAAAAAAGAAAAGCTGTAAATTGCGTTTTATTTTTAAAATAACGCCGTTATTGAAAACTGCCCAGAAATGTTGGGGGTAAAATTTTGACGTACTTCTTTAAGGATAATGGGTAAAAATGTTTTTTTTTTCAAATTTCTCGCGGGTAATGTCAAAAATTAGATCGGAAACACTGCACATGTCCCTTATTTTTATTATTACTATTAAAAAAAAAAAACGTCGTAGAGCAATCATATACAACAAACAATTCTAAAATATTTGATTGGAAGTACCTACAGAAGAATGATGGTGAATCATTTTTAACACAATTTTATAATTAATCAAGTCGAAATTAGAAAAAACCTTGTATGTAAACACGTTACGAAATGCCGTTTTGTGTAAGTCGTTCATGTTGTGGGACCTCGCTTCGCTCGTCCCGCAAATATTTACTCGTTACACAAAATAAAGCATTTCGTAACTGGTTACATAAATACCTATTAATTGACTTCCTAATATTTTAATTCATTGAACGGTATTTTCTGGAAATAATTAAATCATAAATAATTACCGGCATATAAGTACCAAAACATTTTTTCTCTTCGAAGACTAGGCTTATGTCAAATAAACTTAAAATATTATAACGAACGAAAAGGTAACACATTTCTAATAAAATTTAATTATTTATTTTATTTTGGTGTGATCGTAGAAAAAATCTTGTGTGTAATTCGAGCAAAAAGTACTTTGGCTGTTTCGAT
Organism: Psylliodes chrysocephalus; assembly: GCA_927349885.1. Taxonomy (NCBI): domain Eukaryota; kingdom Metazoa; phylum Arthropoda; class Insecta; order Coleoptera; family Chrysomelidae; genus Psylliodes; species Psylliodes chrysocephalus. Next base: position 53,179,325 of record OV651819.1, read on the forward strand.
AACTGTTTGTCTCAACAGCTATTTTGTTGCAATCATTTTATAAACTTTTACTTAGGGTAGATTTCACCGTTTTGTTAAACGAAGTTTAAAATACTAAACGAAGATTAAATTACATTTTTATATTAACAAAAACGAAGTTTAAATTACTAAATGGAGTTTAAAATGACATTTTTACATTAACAATGTCATTTTAATCTTCGTTTAATAATTTAAACTTCGTTTGACACAACGGTGGAATCGGCCCTTAGCTAGTTATATATTGATAAAGTGTTATTGCCCTGATCATACATGAATCGTGCTAACAAATAAAGTCAAAAAAACGTCTCATAATTTTTCATCTTTTAGTTACCCACCAAAATTAGGTACTACAATACAAATATTTAAGTCCGGCCCAGAACATCTCCCTACTCCTTCCACCCAGTATTTCGGTTTTGGCAAAATTCGCGCAGCGACAAATGCTTCCTATGTTACCTCTACCCTTTCTAACCTCTTTGGTCTATACAAACAAATACTATGAAGTGTCTTTTGCATTCTGTGAAATGTCAATAATATGTAATTGGGTAGCGTAGGGTATACTTTTTAATAACTATACCACCGATTGTGCATACAGTTAATAATATTTGTAAATTATATTTCTTTTTTATTTTTGTACATTTTCCGTCATCTCAATACCTACCCCAAATACGTATCATGTGTGTTTTAACTCTTAATGCTGCAATTATCACAATAATGGTGGCAAAATAATGCATGCAAATATAACAACCACCGCGAAGACAGTTATTGAAAAAAGTAAAAAGATTTCCTGAATTTTTAAAGGAGCTTTATATATAAAGTTTGGGCTTTACTATGAACAATTTTCATGATAATACAATGCTAAATAAGCGGTTAAATGATTAAAAAAAAAAACAAAATTATCGTGAATAGTTTGTCTTTTAAATTAATTTTATAATTTTGTAACTAAACTATTTCATCGAATAGCTTATAAAATCAAACATCTTGCCTTCAAATATTGGTGTCAAAAAATACTTATTAACGCCAATAACTAGATTTTACTAGAAATTTGAAAATAATGACAAATCCTCAATTTTATCACTAAATATAGTTCGTAGGTTTGACAATAAATTTTAGTAAGTTTTGTAATCTGAAATTAGGACTTTTATTGCAGAGCATTTCAGAAAGATATGTTGTCATAGGTAATGTGCTCAATTTAATATATTTAAAATGCAATATTTGCAAATATATGATGCATGTAACCTTTTTCTTTAATTTATTCTCATAGGTATCTAAAAATGTTCGTGATAAAATATTAAATACGTTATTTAAAAACAAGGTTTAAATATTTTTTACAATGTGTGATTATAATTAATATTGCACGAATATTTAAGTTCGAATTCCTTGGGCCAAAATATGAAAAAACATTCTATAACGAATACATTCGATAACGCACTGTTTCTTTAAAAAATATATTTTTATTCCTGTATCTAAATAGCGATGTAGCATATTTCAATTACATTTTCACGATGTGTTTATGATTAAATAACCTATTACAGTTGATTCAGTAATTGTAACGGCTTGCACACGAGGTAAGTCGGTAAGTTTTTGCACAAAAAAATAACACCCAGTTGATTTTTTATTTTTAGATTTTTTTTTAATATAGTGAAAAATCGGTTTAAAGTTCCGAACACTTAATTGGGGGTGGGTTGGCTCAGTGGTTAAAGTCATGACTGAGATCGAAGGACCTCAGGTTCGAATCCCACCGGTGTGGGTCAGAATTCACCTAAAATGTTGAAAAATTCAAAAATAACAAACTACTGAAATATCAATAAATTTTTATAGATCACAACTAAGTAGGCTCTGGAGCATTCTAATACAGTAGAATCACTGTCATCGTTTGTCTTGGATACACGCTAGTATACCGCAAACTTTGACATGTTTTTTGTTGAGTTATCTTCAGTTTTTTTTTTCTAAGAGTGTCTTAAAGTTTCGCTCAATATTTAAAGCAGTGCTTCATTTTGAAAGTTTTAAGATGGGTGACAATTATGCAGGTAAGTTTATATTTTTTTAGCAAACTCTTAGTTTTTGTTTATGTATGAAGACGTGGAAATATTGGCAATATTAGAAAAAGGGTTTTTTCATTACATTTAAATATTATTTTTCAAGTTTTGGTAAGGATATCCTAATGAGTTACATAAAGTTACACTATTTACTACATATACCTTTTATCTTTTAGTATACTACTTTGTACCAAACTTCAAATAAGCTGCTACTTTTTGCTACCTTCTTGGTAAAATCCATATAAGTATTAGTAGTACAGTACACTTTTACGGGCTACGAAAAGTGTTGCGAAAGACTTTGGTACTTACAGAACAAAGTACTCCGTTCATTTTACTGATTTTTTTGCATGTTTACAGAAACAAATAAAACACATTATCTTGAAAAATAAAGCATATGCAAATTTTATCTATTAAGCCTTTTCTATGTGTACTTCTAGAGCCAAGAAATCATCAAATGCGGGTACGAGAAATTTTTGAAAAGGGAAAAGAGATGAAAAAGATTTATGAAACATTATTGACCTTAAGTTGTCAACACTGCCAAGAACAAAATAAACAAAATATAAAACATATAGCAAGAAATTTTAGTATTCAGTTTAAGAGAAGGTGGGCTAAAACTTGCCGAATAAAACAAAAATTTTGTGAAACTAATAGACTCTGGCTGGAAAATTACGTCGTTTTACCATGTGCTTTACATAAAGGAGGAAGGCCCAAAGAAAACTTTGAAAATTTAGGTTATTCCGCAAAATATAAAAGAACCAAACAATTAAGAACGTTTGATACGAATGAGCTTTTATTTACCTCTAAAATGGGTTTAAGATCGGCTGGAAAATCACAAGCAGCAAAAAATTTACAAAATATCGAAGAAGAAACACCCAATGCGACTAAAGTAAATCGTCTTAGCAGTGACAGTGCTTTGGCAATGGTTATAGATGCAAAGTTATCCAAAAGACAATATCAGAATATTCGTGAGTCCGCAATTGAAAACAAAACGGATATTTATCCGCCTTACAATAACATAAGGGAAGCAAAAAATCGATGTTATCCCAAAAATATTTTATCCTCAGAGCATTCAGTTACAGTTAACCTACAGTCGCTATTGGACCACACTACATGCAGGCTCCTATCAACTTTAGAATTGGAAAATTTTAAGATGAAAAACCCAAGGCTTGTATTAATTTCTAAATGGGGAATGGATGGAAGTTCTGGTCAAGCACAATACAAACAATCTTTTGCGGATGATAGCTATTGCGACTCTAACTTACTGCTAACCTGTATAGTTCCAATTCAGCTTTATATGGAAAACAACACGAAACAAAAGTTATTATTTAGAGTAATCCAACTCCTTCATCAACAAAACTATGTCGTCCTTTAAAAATGCAGTTCCTAAAAGAAACTGTAGACATTTCAAAACGGGAAACTCAATTAGTTAAGGATCAAATTCAAACATTATCTGAAACTACATTTACAACAAACTCTTTACAAATGTTACTGATAAAACACGATCTGTATATGACAATGATAGACATGAAAATGATAAATTCTCTTACCAATACATCCTTACAAAAATGTTACTTGCGTGGAGCCTCCCCTGTAGAGACGAATAACTTGGAAAACCTTCTACAAAAACCTATAATAGAAGACTACTTACAATATGGCATAACATCACTGCACGCTTGGATCAGGTTTGTTAATTTACCTATCTTATCTGGATATCAATTTTATGAAACTTGTGGATGTTTTAATTTTATGTATTGCTAACAAAAATGTCAGCTTAGTTTTAGAGGCTTTGAGCCACTAATTATTTGTCCTGATTTTTATTGTAATAAAGTTGTTTTTTGATTAAACCTCTTATAGTAAAAAAAGGTATCAACACAAACTGTTTTTTAAAAAAAATAGTTTCCTGTTTTTTTTTAATGATCATATTATTTTCTTATTTTTAGATCGTTTGAATTATTCCTTCTAAAAGTTTGCTACCGACTACCAATAAAAAAATGGCAGGCTCGTGGTGATGACGAAAAATCTGTTCTAAAAAATCAAAAACAACATGTTCAATCTGAATATAGAAAGCAACTGGGGATTATAGTGGACCAACCAAAGCAAGGAGCTGGTAGTTCGAATGATGGTAATTGTGCCAGGACTTTTTTCCGAAACTATGTGTTATCCTCAAAAATTACTGGATTGGATGAAAACTTAATATATAGATTTTACGTAATCCTTCAGGTGATTGCAAGCGGTTTCAACATTAATTCGGAAAAATTCAAAACTTACTGTTTAGATACCGCTAAGATGTGCATATTTCTTTACCCTTGGTATAGAATGCCTGTGAGCGTCCATAAAATTCTTTTGCATGGGCCTGCAATTATAAATGCTTCACCTGTTCCCATTGGCCAGCTATCTGAAGAAGCACAAGAGGCGCGCAATAAGGAATATCGGAGGTACAGGGAGCATAATTCACGCAAATGCAACAGAACGTTAACAAACATAGATGTGTTTAACAGTCTATGTATTTCATCCGATCCAGTTATAACCAGTCTAAGAAGAAAAACTGTAATTATGAAGAAGCGTTTTTCTCCAGAAGTCCTTGGTCTTTTAGAGGCACATTCGCCAAATGCGCTTTTAGATTCTTCATCTGAGAGTGATTCTGATTAGTTTTTTTCTCAAGGTGTCATAAAGTTAAATAAAGTTTTGTAATTTTTATGAATGTATTAAAATTCATTATATTGTTCATTTGACAAAATGTTCATTATTACATAGTACTTGTGGAAAGGGATTACAAGTGAGTATTTGTTCACGAACTACTGAAAGCAACCCTTTAAACGCAAATGGTAATCGATAACACTAGTCCGAGTTTTTTAAGTCTCATCAGGCCCTTTTTACTTCAGTTCTGTAAGTTACGATTTTTGTGATCTTCTGTTTACCTAAAATACTTAATAAAAATGTTTCCTTCCTCACACAAACTGTCAAGTTCGAAGGTTCGCACGAAAAATATCTATCAAAATAGCTTGTTTAGGCTTAAATGGAAATATTAGCGAGAAGAAATAAACTTAAAATTGCCTATAATAGTTTTTTAACATTTTAAGGTGAATCTGGCCCACTGTGCGGTGACAGGATTTTTATTTAATTTAATGCATAGGTAGGATACCCCATAGAAAAACTAAAACAGAAGGTTTGAATAATAGGCAGGAATTGTTTCCTTGTTTGTAGTTTATCATATCGCGCTTCACGCTCTGCGATCTCTAAATATAAAGCCGTTTTTACACCCATATAATAATTAAAAAATGAATAAATATTAAAGAAATCAATAACTAATGCAATTTCTTAAATATCACTTTAATACAATGTATGTTCAAATACAGGAATAATTGTTATAAATATATAAAGTTAAAGCTAAATTTGAATATTAAGAGGTGGTGTAAATCTGGCTTTGATAATAAATTAGGTTACGTTGCACTAAAAAATGACAGATATGTTTCTAGAAAATGTATGTTAGTAAAATTTAATTAATTATTTTAGATTTAAGTAATTTATAGCTGTAAAAATATACTGAGGTTCTAAGGATGTCATTAACTTATAATGCATTCATCAAATTTACTTGCAAAAATAAATGTAATTAGTGATGTTTTGATTAAACCATCTTTTTCAAATATAACTTCATCTAAAAGAAAGCTAGAATTTTTTAATGATAAAATTGAATGTGTCGAGGAACCTTTAATAGAGAAACCGCGTGTAAGAAATGGGAAGTGTGTACAGGCAATTTACGAGCAGGTATTGTAGAACCTCATCATAGGTTTACACATTTAAAAGAATATGATAAAAAGGCGTTTGATTTATGCTCAAGAAGAAATTGTTCAATTTTTTGGGTACTATGCATAAATATATTTATCAAATACTACCCAAATATGGACATATAGAATGAATGCATTGTTAAAAAACTAATTTTATATTTTACGAACATGTTAACATGGTTCGGTTGCCAAGAGCATAAATCAGATGTCTGTTTTTCGAAATTGTTTAAAATTTGTGTACCTTTTATTATAAGAAACTAAAGATATTTCTAAGCATTTAAAAAACAATAAACCAATATAAATCTATGTTAATTTTTAATTTTAAGATACACTGCGCCTTTATTATTTTGTTTTGTTTTAGATATCCCTGGGTATGGACTGAAATAGATGGATAGATGGGTAAAAGGATAAAAGAGTGGTACAGTGCCAGAGAGTTGCCTAACCAATAAAATTTCAAAACAACTGGTCTTCGTATATGTTTAGGCAACTCAATAGAGCTTGAGAACATTAATGGATAAAGGAGAAAAAAAATGCTTTACTAAGTGGGTTGCATGAACATTCATTAAAATTTAGTTGCCTGATAAACTTTGACAGAGATTTAGAATAAATAATTTAAAGTTTTTGTAAATCAGACATAAAACAATCTTTTAATTTTACATATACAATACAAAATATAAAACAATATAACAATTAAAATTGAATTGATCAGGGAAAATTGATTTGTTTAGTAAGTAAAATTAAGATCAAAATGTAGGTATAACGTTTTTATATTATATTAATTGTAAATATTAATTATTTTATGTTTTCTGTAAAAAATCAACTATATTTTGTGTAATAATAAGTCAATACTAGGGATTTTTAAAACAATAATTGTATTTATAGATATGATATGACTGTTTTGTGTTCTTTTTATTTTTTTTTTTAAATTATAATAATTGTTTTTTAAAATTTGTACCCAGTTTTTGTTAATAATAAAATAATTGTCACAATGTTATCTTACATTTGATGCTTCAATAATTTAGTGTTTATATTGTGAATATGCTGTTGAATATATAATGTAATGACATAGTTACCTATTCTATAAATAAAATAACTTATTACAAATGTTTTTTATTTTTCATTTAAAACAAGTGACATTTTCCGTTTTCAGCATTTACTTACAATAAAAATTTATTCGTTTTAATTATTGTAAGTAAAAACTTTAAAATAGGAAAATGTTACTTGAAATTGTTTCAAATTTCATAAATTTTGAAGCCCGCCATTTTTTAAATCGCTTTACTTAGTAGTGTTCTACTTTACCGACTGTCCCGAATTATAGTTTATCATATCGCGCTTAGCGCGCTAGTGTCGAGGTCAAGCAAACTTGTTACCAACTATTTACAGGTAAAACGGCCACCCTGGGATACCCCACTCGACCACTAACTGTTCGGTCCGAGAATAACATTAACAACCACAGAGAAATGACAAAGTTGTTCCAGCAAAAAAAAATGTACTGGGGGTAACCCGACCAACTGTCATTTCAATTTCAACGCGCTTGTCACTTAACTAGTTTAGTCTTGATTATTATTGACTTGTTATTATTTGCTATTTGCCTATTCGTTTGTTTGAGGTAAACATATACTTTATTTTTAGAAAAGTGTGTTCTATTTGCTATTTAAAAAACTGACATCAGAACTTTTTTTCAAATACCAAGCAATGTGTTTTCGGTAAGTAAAAAAAAATATATTTCGAATTTTCGCTGTTCTTGGGATACAACTACTGATAATAACTGGTATTTATTTATTTTGGGCCAGGTGCAAAGTTTATATTTAAGGTCTAGTGCCCACCCTAATTTTTAAATGCCATAAAACTACATTAATTAGTTTAGCCCCTATTGCAGTGTGCCACTATCTAAATAATGACGGTCTTTATATTTTCCTCATTTGTTTTACATTTTCTGTGAATTTTAGCAGTACTTCTTACATTATTAAATACATGGTTGGTTCTTCTTAGGTTAGTTTTAGTATCCTAAAGGGGACATAACGGATGCTACTAATTATCGACCTATTTCACTAGTTACGCACTTATCTAAAATTTTTGAAAAAATAATAAAACATCGGCTTCAATCATACTTAAACAAATTTAATATAATATCTGAACAGCAGTATGGATTTAGAGAAAAAAAAATCAACGGAAGAAGCTATTCTAAACCTAACTTCAAAAATAACAACTTCCCTGGATAAAAGCAAACCATATTTGTGCATTTTTATTGATCTGTCGAAACCTTTCGATACTGTATGTCACAATCTACTCCTACAAGCCTTAGAGAGCATTGGCATACGTGGTGATTCACTAAAATTGTTTAAAAACTATTTAAGTGATAGATTTTAGACAGTAAGAGTGGATCGAATATGGCGTACCACAGGGATCTATACTGGGTCCTATTCTTTTTAACATACATAAATGATTTGTTTTCACAGGGAAGTATAGGAAACATAACTGGATTCGCGGATGACACAGCTATTTTCTATTCTGACGATAGTTGGATTAACTTAAAAACTAAAGCGGAACAAGACTTTCTAATTATCAAAAAATTTTTGGATACAAAATTATTGACTGTAAAAATAGAGAAAACACATTGTTAACCATTTAGCTGCAATTCTTTGGTGCACCACCGTTTGATCACCTAAAAATTACTGATGGCGGGGACTCTTTTTTCATTTCAAATAAAAATAAAATTAAATACCTTGGAGTAATAATAGACCCTTATTTAAAATTTATTTTTTTTTTTGACCCCAATTGTGTCATTGTAAATGTTTTTTATAGGATACTAAACGTTTTGAACAGTGGCAGCATATATATCGTTCCTAGTGCCGATAAAGCACTTTCTAGAAATGATGCTGTTCTATACTTTTTAGAAGATATCAAATATTATGAGACTATTTTTACTGATGGAAATGTTAGCAAAATAAAAAGGGGAAAGCTGAAATTAAAGGATGAGGTAATACCATGTACATTCCCAAATCTCCCTTTATACTTGTATTACAACAATAAAAAATCTGTTAAGTGTGTTTTATTTTACTCTTAAAACTATATATTGGTTCAATTTAAAAAAAAATGCCACAAAATTGTACTTATCAGATTTCAACATTTAAGAAACCTTTTCGAATTTGGTCATACATACCTAATTTGTATTTTATATAGATAAAATTAAATAATTTATCAATTAAAACATGCAAGACTTATTTAGAAATATATACAACAGTATGCTCTGTGCTTTATTTTATGCAGTACCAGCGCCCATGCGGGTAATTATAGAAGCTCAATTAGCATGCGTTTTTTGGGACCGTATTTTGAGTATGCCGATTCGTCTCCTTATTTCTAGTCTTCATAGTTTTCAGAAACGCTTTTAGGCTACGGTTACAGTGCACGCGAATTCGGGCGAGCCAACAAACAAACCGATGTAATGAAATATGTATGGTGACCAGTGTTGCCAGAATATATTTTTGTAATGTACCAGATTTGTCTAAAAAATGTACCAGATTACATAAAAATGTACTAGATTCTATAAAATTACCAGATTTTCCAATTGTAAAGTGTGGTCAATAAAGAGCAAAAAAAAGGTTTATAGACAATACAAACACAACAATTTTAAACAATATTTTATCTCTCGACAAATTTCTGACACTATTTTATCTCTCGAGCAATTTTTGAAAAAGATTTTAATACCTTATGATACTATTTTATCTCTCGAACAGTTTATATACCTTTTTTATCTCTTGGGCTATTTTTAAACAATATTTTATCTCTCGATAAATTTCTAACAGTATTCTATCTCTCGAGCAACTTTTAACAGCCTTTTTTACCTCTCAAGCTATTTTTGAACAATATTTGATCTCTTTTAACAATTTCTGACATTATTTTATCTCTCGAGCAATTTTTATTAACATTTTTTATTTTTCTAGCAATTTTTAAACAATGTTTTATCTCTCGAGAAATGTTTAGCAGTATTTTTTAATTCTCGAGTAATTTTCGAACAAAATTTTAACAATTTATGATACTATTTTATCTCTCTAAAAATTGTTGAACCTTTTTTTATCTCTTGAGCTATTTTTAAGTAATATTTTATCTTTAGATAAATTTCTAACATTATTCTATCTCTCGAGGAATGTTTAACCACTTTTTTATCTCTTTAGCAAATACAATATTTTAACTCTCAACAAATTTATAACAATATTTTAACGCTCGATAAATGTTTAACAATGTTTTATGTCTCGAGCAATTTTTAACAACTTTTTTTATCTCTCGAGCAATTTGTACAATATTTTATCTCTCGAGCAATTTCTAAAAGTATTTTATAGTTCGAGGAATTTTTGAACAATGTTTGATCTCTCGAGAAATTTTAAACAATATTTTATTTCTCAACTAATTTTTCAATTTTTCAAAACAAAGTATTTACATTTTGTAATACTACACCTTACCTCGAGCAATTTTTGAACACGATTTTATCAATTTCTAATACTATTTAATCTCTCGTACAATTTTAAAATATTTTTTATTTCTCATTAAATTTCTAACAGTATTTTTATCCCTAGAGCAATTTTTGAACAATAATTTACCCCTTATGCAATTTTTAATACTATTTTATCCTTCGATCAATTTTTAACACCCTTTTTACCTTTCAAGCTATTTTTAAACAATATTTGATCTCTCGTGCAATTTTTGAACAATGTTTTATCTCTCGAGAAATGTCTACTATTTTATCTCTGAAGCAATTTTTAACAAATATTCTAATTTCTTTGGCAATTTTTGAACAATATATTTAACATTTCAAATGGAACATACGCTGAAAAAAGTACTAGATTTTAATTCGAGTGTACTAGAGTACCAGATTATCAGAGAATGTACTAGATCTAGTACAATTGTACTAGACTGGTAACACTGATGGTGACAGTACCAGTGAAATAGTCGCTTGAATCGCTATAAGTTGCTAGAAGTTCAAACGGGTTTGTTTTTTTCGCTCGAACTGCATAGAACAGCGTGATTTTCTATTCGCTCCGTGCGCGACAGCAGCGCCAGTTCGTTTTGATACTAATGGACTATTTCGGCGTATACTGACAAATGCAACTTTTAATAGAATTCATAATTAAAAAGTATACATGTTAGTTTTAATAAAAGTATATGGATTTGTAAAACAAGTAAAACATTAATTTATTATTATTATATATTTTTATCGCTTAAATTAAAGAAAATTATGTATAATTAATAAAAATCAATAATAAAATATAGGCAGGCAACAGTATTTACTGGAAAATGTATGAGAAGTTGCCTAAGTCTAATAAGTTTTCATTGAAGAAATAGTCTATTCTGTCAAAATACAAAAATACCATTTAATAATAGCGTGAAGTTAAAATGTATAAAAAAAGGATCATTACTTATATTTTCATTTTTGTTCGAAAGAAAACATAGAATGAATGATTAAAACTGATTTCCCATCAGTAAGTTACAAAATTGCGTTCCAACCACATATAATAATCAAAGGCAGAAATCTTGAAATCTAGTCCTTGCTGAATGAACATTTAAGAATAAGGGATATTAAAGAACATGGTAAAATGATAATTTATTATTGATTTAAAACCTTTCAAGTTTCTGATGTCTACTATTTGCAGCATTACGGTTATTATTACAAAAATAAAGGTAATTTTCCTTCTTATTGTATATCTATCCATTTATTTCTTTGATTTAATTTCCACTTTGCTACTGAAATTTTTTATATAAGTTTCACTGTTTTTTACTAGTATTTGTACAATTTTTAACACAGCAACTCCGGTTTTGCTTATTGTATTGTTTTTACCTACTTTTTTTGTAAAAAAGTAAAATGTATACGTGTATTTGATATGCCAAAATTACAAAATATCGCCATAAAATGCACGAATTATCCGCAGCTAGCGCTAGTATCGCTTTTGCTTCCCTTTCCATGACTTCGCACGAGGCGAATACATATATTTTGCGGTAATTTACTATCCAAATTTTAAAACGCACTCCTAAATATTATGGATATTGAGAAATTAATCCTACTTGATTCTGTTTCTGTAATTCTTCAAAAATTTTAAAATATTTACTTAAATGATCATGTAATTAAATCTCGTTAACCCAGAACTGCTTCTTCCTTTTTCTAAATGAAAACAGTTTCGGTATTACACTTTCTGCTAATTTTTCTTCAACATCCATACCCCACTTGCATCCGTTATTGTACATAAAATCGCTATGAATTTTGTTTAACGAATCTGAACCAGAAACCATTTCTTGTTCGTCCGAATGCAGAGGTATCCGCGCGAACTATGGTTCGCGCAAATTCGCTTGCACTGTAACCGTAGCCTTTTATGATTTATTGGACACATAACTTTATCTGACGGATAGTTATTCTTTCAATAACAAAATGAACGAGAAACCAGCCATAAAAAAGTCCTCTTGTTAATTTTTTATTACTTTTTGAAATTAAAAATAGTAAGCGAATTACAAAGTAGCAACTGTTGCTGTGTGCATAGTGGATTTTTTTTTTAAACAAAAAATAATATTCTATTAGGTATTATAATTACAAATTCATGGAGTGGCCAAAGAAGCCAGAAAAAACATCAAAAATAAAAATTTATTTTTTAACGATAAAGAAAACGTGCCGAACGCCACCAAACGTGACACAAAAGTAGTTTCGATTTCGGCTGCAGTTTAGGTCGGTTTTCCGCCGAAACCGAAACTACAGCCGAAACTCTTATTTTATTCCCAAACTGGCCGAAACCGAACCTTCGGTCGGACACTAAAAAACTGATTTGTCTAATGCCAAGACACTCACTTTTTTATCTAAAGTATTGGAAAAAAGGATAACGAATTTATTATTAAATGTCACAAACTCTTAATAGTGAGTAATATTGCCCTTAATTCCAAATTTTTTAAATTTAAATTCAGTTTGTAATGCAATGAATTTAAAACCTCTCCGTTTACCTAGCAGAGCTGTCCCTGGTCTTGACCATCGTTACAATATTGCTACAAAAATTCATTGTCACAGTTAAATCATTACGTTACATCATCTTAAATCGGCTACTATATAGACCGAGCTAGAACGGTTTTAACTAGCGATTTAAATCTTAGCTTTGAATAAATATTTATAAGCGTTGAATAATGTAAAGTTACACAATGATTTAACATTTAACGGCAAGGAAACAAACATTGGAAACTATTTAATCGAGAATGTAATTAAATTGTATAATTACGACCAGTGGCGTAGATTTATTATGTTTAAAAATGGATTCAATTAACAGAAGTTATAGTAGCGTGATGCTATTCAAGCTATTTGAACAGTAATTGATGGGAAGTATTTGAACTTGAGGGCGGCGTTTATTTGCACACTTTGGGATATTTTTTTTACAAAATTGTCTAAAAGAAAATACTGCGCGTTATATCATTTACAACAAGGTTCTCCAATTTCAAGTGACCCAAGAGCGGTTGCAAATAAAATTGCGATTGTGACCATCACATCATAAAATACTCCATACTCCGTATGTTACCCTATTAGTGATTTGTAATAGGTAAAATGTACAAAATAGTTATTTTTGTATCCTATGGTGCGAAACACTACTTTGAGGCTCGATAACGAAAGTTTGAGATGACCAAATAATGTTACACACGAACCAAACAATATTTTTTTCTAAAACGTCTTTAATTTGATTAAATTAAAACCATAAAATCATATCTTATATTACAGTATTTGAGGGGCTCGGGTGTAAAACCTAATAAGTGGCATTTTTGTGAAAATTAAGTGATTACATGTAAACCATGGTAAAAATACTGTTTTAAAGAATTTTTCATTCAGAACTTCTTTATAGACTGCTAGATGACGCTACTTGAACAATGTTAAATGTGGTAACTACAATTCCTACTGGGAAAAACTGTTACGTGCCAAAATGGCTACCAGACAGCATGTTATAAATCTAATAAAAGTGACAAATCTTCAATTATTTCTTTAGAAAGTGATCGATCCTTACATGAGCGATGAAGATTCAGACTATACTACTGGAGAAAAAAATAGTTAAATTGAGGTACAAAATTGTAATAACCTATTTTATTGCTGTATGATGTAAACAATGATAACAGCAGTATATAACATATTTTACATTATATTATTTTAATAACTGTTTTTACTCATGCTATTCTGGAATCGCATATGACTTTTTTTAATGTAAAATATTATAAAAATGCGACACTAATGTTTTTAATGTTCATTTTTGTAAAACCAAAAAATATTTCCAAGGGCTGATGAACTTAAAAAACGAAAACAAAACGGTTCAAGTTTAGGATTCTTAATGCCATTAAAAAAATTGCTTGAACATGTCAAAAATTTTTGTAGAGGGGGAAACCTTTGAGACTTATTTCCAAACCTCTATCTTTAACCTCTTGAACAGGGTGATGTACACCCCTAAAAACTTAAATGGAAAGTGGGGTTGAGTGACATCTTGTTTGGAAGGTCTTTCAATTATCTTTTCAATGATGCCTCTTTTGTGAAATGTCATTTTGTTATTATAAATTTCAAATTTATTAGTTTCATTTACAAAGACGCTTACAAAATCAAAAAGATAATTTAACAAAATTAATAAACTTAAATTATTATAACTTAAAGGTTCAAACTATATAGTTTATAACCATAAATTGCATCATGCTTACCCCGTCACAATTTAAATACTTAAAATTGTATTAAATCAAATTTAAAATTATTGTAATCTCAAAGCAATAAACTGAATTGGCGGAATGTTTGTAAATGAATAAATTTTTATACCTCTAAATTTAAAAATACATAAACAACAAAATTTAGCCAGTACTAGGCTAGAGGATAGTAAAGTGGTTTAGGCTTATACATTTCTGAATTCAACAAAAATGGTTTACACTCCAGCTGAAATAGTTGAAATTATTGCAATATTCTATTCAAATAATGAGTCTGGATACAGATCAGCTGATATTTAACTAACGGCATCCAGAAGAACATGCCAGTCAAAAGTATGTCCTGTGGATCCTAATATAGAACAATTTCATTCTTTATTTTGGTTAAATTTTGTTAAAAATTTTATGAGCCAAAAATGAGTTTTTTACTTTTTATAAATTTACTTGTTTTCTGATTTTAGGTATGTTTTAGTGCAGAAAAAACTCAGCATCAAATGCATTATGACATTATAACCAGTCACTCAATGACAATATAGCATATTTTTACCATCAAAAAAATAGATACCCTTAAATAACGTTTATTAAAAAACGTACGGTAATAGGACGAAAAATACGGTAATTTTGGATCGTCGATACGGTATATTGCATGAGAAGGGTTGTCAACACTGAAGCAGAAGAAAAAAAAATGGAGGTGATTTCTTGTGCCCCACCAGAAATAACAGATGCAGCCAACCTTGTTATATTGGAAAAATCCAGATGATAGTTTGAACGATTTAAAACATGGTTTTTGCAAAAAAAAATCAAAGAAGCAAGCGAAAATATTTTTTGAACTATATGTTTCTTTAATTCTTGTGTATACATTAAAAATTATAAAAGACAAGTAACAATAAAAAATATTTTTCCTACATCCACATGGATACTTAGCTTATCTACGCACAGGATACAAAACGAAAGAGTAAGCTATTGCGTTCAACTGAACGAATGTATTTCATATCCATTCTAGGTAGTGAGAACACTGCAAAAAAATTAACTCCACCAATCACAGTTCATATTTTGGACACCCAACTACTATTAGTTTTAAAATTTTAAGTAAGTGATAATTCTGTCAAACTAATTGTCAGTATATGTTTTAGTTATTGAGATTAAATATTTATATTAAAATGGGCTATTTTTGTTAGAATCGCGAAATAATAGCAAAAATTAAATTTTAATCAAACTATATTAAACTAATTTAATTACGAGTATTAAAACTAAAATTGTAAAAGCTGCCGTAGAGCTGCGGACAGAGCTTCTGCGTTCAACGTGAAAAGTCCGGGATCGATTTCTGGCCTGGCCACTAATTAAATTAATCTTTATTATGTTTATTTTATTTTATAAATTATTAAAATTCATAAATTATTTTAAAATTAGTTATTTAGTCTTAATAACCTAAAATAATTTTTTAAATTTGTAGATTTTTGTTAGTGGGACGTAGAAAAAATATATTGTACAACTTCGAGTGAATTATCCATATCGCATTTAGACGATTTAAGCATTCCGCCTACGGCGTCGTGCGCATACTTCGTCTTCGTGCGATATGGACATCATATTCAATCTTGTTGCACAAACTGTGTATATTTTCCTTTTTAGGCATATTTCTACATTTTTTGCCCTGATTTATAACATAAAAAATTATATTATTTTAAAACTAGCTTTCAAGAAAACTGAAAAAAATCGTGTAAATATGTTTAGTTTTGAACTTTTAATTACCATTCTATAAAGGGTGGCTAATTTATAATAAATAAACCTGCAAATAAGAATTTAGTTTGATAATAAACTGCACAAGAAAACAATCTAAAATTTTATTTTAATTTAAAATTCAAATAATAATATGAGCCATGTTTATTATTATTCTACTTTCAATAATTCGTTTCAGATATTCTGATATATGAAAAAAATCCACTATGCACGTAAACATACCTAATTAATTTTTAATTCACAAAATTTCGCAATGCATTATGTTTAGTTAAAATTGTACCATGGAACTTCCCATTCGGGTCTTTCCAAATACACACCCACAAGAAATCAAACAAATAAAATGTTGACCGTGACCGTATCCTCATTTTTTTTTCTATAACTTCCTTTCTAACAGCGACCAGTTTCTCTTATCGTTTGAGATGTACGCTTAATTTTAAATATAGATAGTTCAAATATTTTATATTAAATAAGTGCTGTAATAAAATTTCGGTGCAGAATGTTATTAAATAATAATTTTCTAATCATCAACATATCTATTAATGATGATATCTATCCTGGTTTGGTTGAATTTTGTAAAATATTTATCGTTGTTTACTTAATGTTTAATGATTATTAAATAATTTACTACTGGTAATTTTATTTTGATCACGGTAATTAACACAGTTAAAATTGTGTGAAACATTTGGTACTGTTTAGAGTTTTAAATTTGTTTTCTCAGATTTTTGACAATATAAGTTAATGAAAGTGTAACCTACCTCACCCAGGTACCTTAATATTTATTAATTCCATTGTATTAAAGAAAAGCTGCATTCTTATTTAATTCAAAATCCTTTATATAATTAAATATTATTTATAATGGCTAATAAATAAAAGCAATAGTTCTGCTCGTGGAGGCTCGACGCTTTCTGCCATGTAAAATTACCTGAATACCTTTATAATACCCGTGACAACACCCTTCGTCGCGGAGCACCACATAAATATTTCCTACCTTATATCCGTCCCGACGCAGTACCGTAATAAATACCTGGCTAGGAATCTTAACGCAAGGCACTCAATGCTGCGACGTACCCAAAATCGACGCCGTCACAACGCTAGATGAAATTAGTACATAATGTCTAGATTAGACGAACATCATGTCTGTTTTTTAATGGTGAGTTGAAAAGCTTAATGTAATTTTCTTTGAGATATCGCCTGAGTTTCATGATATTTGCTTCAGTATATCATGTAACTCAATACACCAGATAGCCTTCAGGCATTCATCCAGAAAGACATTTGTTTTTCGATAGATGAATTTGAGCCATTTTAATTGAAAATATAAAAATAATTATTTTAGAAATATACAGGGATGTATCTTGGGTTGATTATGTACTGAAATCTACTCAAACCTAGATGGTAAAAATTCATAGTAAGTTAACCAACTGGTGAATTGACACTGTTTCTTAGCTCAAGGGCTATAGTAGCCACTCATTCTACTAGGTTTGAAACAAAGTTATGTGAACATCAACACAGTAAGTTAACCTACTGGCGAATTGTCGCTGTTCGTTAACTCTGTTGCTCATCACCTCTATACTCGTCGAAATAAGTACCTAAGAAAATAAATCCTGTGTATATCTAGGATAGAATCAAGCTAAATAAAATATGTCTTGATAGCATATAAACGTGGTCCGCGTTTGAGCGAGATTCAAGTGAGATCTTGGTAAAAAGTACGAATTGTAATATACTTTGTAAATTATTTAGGTATGAAAAATAAAATGGTTTAAATATAAATTTTGTATGATTTTATTTATTCAACTTTGCATCTAATCCTGATTAATTTTAATTGACATTACTACAACGTGAGTATATAAATTAACAATTAATTAACTAGACGATCACTACTACTACTACTACTAGAGGGAAAAAGACCAAAGACAGTAAGTATAGAATTTACACTAAAACAAAATTAAAAGGTAAATAATAAAATTTCAGATTTAAACAAAAATCAAAGGGGTATAGGGAGTGGGCGGTTACAAAAGGACTAAAAAAAAATATTACTTTTTTATCAACGGTATATTTAATTGCTGCTATATTAAAATGAGAGATTTGACAACCTCGTAAAATTGAAAAGCGGGATGGTGATGAGGCAAAAATGGCGAAATACTCTGAAAATATTTAGCAATTTTATTATATAATACTATAATAGTACATCCAGTTCAACTACATAACTCCAGAGTCATTTTAGAAATAGTTGAGGCTGAAGTACAGACACAACAGCATAAGATAGAGTTGCTAAACCGCAACGAAAAACAAGAGATTAGAAACAAATTTGAACACCCTTCCAATTGGAGAAAAACTGTTTTGCAACAAATAATGTTGAGTCCAAAATTTTACTCTTATAATAAACAAACATAATTTTATTAATAAAATACAAAATAATAGAATTTGTAAGCTAAAGAAAAATAAAATTAAGAAAACCTTTTAATTATCTAAAACTGTTCTAAAACTTATCTAAAGTGTTTGGTTTTAGATTTAAATAAGAAACTACATTCGGTTAGACTGAAATTCTTTAAAAGTAGCATAGAAAATTATCACAGAAAAAACCCTCTGACCACTCAATATAAATTTTTTTCAACCAATACTATGTTTGGTAATGTAACCTACCGCACCCAGTTACATTAATAATTTATTAATTCCATTTATTAAATATAATAATGCATTCTTATTAAATTCAGAAGCCTTCATTTAACGAAAATCGCCCATATAATTAAATCTATTAAAAAATATCTATAAACACGTCCGTAAAAGATCCAAATTTCGTGCACATGTCTGAGAACCTAGATAAAGAAACCACCATAAAACTTATTTCTTTTCACGAAGTAATCATCATTAAAACAGTTAACTCGCTTATCTTTCTAGTTTCGATGTTAAGACCGATTTCGATAATATTTCGATACACAAAGCTTTCAAGGCAAGTTATAAATCAGCCACCCCTTTTCCACCTAATTTCGTTTTTCGCTGCGAACTAAAGACAGAGACGTCACAAAAAGCTATTAAAACTCTTATGAGAACCCCGATTTGATGTGTAAGCATTCATTTTATTATTTTTCAATCATTTTTATTATTTGTATACAGTTATATAGTCTGTACCTTTCCTAAAACGCTCTTCCTAAACGACGTCTATCCTACAATACCTCCTATCCCCGAAGGTGTCAACGTCTCGACGCCCAATGTCCTGCCGTCCTACTTCCTACGTCTCGAACGCTCTCACATTCCGCGCCATCTAAGTATTTTCTACCTTACATTCATTCCGACGCGCAACGTCCCATCGCTCTACTTCTCGGCGCTTGCCGCCCCTAAATATTTCCTTCATAATATCCTTGTCGACACCCTTCGTCACGTCCCGCACCATCTAAATATTTCTACCGTGTATCTGTCCCAATTCAGTACCGTATTAAATACATTTCTCTCCATGACGACGCTAGGCGCCTCGACGCAAGGTGACGATCAACGCTAAGACGTACCTAAATCGACTCCGTCACAACTAGATGAATTTAGTACATAACCTTTTATTTAGAATGAGTAACATTTTGATAAGAAAAATTGTTCACTTTTCTTATAGGAAACATCTGACAAAATTCAGTCTATTTTTCCAAGAATGGCGAGAGACTACTATTAATTTCACTTACAATTATTGTTATTTCAATATTTTGAATGTAATAAACGTTTCAATGCACCTTAATTTTAATAAATGATTAAACTACATGTGTTTCAAATATTTTATTTAAATGTAAATATTTTTGTTTATATTATTTGGAATTTTATTACTTAAAAAATTAATATTGGTGATAAATACAATATTTTAATGTAAATATTAGTTTTTTAGAGTAACTAACACCAAAAAACATAAATAAATAACAAAGGCAAAGGATATTTGAATGAACCGCGGTTAAGCTTTCTTCTGTTTCTTATTCTACCTCAAGTCAATTAGTGAATTGTGTATAGTGCGATGGTGGCACCAAATAGTATGAGCAAAAACTAATAACTTGTTATCATTATCATTGTCGTCTATTTAAACAATTTATCTTTATTTTATCTATGCTTAGTAACTTTCCAGTCATCCTCCACAGAAACCGGTGCCAACTTTCATCAATATATCGACCGTTCAATAAACAAACTGCTCAATGGACTGTTTCCATCTCGTTATCCCGTATCCCGTATTATTCCCGACATTGTACAACAATTTTGTCGAACGATATGCATGCTAATAATTTTATACACGCCTCGTTTGTTGGCTCCGGAGACTAAGATAATATTCCGGAGATGGATAATGCCGCAGTATATAGTATACATGTCTGGAATAATTCATAAATGTCTGGAACACTCTCGGGTAAACTAAACTCGTTCTTTTTCTTGGCAAACTTCTGGAATCGATGATTCATTCATGTCGGAAAACAAAAAATAATACTGAACGATTTTTAGATCCATCCATTCGGGTGGTAGATTTACTTTTGGCAATGGTCTATCTAATTCGAAATACAGCCAATCAACCTTTTTGGTAGTAATGCCTCTCTTTTAAAATCTATTTTTTATTTTTACTGAAAAAAAAAAAATATGTACGTGTAGGTAAAGGTTCCTCTGGAGTCACTTTTTCAAAATTTGATTATTTTTTTAGGGACAATAACAAATATATAAATCAATATTTGCATAATTGCATTCGAATAGTCTACACAAAATTCATAACACTATTTTCCTAGAATCGTAAACTGTACAGATTATTAAAAGTATTTTTTTTAAAACAATTTTTGAATTATATATTTATGAATTGCATAAATTTAAATGTGGTTTGTATAATCTAAAAATGGTTAGAGAGATAACAAAAGACCATGTATTAACCTGGAAGAGTTAGAAATGTTAATTAAAATTTCTAACAGTGATAATAATCAGTAAATTTTGTTAGTTTTCCTACACAAGTGTAAGTAATTTAAAATATATTTCAACATCTATATTGTTAAAATCAACTTTGCAAATATATACTACCTACAGGGCCGTCGCTAGACTTTTGGCCGCCCGGTACAAGTTTGTCCTTATGTTTGTAGGTATTAAAAAAAATGGCGTTGATTTTGTTATCGAGGGAGATAACTTTTGGTTATCCCCCTTAAAGGGGTGACAACCCCTTCGAGAATCTTTAATAGCATGGGGTCGAGTGGCTCATTATTTGAAAGGTATTTCGATTCTCTTTACAGACATGCTAACATTTTTGTGTTAAGTGTTAAAATTAATGACATACCGCGCGGCGCTTTCTTCATAAATAGAGTTTGTTCCGCATATTTGTTACATAAAAACTTTTAAGGTAGAGTTCGCTTTCACATAAATATAGTGATATTTTGTAGTTAAGAATAAATTAATGAGAAAATATTGACGTCTTTTTGAGTATGATTAGGAATACGCCTTTAAGTTGTGCATTATGTTTACTAACTCTATTGCCATACATGCTCTCATGCTATACCATACAAAAAATATTTAATATTTTGTTAAGAAAAATAACGGTTCTAAGAACGGCCTTAAGGATGGCCTTGACTACCTACCTACATTAACTTGCAAAATTCTGAATATAAATCATGTGTCTGGAAACACCATTCGAACAATTCCAATTATAATCGCTTAAGTTGCATGTATCCATATTGTTCTATCAGTTAAACATTTTCACAGGTATTGTTTAGATCTTCTACATCTTTTAACCATATTTATAACCCTGTTCTTCCTGGTTCTATTATAACAATGGCAAACTCACCGATTCTCGTTTCATACTAAAGTGATTCGACCATATAGGTATGTTTTTCTAGCTCGATGCTGTTATTTTTATTACCAATATCTTCTTTTAGTTGTAGTCCCCATAAGTTATAAAAAAATCCATAGTGCAGTTTTAAAAATTTTCCTTTCCACTATAGATACTTTAGAACTGATCCTTTATCTGCTATTTACTATGATATAATCAATAAATGTTCGTTCGTGAAGACACAATATGCTTCACGTTTCCATTTTTATATTTTCTTTCATAAAAAATAAAATTATGAGTAAATTTTCCCGAAGAACATTGCCCGCAAAAGGAATAGAAGAATAAGAAGATGTACTAATCAAATTATAGGTTAGGTATGTTAAATTATCCCACCATAATTTGCCCAAATCGGTTAGGAATGTTGCACTTCATGTCTTCTTGGTGGAGCGGATTTTCCAGTAAAATAATACAGATCAGTGCCTCCAAGTGAGAGTATACAATCAAAGAAAAACTATGTGGTCTTAAAACATTTGGCATACTGATGAAAACTGTAAAGTAACTGTAAATGTCAGTCGGTGTTTTTGAGGTACTAATATACTTGTACATGTCATTTAGGAACATTTCTATACCTTCATTAATTTTGTAATAATTGGCATTATTATTAATTGAAAAATCTAAAGAATTTACCAAAAATTCTAAACAAGTATTTAATGTTTAAATTAAATAATTAAAAAGACACAATGAAACAAACCTTCAATTTATTAATCTACATTGAACGTGACATTGTTAAATACAATCAACAGTCACATAAATTTTGGTTTATATAGAAAGGATCACTTGGGGAAATGCTCAGTCGGGTTCGGACTAAGGTCCAGAACTTTCGCCCCTTGGGCGAAACCCTGGTTTTGTATTGTATAGTAAAGTGTACAGTATAGTTTTTGTGTACGATGTGAATTATGGGTAAATATTTTAACTTAATTTTACAGTGTTTTTGTTTAATAATTAATTGATTGAGTGATTTACATATAAATGCCAATTTTACATTTTCGTCCCGAATTATATTTATCTTATGCCTATCTTTATTACTATTAGTTATAGTGCTTTATTCCCTAAATGGTATTTTGTTCATTTTTTCTTAAGACTATTTGTCAAGTTTTATAGTTATTGTTAATATACATTTGTTAATGTTTTAATACTTATTATTAATCTCTCCTCCCTTTCCAAACCAGCAAAATACTCCGAGCATTTGAGAAGCCTCGGCGTTTCTATTCCCTTAGGACTAAAAGAGTCTAAAACTAGTTGCCAAGAACCGCTCGACATGTGCTATTAAGGGATGTTTTTTTGTATTTTATTATTTTTTTTTATTTTTTTTTTGCCACTGGCGAATGGATGTTCCTTCAGGACTCCAGGACTATTTGGCTGGTGACGTCGCTGCCCTAATCCCTTAATAGTATATTAACAACAGTAACTAAAGACCTATCAGTAGTTACAAATGGTCTTTAGGCTAACTGGTTGTTACAATTTTTTAAAAACAAAAGGCATTTTATAATGAAACTAAAGTAAATTTCTAGAATTTAAGGTATCAAAGAGAATATTTATTATTCTTTTAAATCTATTTTTTCTTTTTGTATAATTAATATCTCATTTTCGGGGGGTGGGTGGCTCAGTAGAGTCTCTGCCTGCGGATCCAAGTGTCCTAGGTTTGAATCCCACCGTTGGCAGGGATTTTTTTAGTTTAATTTAATTATTTAAAATTAATTCTGATGCCTTGGTAGGATTTTCCACTCGACAATTTACTGTTGGGTTCTAATTAACAATGCTGTTCCTAAAGTGGTGCAAGGAAACAGTAACAAGGCCTGTCTGTAAGGGTGTAGGAGTATTAGAGTACTAATACTTCTGCACTATGGAGTATTATAGACTACTAGTACAATCCATAACCTACATAGAACACGAGGCTAATGACCTTAGTTGTTGAAGCCAAAGACACCAATAAAAAAAAATATCTAATTTTCATTTCATTTCATATTCTTAGATAATTTTTTCGTGTGAATATCTGTTAGGCTGCTACAACTACTTTGAGCACAAGCGACCATTGTTTAACTTTTAATATGTACAATATATTTGGTTTGCAAACGACATAAAAATTTGAAGGATTCGAAAACACAATAAGGCTGAAATAAACCCGTCTTAGACCACGTGTCATGGTCTCCCTACCTTCTACTTCCATCATGAATATCTTCATTTGACAAAATGGATTTGGTAACACTTTTTGACACCGAATGATAAATATACGAGTAAACATGTCCTAAAACTGTGAACACTAGAATCCCCAACATAAAAATACCGTCCTTAGAGGTGTATACAAGAGTACCTACCAGAGATAACGAGGAGATGTAACTACTAACAAATATCGTGCGGTCCTGAATAAGACATATTCTAACGGACACAGGCTGTTGTCATATGCCTATTTCATTATTCTCGTTTTGTTTACAAAATCATTTACAAATATTAAAAAAGCTAAAATAATTCAACCTATTTTATTGGAACTGAACCCAAAAAATTTTGAATCATTAGTTATATTAAATTTAACTAAATTAGATGTAATTTCATTAAATTATATGTAATAATTTTCAATCAATTCCAAAACCTAGTGATGTTAGGTTGGAAGAGGCAACAGGGCTTACACCGGCATGATATTTACGTTGTTTATTATAAGCTCACAGCGGCTTACACATTTATTAATTGATAAAAATAAGTTGTATCTGCGTAAAATTCTTTTCTTTATCCCTTCTCTTACTCCTCACCTTTCGTCGCCTCGCCCCGTTCCAACAAACAGAGTGTATCGATTGTCGAATTAATCTTGGCATCGTGAATATTATATTTTATCAATGATTGGTTATATCTCTGTTATATCCTTCCATTATCAATTGCAGAACACAGTTATGTGGGGAATCATCAATATTTAATATATACGCACGGTACTCATGCCAAATTAAGAAACGAAAAATAATGTTTACTCCCCTTATACAAAGCGGTAAATATTAAACGAACCATCAGTTGTTTACCAATGAAAACATCGAATCGTAAACTTAAATGCACTGTATTGGCCGAAGGTTTACGGAAGGCAGATGTTCGAAAATATTCCTGGAAGACAGTCTGCGATATTAGTGGAGTACTGTCGTGCGGTGTGTTTTGTATGTGTGGTTGGTTTAATTTAAATTTCTTTTAATAAATATAAATATGGCGTTCTTTAGACCATGGGCGAATGAAGAAAATGAAATTGAACAGTGTAGTGAGATTAAAGACAGGTATGACTTTAACGATAAGGATTTAGATATACAAACACAAGTTATTTTAAATATATTCGAATGTTTAAAAAAGGAAAATATTCAGCAGTCTGATAATGCGTTCATAATAACAATTGCTGAATTAACTAAAGTAAATAAATTTTCCGTTTATCCGGTAGTCACGAAAGGGGTTGCTGTGGATTATTCATAAAACCGAAAAACATGTAAAGAAAAACTGAAATCAGTTGACAGAGCTACCCAAGATTTTATACGAAGGACAATTTATAGTTTATATAAGGAGAACATGGTTCCGACATTGGAAGTAATACAGCAAAAGGTGGCAGATTTTCCAGGATACACTTATACCAGTTTGGAAACATTGCATCAAGTTTTGTCAGCATGTGGTTTTAAACACAAAAAATTGAATAAACAGATGGCAATCACCGAATTGTCAAGGATAGTTCAATGGCGATAAGATTATTTGCGTCAGATAAAAGGCTACAGAAGTTCTAATAGACACATAATTTATCTAGATGAAACATGGTTTGACAGTCACGATGTAGTAAATTTCGGTTGGGTTGGCAGTAGTAAAAATTGCTGTTTGAATGGACCATGTTCTAAAGGGAAACGCATTATAATAGTACACGCTGGAAGCAAAGATGGTTTCATGCCTAATGCTTTATTATTATCTGCTAAACAAATTAAAAACTGTGCAGCTGATTATCATGAAGATATGACAGCAGAATTATTTGAAAAACGGTTTAATGAACAGCTTTTACCTTACATTCCACCACAGTCAGTAATCGTTATGAATAACGCATCCTAACACTCGCGGCAACTCCTTAAAATACCAAATAGTAGCAGTAAAAAAGCTCAAATTTTAGCTTTTATGTCTGAAAAAAATATTCCTATCCCTGCCAGTGATAGTAAAAAAGGACCAACAAACAAAGAATTGCTTACTGTTATTAAAGGTATAAAGTTAGAAAAAATGTATTATATTGACAAGCTGTGCAAACTCTTCTCAGACTACCTCCTTACTATTGCATATTTAATCCTATAGAGTTAATATTGGCAAACTTAAAATCAGAATTACGAAAATGTAAGCAGTCTCCAGAACTGAGTAAAGAAGTTGTAGAACTCGTAAAGAAAGTTCTAGCAGCAGACCGCCAAGAGCTTTGGAAAAACTGTGTTGAACATGTTATCAAAGAAGAAGATGAGTATGTAGTATTACGCTCTTTACAACCCATCATAATTCAACCAAATGATGACTCTAGTTCAGAGGATTCAGACTGCCATGATTATTTATAAAGATACTTTAGAATTAAATTGTTTTTTTTTCTTTTGTTTTATTTGCAAAGAATTTATTTTCATTTATGGTTTTTTCTTTGAAATTTCGTTTTCCAGAAAAAGAACGAATGGGGTACAAAAAGGGTTCAGTTCACGTCTGGTACCCTGTTTAAACCAAACGCCCTTACAGGCAGGTACACTTTACTCGCTTTTTTACGTTTTATAATTTAATATTCAGTTGTAGCAAGTTAACGAGCTATAATGATTTTTTTTTAAGTCCAAGTAAGATTACAATTAAGTGCATCTGTCTAAATAAGGGCGTATAATAACGTCCAATTTATAATTATTCGATTTCCTTTTAACGAATACTTTCTTGCATATGATATATATTAAAAGTATTAATAAAATAAATTTATAAAATGAGGTAGGTATCTACGCCTATGGCAGATCAAACAAAATTGTCGGTAAAGGTTTCGAACGAGTTTTTATGATCTGCAATTGATAATGGAAGAACTATACCTACCTATGTATTGATCCCTCGATTAACACGACACGCTGATTGTCTTACTAGTTGTTGTCTGTGGCTTACTTCTACAGAAAGAAACAGAATTGTGCAATAATTAGCATTTTCTAGACAAATTTAGACTAAATAAGTTCCTAAATATTATATTTAAATGCTTTCTTCAGGAAAATAATGCGTAAAAAACGCAATGCGTATTCATTCTCCTCGTTGAATACTTTTCACCAGACCTAAAGGTTCGTTATCACGAACGTGCAGACTAATCTTTAGTGAATGAACTTTGATTCATGGATGAAACCCCTCAAGCGGAAAATCGATATCCACCGTAGGTTTTGTATTTTATTTTCCAATCGGAGATTACCTATGTGCAGTTATTTGAATGAACGGTTCAGTAAATGCAAATAATAATCGATAAGTATGTTTCTACTCTTTGTTTCTATTATAGATTGAATCATATTTCCGTATTTAGCGATTGTATAAAATTCGATTTTATTGTAAATAAATTATAAATTGCATACAGTATATCTACTGAAGTTGGAATTAAATGAAAAATTATGGAAACCACGTTCTAATGTAGATACAATTAAAAATGGAAAATATTTCATTGGTAGGGGAATGAATCAAAACCATTTTTTTTACATAAAGATATACGGAGTGGCCCGCCCAAAAGTCTGGAAACGGCCAATTATCTCGTAAATTGCTAGTCCTAATTGTACAAAATTTGAGGTACACCTATTTTGGGATACGGAGATTTCAGATTTGATATTTGCAATGTTGCCAGATTTGCCGTTTCTCTTATATTATTGGTCACTTTGGTTTTTCAAATTCATCACCCTGTGTATTCAGTCAATATTGGAATCTCCTATTCAATACGAGTTCAACCATATGTAACACTTATGATTTTATGTAGTTTGGAAGGTCTCAAATAAATAAAACAATCATGGAGAAATGTAGTAGACGCATTCTATCATCGATAAGGTCAACTCAAGAATGGAGCACATTTTGAACACTTGATAAAGTAACCATTATGTTAGAAATGTTGTAATCTTTCAATTGTTACGTCTAATGCAGTTGAAAATAGTTTGTATTAAAAAATTTATTGAGACAATTAGGCGTTGCCAGACTTCTGTTTTATTTATTAAAGACCTTCCAGACTACATAAAATCATAAGTGTTACATATGGTTGAACTCGTATTGAATAGGAGATTCCAATAATGACCGAATATACAGGGTGATGAATTTGAAAAACCAAAGTGACTAATAATATAAGAGAAACGGCAAATCTGGCAATATTGCAAATATCAAATCTAAAATCTCCGTATCCCAAAATAGGTGTACCCCAAATTTTGTAAAATTAGGACTTGCAATTTACGAGATAATTGGCCGTTTCCAGACTTTTGAGCCACTCTGTATTTCTGTTATTTACGATTAGAGAAGAAAATTGTTCTTCAAATAAAAGCTTGTTTCTTGTGATTTCATTTTCTGTCATTTAAGGCATATACACGATAATGATAAATGGACCAAAGATCAGATATAATAGATCCGCCTTATATACATTGAATTTGTCCGCAGCATCTTTTCATCAAATATCTTGCATTACATTTTTATTACAAAATTTACTATTCTCTTTAATATTATTAAAAAAAAAGAAAAATAAAGAAATGAAGGCAACAATTACAATCTCTTTTACTCGTTTATCATATGTGGATATTGGACATCCTGATTCATAAACTTTAAGTTTGGCAACTTTTTGTTGACGGTGTCAAGTGACAGCTTAATTATTTTTATAGTGCTTTTTTGTGGTTATTTAAGATTTTCGAGTATAATTTGAGCATTGAACTGTTTAATAAGGACATTTAGGATGGTGAGGAAATGTGTAGTGTGCCAAACTATTTGTAATAAGAATGTTATGCGGTGATTTCTTAGGTAAGGTTTTGTTAGCACAGGCGGAGGCATATATAGGGAATAAGGCTTGATTTATTTAACATTGTAAAGGCATGTATAAAATGGTCATTCCGTTATGCAGATAACTCTGAAAGTAGGTGTGACGTGCAATCCAAAGGGTATGTTTTGGTAAGCCCCTTTTTTATATTTGTCTGATATAAAGTTATTTTATTGTTTTTAATAAGTTATTCATTTTATAAAAAGATAGTAATGACAATACCGATATAAAAACTAGAATAAAGATATGCTTGGCTTTCTATATACCTAATACTCTTCACAGTTTAACAGATCTCCTTAACCCCCTTTTTCAATCAGATTTTTTTCAGACTCAATAGGCTTCATCCCCTTATAAATCTTGATTTTTCCTAAATATTTCAATTTGATATCGTTTTTTGCTTTTGAGTTAGGAGTTTTTCAATATTTTAATTCCTCTTATCTCCCCATTTTTAATTATTTATTAATTCCCTTATAGAGCTTTTTTTTTTACTAAAAATTTCATGTTGATATCGCTTTTGATTTCTATTTTTTTTATGTTTTTCAATCCCCCTTGACCCCCATTTTATTAAGTTTTTTTTTTTAAATTCAATACTGTTTATCCCCTTGTAGAGCTTGATTTTCGCCAAAAATTTTAAGTTGATAATGTTTTGTATCTTTGTCTTTGTCGGTTATAAGCAGGTATGGTGATATTATTGTTCGTTTTTGAGTTATATAGGTTATTTTAATAACGAAATAAGTACTGTAGGTACAATAATCACTACACAATAGCGAAAGCAGATGGGGGCCTATTTCATAAAACTACTTTGCAACTTTTAACTTTGCAAATTTACGAGTGCAAAATACTTGTGTTTCATACAATAATATCGTTATCTTTGCAGATTAATAATTTTTAATTTTCACATTGCAAATTGCTTCTCAAATTTTACTTTTTAACTCGTCAAATTTCTCTTTTATTCTTTTATTAAACTTAAATTTACTAAAATATGCAAAGTGCAAAGTGAAAGGTGGCAAAGTAGTTTTATGAAATAGGCCTCAGGTCATTCTGCAAATTGGGAATTTTAAGAACAATTAATATAGAACACTGGTGCAAGGACCATTCACTATCTATCTATCAATCCCAAGAAGACAGAAATGGTCTTTTTCAAAAGGAAAAGGATGAATATTGATTTAAAACCTACAGAGCTCCTAAACACAAAATAAAACTTTGCAACAGAGGTGAAGTACCTAGATAGCACCTTTGACAACAAGTTAACAAGGAACTCACACTTAGAAAACAAAGTCAAAAGAGCATACATTCCTTATAAACAATGCCGCCAAACCGTGGGGCGCACCTGGAGTTTCTCTCCCAGAGTCGTCACATGGACTTACATGGCCATCATAAGACCTATGCTAATATATGGTGCAGTTATCTGGGTACCGAAAATTTACACCTATCCCGAAAATAGAACAAATTCAAATAACAGCATGTCTCAACATAACAGGAGCCATGAAAACCACACCAACCAGAGTCAAGGAAGTCGCTTTTAGTCTCACTCCCCTTGATATTCACATCAAGGATATTGCTCTGATGACAATGACACGTCCCCGCACGGTTGGAATAGAACCTGATAAACGATCTAGTGAGGCGAGGCGTCGCTTTTGGCAAAAGGCGCTCGATATGCTTCCACTGCTTCAAGCGATTATGAACTTTATCTCACCGAGATATATCTTCCATGAGCCATATGAAGTTATAACAGAACAAATTAAAGAGCCGGAAGTGGCAGGTACGATTTATATCTACACCGACGGCTTTAAAACAAAACAATGCTCAGGATGTGGAATATACTTCCAATTCCTTAAACCTCAACATAAAATGAGCTATGAGCCATAATGCCAATGTTAAGGTGCGATTTCGGTGACGCGGCTGGCTGCGGCGGCTAGCAGCTGCGTCTCCAGCCGCTGCACTGGTTTGAACAGTTTCAAATGGAACCAATTTGGCTTGCGTAGCGCGACTAAGGCGGCGGCAGCCGCGCTGCAGCGGCTGCTGTTCGACTGCTCTCGAAGCAGTCGAGCCGCTGAAATCGTAGTGACTAGGGCAGAAAATGGCGCCATTTACGTCAAATGACGATGAAATTTTAATAAACGAAATACAAAAATATCCCGTAATTTATGATTATGGAGACAAAAATTACAAAAATTTTGTTATTAAAGAAAATTGTTGGAAGAAGGTCGCTAAAGAATTAAAAAAAGAAGGTTAGTATCATATTGTAAACAAATTTATGCTATTTTAATAGTTAAATCAAAATCTGCGAAATGACTTGTAAATTTTAATAGCGTAGTTATAGTTGTTAGCTAATTTTTCTACCACATACCTACCAGAATATCTACCCTTCCTCTCATATAAACTAAAATCCGGTAAAAACTAGCTATCGTCTGCCAGAAAACTGGCGGGAACGCTCCGAATTGACTATCAGCATCTTTTATATGCGATTAGGAATTTCACTAGAGCTTGTTTACCAGCGATTATTTCACAAGAGCTATTTAACAGTGAATATTTTTTTCGGTTCTTACCTTAATGTCAGAGCCAATTTTTCTTCGGATGTAATGGGATATTTAACAAAATTTGTTCCATGGATTGTAATGTCCTGTTCTATTAGTGACAAAACAAATTGGAATTGATCAGGATTCAATCGGAAAAATTCCCTAAACTTTTTTTCATCTTCTTTTAGATGATTATTTATTAATAAATGAAAATACCCTTCCTCGCGTCGCCTTTTAAACATTTCATCTATTTTACATCTTTTTCTAGATAACATTTGGTAAAATTCTTCTTCATCTTCCTCTTCTTCTTATAAAATTATTGTTATCAAATAGTCGTAATCCATATTAATAAACCCCGCAAAAATTTAAAATGACGAAAATACTACAGTCTGCGTCACCGAAAACATCTTTTCATCGCGGCTACAGCTGCCGCGGCCAGCGTATCTAGTCGCGCAACTCGAGCAGCACCACCGAAATCGCACCTTAATTCAAACCGAGCTCACGGAGGTTCTCCTAGCAGCAAAAGAAATCACCAGAAACAATATCACTGGTAGGAACATGCTCATCTATACAGATAGCAGATAAGCACTACTTACCCTGAACAGACTACGAATGTACTCATGGATAGTACTAGAATGTCACGAAGCTTTGGCAAGAGTATCCATTCAATAATGTGGTCACCTTAAGATGGATCAAAGGTGACGCCACATCGAAAGTTAGCCTTCTTGCTGATTCTCTAGCCAAGAAGGCATTTAACCAAATACTTTTTGGACCTGGCCGTTCTGCTGGACTGACAACATCGATAGTGACAGACCTAATTAAAGAATAGTATCTTGTAAAATTGAAGGAGAGATGGGATGAAATAAGAAAGTTACCAAGGAGCTTTTAAGTTATCCTAACAACACTACAACAAATAAATACTTGACTATGACTAGACAGAATCTGCCTCTGATCACAAGCATTCTGACTGGCCATTGCCATCTCCATATTATGGGGCTGTCAGAATCCGCACCCTGAAGGGGGTGCGAACGAAAAGTTGATACCATTGAGCTATCCTTTACGATTGCTCGTCGCTCTCATTTATTAGAAGATTTTTTTTTGCCGAGTATTGGCTAACACCGGCCGATACAAAAGAAGCACCTCTTGGTGACGTTGTCAACTACATTAAATCTGTAGGCTGGTTCACGAGCTTGGAGGTGCCTATCATCTTAGGAGGATTAAATATATATTTTTTTTACATACGAATCGCATTATGCCGAACGAAGATAGTCGTCTCAACACGTGCCGTATTGAAAGATGAGAATCCCAATGCAGAACCAGGTAGCAGAAGAAATAGTAGACGTTTGTGTTTATTACTTCTATATTGAAATCTAGTACATTTTTAGCTACCTCTTATAACAACGCTGAAACGAAGGGAAATGGCCTACGTCCCATCACAGTAGTCGGAGCGCGGACCAAACCTTCACAAACAGTAAAATTAGAAATAAATACATTGTAAATCCCATAAGCAACTTTTAATTCTTTGTTTATTTATACCTACTATGGGGTCTATTTTGTAAAAATTCCTATATATTTAACGGCCTTTAAAAATATTGTCGGCCTTTAAACATATGTTCGTATTCGTTAATTTACTTCTGTCATTATTTAAACAGAATTCTTTAAGATAGTTCTCTAATGTATCTTAAAGATCCGTTTAAATAATGACAGAAGTAAGCAATAAAATATTTTTAAAGGCCGTTAAATATAAAGGAATTGTTACAGAATAGACCCCATTGAGCGAAAATAAGAATGCTGGCTTAAATATTTGGGTAAAGATAGCATTAATTATTATAGATAAGATTTTTATTAAGTAATTTTTAAATCAAGGACGCAGTCAGATCATTATTAACAATATATTATTTTAATTAGGTAAATAATAGTATGGCTGCCGTAACAGGTCATTTCAGGCCGTTCACTTTTTAGTATTAAGATTGTATGTATGCATAACATGCCTCACAGTTTGTTGTAAATAGTTTTTAATTTTGAATGCAGTTATAAACGGTCTCGAATATATTATAGTTTCTTTTTATGGACAATTTAACGACTTCTTCGTCATTTAAACGTTACCTATACAGTGGTTTTACTACATAGCTGCGATAAGGTTGGGTCCGTTTTTTTTTTTTTTTCGTAAGATGTTTCCATATTTTAAAAACTATGTTATCAGATAGTCTCAATGTGTCGGCTGATTTGTTCCATATCAAAAGGAGATTTTTTTAACGACAAATACATTTTATATTACTTTGGATGTCGCGCATTATTTAATTGTTATTTTTTATGTCTTTTTAATCATTAGATAAATTTATTTTTTCTTGCAAGCGGAGCCATCTAGTCAATTAACAAACTACCTTATTATTAAAATCTATGTTTTACAGGGGCGAATCCAGACAAGACGTTCTAATTTATTTCTAACTCAACAATATTGAGTATTAGTTATCTTAACAGGTGAGTTTGTATAATAAAAAATGTTTCTTTTTTAAACGAATATCTCTTTGAAGCTAATTATAGAAAGATGGTAAATTTGGAGCTAAGAAAGTGTATGTACTTACTGTTTTCGTTGCGAATGTTAAAGCCATTAAAAATCTAAAAAATCATGAATCATGTCAGAATCTACCTTAGTTGACTGAAGATCCGTAAATCCTACTCGTACTATTTTTACAAAATTAATAATAATAAAAAATCAAAATTTAAAATAAATAAAAACTCGCAATCAAAAACGAGAATTTAAAAGTATGCCAGAACTGTCAGAGCAAATATTTCGCGATTATGAGTTGAATTATTTCGATTAAGAAGAAAATTTATTAATATAATACGTGCTTCATGAAAACGGAATTTAAACAAATATGATTTTATTTTTAATAATATTTTTATGTTAAATTATACGATGTTAACCTTTAAATAATTGTCGGTTTGCAGGAATTTCAATAATTCTCTACAAGAAATGGTAACAAGGTAAAAACGATATAGGCCCATCTCCGACCGGCCATTTGCGCCACAGCCTTTTTCAATTCATCTCCACCCACGGTTATTTTCATCAAAAATACCCGGCTCAATTACAGTCAGATTTGCTAATTACGGCACTTTAGATAAGTAGGTATATATTTACAAGATTTACATACATACACTAAAATAAAAATAAGTAAAAACAAAACAAATAAAAATAAATGAAAATAAATGAAAATAAATGAAAATAAATGAAAATAAATGAAAATAAATGAAAATAAATGAAAATAAATGAAAATAAATGAAAATAAATGAAAATAAATGAAAATAAATGAAAATAAATGAAAATAAATGAAAATAAATGAAAATAAATGAAAATAAATGAAAATAAATGAAAATAAATGAAAATAAATGAAAATAAAAATAAATGAAAATAAATGAAAATAAATTAAAATAAATTAAAATAAATTAAAATAAATTAAAATAAATTAAAATAAATTAAAATAAATTAAAATAAATTAAAATAAATTAAAATAAATTAAAATAAATTAAAATAAATTAAAATAAATTAAAATAAATTAAAATAAATTAAAATAAATTAAAATAAATTAAAATAAATTAAAATAAATTAAAATAAATTAAAATAAATTAAAATAAATTAAAATAAATTAAAATAAATTAAAACAAATGAAAATAAATGAAAATAAATGAAAATAAATGAAAATAAATGAAAATAAATGAAAATAAATGAAAATAAATGAAAATAAATGAAAATAAATGAAAATAAATGAAAATAAATGAAAATAAATGAAAATAAATGAAAATAAATGAAAATAAATGAAAATAAATGAAAATAAATGAAAATAAATGAAAATAAATGAAAATAAATGAAAATAAATGAAAATAAATGAAAATAAATAAAAATTTATAAAAATAAATAAAAATAAATAAAAATCAATAAATTAAAATAAAAATAAACTCTCCTTCAGATAACAAACGATTTTATAACAAATAGACCGTTTAAAATAATAGGGACAATATTTCACGACAATTACTTATTTTTTTTAAAATATAAGATTAAAATAACACGTTAAAAATTATATTATCATTATATTGATTTATTATTTTGATTTATTTTTTATATTATCATTTATCCTATATACAAAAAAACTTGATTACCTATATACTACTCGAATGTGTATGTATATAAATATTGTAAATATGTACCTACTAATTTAAAATGTAATTAGTAAGGGGCTGCAAATCTGGGCGGAAATGAGCCGGGTACTTTTGTTGACCATAACCGTGGGCGGAGATGGCCCGAAAAAAGGTTGTGTCCGTAAATGGAGCGGAGATGGGCCGACAGTGATAAAAACATATCGACTATTTTATAAATTAGCTAAAAAGATTTTAGGCTTTATTATGAAAATGTTTGAAGAACATTGAGGCGCGCCTTTCAAATTTGCTTGAAATTTTTGGAATTCCCTCGTAACTTCAAAATACTATCACTCACTTTTTTAATTCTTGACTTATTTTTTGAATTGTATTTTTTTTTCTCCAGATCATATAAATTTGTGCAGTAATTACTGAGCTAGTTATATCATTGTAATGGTTAATGACAACTGCATAACTGAAGATGTTACAGCTCAAATATGGTTTCCGACTTCTTAGGGTAGAAATGGAGCATCTCTTCCTGCTTTAAAATATCTGTTATATTAGATACGTAGTTAAATTTGATTAGCTTATTACAATTATTAAAGGGAATATGTTTTTTTTTACGTTTTCCCTGGAACAAGTTCTCGACCCCACCTCGTAATTGACACCTATGCATCTATAATGTAAAACGAATATTTTAACAATAAAGCTTGATCATGAGATCGCTGTTGAATTTATCTGATGTTAAATAGGTCATTCATTAAACAATGATCATAAACCCCGATTATATTTGTATTTATAATTGGTTTCTTGCTAAAGGATGTACTCGTATTTATACATCATTATCATTAAGAAGATTAATTCTGAGCTTCCTATCAATATTAAGTTCGTTATAACTGGCGCCTGTAATTTAATTTTATGCCATAAAAGGGTCCATTGTGGAAGAGGAATATTATACAGAGTATTTTAAAAGAATCGTCATTTGGCAATTATGTTTTTTACGAGTAAATTTATACGAAATTCCTTTTTTTTCCTTAGAAATTGACGAAATTGAAGATGAAAGTGTTTTAGAGTAAATAAAAAATTTGGAAGTAGGAAATTCCTTTGGAAGTTAGACAATCCCTTTGGAAGCCCTTTCCGAACTCGTGAAACCGAATTTCATGCGTACACAATTTCTCTAATAAATTTACCCCTCGATTTATTAATATACATGGTTTGTTTGTTTCAATTTTTTATATCAAGTCATCTCACGATAAAGCTAAATAAATATGGCTCGAAACATTAGGGTCACTCACCACTAGTTGAATTGTAATCTAAAAAAGTAATGTATTAGAATAATGAGATTACGAGTTAATACAGCTTTGGGATTATAATTTCTAAATGTAATCTGTTGTTTTGTTTTGAGATACTGATTAATTTTGACATACTTTTGTGTTTTATAATATTATAAACTTCTGATAATGGAGAAAAAAATACAAATATTTTAGGAGGCGATAGAACAATGAAAATTAAGGTCGGTTTGCTATGTAAACTAATGTCTTAAACTTTAAAATAAGGGATATAAAGTCATTTAAAAGGGGAATGGAAAAACCAGTTTTTAGGTCCTAACTTCGAAACGGAGCAAACTGTCAACTTCAAATTTCTTGAAAAACTTTAAAGTTTTATATAATTTAATTTAATGCTAAAACAAAAGAAAAAATATTTTTTAGAGGAGTAGTTTAAGGGGATGGGTTGCGTATTCGTACCCCTACGGCTTTTCTTCAGCACAAAAAAAAAGTTGTGCGTAGAAAAAAAAAGAATTTGATTGAAAAAATGTGGGTCTATTTCAATTTTTCTAACATTACCTGACAAAACTCCATTCTTGTTGGTAAATCGTCAGAAAGAAGTTCTTGGACTTTTCGAAACTGAAAACAGTGCAAAGACTGTTCACGTAATACTATAGTTACTGCGTAGATTGTGAATTATCTGAGGCTATTTGTCTCGTGGTGACCGTTGGGTTTTGCTCAACATTTAGAATTTGTTCTTCGGCTTCTACTGTTCTGGCAGTTCGTGGTCGATATGTATTATGTTTTATTTCCAAGTTTTCTGTTTCCCTAAGTCGCCTTTCAATGTTAAAAAATGTCTTTAAATTTGGTACATTTCGAAGAGGAAATTTTTTTGTATATGTCTGACTGCAGACATTCACCCGACGTAAGTAACATGTCAATATACTTGTAATATGTTTACAAAACTTAACAAAAATAATACTAGCACGAATAACATATCGTATTGTCACTTTTACTTGAACAAAATTGTGACATTCTATATAGCTTATTTGAATATCTTTTTTGTAGGAAAAACTATATGAAAATTTGTTTTTCTTAAACAATTTTTCTGAAAAGATGAATTTTAAAAAACTAGGGGTTAGAATGCCCACTCCCTCAAACTATCCCTCTAAACATTATTTTTCTTATTTTAGCATTAAATCAAATGATATAAAACTTTTAAGTTCTCCAAGAAGTTTGGAGTTGATAGTTTGTTCCGGTTGGAAGTTAGGACCGAAAAACTGGTTTTCCCATTCCTCTTTTGAATTGCCTTATTTCCCTTATTTCAAAGTTTCCGACATTAGTTTATATAGCAAACTGACCTAAATTTTCATTGTTTTACCACCTTTAAAAATATTTGTATTCCTTTTTGACTCACCTTGTGTAGCTATCTACTCCTACAAACACTTAACTTTGTTAATTCCATACATTTAAAATAAAATAAAATTATAATTCTCTCCATCACCATCTCTAAGTTGGGTTCAAGGGTACTACAGGGAACTTGTTTAGAACCTATACTATTTAATACAATGCTTCTGCTTCTCCAATTTCTCATTTACTCTATATTTCAATCTAATACAAAATAATTATATAAATACATTGCACCTATAACTGCAAAAATAATTATCTAATAGGTAGGTATAAAAAATGTCTATAACATTCAATTTAAATAAATGGTGATTGTATAAATATATAATTTTCACGGTCTTGAGGTAAAGTGAATGGCTGAGATTGACCTGCAAAATTAAATGAATGGTTTAGTTTAGATGAATCTTATCTAGATATTTCACAATATATATTTTCTTTGTTATACGATCTTTGTGTGAAATAAGTTAATTTTTCGTGGAATTGGTTTACTCGAAACACAATAAAACATTTAACAATTGGTCTGCGGTAGTTTCGTAGTTACTATTAAACTTTGTGGAAAAGTGAAAGAAAACTAATCTAAATTTCAGTAGGTACCATAAAATACATATTTCGCGAAACTGCAGTAGAAGATATTTAATTTTGTGTTATACAGGCACAACAAAAATCACTTAGTTTTTCTATGTAGTATCTTCTAATATGATCATGAAAAGGAGTTAATTAAAATATCTGAAAAGACAGTATTATTCTACCACACAAACGTTTCTGATTGAGTGGGAAGACCTGATGTTATTCAAATCCTCTGTCAATTCACACCAAACAAGTTGAAGATTATTTTAGTGCAGGATTCTGGAGATGCATCAATAGAAGCGGTGGTAGGCTCTGTAGGAAACACTGGCATGCAGGCTAAGATCGATTTCTTTAGCTTTAGTATCGTTTAATATGATCATAAAAGAGAATCTGCTTGAATGGAGTTTATACAACTATCTGGAAAGGCAGTATTTTACCACAAAAACCTTACTGATTGTGTGGGAAGATTTGATGTTATTTATATCATTTGATAGTCCACACCTCCTCACCTGTTAAACATTATTTTGGTACAGAATTCTGCAGATGCATCAATAAAATTAGTGTACGCTTTGTAGGAAGTACTGGTTTTTAAGTACTTTTTCTGTTTTACAAACGTACTTCGGTATGCAGGCTGGGATCAACTTCTTTATCTTCAGCATCTTCTAATATAATAATGAAAAGGAGCTGCTTAAATGGAGTTGATTCAACTATTTTAAAAGGTATTATTTTACCACACAAAGCTTTCTAATGGAGTGGGGAGATCTGAGGTTATTCAAGTCCGTTTAATCGACACATCACATGTTAGGGTATTTTGGTGAAGGATTCTGGAGATGCACCAATTGAAACGATGTTAGGCTTTGTAGAAAGCACTGGTTTATTTTAAGTATCGATCAGCGGAATACAAAATGGGCAGCAAAATTTTAGCGACAATATATGAATTTTCTGATTCATTCAATTTGATATGTGGAGTAATTTAGATTGGTCGAAGCCTCTTTCTGGATAGTAATCAGAGCACTTATATAAAATATCCGCTGGACAGACTCTGTGCTATGGATGAGCTCTTGGTACTCGTAAATTGCTTGCTTCGAATTCATAATTGAACAGTATCTTTAAACTACTGATATTCACGGAGCTTGACCAGTTTCTTACAAAGAAACCTAATAACTTTTTCGGTGCCAATTCGATCTTAGTGTGACAGCTTAAGATGAAAAACAGAGATTGTATCTATGTTTCTTTGAAATATGACACATCCACCTGATCTTCGGCTTTTTTTTCTTACGCTCTATCTCAATTAATTGTTTAATTAGTGTATTTTTGTTATTATGGATGTAGAAAAAAATAAAGACTTTATTATTATTATTATTATATTTTTAAAATCACCGAATCTAGCCAAAACATCGCTAACAATATAATAATTTAATTTAGGAAATATGAAAATGAAAAATCCTCAATTTTCCCTACGAAATTATGAAAAATACACCCCCCCATATTCCTAAAGTGAAAACAAACCAAAGAAAAATTGAAAAAGCTGAGAATTAGGGAAAAGACAAAATTAATGCATCGGCCAGGGATCGAACCTGGAATCTTCAGACTATAATCTTTTTTGCTGGATTGCGGAAAAAAGTTGGTTGTCCATTTACGACTACAATTTTTGTGGTTTTGTGTAAATTTTGATTATGATTGATGTTAAATGAATTATTTGATTCTTTTTTTTTCTGTCGATGTAATAAACTTTCTTTGTCAAGTAATACATGTCTTTTTGTGGAACTTGCTAAAGTAACTACCAACTAAAAAAATTAAATTTAAATGCAAATAATACTAAATACTAAACTTTTTCTGTAATAAACATTCCGGTAACGTTGACAACAGAGAAAATCTTTAGATCGCCCGCGAACAGTAAATGCTGATCTTTTAATGTATCTGAAAACAAGGCTGGCCCTAGGTTGGAGCTCTGAGGTACACCGGGCTATAACGACGTAGCACAAGCACAGAAGTAAAAATAATTCTTTGTAATTCTGTGACACAAGCTTGAATGGAAGCATCTTTCTTTCGCAAAATCCTTACCTAGATTTCTTCAATAAGAACCGTTTTTTCACAGCCTGCAATTTGGGTTCTTTATTTTTGCCGACAACATCCCTGTCCTCGAAACCTTGCACGAAGCACAGCATCACTGATTCGGCCATACAAGACACACTGTGATACTTCCTAGACTGGAAAAAAGCACGACGAGCTTCATATTTAGAATATTGTTGGTCCGAGTTACCCGTACTGTCTGCCAGTTTCACGAAACGAGGAGTAAAATGAGTAAATTCAGTCTTCGAAAGGCACTTTGTATCGAAACAAAAAATGAGCGACGTTTTAAATCAGAATCGACGTACTTACATCAATCGCGGCTGTCAAGACACTGTTTTGAAAATGTGCATTTTTGAACTATTTATAAAGTAGTGTAGTAGCACGTGTTGTCGCTGATATGGCAGTACACCGAATGACCGTGTTGACCATATGATCGGGTGCCTGACCTCATTATTGTTTGTACCGGAGTGGTTAGATACCGATCAGAGACACATCATGTCTGCTTTTTATAATTTTAATTGATAAATTTGTGAAACAAATGAGAAACGACCGAACGGGCGGTCGTTGTTGGGCGTATTGATCGCGGCGCGCGACTGCTCAACAAAAACACTTGACAGTCGGTCGGGCAACCATGTTTTCCCTCTTTGCCTTCCTCTGCGTCCACCTGACTACGGTTTCGAGAGCATTGCTACAGCTGACTACAGCGGCGGGGCGTCCTTAAAGGCTCAATTCGTTGGTTTCAAATAAAATGATAAATTTTAACTCTTAAGGTACTTTTAGACGGTCAGATCAGTTCTCCGTTCAGTCTCAGTTTTAGTACAGTTATCAGTTAACTTTGGAAATTACATCCATTTAACTGACAACCGATACGATAACTTGGTATACCCATCGAGCCACAGCTCCGTATCAGTTTCAGTTTTTTTACAGTTTTTTGTGTTTACACACAGTTCGAATGAAACTGTGACTGAACGGAGAACTGATCTGACCGTCTAAAAGTACCTATAGCGGCTACTTTTTTATATACAAAGAACGGGTGCTTTTTTATAGCTGGTATCTTTAAAATGCATATGCAACAAATAGCTTAATCGGTGTTGTACAGAATAAACAGTAAACAATTTACATACCTTGTGTTTCAACATTGGTGAAAATTGAAAACACATTATTTACAGGATCGTATTGGGTACAATTTTTTTTTGAAAAAGTTACTTGAAAAAGTTATTTGAAAAAGTAATTTGAAAATTTATTTGAAAAATTTATTTGAATAAGTTATTTGAAAAAGTAATTTGAAAAAGTTATTTGAACATTATTTGAAAAAGTTATTTGAAATAGTTATTTGAAAAAGTTTTTTGAAAAAGTTATTTGAAAAAGTTATTTGAAAAAGTTATTTGAAAAAGTTATTTGAAAAAGTTATTTGAAAAAGTTATTTGAAAAAGTTATTTGAAATAGTTATTTGAAAAAGTTATTTGAATGAGTTATTTGAAAAAGTTATTTACAAAAGTTGTTTAGTATCAAATTAGGATTCACTCTGTACAAATTCTAGTTTAACCTTGCCTATAGAATTTTTTCAAAGGTCATTTAAGTCAAAAAATATCAACCATACAGCTTTCTAAAAGCCCTCAATAGTAAATTATTGAAACACCACTTTAGGTATATACAGGATGTCCCAGCTTTTATTAGACAGGGTGTAACTTTTATAATAATTATCACAATTAAATGAAATTCAAAACGAAGCTATAATGTCTTGTGGACTATCTGCTGAGCGTATTTTCCTATATCTAGAATTTCCGGTCATACCTGAAGTGACCATAGATTTTGTTATTTCAAATAGGACACACTGTATACCTATTTCAACAATTCTGAATTATCTAATAAGTTCTACACATTTTTCATTTAATATGTCCTATACCTATCTCTAACCGTTTCTGATAATTTGGTGGTTAAACTAACTTATGAGTCTTGTTCGAAAATAAAATGTAAAAAAGTACAGTTTATGGATTGATATAAAAAGAAAATACATAATTATTATAATAAATGTTCGAACTGTCTTCCGTCCTCTTCAACAAGCTTGAAATCGTTTTAGGAGTTCCTTTGTACACGATGCTCTTATCATCTCGGGAGCAATACTATGGCATGCTCCTCTTATTTTATTTTTAAGATCATTTAAATCAGTTGGTTGGGTTGTATAGACCATGTTTTTGAGATGGCCCCATAAAAAAATCTAAAGGGGACAAATCAGGGGAACGCGTCGGCCACATTATAGGTCCCTTTTTTCCAATCCATTTATTGGGAAATCTCATATCCAGATAATTTGTGACAATTCTATTATTGAGTGGTGGGGTCTCGTCCTATTGCCAGAACATGGTTGCGCGGTCGCCAAGCGGAATG
The DNA here is from genome assembly GCA_927349885.1 of Psylliodes chrysocephalus. NCBI lineage: Eukaryota > Metazoa > Arthropoda > Insecta > Coleoptera > Chrysomelidae > Psylliodes > Psylliodes chrysocephalus. Next base: position 53,222,730 of record OV651819.1, read on the forward strand.
TCTTCTAGCAACCGAGAAAGACAGTTTTGAATAAAATGTAAATAACTTACCCCATTTAACGTGCCATCAAAAAATAGGGACCTATTAGACGCCCGTTAAATAGCCCGCACCAAACATTGATGCCCCACACTGTTTGGACACGAGTTTCTCTGACCCAATGTGGATTTTCTACTAACCAATAGTAAGAATTGAGTGGTTTACCATTCCATTGCTGTGAAACTTTGATTCATCACCTCATAAGATTTTCTCCAAAAACCTATAATCGTCAAAAAGGATAACTTGCACAAGATATATAAATTGCAACCTTCGTTCGTAGTCGGTGGGAGAAAGTGCTTGAACAAGAAATATTTTATAGGGATGTATTTTTCCGATTTGAGAATCCTGTGTACAGTAATTTTGCTAATTCCAATTTCTAGAGAAATTTCTCTAACGGAAACTTTTGGATTTACATTTGCACAAGCCAATACGTTTATCGAAATTTCATCATTTCTTGCAGGTGTCTCATGATGTGAATGTTTTATCGAATTCGGAAAAGAACCGGTTTCTCATTTTTGACTCAATCAAAGGAAAAGTATACGCTGCAGGTGTCTTACGATCGGGAAACCGTTGTTGATACACTCTTCTTGTATGACGCCCATTTTTTTTGACACTCACCGTATAAAAGTAACATATCAACATGTTCATTGGGTGTGAAAGTAAAAGGCATTGTACTTTGAGTCGTTACCATAGCCCTCAGGTCGTTACCACTAAAAATAACCAATTAGTTGTCAACAGCGATGCAAATGACATCTAAAGTTTGACAAAACAAAGCCCACTAGATATATCTAGATGGGTAGCACAAAATATATATAAACACAATGTGTAACGGGGAAACTACTGAAAAAGTTTCAGGCTTTTCTTGAAACAGAAAGAAGGCACTTCAAATGTTCATATAATTTCTAATATTAGATTTTTTTGTTATAAAATGTCCGTAAAATTTATTAAATTGTACTATTTCCATTTTCAGACAAGATAGTAAGTGTAATCTTCAAATTATCAGAAACGGTTAGGGCTAAGTATAGGAGAGATATTACATGAAAAATGTGTAGAACTGATTAGAGAATTCAGAATTGTTGAAATATACAGTGTAACCTATTTGAAATAACAAAATTCATGGTCATTTCCGGTATGTCATTGTAGCACCCTTCTAAATTTAATTTAATTCTGATAATTATTATACAAGTTACAGCCTGTCTAATAAAAGCTGGGACACCCTGTATAACCCAAGTATGCCTCTAATCTATCAGGTTGCAGAATTTTTCGGTGGTTTCCTATTAAAACGAGATTAGTCTATTATTTATTGTGTTGACAAATTCTTGTAGGAAAATTTTCATTAATAGATATGTACTTAGGTAAATAAATTAGTTTGTTGACGTCTGCCGACAATTTTGACCATGTTCGATGAGCTTCAATTGAGACTGTAGGAAACTTCCTGTTAAAATAATTTAACCGCAATCGGTGTGTATGTCTCGATGACGATGATATCAATAGTATTTGAATCGAATCGGTTAATGTTGTCATTGTTCACTGCATTAATCGAATTTGTCAGAGGCGTAGAACAGCTACTACTCTTTCCTGATAACGATTTGAATCAATTTAAAAAACAAATGGAAAAAAGCTTAAATATTAATCCCAATTGAGAAAACAACACTGATAATTTACAAAAGTTTACAAAATTTTACAAAATTTTACAAAATTTTACAAAATTTTACAAAATTTTACAAAATTTTACAACGTCTGGGACCGTCATTTACTGTAACTACTCCAGAATTGGTTAATAAAATCCATCCACTTAGCGATCGTCGAATAAAAGTACGTGATATAACTAATGAAGTAAATATTTCAACTGAACGGGTATGCAATATTTTGCATGAAATTTTACATATGAAAAAGCTATCTGCAAGGTGGGTGCCACGTTTGCTTAATGCTGATCAAAAGCTCGGTCGCATTAAAAATTCAAACGAATGCTTGGATATCTTCAAACGTAATCAAAGTGATTTTTTCCGTCGATATGTCACAATAGATGAAACTTGGGTACACCATTATACCCCAGAAACAAAAATACAGTCGAAACAATGGACGTGGAACGTGCTCCCATTTTTTTGGCCAATAAGATCATGGCCACAGTGTTTTGGGATTCCAAAGGTGTAATCTTTATTGATTATTTAGAAAAAGGAAAAACGATAACTGGCAAATATTATGCTGATTTGCTGACACGTTTTGGTGCCGAACTTAAGAAAAACGACTGTGTTTGTTGAAGAAAAGAGTGTTGTTCCATCACGACAACTCGCCTGCCCATTCGTCCGCTATTGTTGCAAAAAAATTAGCCGAATTGCGTTTCGATTTATTGCCTCATCCGCCATATTCACCTGATCTGGCACCCTCCGATTACTTTCTGTTGCCAAACTTAAAAAAATGGCTTGGTGGAAAGCGATTTCAGATAAATGAAGAGGTGATGGAAGAGACAAACGCGTATTTTGCGGAACTTCCGAAAAATTATTTTTTGGATGGTTTGAAAAAATGTAAAATTCGCTGAGTTAAAAGGAGATTATGTTGAAAAATAAAATAATTGTTTTAAAGTAAAGTAACTTTTTCATTGAAAAGTCACTCTTCCGAAACCGCCCTCGTATATACATCATCTTGTTCCTCTTCTTTTTCCTCTTACTACACATTTCTTCATATATTATGTAATAAGTTTTCTTAATTTTCTTTTGTCAATGCACTGCCGAAATATTTGCCACCTCTTGTTTTATTACCATCGAATTTAGAATTTACGTTTTTTCGGCGATTTCTCTTTTTTTAATCGGCCCCAAATCAGTTCGAAAGAATTAAAAACGTAAAAATATAGACGACAATTATAAGATATGATTTAGAATTAAATTCTGATAATTAAACAAAAACAATAATTTCGTTCTAAAAGCACGATATTTTTTATTTTGGAGATATACGATGTACTATTACTTAAGGTTTGGGCATTTTAAAAGTGTTTCACATCACATACTATTCTTTTTTCGATTTTTCGATTATTCGATTATTGGATTATTCGATTTTTCGATTTTTAGATTTTTCGATTTTTCGATTTTTCGATTTTTCGATTTTTCGATTTTTCGATTTTTCGATTTTTCGATTTTTCGATTTTTCGATTTTTCGATTTTTCGATTTTTCGATTTTTCGATTTTTCGATTTTTCGATTTTTCGATTTTTCGATTTTTCGATTTTTCGATCTTTCGATTTTTCGATTTTTCGATTTTTCGATTTTTCGATTTTTCGATTTTTCGATTTTTCGATTTTTCGATTTTTCGATTTTTCGATTTTTCGATTTTTCGATTTTTCGATTTTTCGATTTTTCGATTTTTCGATTTTTCGATTTTTCGATTTTTCGATTTTTCGATTTTTCGATTTTTCGATTTTTCGATTTTTCGATTTTTTGATTTTTCGATTTTTTGATTTTTCGATTTTCTTTTATTGAATAAATGAGAAGTTAATATTGTTTAACACCGCACCGCTGTGCCGGTCGGAGTGGGGAGTGTTAGGTTTTTTTTGTTACGGAATTTCTTGATTCCGTCGCCGCGCTCAAAGCCCGCGATATAAGCTATGCAATAGCTTAAAACTAGATGAATAAAATCAAAGTACATATATAGTTATAATTTATTCTAGTATGTATGTATGCCAGAAGGATAACTCTAAAACGTAAGTTCTGATTGACTTGCGGTTTTGATTTTCTTGAATAATTACTTCTAACTTAGAACCCTATTGATTTTCAGAATTTTCGGTTCATCCTAACTACTTTAAGATCAATTTTCTTAAAATCCACCTATGCATTCCTTATGTGAAAATTTTAGGAATTTCAATTATTTATAACGTCAAAATTCCTAACATTCTTTACATTCCATAAAATGCAAACATTCTCTAACGACCTGTCAAACAACAGCTGTTGATAGTAAAGGTGAAATTTCTAACGCGGGTTGCGACCTTCATACTTGGGCTATTTTCATTCGAAATTAGTCACCAAGCCTGCCAATTTATGAAAAATATATAAACAGTTTCTTAAAAATTACTTTTTTATGGTGGTGCTACTAAGCGTACTTACTATTTCGCTCCTAGCCACAAAAACACCTTCATCAGATTTACTGGTTCTCTGTCGCAACCCCATAGAATAATTAACCGGCCATTTTATTTGGCAAAAATCAGAATAATGCTTGGCTGTGCCTGTCAAGTATCAAGATGTCAACTGTGATATGTGATTGGCCCATAAATGTCAAATTATTTAAAAATGATATTTATTGCAAATAATTTGTAATATATCTCAATTCAGGCTTTCCATAAATAAAGGTACATCAAGACAGATATAGTATCACTTTTCACACAAGTGATGTACAATATTTTTCCTACGACCACAAAATAATTTCATCAAAAAATGTAAAACCAGATTATTATAATAATTAAAATGTATTTAAAAAAATAATCAACAATAATCGTATTTATTCAATTTTCATCATTTCTAAACAAATAAAAAAAATTAAAAAACAAAAAAAAAATCTGGCACAGCCAGGATTTGAACGGGGTCGCTAGACGGTCTCAAATTGCAAAGTTCACGCTCTAACCAACTGAGCTAACAGGCCTTACGGTAGTTGATTGATCTAATCGCTTATGTGTTTTACCTGAATAAAAAGCAAATATATCTTACAATTAGTTATTTTAAAATTATTTTAATAATAATTGTTAAAGATAAATATCTAGGATCTAATTTACAACAATTTCAATAATTTAACAATCATATCGATTTTAGTATTAATATGCACATTACATAGATTAAAATAGAAATTATGTGTTTGACATTTTCTGACAGCTACTGCGGAAAGTAGCATATTCGTACGCGGGTGAAAAGTAAATTCTTATTCATACCCGTGTGATATAGAGCACTTTCCATAGGACTATATAGTGTGATATTTGTCACTTTCCTAAGTGGTCGTAGGAAAATATAATAATCTTATACAAAGCACTCTTTTATTATATAAAAGAGAGGTAGGATATAATGCCCATTTCAAATTTGGATAAATTATGATATCGATGTATTTTGTTATGTTTTTCATTTTAATTGTCATTTATTTGTATGTTGAAAGAAGGCCTTTGTGAATAACATTGCTCTCTCTATGGATCTACTTTAACACAAAAATAGTTTTGTGGCTATAACCTATCGTCGCAAAACTATTAATAATTTAAACATAGTAAGTAGTATTAATATAACATCAAGTAATTTTATAAAATAAAGTAATATGATCTCAAAACAAATAATCTATAATAAATGCGGATAAAACGAGGGGTAAAATAACAATAAATTGAGGGAAATACTTAAAAAGGTCAGTTTTAAAGAGTATTATCAGAAGAAAGTATATCCGTTCTGTTTAAGTATCAAGTATTGTTTGAGGTTACTTTTGAATACATTTATTGTTTTTCTTTTAATTTCTGTAGGCAGTCTATTAAATTTTTTAAACCTTTAACAAAAATTGTGTTTTGGGAACTTTTAGTGATGGCTTGCCGTACATGAAAGTCAGATTGGCTTCTTGTATTATAGTTGTGATATTGCGAATTATATTGAATTTTTTCTAATAGATATCTGATGCGATGGTACTAAGTCATTTTTATTTTATAAATAAATATCAGTCATGTACTGAACATAATTCTGAACTAAAAGCCAATTTATTTCTTTTAACATAGTTGCAATACTCATCTTTATGTCCTTTATTAATAAAATATAAGTAGAAGTAAGGAGCCCAAATATTTTACATGAGCAGGCTTAAGAGGTAAAGGGGCCAATTATTATTGGATAAATTGCTCGAACAAGTTTTTAAACCCTAATCAAAAGGCAATATAGAATGGTTTTAAAAATCAAAGCTTGTGAAAATCATCACATGGTTTAACCTAAATAATGCCAAGCTTCACAAACCAAAACATTCAACGTGCTAATACTACTATCGGCTTTCGGTATTTCTCGTTTTTGTTACGCTACGAGTTTACCCTTGTGGGCCTCAGTCTCGATAAGGTGGGAACCACCATTTTAGGGTCTCTCGAATTATTATAAAATTCAGCAAGTTAAATATTTAAATAATTTTTTTTTTCATTTTCCTTCTGATATTAAAATTCGCCAGAACTGGTTTAAGAATTTAAATTTAACGTTAGATAATAATACTCGCTATCTTTGTGAAGACCATTTTTGCCAGAGTCTTTTGTAAGATTTCCTCAAAACGTAAATTGCTAGTTGGACATTTTGTAGCTATTTCATTACATAATTATGGATCCAGTTCAAATATACAACCCGAAAGTCAGATCTTAGAATATGTTGAGCCTGAAGCACAAACACAACAGTATAAGATATAATAATAATAATAATAATAATAATAATAATAATAATAATAATAATAATAATAATAATAATAATAATAATAATAATAATAATAATAATAATAATAATAATAATAATAATAATAATAATAATAATAGTTTATTATTTGCCAATAAAGGATGTACAAAAATACAAAATATAAAAAAAACAAAAATACACTAAATATACTAATTAGGCAAATAAAAGGTCGAGTGATAGGTCATAAGACCAATTCTACCTCACTCGCCTTGAAAAAAATAAATAAGCAAAATAAAGAGTAAAAATACATATACATATCTAGAATAATTTAAAAATACAGTTAAAAGAATAATTAACTAGTGAAAGGAACCTTAATCTATATTAATAAATATTAAAAATCACAAAAAAAGACTTAAAATTTAAAATGTCTGTTCGCGTAAAATAATTTGTTTGTATTTATTTTTAACAGCTGTTAATGAAATACTGAAATTTGGTATATCAAGAAGATGACTGTTCAATGCAATTTGGTAGCTAAATGATTTTTTGAATATTTGTTTATTATGAGATGAAATGGTAATGGCATTCTTTTTCCTTAAATTAATATGATGGACGTCGGTCCGAAAACCTATTTTTTGATGTAAGTATGAGGTAATTTTGGTCTTAACTATTTTATAAAATAAACAGAGAGAATGAAGTTTCCGACGATTAAACATGTTCAGCCAATTCGCCTCTTTTAATTTATAAGAAATCCTCTCCCTTCTCCTTATGCCATAGATCATCCTCCATATATTTGCTAAACCTCAACGAAAAACAACAAATTAGTTGCAAACATTTAATATTAGTGATGAACAATTTGAATGACCTACAAACGAAGAAAAGCTGTTTTGCAGCAATAAATAAATAAAAGAGTCAGACATTTAAATCCTCAAGAGAAAACGCTGTATTTTATTAATATTTGATAAGAAAAATTGTTCAACAAGACCTATGTACACTATTTGTTTTGTTTTTATAGGAAACACCTAACACACCCAACAATATAGGGGAGAACCAGCTACCATTCATTTCACTTAGAATTGTTATTTAATATTGAGCTCATTACTATGTATGTACCTATTGTACCTATCACTGTATAATAAATAATTAAAATATATGTTTCAAATATTGTATTTTAATGCAAATTTGTTTTATAATTTGGGTTTTATTAAAAACAAACTAATATGTTAAATACAATATTTTGATGTAAATATTAGTATTTTTAAAGTAATTAATTCCAAAAAATGTAAATAAATAAATGATATTTGAACTAACCGCTCTTCTTTTTTATTCTTCTCTTTCTTATTCAGCCTCTAACTGGCAAGTCAATTGGCCAATGTAAGTTCAAAAAGATTCCATTCCATACTAATTCGCAGCACTATACCTACGTTTCCAAAAATTAACACGGAATCCGACTATATTCTTTATTAATTTATCTATGATATAGAACGAGTGATGTTTTACTTTCATCGCAACGCGGCATTTAAAAAAAATCGAACAACATACATTTACTAATAAACAAAAAAAATTCGATGTATAAGTCTCTGCTAAAGGATCCCAATAATATCAATTTAAAGCACGAATATAACAATTACAAAAATAAATTAACATCTCTAATACAAAAGGCTAAATTTGCTTACTATAAGAACAAAATAGACAATAACTCTAATAATTCCAATCAATTGTGGAAAATAGTAAATGAGGTAAGTAAAACAAAAATTAATAATACAAAAATAGAATCAATAAAGATAGAAAATGAAAAATATATAACCGAACCCTTAGATATTACTAACGAATTTAATCGCGTCTTTTCTGGTACAGGTAAAAAATTAGCAAATAAAATTAAAAAAAATCCTAACTATTCAATAAAAACAAAAACTCTTCAAAACTCATTCTTCTTAAGATCTACTGATGTTGTGGAATTGACAAAAACAATTAAAGAGTTGAAAAACAAAAAGTCACCAGGGATCGATAACATCCGTGCAGAAACGCTTAAACAAATATCTGAGCATATTGTTACACCACTGGCATATTTATTTAATAAATGCTTGGAGTGTGGAGTATGGCCTACAGATTTTAAAGAATCTATTGTTACACCTCTTTACAAGAAAGGAGATAAATTGTGCGTCGAAAACTATAGACCAATATCCCTCATTACTCACTTGTCCAAATTGTTTGAAAAAATTGTACACTCTCGTTTAACATCTTACTTAACGAAATACGATATTATTTCAAACAGGCAGTTCGGCTTCCGCGAGAAAAAGTCTACTCAAGATGCTATTCTAACCCTCTTATCCAAAATGTATTCCTCACTAAATGACTCAAACCCAAGCCTATGCATATTTTTAGATTTGTCGAAAGCATTCGATACTGTTAGCCACCCATTGTTACTCAATTCTCTCGAAGACATAGGGATAAGAAGTACACCTCTAAAATTGTTTGAAAGCTATCTATCAAATAGACAGCAGAGAGTAAGAATAAATGGAGTATCAAGTAGCCCTCATTCAATTGAGTATGGTGTTCCACAAGGTACCGTACTAGGGCCCACACTTTTCAATATATATATAAATTCTTTATTTTCCCTAACTAGTACGGGACAGATAATCGGTTTCGCTGATGATACAGTTATTTTTTATGAGGCAAAAGATTGGTACGAACTGAAAATTAAAGCAGAAACTGACTTCTTAAATGTAAAAAACTGGATGGACCATAAGCTTTTAACAATTAATTTAGATAAAACTAATTTCTTAGCTATAAGTCCTAGTGTTTGTGATTGTCCATCCTTCAATCTTGAAATTCCTTGCAAAGAAACTTATGTAATTAAAGCTGTAAAAACAGTAAAATACTTAGGAATTACGATCGACTCAAACCTTAAATGGATAGATCATATAAAACAATTAATAAAAAAACTACAATTCCTTTTATATAAATTTCGATATTTAAAAAAAATATTACCTGTGCCACAGCTACTTGTCCTTTATTATGCTCTCGTGGAAAGTCACTTGCGATATGGAATAACATGCTGGGGAGCGGCCGCAAAGTCTCACATACAACCAGTAGAAATCATACAAAAAAAATTTTTAAAACTAATATTAGGTAAAAACTCTAGATACTCAACTGAAAAACTATATAAAGATACAAAAATGTTAGATATAAGACAATTATATTATTATAATGTATGTATTAGGCACCACCAAACCGCTAATTTTGTGGAGTTAATACACACCTACGACACTCGAAGAAAAAATTATAGTAGGGTACCTCAAATGCAAATGACAATCACACAAAAGTCATATGTCTTCTTGGCTCCGACTATGTACAATACAATCCCTGAAACAATCAAAGAAATTAATAGTATTTCCATATTTAAAAAACTTTTAAAAAAATTCATTATTAACTTACCAAGAGAAAAATTCCACAATCTTATTGATCTTAAAATTTTTACATTATAGACGATTAATAACTGTAAACCTTTCTCTCACACATTCTTTTTTTCCATTTATATAATTATTTTAATGTCATTTTTATATTTTTATATTTTTAGTTTTAGAATAATTATTATTATTTGATTCATATATATATAAATTTAACGAACCCAATTTTTTCCTATGAGCTCGACACAAGTGTTTTATACACTTCCAGAGTCTCTACCAACTTTATTTATTTACAAACAATTTTATATGTAATTATACACTATTGTATGTACCGTTATATATTCTAAATAAAGTTATTATTATTATTATTATTATTATTATTATTATTAATACAAAATTCAAATTCTTTAAATCATGAAATGAAATGACATATTAAGGAATTATAAAAACATTTATAAGCCGTAAAAAATTCGGGATAAAACTTTTAAACAAGTGATTTCATTCATTCTAGCAAAGTGATGTCGGGCGGATAACATTGGACAACATGTGTTAGTCTTTATAATCCAATTTATCCACTGTGTCATGTGCTGACCTCAATTTCGTATTAAACCAATTAAAATTTTCTGCTGAAACATTATTTTAGCCGGAACTGAATGTGTCAACGACTCGTGTTCCGACTTACAGTTGGCAAAAAAACGAAAAGATTGTTTTTTGTAACGATTTTTTTTACGTTTAATGATGAAACTTTTAAGCAGTACTTATTCACTTCTATGCGCGAAAGTCCGGAAAAAAATTATTTTATGTTCAACCAGTAAAAAAAAAAAAAACGCTGAAACATGTGAATTGATTTTACATTGGACGTATTTGTTGCCAATAAAATGAAATTTTTATTGTTCAACCCTTTAGCTGCAAACCTAAGGGTATGGTCCGCTATTAACTGAAATATCGTGTAAACGATTCCCCCTTGGAGATTGTAACCGCCCGGCTATGTTGCCCGAAATTAACAAAAAGTCTAGTAGGGATAAATCAGACACCGTTATGTCATTAGAAATATTTTATATTCGATTCATTATTGAATATATCGTACTTCGCAGTATTATTTTACTTTAAATTCATAATCATTTTACAATCGTTACTCGGTCAAAAACTGACCGCTCTGTATTTTATTAATATTTGATAAGAAAAATTGTTCAATAAGACCTATGTACACTATTTGTTTTGTTTTTATAAGAAACACCTAACACACCCAACAAAATGTCCATTTTTCCAAGAACAGGGGAGAACCAGCTACCATTCATTTCACTTAGAATTGTTATTTAATATTGAGCTCATTAATTACTATGTATGTACCTATCACTGTATAATAAATAATTAAAATATATGTTATTTTATTTTAATGCAAATATTATTTGTTTTATATTTTGGGTTTTATTACTTAAAAACAAACTAATATGTTATATACAATATTTTGATGTAAATATTAGTATTTTTAAAGTAATTAATGCCAAAAAATGTAAATATATAAATTCCTAAAAAATCGTTTAAATTAGGGACGCGGTTACCTGAAAATGGTGACTGAAATGTCAATTCACTAACCGCTATATTTTTACGCTGTTTTTAAAGGTTTTTACGGTTACTATTAAGTCGAATGTCAATCTGTCACAACAGTGACGTAAATCTCAGCTATAAAGCTCATACTTTGATTTTCTTTTACTATACGGAGAATGGTCGCACTGCGCAGCTGAGTGCCTTTTAAAAGGAGATAGAAAACTCCGCCATTTTGAACCCTTATTACGTGTTGCCTATATCTTGGCGCAATATTTTTAATAGGTGCGTTTTAATCATCCGCTTCTGCTTCGGAATTGTCAGTTTTCTTGTTTTAATCTGACAGGTTAAAACGACTAAACCGACAATTCCGGAAGCAGAAGCGGATGAAAAACGCACCTGATATTTTGCTTGCTGCTGTCAGTGTCAGTGAATATTATTTTTGAAGTCACAGTTTATTGCTAAAGAATCAGTTAGCTCACTCGGACCAGTTGAAAGTTCCAAAATAACATCCACTCCAGAGATACAAATTCAGGATATGCAGAAGATTGCTGTTTTATTATAGGCGGTTGTCATATATTGTATTATCCGAGTTGCACAGTGTATAAACTGAAACATTGAGATCAAAAGTGCCGACGCAGAGTGAGCGATCTGATTCTTTAGCTGTAAACTGTGTCACAGGGTTCAAAATGGCCGCGCCCTATGTTGGCCGTGTCGGACCTCTCTCTTGCCTCGTATAGTAATCAAAGTATGTGCTTAGACTAGTCTAAGCTACGAAGACTCTTCATAATCTCAGCCGTGGTCACATACTTTGATTTTCTCTTACTATACGGAGAATGGTCGCACTGCGCAGCTTTCTGAGTGCCTTTTAAAAGGAGATAGAAAACTCCGCCATTTTGATGCCTTATTACGTGTTGCCTACATCTTGGCGTAATATTTTTAATAGGTGCGTTTTAATCATCCGCTTCTGCTTCGGAATTGTCGGTTTTCTTGTTTTAATCTGACAGGTTAAAACGACTAAACCGACAATTCCGGAAGCAGAATCAGATGATTAAAACGCACCTGATATTTTGGTTGCTGCTGTCAGTGTCAGTCACATCAAAGTATGTGGTGTCAGTGAATATTATTTTTGGAGTCACAGTTTATTGCTAAAGAATCAGTTAGCTCACTCGGACCAGTTGAAAGTTCCAAAATAACATCCACTCCAAGGATGCAAATTCAGGATGCGCAGAAGACTGTTGTTTTATTATAGGCGGATATCATGTATTGTATTATCCGAGTTGCGCAGTGTATAAACTGGAACATTGAGATCAAAAGTGCCAACGCAGAGTGAGCGAACTGATTCTTTATCTATAAACTTGGTAAAGGCATCAAAATGGCCGCGCCCTATGTTGGGCCTCTCTCTTGCACCGTATAGTAATCAAAGTATGTGGCCGTGGTCCAAATTATGAAGACTAGAGATAAGGAGAGGCGAATCGGCAAACTCGAAATACGGTCTCAAAAAACGCACGCTAATTGAGCTTTTACAATTCACCGCATGGGCGCTGGTACTGCTAACGCTGTTCAAAATACATAGCTTCTTATAGGAATTGTCTCACCTGCATCAGAATAGTAAACCTTTTGCATGCTAAACTCGTTTAAAATACAATAGAAGACTGTATCCATGTGTTCACAATCCGCTTTGGATTAAAAGATCGAATATAGAAAAGCAAACATTTCAGTAATAACACGGTTTATGTTATGTAACACAAACAAAACACTGTTTGTTAGATATTTACACTATATACATTTCTTACCAAGAATATTTATTTGATCGCCATTGCAACGTGGGTTGAAAACACAATTGTCGATGTGATTATTATAAAGGTCAAAAGAAGTCTGGTCTTTATGTAACCGTTACGGCTCGCGCAATCATTTCGCGCATGCATATTACCAACTGTTTTTCATGCCGTCATTATTATCGATTTAAAATTCGTGCCTTTGTATTGGATAACAACCGCGTTAGTTAATTTTATTTTATTGTACTTCCAAATCCTTGTTCTGAATTGATACGATACTTAAGTAAATTTTATAGGGGCGGTCTTGAGTCATTTCCCCGTTCTGATATTTATGTTAAAGGTATTTTTAACAGGAATTATACATAATTTTGTCAAAATAATAAAAATAACTTGTTTATTGCTAAATAAAGCACAGAACATACTGTTGTATTTATTTCTAAATAAGTCTTTTAGTTGATAATTTAATTTTATCTATATTGTAACCTACCTCACCCAGGCACCTTAATAATTTATTAATTCATTAATAAATATAATATCGCATTCTTATTAAATTCAAAATCCTTCATTTAACGACAACCTCCCAGATAATTAAATCTTATTTACGATACCAAATAAATAATATCCATAACCACGTCCGTTAAAGATCCAAATTTCGTGCACGTGGCTGGGAATCAGCTCAAGAAAACATATTTGTTTTCACGAAGTAATTATCATTAAAACACTTAACTCTCTTATTTTTCTAGTTTAGATGTTAAGACCGATTTCGACAATATCTCGATACACAAAGCTCCCAAGGCACATAATAATTTGCGCACACATTCGTATTTTAGCTGGGAACTAAAAACATATAGTCGTTACAAAATGCCATTAAACTTAGTATAATATGTCTGACCCAAAGGAGCTCAGATTCATTCATTTTTAATTATTTGATGTGCATGCAATTCATTTTTTATTATTTGATGTGCAAGCATTCATTTATTATTTGCATCCAGTTATATTTCAAGTTCAGTAGTCAGTACCTTTCCTAAAACGCTCTTTCTAAACGACGTCTATCCTACAATACCTCTTATCCCCGAAGGTGTCAACGTCTCGACGCCCAACGTCCTGCCGTCCTACTCCCTACGTATTGAACGTTGTCACATTCCGCACCATCTAAGTATTTCCTACCGTACATTCATGCCGATGCCCAACGTCCCATCGCTCTACTTCTCGAAGCTTGCTGCCCCTAAATATTTCCTAATATCCTTGTTGACTCCCTTTATCACGTTCCTCATCACCTAAATAATTCCACCGTATATCTGTCCCAATGCATTACCGCATTAAATACCTTTTTTTCCACCACGACGCTAGGCGCCTCGACGCGAGGCGACGCTCAACGCTGCGACGTACCTAAATCGACGCCGTCACAACGCTAGATAAAATTAGTACATTATCTAATATCTGTATTTTCCATGGTATGTCAAAAGATTTATGTAACTTTCTTTGAGATACCACCGGGGTTTCGTTTAAGCCAGAGCTTGACATTTGCTACAAAATATTATCAATTTACCCAATAAACCACATGGCCTTCAGGTCATACACTCCGAAAGACAGTTAAGGTAGACATCTGTTTCGATGGGTGAATTTTTGAGTATTTCAATAGAAATTATGAAAATCACTATTAAGAAATACACAGGGTTGTATTAAATAATTTCAATAGAAATTATAAAAGTCAATATTAAGAAATATACAGGGTTGTAATAAATAATTTGAATAGGAATTATAATAATCAATATTAAAAAATATACAGGGTTGTATTAAGTTAATTCAATAGAAATTATAAAAATCAATATTTTAGAAATATACAGGGATGTGCTATCTTGGATAAATTGTAAAAACCAAGATGGTAAAGTTTAATAATAAGTAAACCAACTGGTGAATACACTGTTCGTTAGCTCAAGGGGGGACACCTATATGCTAAGCAACCCGTTCTACTAGATTTGAAATAAACTATATGTGAAATCAACATAGTAAGGTAATTAACTGGCGAATTGGCGCTGCTCGTTACTTCCGTTGGTGATCATCTCTATACTCGTCGAAATATTTACCCAGGAGGGTGCAACCTGTGTATATCTAGAATAGAATCAAATCAACGTCAACACAATAGTTAACCAACTGGCGAATTGGCGCTGTTCGTTAACTCCATTGGTCATCAACCTAAATAAGAACATAAACATTATCACAATAGTTAACCAACTGGCGAATTGATGCTGTTCGTTAATTCCGTTGGTTATCAACCTAAATAAACTATATATTGATAGCAAATGAATATGGTCTGCGTTTGAACGGGACTCAAGAGAGATCTCAGTAAATAATAACAATTGTAATATACTTTGCTAATTGTTGCATCATATTTAAAGTATGAAAATAAAAAGAGTTTAAACATGAATATTTATGTTTTATTTATCAATTTGCACCAAACTTTGCATCGAATTATGGTTTACCTTAATTAACATTATCACAACGTGCATATATAAATTATCAATTCAATTAACTAGACGATCACTTGTACTACTAAAAGAAAAAGGCCAAATACAGTAAGTAAAAATTTCAAGTAAAACTTGGAAGGTAAAAAATAACATTTCAAAGAGTAAAACAGCAAACAAATAGGAGGTACCGGGGGTGGGCCGTTACAATATCAACGTGGCTGAATGCACAGCAGTTGAGCATTTTACTCAGCGTAACAAATCATCGATTTTTAAAGCAGCGGTGGTTGGGTATGTGAATATTATGTTATGTTAAGATTGTTAAGCCAAAATTTTTCGAACAAAACATTTTAAAAATGGAATTAAATCCTGAAACACATTTAATAGTGGTCGATAACAATGGAGATCCCATAGTTGAAAATGGACATGTATTGATACAAGCTAAAAATGGCATATAAAAGCTTCAGAACAAACTTGTTTAGGTAGCATTAGAAAATACATACTTTGTTTTAGATGAATCATATATTTATACCTAACAACTAATACAGTAAATAGTAAATAAGCATACACAAACACAAAAATTTAGGATAAGTTCTCACAGTAGCTCAACATGTCATTCAGCAGAAAAGGTGATGCTTACAAACAGCGGACTCAACATGTTGAGTGATATAACTAGGCGGTTAAGTACGGCTGAATTTAGCCATTATCTCATAAAAAACTATTTCATCCACTTGTTTGTTGGATAAAACATTGTGTTATGTTTCCTAAGTCACTTGAAAATTTATACAACACGGCTTGACGGCCTCTTGGTATAAATCTTTCTCGTGTGACTTATTTTCAACATAACACACTAGTACCATAATTAACTATAATTTTATCTATATAAAATACAAATTAGGTAGGTATGACCAAATTCGAAAAGGTTTGTTAAATGCTGAAATTTGATAAGTACAATTTTGTGGTAAATTTTTTTTAAATTGAACTAATATATAGTTTTAGGAGCAAAATTAAACACAGTTAACATATTTTTTATTGTTATAATACAAGTATAAAAGGAGATTTGGGAATGTACATGCTATAACCTCATCCTTTAATTTCAGCTTTCCCCTTTTTATTTTGCTAACAGTACCATCAGTAAAAATAGTCTCATAATATTTGATAATATCTTCTAAAAAGTATAGACCAGCATCATTTCTAGAAAGTTCTTTATCGGCACTAGGAAAGATATATATGCTGCCAGTGTCTAAGCGCTTAGTATCCTATAAAAAACATTTACAATGACACAATTGGGGTTCAACAAAAAAGTAACATTAAAACTCTATAAAAAATAAATTTTCTTTTCTAGTAAGTTAAATTTAATGTATAATTATTGTTGTTTGTAAGTCAGGATCTATGACTCTAAAATTTTATATTATAGAAGCTTGTAATAAAATAAAATAAACTTACAGTAAATATTATATTTAGACATAAATACTTACATTATTTAACTTACATTAGAAGCTTAGAAAGACATTGATTTGATTTCTCCTTAGGGAGGACTCAGTAGCCAAGAAATAGTCCTAGGAGCATTTCTTGACATAGAAGGAGCTTTTGATAATACCTCCTTTAAATCAATGGTAGCTGCCGCTCGCAAACATGGAATAGAAGACACCATCTGCTGGTGGATAGAAGACATGTTAAGCGGACGGCAAGTACAGGCACAAATGTTCAGTGAAACCATGCAGGTGAATATCCACAGGGGATGCCCACAGGGTAGAGTCCTTTCTCTTCTACTGTGAAACCTAGTGGCAGACGAACTGCTGAAAACACTAAACAATCAAGGGCTGCATGCCCAAGCATATGCCGATGACATAGTCATCCTTATCCGAGGGAAACACCAAACCACAGTCTTTGAACTTATGCAAAGAGCTCTTAGGCTGACAGAAATGTGGTGCGTTAAGGAAAACCTCTTGTTAAACCCTGACAAGTGCACAACTCATAACCTTTACTCGAAAAACAAAATTGGAGGTTTTAGAAACTCCGACTCTGTTATGAGGAAGGCTAAACAAAACGAATCAAGTAAAATATCTGGGTCTAATCCTAGATAGCAAACTTATTTGGAACCAACACTTACAAAAAGTGACCAACAAAAGTAAAATGTATCTCATTGTAGGGAGACGGGCATTTGGATTAAAACCAAAAATGGTCCACTGGCTATATTTAGCAATAACAAGACCCATGATAACTTATGGAGCGGTTGTTTGGTGGCCAAAAATAAACCAGAAAACAGCGCTCAATATCCTCTCGGTAGTAGAGAGGCTGGCATGCCTTTATATTACAGGAGCACTGAGAAGTACACCGACAGCCTCTATGGAAATCATTCTAAACCTCCCACCCCTTGACCTAGTCATAAAGGGGGAGGCCAGAATGAGTGCATACAGACTGGAAATCTCCAACAACTGGAACCCACTGGGACATATAAAACATACCAGAATAACACATGAAGTAAATGATTCTATATTAAATATGGGATCAGGTCACATGACACCCCTCCTAACCTTTAACAGACTCTTCCAGGTCAACTGTAACTGGAACGAGGTAAATAAGGAGATAGATAAATACTTACTTAGTGGTCTCGTATGGTATACGGATGGATCTAAAACTAATAAGGGAACAGGTTCTGGCGTACGGAGTTAAACTCAAATGCGACATCATCGTCTCACTGGGAAAACATGCCTCTGTATTTCAGGCTGAAATACATGCAATCGAATTGTGTGTACGAGAGAATTTAAGAAGAAAGTACAAAAAGCAAACCATCCTAATTTTCTCAGATAGCCAGGCAGCTTTAAAGGCTCTTGATTTAAACAGAATTAAGTCAAAGCTTGTCTGGAACTGCCTTGGAATACTAAATGATCTGGCAACCCACAACAAGGTAAAACTGGCGTGGGTACTAGGGCACAAAGGTATTTAAGGAAATGAAAAGGCTGATGAACTCGCTAAAGAGGGATCAGATCTACCATTCACAGGATCCCAACCTGTATTTGGGATAAGCAAAACCTCTGCTCGACAGGCAGTGAACAGGTGGATAACCATAAAACACCAAATTCACTGGCAACAGATAAGAGGGCACAGAATCAGTAAGCTTATGCTAAGAGAACCAAACCCACGCATGGCTACTGAGGAACTACAACTCGCAAGGCCTCAGATATCCACCATTGTGGGATTACTAACGGGGCACTGCTTACTGAAACACCTTCATCTAATGGGAGTACACAATGATCCCACTACGTGTAGACTTTGCATGGAAGAGGAAGAAACCTTATACCATGTGATCTTCGAATGCGAAGCTCTTACTGGGCGACGTTTCATCCTTTTCGGCCTAGAACTGGAAAGAATGCCCCAGGAACACTTGGTAGGGAACCTATTAAAACTAACCAAAGATACAGGACTATTCCAAAGATAGTACCTGAATACGGGGAAAGCAGGGGAATACAATAGACCCAAGAGGCCGCAGTGTTCTGGGCCAAACCTAACCCTACCTGCTTACAACCGATAAAGATAAAGATTTCTCCTTGTGTTTTCTTTAGTTTTACATTTAATTTGTATCATGTTTTACAATCTGGAACGAAGAAAATCTTGCTTTGATGTTTTTCGTCACTCATGTTACTTGTACTCGTATACTTTTTTCACATTATTTTGATTCTTTTCACTATTTTTTTAAAAAATCACTTTATTTTATATTGACTTACATAGAAAAAAGAAGGACGGAAATTTGAAATTGGACCATTGCCGATTCGCCTCCTTCTCTCTAGTCTTCATAGTCCAAATGTAACCAAGAAATTAGTTTTTTTTAGGAATCGCTGTCAAAAAATCCTGGTTACTTGTGTTTAGTTAGTCGGTTAATCGGACCATTTCCCTAAAGTGACGTTATGCACGAAATTAAAACGCCTGACTTTTTGGTATTAGAATAGCGTTCCATTGTAACGGTATAATTCAGTGGTATTAACCCAACCAATAAAATAAATATTCAATTGAACTGCTAATTCCTATTTCCGGTACAATCTGAACTAATTTACAATTTTACAACTATTTTACTGCCAATAGTTATTAAAACCTGACTTTTAAATCAGGTTCTAAAATGGTAGTAAAGTACTTACGCGCGTATGCACCGTAAACGTTTAATCCAGATCAAGGGTCTAATCGCGTTTAGTACCATATTTAGTTATGGTACTAAACTCGATTAAACCTTTGATCTGGATTTAACGTGTACGGTGCATACGGGCGTTAATAATGCTTAATCACGATTAAGTTATTTGACTAATATTAAACACATGATTTCGTAATCGTGTATGAAAGTACCGGTCTTTAACTTATTTTAAACAGATTTCCGTCCCCAAATCTTAAATTTGATCTTAATTTGTGGGAAAATACTAATTGAGGTCTAAACCAAATATTATATTGTGCTAGATTCATTTTGAGAGCGAATTTTTAGATAAAAGTGAGTTTAGGATCAGATTAAAGAAGAATCCTATACCGACAAAAATATAATAGGTAAGTTTTTTAAAGGTTTTGTAAATTTACACATTATTTTTTAATAAATTGTCTGAATAACAATAAAATTATTGCAGTTTCTTTATCTTAAAAATAAACCTATAAAATTGGTATTACTGGTAACAAAAGACTATTGAATAACGCTCTGGCAATCTAGGGTTAAAAAAGTTATAGATTTCCAAATCCAAATGTCCAGACAAGCAGCAATGTATTTCATAACATTTTAATTACGAAATCTTTCACCCAAACTCTATAAATACGTCAAAAGGAATGTTGGCACAGCGATCAATATCGGTTTGTCCAAAATACGTAATAAGGCTTTATAATTATAGACTGACCCATTTGGACTTTCGTACCTATTTTTCGATCCCTTCACAATATGAGATACGATTAGCCAAAAAATATAAATAGTAAAAAACTCGTCAGGTGTATTGGGTGTTTTTTATATTTGACACTGGCCAAAATATCTCACTTGACAAAAAAAGGTCAAGGCCGCTATTTCACTGTATTTTACGTGATCAAAACAGAGGTTTACAATTATCTACAGAACTTATCTTTCACTGGATGGATTTTAATAAAACTTTGGAAGCTTATAGTATTTTTAATGATTGCAATGAGACATTTTCATTTGTCCTGCTAATTATTAAATACTATTAAAAAATATAAAAAAGTGATAGTCACAGATGCAGTTCCAAAAACTTTACAGCATTCTACATATTTTTTTGAATATTCTTGCCAAATTTTAATAATATTTATAATTTACAGAAATATAAATTATATATACAGGGAGACTCATTTTTTACCGTTTTCTTAATAAGATGAATTTTTAATAATATTTGGTGCTTTGTCTAAAATCAAATACTAAATTAAATTTAAAATAAATGCCTTTATACGAGGGAAATCAAAAATGCACTCAAGACTAAAGTGTATTTACACTTTGCTAATTGAATACTCATATAAAGTCACAAAATACTCATTTTTATACGCGTATAAAAAGATTTGTGAAAAAATTGGTTAAGGATGTAATTTTTTTATGTATGCTGAGTTTTTCTGTAAATAAAGTGTAAATTCGACAAAATGGGCATCGGTTAGTTATGCATTCGATATATGCCTAGCAAGCATATAACATATATGTATCATTTACATATCGTGTTACATAACAAAGTAACTTACATGTTACATAATAACTCACATGATTACTGTAAAAAATTACCTAATTTTGTTATATAGCAGATTCTTCATAGATGATGTAAGGGGTTAAGTACATATAAGGAACAATGTTATATATTGGAAGACATGTAACATTTATACTATTGTAACATTTAATATGCACAGTCGTCTTCTTAACTTGATAGGAGACGGACATCGTATTCGAACCGATCGTTATCAAGTGTGCTGAACAAAAAGAGTGTGGATTACCTTTAAAAACTTAAGTATTTTATTTTCATTTTTAATAATATTAGAATTATCCTGATTCTTTCGGGGCGTTCTACTTAAACAAATATGGATATCGATCGCCGCCCGAAATTAATAATTCTAATAATTTGATAAACGCAGACATTCAGAAAACATTTGATTTAAATAATCTTTATCAAAAAACGGATACTGGGCCATATTTTGTTTATTCAGAACACCAAGAAAAAATATCGGGAGGCTTTTTCCGATTAGAATAGGTCACTTTTTGCGGGAAGTGCCTGAATTTCAACAAAACATCACAGACATAAAGGTTATTTTTAAAACCTACAATGTAGCAAATTATCTAGTAAATCATAAAGTTGCCCTCAAAAATAAATAAGTAGCTTACATTCCACAATTCTATACACATAAAAAAGGTGTAATACGTATTTTTGACACATTCTTTAATACAGATTATTAAAAAAATTATATCGAATCAAATATTAAGGTAGTTGATGTTAGGCGGATAAAACGAAAAGTACAAGACAAAGATACTAAATAGGTAAAGTATATAGATACACAAACGATAGTGGTAACCTTTTTAGGAAACAAAATTCCTGACTGTGTTAAAATTAATTTAGTTAATTTTCAAGTAGAGCAGTACATTTACCCCGTAGTCCAGTGCTTCAACTGTTTAAGGTATGGCCAAACTAAAAACCAGTACACAGGCAAGACAAAATGTCAAAACTGCGGCGATGAAGATTGTACTTTAAACCCCTGCCTAGAAAATAGAAAACATTGTACTCACTGTGATAGTATTGATCATAGTTCAATTTCTAAAGCATGTCCCATGTATAATAAACAGCATACTATTAAAAAAGTTATGGCAACAGAAAACGCTTCTTTTAAAGAAGCTGAAACATTGATGAATAACCCCTCTTACTCCAAAATTATCACTAATAATCGGTTTGCACTTTTATCAAACGTAACGAACTTTTCTGAATGAACAGCTCCCTCTAGTAGTTTTAGTGCAGTTCTTAATAAACCAAAACCCCCACAATCCCAAAAACTTTCTGTCACTTCAACGAAAAAAAGAAAAAAGTTATCACCGCCATCAACGCCTCCGACTAGTTCCGATATTAAAAAAAACAAATTTTAATTCTTCAGTTCTCCCTAATCCACATAGAGAAGAATTTAGATTATATAAAGAAAAGTAAATTTTTGAAATCCAGAATTTAGTAAGTAATATAATTAATAATAAAGTATCTATAAATGATGAAAATTTCAAGCACATTGTCAGTAAAATGTTAGATGGATCAGAATATCTAGAACAACAAAAACCTAACTCATTGATAGAAATTTCTGATAGTGAAAATGACGAATTCTTTTAAAAAAATTAATAACAACTTAACAATTTTACAATGAAATAGTAGATCAATTACGGCTTAAAGCCAGTCTTATTAATTTTATAAATATTTTTCATGTTGACATTATAGTAATATCTGAACTCTGGCTGAAGCCTAAAAATAACTTCTACTTAAAAGGCTTTAACTTTATACAAAAATGCAGAGATGATGGCTACGGTGGAGTGGGAATATTTATAATGGAGACATTAGTGTACAAGGAATTGAAATTATCTTTGAATTTTAGTAGTAATATTGAAGCTTGCGCAATTCACCTACCTTCAGCAAATGTACCAATTGTGTCAATTTATAGACCTCCAAATCTGATAGTAAATCCTTCTGATTGGATAAATTTATTTGAACAGTTCAATTTGTCCACACTTTTTTGTGGTGATTTCAATTGTCATCATGATATGTGGGGTCCGATTTCAGATGATAGCAATGGAAAAATTTTAGTTGAAGCTATAGAGCAGCTATACTCTAAGTGTGTTCCGCGGAACCCTAGGGTTCCGCGATACCCCTGTGGGGGTTCCGCAAGAATTTAGAAAAAAAATCAAAACACCTCTCTCTGGTCGAACGTTTTGACTCCGCCCGCCGCGCCGCTGCCGCGCGCATACTTGTGAGTGCGCAGTCCCGAGATCGAGTCTAGGACTAAGTATAAAAGCGGCGATCGCGCGTCGCGCCTCGTCAGTCAGTTGACGATTAGCGTTCGTAGCGATAAGTTCCTACCTACCTACTTACAAGCTGTCTAGCGAATTGCGGAGTTTAAACGTGATATATAACTAGTGTTTATTGTTCTACTGCCTGCTGTATTCTGATTGTATCAGATTTGTACATTTCTTCTTTGGACTAAACTTAGTCTCTTATAAGCAGTAACGATTGTGCATTATTTTGACCCCACCATCCTGACGTGTAACATTATTAATAAAGAAGAATGGAACGTTGGCTTAAAGGCGTTAAACGTGTTGCAACAACATCTTCTAATGACGCTGAATGTTCAAAAGCAGTACATGCGGAGAATGCAGCAATTACCGATCGAGACGATGATGCCACGACGTCAAGCTCCACGGTTTCAAAGACGAAAAAAAGGAAGTATGATGAATCATATATCAGTTTCGGATTTGTTGATTCCAACGGCTCACCTCTCTGCATGCTATGTAGTAAACTGCTTCCTAATAGTTCCATGGCACCTGCCAAATTGCGCCGACATTTAGAAACTGTACACCCCGAGTCTAAAGACAAGAATAAAGAATTTTTTGTTCGCAGAAAAGAACAGTTATTGGAAAGTCAAAAAAATATGATGCATGTAACACAAACTATCAATGAAAAGGCCACGGAGGCATCATATTTAGTTAGCTATCGCATTGCACAAGAAGGTGAAGCGCACACTATCGCTGAAAATTTAATAAAGCCATGTATGTTAGACATAACAAAATGTATGCTCGATGAAAAATC
This sequence comes from Psylliodes chrysocephalus, assembly GCA_927349885.1. NCBI lineage: Eukaryota > Metazoa > Arthropoda > Insecta > Coleoptera > Chrysomelidae > Psylliodes > Psylliodes chrysocephalus. The sequence continues at coordinate 53,247,108 of OV651819.1, forward strand.
TGTAAAGTATCTTTCTACTGTGCCGCTATCAAACGATACTGTTTCACGGCGAATCCATGATCTGGCAAGCTACGTCAAACAAGAACTAGTTACACGTCTACAAAAAACACGATTCGCCTTGCAAATTGATGAGTCAACTGATGTCGCTGGTCTGGCTATCTTGCTGGTTATCGTGAGATATCCATATGAAAGTTCTTTTGAAGAAGACATGCTTATGTGTTCACCGCTGCCCACAAACACTACCGGGGAAGAAATTTTTAATAAAATAAACATATTTTTTGAAGAAAATAATCTCAGTTGGAACGATTGCATTGACATTTGTACAGATGGGGCCAAGGCTATGACAGGTAAAACAGCAGGTGCAGTGTCACGCATAAAAAATAAAGCGCCTAATTGTAGTTCCAGCCATTGTATCCTGCATAGACAAGCACTTGCGATGAAGCAAATGCCGTCAAATCTAAAATTAGTTATGGATGAAGCGGTAAAAATAATCAATTTTATCAAATCACGACCACTACAATCCCGATTGTTCTCATTATTGTGTGAAGATTATGGTAGCAAACATAAAACACTGCTGCTCCATACAGAAGTGCGATGGCTGTCTCGGGGTAAAACTTTAACAAGGCCATTTGAACTTAGAGCGGAGTTACAAATGTTTCTTTCAGCTGATACTTCTTTTAATTTGAAAGGCCGTTTGTATGATAAAACTTGGTTGTTCCGATTGTCTTTTATGGCGGATATCTTTCAAAAAATAAACGACTTGAATTTATCATTGCAAGGTAAACAGACAACAGTATTCCAGGCCTATAACAAAATAACTGCCTTCAAAAGAAAATTAGATTTTTGGATTGTTTGCGTTGATAAGAGAGAAATAGAAAGCTTTACGTCACTCAGTGAGTTTGTTAGCGATAACGACTCAGAAATGTTTCAAGATGATATGTTTGATGAATTGGTTCAATATCTCACTTCGATGCGCGCATCTTTTGAAAAGTATTTTCCCGAAGAACAGAATACAAAAATAAAACTGAATTCATGGATTCATAATCCTTTTTTACCCAACTTGCAAAAGCCCGAAAGTATGTCAAACGAGATATATGAATCTCTTTTAGAAATGTCATCAGACACAAGTATGGAGTCACTATTCAAAACGATGCCTCTCAACGATTTTTGGTGCAGAATTCGTAATGAATATCCAATGCTTGGCAAAATGGCTCTGAATATTCTTCTCCCGTTCCCAACAACATATTTGTGCGAAACAGGATTCTCAACGTATGCAGCCACGAAAACAAAATATCGCAATAGACTGGACGCCGAACCTGATATGAGACTGCAACTGTCTTCTATCAAACCTGACATCAACCAATTAATGAAAAATAAAAAACAGTTTCATACCTCCCATTAGTTAGATTTTTTCTTTTTTAATATCTTGTAATAATGTACTTGCCATGTGGCATGTTAAATAAGTAATAATCAGTATAATAAAGAATACACTTTTAAAAACTATTGTTTTATTGTAGGGTTCCGTCAAGTATTTTGCTTTCCAAAAGGGTTCCGTCACCAAAAAAGTTTGAGAACCGCTGCTATAGAGCATTTAGATTTAGTAACCCTCAATGATGGTACTCCTACTAGGATCAACCCAAATGGAAATCACTCTGCAGTCGACCTTTCACTCACTTCACATTTATTATGGACAAATTGGACTGGTCAGTCTTATCTGATACCCTGGGATTGGATCATTTCCCAATAATTATTAAGTTACAAACTAGTCCCTCAACTTTTTACATTAATCCATCTACCAAATGGAATGATGCCCGCGCTGATTGGAATACATTTAAGATAACTCTAGAAACTGAAATTAAAATAAGATTCCCGCAATAAATATAAGTTGTACAAGAAAAGTCGAGTCATTGTTAGAACTAATTTCTGATGTAGCCTCTCAAACTATGCCCTCAAAAAAGTGTTTTACTTCCGTTACCCCTAGACCAATTTGGTGGGATGAGGAATGTTCGGATGTGATCAAAAAAACATTCGGAGTCACTAAAAAATTTCAGAAAAGTAGGAAATTTTAATAACTATCTGACTTACCAAAAAGTTGATGCCCTAACTAAATGTTTATTCAAAACCAAACTAGGAAATATTTGGGTATCATTTTTAAATAACTCAAATAAAAATACGCATTTAACTGACATTTGGCGACACATTAAAGCTATTAGTAATAAAAATTATCAACGAAGAAAAGCACCTATATCCAAAGAAATGATTGATGAAGTTTTAAACAAATTGGCTCCTCCTTCTGTTTCCAGTTTCATCGAACAAAAATTAGATCACTTTACTTTTCACAATAAGAACAATTATTTATCAAACCCATTTACTGTCGCTGAATTGGACTTAGCTTTAAAAAATAATAGTAATACTGCCCCGGGAATCGACGGCTTCACCGATAAAATAATCAATAACCTCCCTCTTTGTGCAAAAAATCTGCTGTTATAGGCCTTTAATGATTGGTGGATGAAACAAGAGTATTTTGAGTGTCTTATAGTATATTATTAAACGAGCAATTTATGGCCATAAATTGCGAGTCTAATACTATACTTTGTCCACGACCATTATGGTTTCTTTATTAAATAAAAGTTAAGTGTGAATGGAAAGTTATTATTAAACATAGGTAACTAACTGTTGTTTTTTCGACTTTTCGATTTTTCGTTTTTATCGATTTTTTTTTTGATTTTTTGATTTTTCGATTTTTCGATTTTTTTTTTTTCGATTTTTAGATTTTTTTCGATTTTTCGATTTTTTTTTTCGATTTTTCGATTTTTTTCGATTTTTTCGATTTTTTCGATTTTTTCGATTTTTTCGATTTTTTCGATTTTTCGATTTTTTCGATTTTTTCGATTTTTTCGATTTTTTCGATTTTTTCGATTTTTTCGATTTTTTCGATTTTTTCCATCTTTTCGATATTTTTTTCGTTTTTTTTTTTTATTTTTCGATTTTTTTCCAATTTTTTCGATTTTTTTCGATTTCTCGATTTTTTTTCCGCCATAAATTGCTAGTCTAATACTATACCATTATGGTTTCTTTATTAAATAAAAGTTAAGTGTGAATGGAAAGTTTTTATTAAACATAGGTAACTAACTGTTGTTTTTTCGACTTTTCGATTTTTCGTTTTTATCGATTTTTTTTTTCGATTTTTCGATTCTTTTTTTATTTTCGATTTTTTTCGATTTTTCGATTTTTTCGATTTTTTTCGATTTTTCAATTTTTTTTTTCGATTTTTTTTTCGATTTTTTTTTCGATTTTTCGGTTTCTCAATTTTTCGATTTTTTGATTTTTCCATTTTTCGATTTTTCGATCTAAAAAATATCGTTATGAAAAGTATCGCCTATCTTTAGTTATCTATCGGAATGTGCCAGAATTACTAAAGCGTGAATTATCATAATTCACTCCGTGATATATGGGTACTATATGCTCTTAGTTAGGAGGTAGAATATTGATTTATTATTAAGTGGTCGTGGACAAAAAATATAATATTTTAATTTTATTATATAAAAACCACATAAGGATCCTCTTCTACCATCATCTTACCGTCCTATTTCCTTACTGTCTTGTATTATAAAGACTTTCGAAAGATTGATTAAATTAGGATTAGAACACTTCGTAGAAAGTAAATCACTTTTACCTCGAGCTCAATTTGGATTTCGTAGAGGGCAAGGTACAATAGATGCTGTAAGTCATTTAGTTACTGATATACAATTATGTTTCTCCAAAAATCAATTTATGTTATTGATCTAACTGGCGCAGATAGATAAAAAAGTTTCAGCAAATATAATAAATTTATTTAGTAATCGCAAAATTTACATTAGAGATCAGCATAATGTATTACATGGTCCACGAACGGTATATAATGGCTTACCACAGGGGTCCATTTTAAGTCCCATACTATTTAACAGTTACACAGCCGATCTGCACAGATTAGAAAATGACAATATTGTTCAATACGCGGATGATATATGCTTCTATTTCACCCATAGTTCATATGAACAGTGTTTGAATGACTTAAGAACATTTATGGGAATACTTAAACAATGGTTTATAGAATGGGTTTCAGTATTTCTCCGGATATGTTTTTCTAGACGTCGTCTAGCTACACCTAGGTTTATCTCTTTAAGCAGATATACGATCCCATTTGTCGAAGAATTTAAATATCTAGGTATAGTCTTGGATAAAAAATTATTATGGACAAACTATATTAAGTATGTAAAGCAGAAATGTGAAAAGGGAATAAATCTTCGAGTTATTTCAAAACAAAAATTTGGAGCAGATACTAACATTTCTCTGATTTTCTATAGGTCATACATACGTTCGATTTTGGACTATGGATGTACACTATATAGTGCGTCGTCAAAAACCAACTTGTTAACCATAGATCGTATTCAGTATAAATCCCTGAAAATATGTTTGGGAGTTATGATGTCCTCACCTAATCAGGCAGTATTGGCTGAAATTCAAGAACCCCCTTTATCGCTTCGTAGACAATTTTTGGCAAAAAAACAGATAATCAAATATCGATCATTTAATACAAGCATGGTGTTTAAAATTGATCTACTTAATACTTGCAATTTAACCCTACTTTATTGGCTAATTAAAAATTCGCCTCCATTGTCTGATCTTTGTTAATACCAATTCTGACGATTACCTTATTAACAAACATATTTACTTCCCAACAGAGCTGTTTAAGGTCATTTTAAAAACGATTTAAATCAAAGATCATAAATCGTTTGCATTTGAACAAATGATTTAAATCAAAGATCGATTTTTACAATAAAAAGATTTAAATCAAAAATCTTTTTTAGATTTAAATCTTTTTTACAATTTAAATCATTTTAGGAAAGATTTAAATCTTTTTGAAAGATTTAAATCATTTTGGGAAAGATTTAAATCTTTTTTTACAATTTAAATCATTTTAGGAAAGATTTAAATCTTTTCGAAAGATTTAAATCATTTTTAGGAAAGATTTAAATCTTTTCGAAAAATTTAAATCTTTTCAAAAGATTTAAATCTTTTCAAAAGATTTAAATCTTTTTATAAATTTGGGTAACTCTTTAAAAAATGCTTTCGGTATGCCAAAGATAGATAATGAATACTTTTCTCGTATTTATTTTTTATCGTTATTAGCCCAATGCAATTCTTACCGAAATATTAATTTTAAATAATAAATATCCGATCAAGATAAATTTTTTAAGGATTTACGCAGCATTGATATCTATAGTTATGAAAATTGTTATTTAAAAATGTCATGTTGATTGGTAAATAGGAATTTTACAACCCTTTAAAAGATTCATTTGGTATGCCTATGATGCCACAAAACAATGGAGACCTAGTTTTTAAGAAAAGTGATTTTTTTTCTGAAAAATATCTTAAATCCGTCAACTCTTCCTTGAGTTAACGTGCTTAATGTCATACATACATAAACACCCACAGATGCACATACATCAGACTCTTTAAAAATATGTTTTTTTGTACTTAGGAGACTCTCTCGGAAAAATGCATTTCATTTTCAAAATCTCCCGACTAAGAATAATGAAATTGAGTGGGTTGAATTAAAAGAGTTCTTCTCTTAACGTGAAGTTATTGCGAGTAAATAAATAGCCAAAGTAGGCGCGTTTGGGTTAATTTTTTTGATGAATGTGTGGATGAATCAGGCAAAGAAATAAAAAATTTAATTAATTCGCTCTTTCTATGCCAAGCATATTTATTGAACTGGTCAAAAAGTCATAATCGTCGTAATGCAACTAATGTCAAATCTGGAATAAAAGTGTGCATAAATTTAAAATACATATGTAAAGAGTTTCAGGATTATATCGATAATGAAAAAGTATTTCCAGCTGCTTGTGGTGTAAAAAATACAACTTTACAAAAAAAAATATCGGGTCAAAAATATTGTAAAATTTCATACTTAAGAATAATCTTTAGACATTGCAATTATTTGTTACACTTTACTTTTTTTTGTTTTTCTTTTCTCTCGGATTTCTGATTCAACCCTACTGACATGCTGGCTAGATTATTATTGAAAAGACAGGTTGATAACGATTTTGACGAATCAAGTGATGTAAATCGTTTTAAAAAGATTTAAATCTTTAAGAAAATTTAAATCATTTTAAAAAGATCGTATCATTTTACAGGTTTAAATCATTTCAGAAAGATTTAAATCAATAAAAAGATTTAAATTGTTTCAAAAAGATTTAAATCGTTTTAAAGATTTAAATCATTTTAAAAAGATTTAAATCGTCTTAAAAAGATTTAAATCGTTTTAAAAAGATTTAAATCGTTTTAAAAAGATTTAAATCGTCTTAAAAAGATTTAAATCGTTTTAAAAAGATTTAAATCGTTTTAAAAATATTTAAATCGTTTTAAAAAGATTTAAATCGTTTTAAAAAGATTTAAATCTAATTTTTAAATTAAAAATCAAAGATACTTTTCAGAAAGATTTAAATCATAAATCAAAAATCATTTTTTTAAAAAAGATTTAAAATCAAAGTATTTAAATCAAAAAATGTATTTAAATCAAAAAATGATTTAAATCTCACTGATAGGTGACAGCTCTGCTTCCCAATTTATCCATACATATATGAGTCTCTATTGCACACACCAACTATTGTATACCCCACACACACTAATCTTCCTGCCTTAAATAACCTTATTTTGAAATCCCAATTGAGTTCTTTTAGTGAAGATATAATAAAGATATTTACAGATGGGTCAAAATATGATGAAAGAACTGGAGCAGCTTTTCTTGTTTCTAATATTAATCATATAGAACAATTTAAACTACCTATGCATTCCTCAATTTTTACAGCTGAAGCTTTGGCCATTAAAAAAGCTCTCTTGTGGTGTAAGTTAAGTCCATTTCAAGCGTTCGTTATAATGTCTGATTCAAAGTCGGTCTTACAGGCTATCCAAGGCTCTCCAATAAAGTTTTATCGACAAGAACATGTATTTGAAATTAAAAATGTATTATATAATCTGAGGACTATTAACAAAAATATTAATTTTATTTGAGTTAAAGGACACTGTGGCCTCACTGGAAATGAAATTGTAGATCAAGAAGCTAAGGCTGCCTATAGGATCGGTGTATATACCAAAGTCTCTTCATTGCCTCATATCGTCAATGCACATAAGGAAAACATAAGAAACAGATGAATAAGCCAATACCATGATGTTTCAAAAAATTTAAATAGTCATTATTTTCAACTTCATAGGCAACTTCCTAATAATATTCCTCATCTGAACAATTTTGGTTTGCCCAAAAAATATAATTCTATTCTATCACGTCTCAAATTAAATCATGATCGGTTTCCTGCCCATCTACATAAAATAAAAATCATAGACTCCCCCACTTGCACTTGCAATAATACGTCGGTTGGAGACGCCAATCACCTTTTCTTTGAATGTCAAAATTATGCATTACAAACATCTGGGCTATATAAATCTTTAATCTCTCTCAATTTTCCTCTACCAGTAAATTTGACATCCCTTCTGACAAGCACCGATAAACATATCCTCGATATTTTAATTAAATTTATACGCGATACTAAGCTAGATATTTGAGACACTACTTCTTTTATTTCTATATCGATGGCTTGCGTTTCATTTACTTGTTTACATTGGATATTCATTGAACCTAGAAAAAAATTAACAAACTTTGTACATATACAAATTAAGTGTACATAACTAGTGGAATATTTTAAATATTTTTGTCGAACGTAAAACATTAAAAATTGTGCATGGCATTCCACCAATAAAAACAAGAGTTGCAACATGCCCAACTAACAAAGTAGCTTTATAATTTTTAGTTTACAAGACTATTATATTTTATTGATATTATATTGTTGTTTCTGGAATGCTAATTTATTGTACTACAGTTGCAGAAATCACTATTTTGTTCTCTGAAACTAAATAGTTATATAAATTAGTTTTTACAATATTCTTACAGCAAAATTATAAAATAGTTTTCACGATAACTATGAAATTCTTACATAAACATTTATACAACTGTTCTATACAATATTTCAGCTTATAAAATAAAATTGCTTTATAGTTATTCTATATTATTGTTCTGGATTACCTTTAGAACTTTTTGGTCATACAAATATAACTGTTTCTTAACCTCATAATAACGCTTTAAAAAATAGTTATATAAATATTAGTGTGAGATAATTCCGCATCAATAGCAATTTGCTTCTGATGAAAACTCTAAAATAACTGTAATATATTGTCGAAATACACTATTACAAATCAAAAAAATGTATAGCAATTATTTTAGTTAAGAATAGTATTATCCCTTCAAAAATATTTATAAAAAAATAAAGCAACTACATTTGGTAGTACCTACGCCATATTATTTTTGTATTTTATGTTTGTTCGACTACTTCCCATACCAACTGTATGTAAGTGTATGGTCTGAAAATGTCAGATTTAAATAGTGAAGAAATATAAAAAATAAGCGGTACCTGCTTTTCAGAGAACAGTAAAAAATATTAGTAAAACATTTTGATGGTTTGTCTAGACACTCAAAAAAAAAAACTATCATTTAGCCAGATAATAATTAGGTATGTTCTGAATAATCATGCCCCAATACTAAAAGAAAGCCATATTTTTGACGATGTCCATGTTAAATTTGCTTATTCTCGTAATATTAAAAATTATGCTTGCTCTATAAAGCTGTAGAAACAAATCTAATCATTTCAATTCCCAAATACTTAAATCGGAAACGATTTAGTAAGGTTATGTTATATTTTGTCATATAGTGCAGCAATATGAAACTATTATACAACAAACCATGATGAACTTGTTTTGTAGAAATGAGTAGTACAACTTAATTATTGTATTACAGCTGTTTTTACTACAATAATATTTTATAATTATGATTCAGTCTTAAAATAACTTTCTAATACCTCTGAATAGCTGCCATATTTAACAAAAACCTAAGACAGTTTTAAAGCTAAATCTACTGTCGGTTTTACTAGTATTTAGGACAAAACCAATGTTAATTAAGGATTTTAATCATTAGTAATATTAGCATAATCTTATTACTAAAAAAAATCAAATTTCATAAATTTAATTTTTGTTTCACACTGAAAAAAGGATTAGAAATATGAATCAAACTCGAGGCGCTTAAAAATTTAGTATTGTATGTGCTATATAATTAACAGTAATTCTTGCTGCGCATCCAAAAACGACTTTATTGTAGGTCATACATTATGTCTAAACCGCGTTATAGATATCTCTTAAGTAGATACTGCCATTTTACTAATATCGCCTTGAATTTACTTTTATGACAAATATAGAATTAATTTGTTTTCACCAGATACATTTAAAAAACTAAAATGTTACTGATTTTGATATGCAACCTAACCTCAAAATTGAAAATTTATAAAACAGTTATAAAAGTTTAAAAAAACATTTGTTTAAAGTCTGTGTAAATGTGTAGTAACTGTTCGGTAACTGCATTCAACAAATCTTATAGAATTTACAAAAGAACCAAATAGTTCTGTAATGCTGCGCCCATTTTGTGTTTATTACTGTTGAAAGAATGTTCCGGAAATGTTCTTAGCTAATATTCTATTTTATAAATTTTGTTCTGTAAACATTTTTTCAGCTTTTATAAAATATCAAATTGTTACTTGGGTGATTATTAAATTTAAATATATTTTTGTTAATTACTTAGCACCATTTTGTAGTTTTTGTCCCCCTTTAGCTAATTTTCTAGTCCTTCCAGGTCAATTTCTTGTCATAGAGGATTTTTTCATAGAAAGTGTGTATGTAATTCTGGTAACACTGTAGTTTCATTTCGACATTAGTATTAACCATATTAATAAATTCACTCTGGAAATTAATATTTGGAATAACCTGTGTTCTAACATCACTTGTAGGTCCTAAAAACTAAAAATATAGTAAACTTTGTTTATTTTTATTTAATATAACATGGCGATGCAATTAATTTTTATTAATTTATTTACCTATTCGAAGCGATCAACCTTGATAAAAAATTTGAGGTTATGTTATTCTCTTCTATTAAGTTTGTGAATGTTTTTTCGCCTGAACACTTAACATTACTGCGTTACCTAGCGAATTATCAGATTGGCATCTGTGAAAAATTCATATAGATATGCATATAAACGTGTTTTTACATGTTTATAATGTTAATTTTTACCTATAAGCATTTAGAACGTTCTCAGAATATATGCTGGATATATGACTGTTAGTATCTTCTAAGAATGTCCTGTTATAGCACGTGCTTAAGGCACTTACTCAGTATATACTTTCTAGAATTTACTTTCAAAGTTTATACTAGGTATGTTCTAAGAACATTCTAGAAAGAACATATCAAAAAGAACATAAACAAAACGTTCTCAGTATGTTCATAGAACATTGATGTTATGTGGATTTAGAAACATCGTAGGGACGAACATTTATGTCAGAAACATAGAAACATACATATGACCTAAATGGGATGTTTCTGGCAGATCAGTGTTATTAGGGAATAATAAAAAAGTTTTCCATATGGTTCCAACTTAAGTAGATACTGTGTGACAAATACTTACAAAAAAATGTCGAAAATATTTTTTAGAATACAGAATAATGTTATAAAGTTATATTCGAATAAATATGCAATTACAGCAATTTAGCATTAAAATATAGGTTTGGTGATTATTTAATTTATAACTACAATTAATTTAAAATGTAAAACATAAAGAATCACTTGACCTGAATTTTTAATGCTAAAGAACTGTATTGCATATTTGAATATAACTTTTAATTCAAAATAACTTTACTTCTTCTGTATTGTAAAAAATAAAGGTACTTTATTATTATTTAAAAACGGCTCAAACGACAATATTATACACGGTTCATTTACTGTATCAATTTAAAGGTCTCTAACTAGTCTTTAACTAATTTAGATCACTATATTCAATATGTTATTAAGGGATGGGGCAGTACTATCATCCAGCCGTAGGGTCCTGAAGGAAAATCTATTTACTCGTAGCAGAAAAAAATAGTAAGAAAAAACAAAATAATTCCTTAATAACATAAGTTGAGCGGTTTTGGCAACTGGTTAACGACTCTGGTAGTCCTTAAGGGGTAGGGACGCCGTGGCTTCACAATTGCTCAGAGTATCATGATACTGGTTTTGAATAAGCGAATGAACAGTAACAAGTGTATATTTAAATGAATTTTAGAAAGTAATAGCTTCCGATACTCTTGGACCACACATTTCTTGCGGTGACCAAAGGTTTATTTCCTACATGATTAAATTTTTCAACAAACCATATTGAAAATAATGAATAAACGAATTTTTTTTTAAATATTTGCCAATTCGTTTATTGATGTCTAGACTTACAGACAATGGAATTCACGATCATGATATCAGGTTCGTAAAAATTCTGTTAAAACAATTTGTATATTCTAATTGTATGCCTGAATATATACATAATTTTGCTTAATAGAGATGTTAACCTTTCGATTATTAAGCTTGCAATTGCAATGTCTATTTACACGCATGACGATTATGCTAATTTTTAATGTACGTGATATTTTCCATTTTTGGTTGCAGATTAATTGTACAGAGTAAACAAAATCACAAAGGTAATAAATACCACGAGTCCTTATACTTGAATCAATACAATTTACAAGGACTCTCTATGATGAAGACTAAAAAGACAATATTTGCTCCCAATTATAAAATTTGTACGTATTATGCTAAATACGTACAAGTTGCCTATCTATAAGTATAACGTTGCATTATCAATGACAAGTGACAGCGACTTTTTTATCACAACAAAAAAAACGCAGCTCTGAATAATATTTCCAGAAATTGATTTTAAAAGGTTTAAGTACGTAAAAGAATATTGGAAAGTCTATAATTTGTTTTACTTTTAATGCATAATATTTAAATAAGATTTATTTAACAAATATTTAAAAGTTTCCAATATTTCTTATATTTACAATCTAAAACGCAAAATACACTCTTTTATTTTTGTCTAAATACTTTAGGAAACTTGTGTTCAAATTTAAAAATCTGTCTGTCTCTCTCACAATATATCCCCTGTAGTAATGTCACTGGGATTCAAGAAATGGCTTTGAGTTACGCTGCGGCCAGGCGCAGAGTCACATAGCGCTAGTATCGTTTTGAATTTTGACACGTCTGACATCGGCACGTTCATTGGTTGAAGACGAAGTTTTTGACAAGCGAAACGTGAAGTGTCAGTATTGACGAAATTTATACCGTTTATTAATACTAATTTTGTTTCAGCGATATTTATTGTGATTTGTGTTGTTGTATTAAGTGCTTACTTATTTATTATGGAAAGCAAAACGTACAAAAAACTCAGAAAAAGAGGATTCAAGGAGGGATTGCTATGGCTGTCATCCAAAGATCCCCGCCCTAGATAATACTTTTCCAGTGGGAAAAGCCTTTTAAATGCAAGTATAACAATTTTATGTTTCAGTTTTCCCTTCTTTTAATGTAGGTGCCAATTTTGACGTAAGTTTGTAATAATTTTTCTTATTTTTCAGTTAATACCCTCTAATATTATAATTTAACTAAGTTCTTATGCTTTCCTATGGACATGATTCAAGGAGGGAGTCCTATGGCTGCCATCCAAGCCCTAGATAATAGTTTTCCTGTGGCAACAGCCTTTAAAATTCAAGTATAATAATTTAGTGTTTCAGTTTTTCTCTTTTTTCGAGGAAGGTGTCCATTTAAACTAAAAATGTTTATTTCATTTGTTGATTTTAGCATTTATATACAGTATCGGCTATTGAACACTTTTCAATACGCTCTAAGCGAAAACTAAAGAGTTAGTATTAGTGCGATCGGGAAACGAATAATGTGAATGTTGCCTTGTGTGCTGTTTATATGAAGAGGCACACGGCGCGATGCATCCCCACGTAGCCGGCTGGCTATGTTCATAGTATTCCATTCCTTCTCGTGCTAATGCTAATTCTTTGTAGTTTTCACTTACACATTAGCAAAACGTAATGTATGTAAAACATTCGATAGCCGACATATAACTAAATGGTTTAATTTAATATCGTTTCTTTTTTTTTTTTCAATAAAATGGATAAGGCTAGAGTTATCCTCGACTTTAAAATAAATTAAATACTTAAGTTTCATAATTTTTCAAATAAAATATTTTATACAATTTTTTTTACCAGAGCCATTTTTTTTTCAGATCTAACCTAAAAAATAAGTGATTCTGGTAAAATTGAAAAGTTACATGTTCTTTTAAATGTGTTGTTAATCCAAACGCAAATATTCATTTATTTTATAAATAATGTGTGACTTGGATTTTAAATAAAGCTACAGCAACGTATATTTATTTAATTTATTTACTACTTATTAGATTTATATCAAATATTTATTTTGTCCACGACATAATAAATCAATATTCTACCTCCTAACTAAAAGCATAATATGGTACCCATATATCACTAGAGTGAAAAATCGAAAAATCGAAAAATCGAAAAATCGAAAAAATCGAAAAAATCGAAAAAATCGAAAAATCGAAAAATCGAAAAATCGAAAAATCGAAAAATCGAAAAATCGAAAAATCGAAAAATCGAAAAATCGAAAAATCGAAAAATCGAAAAATCGAAAAATCGAAAAATCGAAAAATCGAAAAATCGAAAAATCGAAAAATCTAAAAATCGAAAAATCGAAAAATGAAAAATCGAAAAATCGAAAAATCGAAAAATCGAAAAATCGAAAAATCGAAAAATCGAAAAATCGAAAAATCGAAAAATCGAAAAATCGAAAAATCGAAAAATCGAAAAATCGAAAAATCGAAAAATCGAAAAATCGAAAAATCGAAAAATCGAAAAATCGAAAAATCGAAAAATCGAAAAATCGAAAAATCGAAAAATCGAAAAATCGAAAAATCGAAAAATCGAAAAATCGAAAAATCGAAAAATCGAAAAATCGAAAAAAATCGAAAAATCGAAAAAAATCGAAAAATCGAAAAATCGAAAAATCGAAAATTCGAAAATTCGAAAATTCGAAAATTCGAAAAATCGAAAAATCGAAAAATCGAAAAATCGAAAAATCGAAAAATCGAAAAATCGAAAAATCGAAAAATCGAAAAATCAAAAAATCGAAAAATCGAAAAATCAAAAAATCGAAAAATCGAAAAATCGAAAAATCGAAAAATCGAAAAATCGAAAAATCGAAAAATCGAAAAATCGAAAAATCGAAAAATCGAAAAATCGAAAAATCGAAAAATCGAAAAATCGAAAAATCGAAAAATCGAAAAATCGAAAAATCGAAAAATCGAAAAATCGAAAAATCGAAAAATCGAAAAATCGAAAAATCGAAAAATCGAAAAATCGAAAAATCGAAAAATCGAAAAATCGAAAAATCGAAAAATCGAAAAAAGAAAAAATCGAAAAATCGAAAAATCGAAAAATCGAAAAATCGAAAAATCGAAAAATCGAAAAATCGAAAAATCGAAAAATCGAAAAATCGAAAAATCGAAAAATCGAAAAAACGAAAAATCGAAAAATCAAAATTGAAGAGGCGAAAAAACAACAGTTAGTTACCTATGTTAAATAAAAACTATCCATTCTACACTTAACTTTTATTTAATAAAGAAACCATAATGGTCGTGGCCAAAGTATAGTATTAGACTCGCAATTTATGGCCATTATTCACTCAGGTGACTTGCGCGAATAATGGCTACCATAAATTGCTCGTTTAATAATACCTATACTATTCTATATCAGCACTATTAATTTATATGGACAATTTAACTATTCACAAAAAAATTATTTCTATCCACTTAATTCAAACGACAAAATTTGCCTATTTATATAAAAATACTGAGCACCGCACTGCTTATGGAAAAATACCAGATATATCTCGAATGTACTAAATAAGTTCTGGCAACACTTTTAGCAATCTTCTACAGATTTCGCTTCACACTTACAGGCGTGTCGGAAACGGATTTCAGAGGTGACTTGACTTATTTAATATTCTTAAAATATTTATGGTTATCAGACGAGTGAGGTCGTAAAAGGGTCAAAATAAGGCATAAAGGGAGTTAAGGGATTAGAGCATGACCGGACTGGTCGGAAATGGCTCGCATTACATTGCATAAGTTACAGAATTAATAATAATAATCTGAATTGAGTCCGATAGCTTTAGTTCGAGGACTCTATGAACTATGAAGATTATTTTGACTATTTTATCCAAATTGAACATAATATTATACTTTTGTACTATTGGACTATTGTACTATTGTACTATTGTACTATTGTACTATTGTACTATTGTACTATTGTACTATTGTACTATTGTACTATTGTACTATTGTACTATTGTACTATTGTACTATTGTACTATTGTACTATTGTACTATTGTACTATTGTACTATTGTACTATTGTACTATTGTACTATTGTACTATTGTACTATTGTACTATTGTACTATTGTACTATTGTACTATTGTACTATTGTACTATTGTACTATTGTACTATTGTACTATTGTACTATTGTACTATTGTACTATTGTACTATTGTACTATTGTACTATTGTACTATTGTACTATTGTACTATTGTACTATTGTACTATTGTACTATTGTACTATTGTACTATTGTACTATTGTACTATTGTACTATTGTACTATTGTACTATTGTACTAATGTACTATTGTACTATTGTACTATTGTACTAATGTACTATTGTACTATTGTACTATTGTACTATTGTACTATTGTACTATTGTACTATTGTACTATTGTACTATTGTACTATTGTACTATTGTACTATTGTACTATTGTACTATTGTACTATTGTACTATTGTACTATTGTACTATTGTACTATTGTACTATTGTACTATTGTACTATTGTACTATTGTACTATTGTACTATTGTACTATTGTACTATTGTACTATTGTACTATTGTACTATTGTACTATTGTACTATTGTACTATTGTACTATTGTACTATTGTACTATTGTACTATTGTACTATTGTACTATTGTACTATTGTACTATTGTACTATTGTACTATTGTACTATTGTACTATTGTACTATTGTACTATTGTACTATTGTACTATTGTACTATTGTACTATTGTACTATTGTACTATTGTACTATTGTACTATTGTACTATTGTACTATTGTACTATTGTACTATTGTACTATTGTACTATTGTACTATTGTACTATTGTACTATTGTACTATTGTACTATTGTACTATTGTACTATTGTACTATTGTACTATTGTACTATTGTACTATTGTACTATTGTACTATTGTACTATTGTACTATTGTACTATTGTACTATTGTACTATTGTACTATTGTACTATTGTACTATTGTACTATTGTACTATTGTACTATTGTACTATTGTACTATTGTACTATTGTACTATTGTACTATTATACTCAATATAATTGCATTTTTTAAAAACAGGAACTCTTTGCTTCCAGGATATTATTGTATTGGGGGACATACAAAAGTAATCTAAGTAACGTTTTTGAGCCTGTTTAAGAGGACGATAACGGAACAAAAAGTCCAAGTATTTTTTATCCCGTCGTAAAACATTTTCAAAGTTTCTACTTCAAAACCATCTCGTGACTCACCGGATCTAGCCGTAATTTTTGCATTTTTATTATTCTTATATACATTGTCTATATGTTTATTTGTTCCGTTATTTTCACTGTCGACGAGCACATTAAATACAAATCCTGGCCGCACTTAACGTGAAATTTTATGAGCAGTTTGTTGACGTAAACTTAGATTTAGATTCTGGCTGATACCCGAGAAAAAATTACGGTTCTTTTTTTTGGGTATTCGCGAAAACGTAGTGTTTCCAAGATTTTATGAATGGACCGTAATTACTTGGAATTTTGTCAGATTGAAAAACTGGGAAAACGTTTGAGTTGGTTTTCAAAACAAATCTCTGTAAAAAGGTATATTTATAGAAAAAACAGAACAGGGGCGTGCCTAAATTTGAGATTTATTTTTAAGATTATACCATAGGACAAAATATATAAATATATTTTAGAAATACAGTTTTACCATTAAATTCCGCGTATTATGGCATTTTTTAAATTATTTTCAAAGCTGTTCATAAACTTTAAATTTGCATAATACTGTACAAAACCTTAAACTGTCTTCTTTCAATTCAAGGACAATCTGTTAATGCGCTGTTACATTATTGTATTAATAGTATAAAATAAACGAGTTTTGTCTGATAAAAAGTAATATTTATAAACAAAACAATAATTATTTACTTTTTCTAAGCGCATAATTCAAATAGTCGAATCTTTATCTATTTGATTTATCTGAAGGACATTCATTCAAGATAAGAACTAATAAAGATAATTACCATTTTCATATTATAACGTTCGCTTATTTTAAAAATAATTAATTTATTTAAACCAGTGTATTTATAATTTATTTACACTAATTACTGATTAATTTCACATTACTCATGCGCGAAATAAATGCGGCACTTTTCTATACAACTTATTTTCTATCTCTCTTTTATCTTCGCCTTACAATTGGTGGCTTGGCTACGACGATTACCCCCTGTAATCGTAACTTTAAACAACTGCCATCTAGTCTATACAGTAGGGGAGCCAGTGACACTTTTTTGGTACACATTTGCACAGGGAATTTTCTAAACAAGCTTCTTAAAGACGTTGCCGTCGAGGGCTACATCGCTGCAGGGACTAGCAAAGTTTTTCCATGTTCTACAACAGTGGTTCTTAAACTGATTTTGCCCACCGCCCACTTTGAGAATAAACATTTTTTGTAGCGCCTCCCAAATTTTTTTAATCTAAGAAATTATCTAAAAAAAAACCTGTATTTGAACATAAACAAAAAAAAATAGAACTGACTTCAAAAAATTCACTAAAAAGTAAAAAATAATTAATTTTATTACAGTTAATTAATAATAAATAAATAATTTATCGTTTCTGGGATAGGCCCAACTGGAGAAGTCCTGAACAAAACATACATAAAAAAAGGTCTACGACTAATATAGAACCTCCTCTTTTTTAAGTCGGTGAAAAAGATACGAGTTTAGGACATTACGATGAAGATATCTAATTTCTGAGCCTAAATAAGAATGTTTTTCTTAGAAAAGACAATAAAAAAAGGACACATTCCCACCATAATTTTTATTGACATTTAAAGGAACTTTGAATTTAACACTTAACTCTTAACTAATGTGAGCGATAAATCTGATTCATTTTAACGAGTTTAGCAATATTGTGCTCAAAGTGACTTAAAAACAGGCGTAAGTCTCCGCGTTCAGTAACATACAGCCTATTTCTCTTCTTAGTTAGCAGGGCTGTTACTACACTAAATCCAAGCTCAGATAAATACGATGATGGGAATGCTATTAGGAATCGTTAAACCGTCGACCATAATCCAGGATACAGTGTGAGATTGGCTCATGCAACTTTGAATTTAATTTTTAATTCCTCGTTTGTTGTTGTTGCTAGACTTATTTAGAAATAAATACAAAAATACTTTTTAAGCTTTATTTAGCTATAAACAAGTATATTTTTATTATTTTCACAAAATTATGTAAAAGTTCCGTAAGAACAGCACTAGCGACACCAGCGCCCCTGTGGTGAATTATTCATTTTTGGGACCGTATTTTGGATATGCCGATTCGCCTTCTTTTCTCTAGTCTTCATATGAGCTATATAAGGCGATGGTTTTGACGTTAATGTTAATGTTAATAGTTGTTTTATAAAAGTTTGAGTTTGGAAATAAATTGAGTTTACCAAGAACCAGTGTAACATTATTATCTATGCATATACAATGGTTTTCATTTAGTTGAAAAGGTAATTGTTTTATATTATTGTTTACAGTACTTTTATAATGCTTAAAAGACGGCGAGTTAATAAAAACCGACTTAATTTATTTATGTAAAAAAATGAACTCTTACCCATCAACGTCTTTAATCCTAAGACTCCTAGTTCTATTGAGCACTTTTTGCACTGGCAAACTCAATCTCCTTCTGATGCTTACTCTCAACGTCGAATTTTTCTTTTCCGTAATTATCACGTTCAAAGGAAGCGGCACGCTGTTCGATCGAGCGTCTGACGTCGACGTCGAAACTTCGCCACCTTTGTCGCCGTCTTCGTTCATCGCCTTTCACTCGAAACTGATTTACGGTATCTCGAAATAAACACTTTACAGTACCTGTGTATGCTATACTAATTTTCTTTATCTATGGTAATAATAATTAGATTTTCGTTTTTTTTTTAATGTTTATTCACTCGCTATCTTTCGAACGACACTAGAGCTATAGTTGCGTAGATACTTAATATAAAATTACGTAAGTTATGTATTCGTACTACTAGCTTTTTAATGTCTGTCAATGTCAAGAAAGTTTTACTTATGGCCCTTCGGAAGACAAGAAATACTTAATGAGGCCGAATATTATGGACACTACGTCTCCCGCTCTTAGAAACCATGTTAAAGTTGTCAAAGATCTGTCAAAATGTATTTGAATAGCACTTACGTAGCATTTGATATCACCTTGTATATAGTATATGGAATGACTTACCAAATGGAAAGTAAGACACACTGGTTTGAAAAATCTAACGGTTTGAAACATTGTATTGGGAATATACCAGTACAACTTTACTTTTTCATTAAATACGAGAAGAACAGTAATAAATGTTAGAGACAAACCAAAACCGGGTTCAAACTCTTACGAAATTATGTTCTTCGTTTGAATGATGCAATGAAAATGTTGATAATCAGTGTTGTTCCTACACGGAAAAAAATGTGACTAGAAAATTTTACTACAATGTTGTAGTAGTAGACTTGTAGAAAAATACTTAACAATTTGTAGAAAATTTTACTACAATTTATAGTTAAAAACTATTAATTATTGTAGTAATTGAATTGTCGAATAAAATGCTACAACAATAGGAAATAAGTCCACAATGTTTAGTATATTTTACTATTGTTTGTAGAAGTAGAAATTTATTACAATTATCGTAATTACTACTACTAACTTCTGTAAAAATTTGTACAAATATTAATAATTATCTCTACAAAAAATAGTAATTTTCTCTACAAAAAATAGTAATACTTTACATCCCTTCTTCAAAAATATTCTATAATATTGTAGAAATTCTAAGTCATGTGAACAAAACAGAATTCTGCTATTGGCCAACGTTTTCTGACGTCGATCATAAACGGCCAGACAGCAGTAGCCATTCGCCATGTTCACATAACAAAGCATGGTACCTATAACACATTCATATTATAAGCACCGATGCGTTTGAGAAAATTTTAATAATAAATTCTATTGGTGGTAAGTACATTTATTATTGTTTCTGAATAATTTAACTTTAGATAACTAATTTAAATAACCTTAGTAGATTATTTTAAAAAAATAGTTGTGGCCAACGATCGAATTTTGTGCCAAGTTCAATGATTTTTTTTGTCTTAATTGTGACATACCTACTTTCTCATTTTTGTTAGTTATCTGACTTAGTCATTTAATATCCAAATCAGTGTAAAGGTGATAAATATCCCCGTTTTAAGGGTATGAACAATTCAATTGGTATTAATTTTTATTTAATATTTTTCAGGTGCAGAAAAGCCAACTGAGACTGAGGGCGCTATTATTACTGTTATTTATTACATAATGTAATTAAGAATTTGTATCTTTTATATTAAAACAATAAATTGAATATTTTATTAAGGAACATTTTTTTCTAGGTTATAATTATAATAATTATGGAATACTACTACAAATTTTATTAAAAATTACTACTATTTATTGTGTAAAATTTTCGTATTTATTTTCATAAAACGCAATACATTTTTAATATAAATTCATACAATGAATAGCAAAAATTATAACAATTTGTAGAACAATTCTTATGATGCATTTGGATCTTTTTACTAAATATTGTAACTCTACAATACATTCTCCACAAATAGTTGGAAATTTTTACTACAAATTGTCCCTGTCCCTATATGTACTATTTATTGTAGAGAAAAAATCTACAATTGTAGAAATTTGTTCTACAATTTTTTTTCCGTGTAGTAATTTTGAAATTATACACTTTTACGTTCGATTTTACAGCCACTAATTAACTCTCTTCTTCTGACAGTATACGGCTTACCATTTCCCTATGCATAACATTTCACATTTTTTTATTTAATGAAAGTCGGACTACCTTTAAAATAGACTCAAAACGATTAGTCATGCTCTTGTCTCTTAAGTTCATCTCTGCCTTATTTCATCTTTTTACGGCCTCCATCTTTACCGTTACCGAGAATATTCTTTCAAATGACAACCTCCGAAACTCCTAAAGATACCGATGTATATTTTAGTTCTAGTGGAAGGACGTCTAGAAGTTTGGTGGAAAGAAGAATTCGACAAACGCCACATGAGTAAATAAATGCCCACCTTTACTTAGTCAGTTTAAGTTGAGCGATCGTTTAGTTTACATAAATATTGTCCATATAAATTAGTGTACAGGTAAATGACATAAATTAGTGTAGTATTGAATACAAATAAATTAGGTTACAAATTAAATACACTGTTTATTAAATAAACTTGACAATACGCAAACAATTAAATGTGTTTGACAGATCACAAAAAATATAAGTTTTTAATTTTAAATTCAGATAAACAAATGACGTGTAGATAAGTAACAGTCTGTATTTGTTCTATCCTTTTTTCTATTACTTTCTCTTCCTCCTGGGCCTTTGATGTGATTCGTGTATTTTAAACAGCAGGAGTGCGTTTAGAAACCACGCACGGCGCGTCTGGGCCCTATTGTATGCGGTCAGACGCGCCGTGAGAGGTTTCTAAACGCACTCCAGCGCCAAAATTTAGTCACAACTGTCAACAAGCACTTGGGAATTATCAGTTTGTTTTGTACATTTTGTGTGATTTTATATTATTTTTAATATTGTTAGAGTTTCTAGTATGTTTTTTTAACGAATTTTATTACTTGTAAGTTTAACAATTACTATTAAATCTTTTGTTTGTCCTAAAACATACATTTGAACAAGATCCAAGTCATTTCAAAGGTAAATAAATAAAAAATATAGGCGGTACAAATATGTTGTAGAACATTATTAGTAATTCTTATGTAGGTTTCCAACAAACCTTGAATAAATGGAAATATGTGTTCAAAACCTATGTAGAATTAGGAACGGTTGAAGGTGATAATATTAACAAAAACACTAAAATATATTGAAAACATTTTCTAAATTTTGATTTTGCTATGAATTCCGCCGGTAAAGACCTATTTAAAGCTAATAGCAATTTGTATTTTATTCAGTTGGTCCGTCTTCAAGTTATAATAATAAAATATTGTTAAGCAGCACCCTGTAGCGTGCTGCGATCGTCATAAGTAAAGGTACGAGTAAATAAAGAAGATAGAATATTCCCGAAATGTCATTCCTTGTCAAAGAAAAGTCCAGATTGTTCGAAAACGTTCTAGAAGGTCGAGGCAAGCTATATAAGGCGACGACCTGACGTCAGAGAGTTTCAGTTTTATGATAGACGTTACACGTTGATGTTATCAGTTAGAGTTATAATGTCAGTTGAATTGAGTTATTGTAAAAGTTGAATTTTCAATAAATTGTGATACCAAAAACCAGCGTAAAGTAAATCCAAGGTAGTTCACATTGGGATGTTAACGCCATGCCGCCAGATCCTTCCCATTAGCTCTAACCGGGTCCCAGTAATCAAGTTATTCGGGGCGAATAACTAGAGAGGAGGGAGCAATCTTACGCAGCACCCTGTAGCGTGCTGCGGTCGTCATAAATAAAGGTACGAGTAAATAAAGAAGATAGAGTATTCCCGAAATGTCATTCCTTGTCAAAGAAAAGTCTAGATTGCTCGAGGTTTTAGATGGTCGAGGCAAGCTATATAAGTCGGTGGGGAGTTTTATGATAGACGATAAATATTATGTAATACCTAATACAAATTATTCAAGCATTTTAAATTTCGTGATTAACAAAGTAAAATAAACCCTAGTGCTTCCTGGAAAGAAAACATAAACTACTTTAAAGAGTTTCTTGTATCTTCTGCAAATTAGCAATGAGAATGGCGAAAGCCAAAAATGCTTTGCTAATTTAGTAAAAATAATTTTATACAAAATACAAAACATATTGTATTTATCTTCTAAATATTGAAATAGGCTTGTGTAGATTATTTTGTAAATACTTTTTCCTACGACCACCAATCATACTATTTTTTGATGGTTACAAGTGTAAATTAAAAATTTAAAAAAACCGCCTTCAAAAACGTGCAGATGCCATCACCACATCTTAACCAAATTTATATGGGATCACCCCTGTGGTACCCCCTTACTAACAAAAAAAGAAGCATATAAATCGGACAAGGTGGTAAAGCATTATCGCTAAACATACATAAAAAATAAAGAGTTTGAGGATTTTCTCATGGACCCAATTATTATATTTTGACTAAATTTATATGGGACCACCCCTGCAGTACCCCCTTTCTAACAAAAAAAGAATCATTGAAATCGGACACCGTGTTAAAGAATAATCGATGAACATACATAAAAAAAAAAATATCGCGACGAATTGATAACCTCCTCCTTTTTTAAAGTCGGTTAAAAATAAGATTCGATTAATTATTATTGATTTTAGTTGCCTGGTGACGTCACCGATGCCTATTACGTCACCTGTTACCACTAGTAGAGAAGCTTACAATAGTTCATTTTCACCCTCCAAATTTCATCAGTATAAGTATCACCGTTCAAAAGAAAAGAGGGACGAGGGGACCTTTGAGAAGCACTGTATAATTCTATTTAGGGTAAATTTACCTTCTACTGAATGTAGTGAAATACAAAGTCTAGAAGAGATTTATAATTATAATAATTTGCACATACTGAATCAAAAAATTGAAATTATTTCACCGACAATGCTCCAGAAGATATAGAATAATAAGTTATTCAATTTATAAAGTAAAATATGTTTACAAAAACATACCACATATTCCTTGGACCAAAATAAGCCAAAGTTGTCTATTAGAAAAGCCGAATTCACGACTGAGAAAACTAAATGGTCAATGTGCTCATTTCTTTTTAATTTGATTAAAGGTAAGTAATGTTTGTTGTTAAATTTCTATGAGCTAGTCAAAATTTTGAAAATAACATTTTATTGCAAAATAACGTCGAGCTATTACAACTTAATTTGTATTGTGCTTTTAGGTTATTGTATCCTTTTAGTCAGTTGTATGTTTATACATTTTTGGATAAAGCTTTGAGTCATATAGAAAATTGTTATCACACATAAGTTGTACCTAGACAAATTTATGCGATTCACATGTATATAGGTGGTTTTTGAGACATTACGCACACAATCTAGGAATGAACTGGCTAGGTACTAACCACAGACCATACCCTTTAAAGATGGGCCACTCAACAGTGAAAAATTTTACTCATCTTTCAGCGCCATCCGTAGCGGTTGCAAATAGTTGAGTTAAAAAAAAAAAAGATAACTAATAATTGAAAATTTGTTCAAGATTTATTATATAGATGGCGGTAGGGGTCAATGAGCGCGGGTTTTTCAAACTCGGCCTTTCTAATAAACCACTACTAAGTTTTCAAAATTATAATTTTTCGTTCTTTTTTACTTAAAATGATTCAAACATTTTATTCTTCACTCAACATACTTAGATGGATATAATCCATTGGGTTATGTTCTGTGAAATTTGAAATATTTTAAGTTAAAAAGAAAACGAAAAATTATAATTTTGGATTTGTGGAACAAAAAATACATCTTATTATGAAGTAAAACACGATTATAACCATATATTTTTTATTATTAGAATTAAAATTGCACCAATTCTTATTACAGTACACAATAATAAAGAAATATGAATATAAAACTATTACGAAGTTCACCCATGGTTGTATCCACTAGTGGTTGTAACGAAAGTTCCTGGGGAAAGTTGGCTCTGGCTGCTGTTGGGTGTACTTGTCACTTCCTATTGCAGTGTTTGCTGATTCGTTTTCATGTAAAAAATGAAGAAGAGTATCAGTTAAAAAATATAAAGTTCAATTTTATTATTTTTGTTTTGAGTCAATTCAGCTGAGCTATTAATTTATTAGCTAGTGAGAATGAATCGGCATTTCTTAAAAATATATCGTAGAAGATTTTTCAATAAAATGAAGGAATTTGAATTTAGTAAGAATGCAACTTTTATTAATTGGAATCAATAAATTGTGAGGTAGGTCACAGTATATGGAGCAAAAAATAATAATACAATTATTGGTATGTTTGAAAAGTACCTCATTTTGAATTCGGAAAAAAAATTGTATATAGGTATCTACTATAAAGTATCCATTACATATTGTATAATTCTAAAAAAATACTAATAACACTATTTATTTTAATCTTCTTAATATTCACATATTTTATCTAGTTACTGAAATTGTATAGAAAATGATAAAAGTTAGGTTAAGATTTTTAATTTTTCCTAGAAAACATTAGGTTACCCGCATTATTTTGGAAATTTATTTCACAAATTGGGTACTTTTAAGTAATAATATATGCTCTTAAAATTTGGCAGAGTATTTAAGAATAAAATACAAAAAGAAGTTTTTACTTGTAAAGAAATAAAATTGTAAATTTATTCCTTACCTGCGACTAACTTTATCCTGACAATCTGGATCAGCACAAGGACGAATTCGCACCATAATTATATATGTTTAAAGCTTTAAAAATTCTCTTCGAATAACTAACCTAATAAAACAAATCAACCATTACCATTATTGCCATTAATAGCGTTTTTTTTTTCTATGAATAGCTGTTGAAAGTTTTAAATAACAACTTGCGTTACTCTGAACCTGCTCTGAATACACTCTGAATCTCCTCGACGAATGCAACGAGCAAACTTTGTGTAAAGTAGCGCCATCTATGGGTGGTGCACAGTACTACAACACGAGTAAGCATTTCCCTATTAAAGATCCCCTAGCCTGGTACTAACTATCGTCAAATTACTGGAATTACTATAGTCTGAATACAAGGGGAATGCAGTAAAAGTGGGGATATAACGTCACATTCCATAGGCGTTCTTTACAAAATAATTTTCTATAATATAAATACAGTCACGGCATATAAAATGGTATATACGCACTTCGTAGATTAAATTTTTATTGAAAAAAGTTATATCATTTACAAAAAATAAAAATCAACCTTATGCTTCTGACAAAATTCGTGCACTTTACCATTGAAAGAATTAAATTTAACCAATAAATAACTAGGAAGATTAAATTTTTTTTACGTCTTGGCATTAAAAGTTCCTAAAATCAAAGATTAAAAAAATAACAAGTTCAAGAACTATTTTTAAAACTCACTGTCTTCACTATAACTACTGGTATCATTATCATTAATGAGGATTATTATTATAGGGTCTATTAAGTTTTCCATTGCTATATCCACTTTCCAAAATGAATTTTATTTTCCACCTTTTTAAGATGATAAATGCATTTTCTCCAATGTTCTCCATTTACATGCGAAACTACCTTTAAAAACTAATTTCGCACATCAAGTAGTTTAAATGTTGTATTGTTTTGAAAAACATAACCTTTCAGTTGTGACCAGATCAGTTCAATTGAATTTAACTCTGCGTGGTAAGGAGGAAATTTTACCCTACCCCATACAAATTACGATGCACATATATAACAAAATTATTATTATTATTATTATTATTATTATTATTATTATTATTAATCATGTAGGTATCTACCTATAATATCAACAGTGTAATCATTTGAAACCTATTTTTTTATAAATATCGATATTTACATTTGAATCAAAAATAGCAGAATTTATTTATTTTTAGCATTTTTATTTCAATTTGTCCTTGATAAAATATTTACAAAACAATCCTTTGGATACTAATGAAGTAACTATTTGATAGGTCCTTGAAGATCACAATTGTCAAACGTTTGTATAATATACTGGCTTCAAACAAAGCCCATGTTAAAAGGCGCCCGTTACTTCTCTATATTTCATTTGTTTATCTGAGATTTAAAATTATTTGTTAATATTTTAAGGTTGCTAGTAGTACGAAAAACATAGTATTCACCTCAGCTTATTAGTGTAATTTACAATTAGTAGCCTTGATACATAAATAACAATTTTAAATTATTATTGTCAGAGTCTAAATTACATAGAGTCAAACACTGGGGTACAGGAGATAGATAGACATATTATTGAGGTTAGATTCTACGTACTTATAGAAACTGGCGAATAGTCAATTGAAATTAACTTTCCTTCTGTTCGCAATCGCTATAGCAGATCTGTAGATATACTTTATTTCCAGACATATGTACGTACACAAGCATTCATTAGCAGAACATGTATGAATGTTTAAAATTGGCATCGTCTAGGTAAAATATATCAGGACATTATCAGCTAAAGTGATATTATTTAAAAACATCAAGCACAGCAAAGCAGCCCTACATTGGTTCTTGTAGGTTTCCACATAACACAAAATGCTTGTCTTTAGATTTACCAAGAAAGTTTTTCCCTAGAATTGTAACGACACCATTTTGAATTTAGACTCTGATAATAACCTAAAATTAATTAAAAAATATCTTACGTGAGTTTTTACAAAACGACTACTTAAAAGGAACACTAACCAAACTAATCGTCAACAATATTGTTCTCAACTGATATATCTCTCTTACCTTATCTCTTAAAAAACAAAAGTTAAAGTTAGTTAAAAATATGTACTTGATATATCTGCCGCTTTTTTGTGAAGATAATAATTGTCATTGAAGAACATTTCTAATCCTAATATTAACAAGAATATAATAGCAAAGTTGATTCTGGGATCATATCCTGACCTTTGAATAACTTTTAGAGATGATAATTAGTGATTATTATACATATCACATTATTGTGATATATATTTAGTTATTTTGTAGGTTATTTTTGATGTAAGACGATTAAGTATTTGCAAAATTAGGTAAATAATAACTATTATCTAAAGATTTAATACCTATTTCCATTTTTAATTTAATTTTCTTAAAAAGGCGAATGGTTTAGTTTCTACACAAAAAGAGGCCATTCAAGATCATTCTTGTATTGTGAAAAGAATTTTCTTCACTCAACATTGTTTATTAAATGAACAAAAATAAATATAATTTTTTTAAATCGTTTATCAGGAGAATAGAGGATGAAAGCCTAACTTTGTTAATAATGATCGAGAAGGATTCTAATTATCATTTTCGACTTTTTAAAATATTTTTTAGTGAAAAATCATAAAATGAAATGAAAATAAATATAGATTTTTTTAAATACATACCCTATGAAATTAAATGCATGAGCAGGAATTTATGGAGGTCGTATTATTATTGAGACATTCTTTTTGCCAGAAAATTTAAATGGAAAAAAAAGTGTGGCTATTGCATAGCATTTTTTATCGACTTATGCAATTATAATTATTTTTCGATTTTTGATTTTCGATTTTTCGATTTTTCGATTTTTCGATTTTTCGATTTTTCGATTTTTCGATTTTTCGATTTTTCGATTTTTCGATTTTTCGATTTTTCGATTTTTCGATTTTTCGATTTTTCGAGTTTTCGATTTTTCGATTTTTCGATTTTTCGATTTTTCGATTTTTCGATTTTTCGATTTTTCGATTTTTCGATTTTTCGATTTTTCGATTTTTCGATTTTTCGATTTTTCGATTTTTCGATTTTTCGATTTTTCGATTTTTAGATTTTTAGATTTTTAGATTTTTCGATTTTTCGATTTTTCGATTTTTCGATTTTTCGATTTTTCGATTTTTCGATTTTTCGATTTTTCGATTTTTCGATTTTTTGATTTTTTATTGAATAAATGAAGAGTTAATATTGTTTAAAATATTTTTATTATCTTACAATAAATGTAGGTTATTCCGCTGCACCGCTGTGCCGGTCGGAGTGGGGGGTGTTAGGTTTATTTTCGTTACAGAATTTCTTGATTCGGTCGCCGCGCTCAAAGCCCGCGATAAAAGCTATGCAATAGCTTAAAACTTATCTTGAATTAATAGAGGAAACTATTGATCCCACTATTCTAGTCCAGGATAGTACTGTATCGAAGGAATTTTATGAATGAAACAAATTATGACCCTACTTACAAATACTACAATAACGGTAGAGCCAAGTTACGTTGTTGTCAGACGTAATTTTTTTTTGGATAATTTAATGACTTAATAGTATTGCAAGCAAATGTAATTACATTAATGCAGTTAAAAACATCGCAAACTTGGCATTAATGTTGTATCCAAATATTTCATTTCTGCCGAGGATCATCCGCGTTGACTTCAGAAATTTTGTACATAATCATATCTATCTTGGTTATATATCTATGAGTTTACCGTTCGAGAGCTGACACAAGAGAGCCGTTGAGGTTTGTACCTCGTTCAGGAGAATTGAGTGCTTGCACACTAGGTACCTAACAGTGGTACCAACAACTATGTTTTTGCTTGTAAAATTGTGTTGCTAAAAATGATTGCTAAAAACGTTAGGTTATGGCGATTATCAAAATAAATGATCGATCAGCGATTGATTATTTAAAGTAATCAGTTATTTTCGATTACTTAAAAATAATCTTTTCTTTTCGAATAATCGATTATTTTGGTATAATCGATTATTTTTTATTAATCGATTATTTATCGATTATATAATACTAGAGTACAGCAAGTTAGTTAATAGTTGTAGTGTTTGAAAACGGTATGGTATTGATAATAATTACTACATCCAAATAAAAAAATAGCGATATTGGCCCAAGACAACGAAAAATCTATATATAGCGCAGCTAAACATCCCTCCAAACGTCACAAGAAGATTACAGTTCATCAAATTTCTAGAGGCTTTCGACGGCTAGACAGAGAAAGCACTACTGACAGGCATCCCGACGGATTTACGCAATGAAAGTACACTCTGCGCATCAAGTATTTCACTATTTCATTCAGACGTAAATGTCAGATGTAAATTTCGCTAAAACATTTCTTTTATTTTCGTTTGTGTTTTTTGCTCATTACAGTTTAATAGAACCTAAGTATGGAGTTTAATAGCAAATTAAGAGGCCGCGTGATTAACAGTCAATCTCGCGAAATAATAGCCAATGTTATAGAGTTTATGAGAAGAGAAGGAAACTTTAATTCACCTTCAATACCATTTAAAAATGTAAATGATCGTGTTGCTGCAGCCACAGGAGTATCTAAAAACACTGTCGTCCGCATTTCTGGAGAGAAAAAAGAATCGATAACCGTGAGATATCGGAATTTTCATCACCAAGAAAAACCATTAAAAAACCAAAAACAGTTAATGATATAGATGAAGCTGCACAAGAATCAAATTTTATTTTTTTATTATTAGATAGCTATTTTTGTTTCTGAGTTGTGTTCATTTACAGGCTCAATTTTTTTCCGTTTCTCCTTTTTGATTTTATATGGGGTTTCAAGTTGTTTTTGACTTATTTCGACGTAAATCACAACAACACACTTTTTTAATAAAGCAAACAAGTGTTAAGAGGTATATGTACGTGTAAACTACAATTACAAAAAATTGATATGAAACCCATGAAACCACCAACAAAAATGTAAAGCTAGCTTCCGTACTAGAACATGGTGTCATTCGTCGAGATAATTTATCGTTTTGTTTAATAAATCAAGAAATGTAAATATTCCCCTGTTATTTTTTATAAAATTATAAGAGAAATAAATTTTTTTCTAAATAGTATAGTTTATTATTTTGTAGAAAAACAAAATTTCGAAAATTTTAGTAATGTTTCAGAAACAACCGTTATTAATAATAGGTACCATTTTCCTTAATAAGGTAGAAATAAAATATAAACTATTTCCACGATTTACAAAAGCCTACAAAAAAATTATAGGTATTTTCCGCTATCCTATAAAATTTATATTTTCTGACTCAATTTCAAAAGGTTGAAGGAATTCCAAAACACCTTTTATGGCATAATAATTATTTTCAATTCTACATACTATCTTTAGCTGCTTTTAAAAACGTTCTAAGAAAGTCCAATCAGACCAATTTAATCCCTAAACTATTCCACACTTTTAAAATTTAATTACCTAAAAATATTAAAAACTATTTAAAATAACTTGTTTAGCAGACTGTACAATAGCTATCTTAGTCACACGTAGCGCGTTCTCTGTCTGGGCGTCGAACACCTCTAGAAATTTGATGAACTGTACAATGACAATGGCCCAAAGACCTGATCCAGTATATACACGACGAGGATTAATCTTCAGCCAACAACCCTAGCCATGGTATCGATAAGAGGTTCGTCACTGGACGATTTCTCTTTTCAAGTCACCTTTATATAACACATTTAATTATTGCTCCAATTAGAGTAGATTGTAAATATACAGTTGTCAAAAAAAAAAAATATCAATTTTAAGTACTTACTATTTAAATTTAAAGTGTTAACATTTAAAATGCATGTGAAAATTTTTTTTTTCGAATTTTTAATGCTTTCCCAATGTTGCAAATCGGTTTTTGATGGACCTTGTGGGGAATTTCACGCTCTTCGAAATTATATTCATTATGAGTGAGAAATCATAATAATTATAAAAAAGTTCTTAGTGTAGGGAAATATAATGATAATAGAAAACATTAATCTAAATAACATTATGAGTTAGTATTTATCCATTTCGTACGTTTTCAGGTATAAAAATGGCTGTAAATTCATTTAATATTTTTATGAGTCAGCCCTTTTTTCTCCCTACTTTTGGCGGTTTGCTGAAAAACTGTACTTTGACGATTCCTACTGGTGAACCAGTACGAGTTACACAAAAAAACTCCATCAACACAAGGTCCATCAACCGGATTTGCATTATTGTAAAAGGTGGGTAAGCATCAGGGCTGGTATATCTAAGGGGGTCATAGACCCAGAAAATGGATGAGGGGGTGACTGAGGCTAGGGGGGAAATAGTAGTCAGCTTAAGTTGGCAACACTTTTCTAATGTTCGTTTGAACGAGCATCGTGCATAATAATGTCAATATGGTACAAGTGGAATGAACCACTGTTTTCCTCGTAGTCGTAGTTCAATGTCGAATTAAAACTAAAAACATTTTGTACTTTCTTATATATACCAAATTATGCAATTTGTTTCCACTTTATTTTAATGTTACATGAATAGGTACATGCGTTTGTGCTGTGGTAAATAAGTGTTCATGTGAAAATTATATCTTAAACTACATTGGGACTACACTCATCTCGAAAATGAATGCTGTAAATCCAGGATTTAAATCTTTCATAGTGTTACTTGGGATAAATTGTAAAAAAGGTGTTGGACAAAACGTTTACAACCTAAAATTGCATGAAAAACACGATAGAAGAAGGAATTTTACCTTTATGACATTCTCTTTCAACATTTTTAAGTGACTTTGTGGTTTGGTGAATGGACTGTTACCACAGTCAAAAGATTCAAAGTAAAAAAAGTGACCAAGTTCTAATAAGAATACATAAGTTGAATATGAAAATGTAATTACTTGATTTAAATGTGATTTGATTAAGAGTTACATAGATGTTTCATATAAACAAAGTGCTGTAAAATGTTAATAAATGCAAAACCATTATTAAAGAGAAATTAGTTATCATCAATAAGATATTTTGTAGTAGCTGGTCTCTATAAATAATAAACTTGAAAGACTGAATTAGTAGTCACTTTTACACTAAAACAAAAAAAAATGTGTGGTTGAGACTAATTTGTGTATTTAATAAAAACATATTTAACATAAAAGCAGGTGTTATTTGAAATGTTTTATTTTAGTTTAATAATCTTTATAAATTGTGGGTACATTTGATCCGAATCTTGCAAATACTATAAAATGCATATACTTCTATATGGTTAGTATTGGAGTAGAAGCACAAAAGTTTTGAATAAAAATATATTCTTTAAATACAATATTCACTAGATATGCTAATTTTGGTAATTTTCTATTCGAAACCATACATGTTTTCTATTATAGTTTTCATACGTTTATAATTCTGGAGATACCGGAATATTTTGCTTGATTACTAAACTTTGGATGTTTTTGTTGTAGTCTGCTGTTAACACTATTGTCCTGAAATATTAAAAAAGCTAGACAAAGGTTTGTCCAACTCTTTTGTCAGCTTTGTTAATCTATGCTACTGTTATTCTGCATGCAGACATTTTTTACTGGAGATTTTCTCTAAGAACTGTATTCAGTTATAAATTTCGGCCAGTTTTAGGAAAGTACCTCTGTTGTAAAGGTATTTCAAAGCCATCCTTTGTGAGATGTAGACAACAAATACATGCTAAAATGTATAGAAAACAAATCGCAAGATTTTACACAAAATTATTTAAGTTAACTAAAAACATACAAATGAAGTGAATAATACCTACCAATAATTTAAAAAGACCTAAAATAAATAGACTTAAGGGACTGGATCTCTAAAAAAGGGAGCAATAATTTGTTATGCATCATCTATAAGAAAATTGTCTTCATCTCTTCAATTGCCTTTTAAAATAAACAAAACCAAAACAGCACAAAATTGAAAGTGATCTACTTTTCCCGACGTATTCTATGTACATCTGAGAATAATAATTTATTAAATTGAAATATTTTATCCTAAAAAATATGGGCATTTTATAATGGAAATGTCATTTAAAAAATGACATTGATTTTTTTTCTTATATTGGTGAACCTGGCGACTACAAGTTGCCACGTTGCCAGATCAATGGCGACTACTATGTGACTACTATTTCGAAAAAAATGACGTCCAAAATGGACTCCTATGTCGCGACCCCCTTAGATATACCAGCCCTGGGTAAGCATTAGAAATTTAAAAAAAAAATTACATGCATTTTAAATGGTAAAACTTTAAGTTTAAATAGTATGTACTTAAAATTGATATTCAAACTTGGTGAGACTTTTTTTTCTCTATGTAGATTAATATTTTGTTTGCGGAAATGAATCACTCTACTCTGTATGCTCGTGATTAAAGAAAAGACAAATATACATTTTTCAAATCGCTGCTCATGATGGTAGAGGATGCAATCCTAACATTTTTTATTAATGATCGACTAAGATACTAATTATTATTTTCGTGTTTTTTAAACCTTTTTTAGTAAAAAATCATAGCTCGTGATCAATGGAAAGACATATATTTTTTTAATCGCTTGTCATGGTGGTAAAGGATAAAAACAACTTTTTTTTAATAATGATCGCGCAAATTTTGTTTTTGTTATGAAGCAAAAAATCCAATTAATTAAAAAAGAAACTCTTTATTATACAGACTAATGCAAAGCGTTAAATTAAAAAAAAAGGGATTGCAGAACATATCTTTAGAGATTAAAGCGCCGGGTTAATTTCTTTAACCAGCGCTAGGCTAAATTCTATTATTAAAGTAAATTGTTTTAATTATTGTTTCGAAATGAGACTTCGAACAACTATAAAAACGCTATTTCTTAATTTGCGATCAAATAAAATCCAAAGAAAATGCCAACTATTTGGTACAGAGCCAGCACTAATTTACCAGATGTTGAAATCTACCGTTGAGAAATTTCGTTGCATTTTTCTGTCCCAAAATATAAATATACCTATCATATCAAAATAAAAAGCACTTTAGTTTATTTAATTTAACGTTTAAGGGAAGATTATTTAGACAGATTGATTGAAATATAATGTAAATCATATAAATCAGTAAATAATTGGGTTAGAAAGTATTTTAGTATGTTTTTTGATAACACGTTGGTCGCCATGTGGGTATAATGATCGTTTCTAGTATTATATTTAGATAATGCTTAAAATATTATAGATTTAAACAAATAAATAAAACAAATACGTTAATAATTGTTATATAATAGTTATACAGTAAAGATTACATACAAAACTATTCGATTCGGCTAAGACAAGAGATATTCATTGATATACAGAATAAATATAAAATTTCCAAATTCGCTCCGTGCGCGACAGCAGCGCCAATTCGTTTTGGTACTAATGGAGTATTTCTGCGTATACTGACAAATACAATTTTTAATAGAATTCGTAATTAAAGAGTATATATGTTAGTTTTAATAAAAGTATATGGATTGTAAAACAAGTAAAACATTAATTTATTATTATTATTATATATTTTTATCGCTTAAATTAAAGAAAATTATGTATAATCAATAAAAATCAATAATAAAATATGGACAGGCAACAGTATTTACTGGAAAATGTATGAGAAGTTGCCTAAGTCTAATAAGTTGTCATTGAAGAATTAAAAACTATTCTGTCAAAATAAAAAAATACCATTTAATAATAGTGTGAAGTTAAAAAATATAAAAAAAGGATCGTTGCTTATATTTTATTTTGTTCGAAAGAAAACATAGAATGAATGATTAAAACTGGTTTCCCATCAGTAAGTCACAAATTTGCATTCCAGCCACATATAATAAAGGCAGAAATCGTGAAATCTAGTCCTTGCTGAATGAAAATTTAAGAATAAAGGGATATTAAAGAACATCGTAAAATGATAATTTATTGTTTATTTAAAACCTTTCAAGTTTCTGATGTCTACTATTTCCAGCATTACTGTTATTATTACAAAAATAAAGGTAATTTTTCTTCTTATTGTACACCTACCCATTTATTTCTTTGATTTAATTTCCACTTTGCTACTGAAATTTTTTATATAAGTTTCACTGTTTTTTTGCTAGTATTTGTACAATTTTCAACACAGCAACTTCGGTTGCTTATTGTATTGTTTTTACCTACTTTTTTGAAAAAAAGTAAAATGTATACGTGTATTTGATATGCCAAAATTACAAAATATCGCCCTAAAATGCACGAATTATCCGCAGCTAGCGCTAGTATCGCTTTAGCTTCCCTTTCCATGACTCCGCACGGAGCGAATACTAACCCTTATTAGATTTAAATATATTTCTATTATTTAAGATTTTAACAGATACAAATCATTCAAATAAGAAGAGAACCACTCATGGGCTGTTCCTCACACTCCATATGTATATAGACTATCTATTAAAATGTAAAGTTGAACACAATCAAAAAAAACCCGACTAAGGTCACAAAAGATACAAATCGAGCTTTCATCCTTTTCAGTTAAATTTAGCACCTCACTGTTAAATGATTCTATGACAATAAAAAATCGAAAATTGAGAACGAAAACCATGCCGATGCTTTGTAATAACTTGATTTATTTCTAAAAATATTAATAATGTTTATTGTTCATTCGTACATAAAATTACATAAACAAGGAGACTGGAAATATTAAACAACAATGAGACTGAAAGTAATTACATATATTAATTTTTCAAAAACAAAAAAACAAACACAGATGGCACTGATATTTGTACTTAAATCTATATTATTTCTGGGTTTCCTATTATTAAGAAGTAAGACAGGCCTATTTAAGTTTTTAATTAATAAGAAAATTCCCTCTAATGTGAGCCAGAGGATCTAGTATAAAATTAACAATTTTTTCTATTACAAATCCTGATATATTATCAAATACACACAAAGGCTTGTTTTTAATATTATGTTTAATTATTTCAAGGACATCATTGAGTGTATTTAGGAAATAAACGGACTCTTTGATATAAATTTATTAGTAGGATAATTTATCTCCCAACCAGATCTATGAATCTTGATTTATTTTATCAATAAAGACGTTTAATATATTCATTAAAGTTTATGGAAATTCAGATGGGATCGTTTAGTAATTTATAAACTATTTTTAAAAAAATGTTATTTTGAGTGTTTGTTTAACATATTCCATGTGGTCTTGTTTTCATTGCTAGACCAATTTATTTTATTTTAATAAAAATTACTTTTTGTATTTTGAACAATAGTTTTATATTGCTTTTCGAACATACTAACAATTGATGATATTATTTTATTTTAAAACAATCCAATTTTTTAGAATAAAAACATTTTTCGCAGATTCAGGACGTAAAAGAAGTAAACTAATGGTGGCTATGAAAGTCAAATATTGCTTACCCTGTATAGTAATACTGACACTGTCAAGTTCTTCCTTTTCACAAACCGCCAACAAAAAACATAACCACTTCTTTTTCTGTTTCACTTTTGATATTGTAAACCATTTCATTGGTGAATGGTGAATCTCATACAAATTTCCAATGTTAACCAATCAAAAATTAGCTTCTATTGCGATACTAGTCAAAGGCCAACAAGCAGCTGCAGCAAAAGTAGAAGAAAAAGAAAAAGAAAAAGAAAAAGAAAAAGAAAAAGAAAAAGAAAAAGAAAAAGAAAAAGAAAAAGAAAAAGAAAAAGAAAAAGAAAAAGAAAAAGAAAAAGAAAAAGAAAAAGAAAAAGAAAAAGAAAAAGAAAAAGAAAAAGAAAAAGAAAAGAAAAAGAAAAAGAAAAAGAAAAAGAAAAAGAAAAAGAAAAAGAAAAAGAAAAAGAAAAAGAAAAAGAAAAAGAAAAAGAAAAAGAAAAAGAAAAAGAAAAAGAAAAAGAAAAAGAAAAAGAAAAAGAAAAAGAAAAAGAAAAAGAAAAAGAAAAAGAAAAAGAAAAAGAAAAAGAAAAAGAAAAAGAAAAAGAAAAAGAAAAAGAAAAAGAAAAAGAAAAAGAAAAAGAAAAAGAAAAAGAAAAAGAAAAAGAAAAAGAAAAAGAAAAAGAAAAAGAAAAAGAAAAAGAAAAAGAAAAAGAAAAAGAAAAAGAAAAAGAAAAAGAAAAAGAAAAAGAAAAAGAAAAAGAAAAAGAAAAAGAAAAAGAAAAAGAAAAAGAAAAAGAAAAAGAAAAAGAAAAAGAAAAAGAAAAAGAAAAAGAAAAAGAAAAAGAAAAAGAAAAAGAAAAAGAAAAAGAAAAAGAAAAAGAAAAAGAAAAAGAAAAAGAAAAAGAAAAAGAAAAAGAAAAAGAAAAAGAAAAAGAAAAAGAAAAAGAAAAAGAAAAAGAAAAAGAAAAAGAAAAAGAAAAAGAAAAAGAAAAAGAAAAAGAAAAAGAAAAAGAAAAAGAAAAAGAAAAAGAAAAAGAAAAAGAAAAAGAAAAAGAAAAAGAAAAAGAAAAAGAAAAAGAAAAAGAAAAAGAAAAAGAAAAAGAAAAAGAAAAAGAAAAAGAAAAAGAAAAAGAAAAAGAAAAAGAAAAAGAAAAAGAAAAAGAAAAAGAAAAAGAAAAAGAAAAAGAAAAAGAAAAAGAAAAAGAAAAAGAAAAAGAAAAAGAAAAAGAAAAAGAAAAAGAAAAAGAAAAAGAAAAAGAAAAAGAAAAAGAAAAAGAAAAAGAAAAAGAAAAAGAAAAAGAAAAAGAAAAAGAAAAAGAAAAAGAAAAAGAAAAAGAAAAAGAAAAAGAAAAAGAAAAAGAAAAAGAAAAAGAAAAAGAAAAAGAAAAAGAAAAAGAAAAAGAAAAAGAAAAAGAAAAAGAAAAAGAAAAAGAAAAAGAAAAAGAAAAAGAAAAAGAAAAAGAAAAAGAAAAAGAAAAAGAAAAAGAAAAAGAAAAAGAAAAAGAAAAAGAAAAGAAAAAGAAAAAGAAAAAAGAAAAAGAAAAAGAAAAAGAAAAAGAAAAAGAAAAAGAAAAAGAAAAAGAAAAGAAAAAGAAAAAGAAAAAGAAAAAGAAAAAGAAAAAGAAAAAGAAAAAGAAAAAGAAAAAGAAAAAGAAAAAGAAAAAGAAAAAGAAAAAGAAAAAGAAAAAGAAAAAGAAAAAGAAAAAGAAAAAGAAAAAGAAAAAGAAAAAGAAAAGAAAAAGAAAAAGAAAAAGAAAAAGAAAAAGAAAAAGAAAAAGAAAAAGAAAAAGAAAAAGAAAAAGAAAAAGAAAAAGAAAAAGAAAAAGAAAAAGAAAAAGAAAAAGAAAAAGAAAAAGAAAAAGAAAAAGAAGAAAGAAAAATACGTAGTGAAAAGTAAATCACTTTTAATTTTGTGCTGTTTTGGTTTGGTTTATTTTAAAAAGTAATATGAAGAGATGAAGACAATTTTCCTATAGATGAGGATGCAGGACAAATTATGGCTCCCTTTTTTAGGGCTCCAGTCCCCTAAGTATATTTTAGGTCTTTTTAAATTGTTGGTAGGTATTATTTTGTATGTTTTTATTTAATTTGAATAATTTGTGTAAAATCTTGTGAATTGTTTACTATACTTTAAGCATGTATTTGTTCGTTACAACTTACAAAGGATGGCTTTGAAATACCTTAACACAGAGGTACTTTCCTAAAACTTGCCGAAATTGAAACCGATTGCAGTTCCTACAGAAATATCTAGTAAAAAAGATTCATTTGTCTGCATGCAGAATAACAGTAAAATAGGTTAACAAAGCTGGTAAAAAAGGTGGACAAACCTTTGTCTAGCTTTGTTATTATTTCAGGGCAATAGTGTTAACAGCTGACCATAACAAGAACAATCAACGTTTAGTAATCAAGCAAAATATTTTAGTATCTCCAGAATTATAAACTTATGAAAACTAATAGGAAATATTTATGGCTTTGAATAGGAAATTACCCAAATTAGCATGTCTGGTGAATATTACATTCAAAAATATATTTTTATTCAAAACTTTTGCGCTTCTACTTTAATATTAATTATATAGAAATACATATGCATTTTATAGTATTAAGTAAGATTCGGATCAAATGTACCCACAATTTATAAACATTATGAAACTAAAATAAACCAATTGCAAATAACACCTGTTTATTAATAAAATAAAACATGTTAAATATATTTTCTTATTAAATACATAAATTAGGCTCAACCACATACACATTTCTATTTGTTTTTACTGCTTCTAGTGGCGAAGTCTACATTTAAAAGTAGCTACTAATTCACAGTCTTTCAAGTTTATTATTTAAGGAGACCAGCTACTACAAAATATTCTATTGGCGATAACTAATTTCTCTTTAATAATGGTTTTACATTTATCAACATTTTACAGCACTTTGTTTATATGAGACATCTACCTAGCTCTTTTAATTAAATCAAAAATATTTACATTTAAATCAAGTAAATGAATGTTCATATGCCACTTATTCTTAATATTCTTATTGGAACTTAGTTACTTAAAAATGTTGGGAGAATGTCATAAAGTTAAAATTCCTTCTTCTATAGTGTTCTATGAAAGATTTAAATCCTGGATTTACAGCATCCAGATTGATGAGAGGAGTGCAGTCACAATGCAGTTTCAGACATAATTTTCACATGAAACCTTACTCCAACACACACGCATGTACCTATGCATGTAACATAAAAATAAAGTGGAAATAAATTGCATAATTTGGTATATTAAAAAGCACAAAATGTTTTTAGTTTTTATTCTACTACGAGGAAAACATTGGTTCATTCCACTTGTACCATATTGACATTATTGTGCACGTTAAAAGTAGATCTGTCTCTATTTTTATAATACTATTACTGCAGGAAAAACGATAACCGTGGATTTCTCCAAACGAACATCAGAAAAGTATTGCCATCTTAAGCTGACTACTATTTGCCCCCTAGCCTCAGTCACCCTTTCATCCATAAACTGGGTCTATGTCGCGACAATCCTGGTTAAAAACATGTAAAAATACAGGACCCAGATTTAACCTTGGAGGACATCAGACCTTGTTAATATTCAACAAAATTGAAACAATCCCCCTTTTTTTATTCACATATGTTTTGATAAGGTTTATAACTAGAATCATTAAGCTACTATGTAAAAATAAACTAGCAATTAATTTAAATTGATATTTTTTTGTTTCTATTCGTGACTATACTTTCATCAGGATTATTGTTTTAATTACTGTGTACTAGTGTGTACAAATAATTTCTAATGTATGTTTTGAAAATTTTGAAACTGAATCAAGAAAAAATGGGTTACAGCAGGGGCATACTTAATATGCATACGAATAAGTCAAGATATGTTAGTCATGTCTCCCCCGAGATTTTGACTCAATTGATGAATCTTTTATTTAGGGTGATTGCCCCCATCGAAAATTCACCCTGAAGCCGCTCTTGATATATTAGGTATCTAAAACCGTATAGTTAAAAATTCAGATGTATACAATATATTATAATGCTTCATCTATTATGATTTTATGCAGGTGAACAACTTATTCAGGAATTTAATTCCTTTATAAACAGGAATTTTTTCATAAAAGGTTGTTCCATGTTTATTTAGGCAGTTGTTATTTCAGTTTTAAAATGGTTTTAATGTGGTAAATAAGAAGATACTGATTTTAAAGTTACCTTGTAGATATACTGCGGGCACTTAAAAGCCGTTTAGCATTAAATACTGGTTTTA
Source organism: Psylliodes chrysocephalus (assembly GCA_927349885.1). Taxonomy (NCBI): domain Eukaryota; kingdom Metazoa; phylum Arthropoda; class Insecta; order Coleoptera; family Chrysomelidae; genus Psylliodes; species Psylliodes chrysocephalus. The sequence continues at coordinate 53,288,376 of OV651819.1, forward strand.
AAGTATCTAATAATATTTGCTAACTTAAAAGTGTGTGTGTCTTGTAGTTTTAAATGGTTTAGTTTCAATAAACTTTAAAACTACTTAGTTTTATGAAGGACTTGCAGGTTGTTTGGTTTTATTATGTTCTAGATTGTGACGTTTTAGTTTTTAAGTAGTTTTAAAGAGATTCTTAATGTAACTAATAAAACCTTTTATTAAATCTGCTTGATCTTAGGACAATTTGATCAGTAAATATTGCGTTTTAAAACTGTTTCATTACTTTTCCTTATAACGGCTTTCTTAAATGCAATTAGCTATATTAAAACGGAACACTCTTACCTAAATCAATTTGGTTATCGTAAAGACTAACTGTACTTCTTGTATAACAATAAAATTAAACTCATCCCCTATTTTTACGTGGCCCAAATGAACCCCGCATTTTGTATCATGTCAAACAGGGGTGTACCTACAATAATTAGAAAACTGAAAACAATATATTATTGTTATTCTAAAAATACACAAAACACAAACGACTGTTGTGACACGGAGATTTTAAAGTTAGGTTTACATTAAAATCGAGCGGCATTTATCACAGCCGCATTAAAACTAAACCGTTTAAATCACAAGCGAACCTTTCTTTTGTCTATGGCACGGGCTCTTGGAACAATATAAAACTGGATTAAATAAAACCTTTTGATCTTAACGTTTCCTTGTCCATTAACTAAACGGTTTTATTTAATTTCTTGCCATTTTACTTTCTCGAGATGGTGGAAGCCATGATAGATAGAAATATTTAAGCTTAAATAAAAACGACAAGTTAACCACTTAAACGTATAATTTCGATTTTTTTTAATTCAGAAAAATCTAAAATAATAGATAAAATTATTTTTCTTTCTAATTTATGTTTTTCAATTTTGTTTTTTTTTTGATGATAAAACTTCAGAAATGTTAAGGCCCCTAAGACTTTTTCGTTAACATTTATCGATAAAGTCGGGTGCGCAGTATAAGGGTGTTTCCGAACTTGGCGTCCAAATTTATAGGGGTGGTAGTTCGCATAATTTGAGAGCGATTGGCAGATTTCATTTTTCTAAAAAATTATAATAAACAAAATAGAGCCATTATAAAAAAATCAAAAAGCGGGTCCTGTCCTGAGCGCGTAGTGCAATAGTCGCCTGATCGGTTACTCATCGGGATTTACAACTCAAAAACAGATGCGATTTGCAAATTTCTCCCTCGGCCCGGCCGGTATCGAAAGACGTAGCCGATTATTTTCTAATGCAGAGAACTCGATCGTAGGGAGCGCGAGTCGAGTCGTTCCCATTGCTGTGCCGGAGCATACCTGTTTAAATTTTTTAATAAATTTTTGATTATTTTTATTTTAAATATTTTGGAAAAATGAAATCTGCGAATCGGTCTCAAATTATACGAACTACCACCCCTACAAATTTGGACGCCAAGTTCGGAAACACCCTGTATATTTATACCCTGACATTCCGAATTAACTACCTTACTTTTTAACATTTTATAGTTCATGGTTAGAGCGTCACCATATTATCATCTTCAAATATAAATTGCTTTTATTTGCTAAAAGAATTATGTACATAGTTTTAAAAAACGATTTTCATATGTTAACAATAAGATAAATTATCTTTAAAAGTATACATGTAACTAACATTATTAAGTCCACTTCAAAACCGCGTGTGTTTAAAATGTATTTAAAGTCGTTTTAAAAGGGTCTTCACAGCAGCTTTAAAATCAGTTGTTCAAGGTAATATAGTTTTATGGTGGTTTTTATTTTTGATTTTATTGACCTCTTTCAGAGTGGGCCCTTTTATGCTGAAGGCGTATTTATTACAACCTTAAGGTTTCTTTTAAAACTAATTGGTTTTAATTGCAGTTTTATTTTACAGTTTTAAAGCATCCTTGAAGTACTGAATAAAACCGTTCCGTGCTACTTGGGAAACAAAGACCGCTGAGCAGCGTGGACGGTGCTTGCGGAAGGAACAAATTTAGATCGGGCAAGCACCTTGTCTGGCGCCCCTATAATTTAGGGTGACCATATCTTTTCGGATTCAACGTGACAGGTGACGACTTTTTTTTATTACAAAGTATAGAACCATGATTTATTTCGACCTGGAGTTTTCGATGAATATTTACGTTTTGGGGTCCCCTGAATCCGTTTTGACTATTTTTGCGATGATGTCTGTATGTCTGTGTATACTCGACAAGTCATGAACGGATACAAAGAAAAATACTCAATTTTAAACTTCAGCTTTATTCCTGTCTGAATTGAGCTGATTAAATTTTGGGGATAATTGGAACATACTTTATAGGGGGTCGTTTTTCTATTTTATGGAATATATCTGTTATTTACGCTTGGATAAGAAAATTATTTAAATAAAAGTTGCCTGAGAAAATTAACAAGAAATAAAAAATTCCAATTTTTAATAAAATTGTTTAAATAAAAGTTGTTTGCGATTTCATTCTCTATAATTCTTGTTCTCTATACATAAATTCTCTAAAATCGACTGTATTCGAGATATTTACGAAAAAGTACAAATTTTGAATTTTGAATAAATTAAGAGAAAAAAATAACCTATGTTATTTTGCAATTTACATAAATTGTGTTAAACAATATGTTATTACAGGATGACCCAATAAATTTGGAATATATGAAAAACCTTTATTGCTCACAAAATTTTAATCCTTATAAAAGTTGATCCATTACCTAAACAGAAATAATCAAATTTTCATAATTGCAAAACTTTGGTATTAAAAGAAATATACAAAAAACTATACTATGGGGTTTTGTTGAAGAGTTAATGAGCCTTTATTTTGCAAATTTCGAATAAAGTTTTTTTAGAACGATTATAAAATTTTAATAATGTTTCAAAATGCAGTCGATTTTTTCATTTCCCCGTTTCGCAATTAAAAAAAAATTAAAAATATGCAAGAAGTTCTCTGAAAAAATATTTTTCGATAATTTTTTTTTAGACAGACTGAGTAAGTTTTAAAGCTCAATTAAGTAATATAATTTAACTAAGTGCACTACTAAGAACAACAAAATAAGTAGAGTACGAGCTGGAAAAATTCGCAGCCAATTTATACCATTGAGAAATAAAATAACTAATAAATAAGAAGAGAAAACAAGAAAAAAAATGGCAAATTACCAGATTTCCCGAAGATAAAGTAGTTCTCAAAAGACTAACACAACAACTACAAAGAGAAATACTTACTATTAAAAATGAATCAATCAAACGGTTGAAAGCGACCAGGAAATTTAAACGTTCAATAGTCCATATGCCACCAATAAAAGAAGACAACGGAAACTAGACATGATCAAATAATCAAAAAGCTGACATCTTTGCAGATCATCTTGAAAAAAATATTCAACCAAATGAAGGACGAGGACTCGAGTTATTAAAAGAAGAGAAAAGAAACATAGCAGAAATTCATGGGGTATCGATAAGGAAATCAAAGAAAATATTAATTCTAAGAAAGCACCCGGGTATGATCACAGGTGAAATACTAAAACAATTGCCAAGAAAAGCCGTGGTTAAACTCACTAATATAATAAACACTGCATTTCGACTCGAGCATGTACCTAGTATCTGGAAAGTCGCAGAAATTATAATGATACCCAAACTTGGAAAACCACCGAATGAAGTAAAGTCCTATGTATCTATATCCCTGTTACCGGTGCGGTGGTAGCTAAACTTTTCGTAAAATTTTTACTAAAAAGATTGAAACCCATGATAGACAGTAACATTATAATACCTGACCACAACAAGTATTCCACAAGTCCACAGAATAACGATTCAAATGAAAAAATACTGGAAGAAAAGAAGATCTGTACCTCACTCTTTCTAGACGTAGCTCAGGCTTTCGTTAAAGTATGGTTAGAGGGCATTAAATATAAAATACATAAACTTTTACCTAAGCAATATTGTGCATCTTAAAATCTTGCTTGACTGGTAGAATAATCCGAGAAAAACAATAAGAAGAATATTCCACGCTTACAGAAACTAAAGTAGGAATACCTCAAGGAAGTGTTCTGGGGCCTGGTCTTTAGCTGTTGTTTACCTCCAACATACCATAAACGCAAAATGTGAAAGTATCCACATTTACCATAGAATTAAAAGTGGACAAAAAGATGGCGCATTAAGCTCAACGATACTAAACCACCTAGGTATAAAATTAAAGTGAAAAGAAAATTATACTGGTTGCTGAATAGAAAATCAAAACTTTCAATAGAAAATAAACTTTTAATATATAAACAAGTAGTGAAACCACTATGGACTTACGGCATACAGCTCTGGGGGTGTGCCTACAACCAAAAAAGAAAGGAAACCCATCGAAAAAAAAAATAATTATATATTTTTTGTAATCCCCTGTATATATTATGAAAATTTAATTATTGCATTTAATAATTTAGATAGAAATACTATAAAACAGTATATGTTCCATATAATTGTCTTCTTATCTGCAAAAAAATTATTTCACATTGCATAACGGTTCCATTTTGTTAATATTTTTAACCTTTATACTTAGGTCTCCATCTCTTTTAAATTGATATATTAAATTTTCAAATTTATAAAACGATAATGGCACTTGTAACAAGCAAAATTCCAACTCTTAATTTTTGAACTGTCAGATAATCATCTTTCTCAGGAAGAAAATTATTAACATGCTTTCTTAAACTTTTTCTACAAATCTTTTATTACCGCTTTTGCTTGAGTGGTTCAATTTGTAATTGTCAATATGTCAATCTGTCAACAATTAGGCATTCCAAACAAATGAATTACCAGTGGGAAGGTTTGATATATCTAAGGGCTGCGACATACGATATATTCTATCTACTATACGCAAAATCATGAATAATGGATTACATTTAAATATTTTATGTCAAACAGAATAAAAATAATATGTATTTGAAAAACCCGCTTATAAATTTCTTCATAAATTGGCAGGCTTGACGACTACTATTTCGAATAAAAATAAGAGTCCAAGATGCAAGACTATGTCGCTACCCCCTTAGATATACGAGAACTTCCCACTTGACAGGTCGTTGGAATGCCTAATTTAAATGTGACAGACTGCTATATATAAATAAAAAATTTAGATTGTCGTTTATCACCAAACCGTGATATAAATACTATTTAAAGAAAAATTAGTATAGATATACAACTACGATTTAGTCACTTAATATCCACATCACCGTATCACTACTCCAAACCACAGTTAACTAGTAAAAGTTAATTAAAATATTTACCAGAACCCCAGCAAATACTGAGCCGCTCTCATCCGATCGCACTTTCAATTAACCAACTAACAAATTAACTTTTAACCATTTAAAACGATATTATTATAAATAATTTATATACATTTTCGCATACACCACACACAACACAACTTCATCACCGATCACCGCACAAATCCCATTCCAATTTTTTAAAACCTCTTTTAGAAATAAATACATAAACACGATAACGATTCTTCAAACATTGAATATAATACAGGCAAATAACATCAAAAATAGTCGGAGAGAGGACAATGTTTATATAATTATTATTTACGCTTTTATAACAATTATAATAATAATAATATAATGCATTTATTTTTAACAGGTTGTCCCAATAACTAATAAATTGCTTACAAATAAAAGAAAAAAATAAAACACAAATATAAAGAACATAAAAAAGGAGTATAAAAAAAATCTTAGAATTTATTCTACAGTATGTCGCTAATGTATGGAATAAATTCATTATTTCTAAAATAATCGACTTTTGAAAAAAATCCAAAAACAGGTCAATTGTAATTTTTGAATCGTCATCACATGATGTAGATGTAACGAACATTACGTCACCAGTATTACCGTGGTGACGTAATCGGCAATTTTTTTAAATGCAACCATGTGTCTCAAAACACCTCATTGGAAAGGTCTTCTAATCGTCTTTACAACGATGTAATTATTTGAATATTTATTTCTACAGGGTCGACCAAAACTGTTTATTTACTAAAATACATAAAACTGTTTAGTAAAAAACAATTAAATTATATTAAGTGTTCAAACTGATGACCTTCAGCAATAATGCAATGAGACAGCCGAGCAGTAAATTCGTCTCTAACGTTTACGAGAACTTCAGGCGTTATTTGTGCAATCTCCGTTCTGATGCGATCCTTCAACTCTTCTATATCATTTGGGCGACTTTGATAAACTTTGCTCTTCAAGTATCCCCATAAAAAAAAGTCTAAGGGTGTCAAATCTGGCGACCTTGGTGGCCATTCGATCGTTCCTCTTCTTCCTATCCACCTATCTGGAAAAACAGCATTTAAGTAGGTTCGTACATCAAAGGCGTAATGTGGGGGTGCCCTATCCTGTTGAAACCACAAATCACATCTATTTGGAAATAGTTGATTTAATTGTGGTAATAGATAATCCTGAAGAAATTGAAGATATCGAGGACCGGTCAAGTTTCCTTCAAAAAAATATGGCCCTATTATTTGATTATTTATAATGCCGGCCCAAACATTCACCTTTTCAGGATATTGTGTCGTATACTCCTGCATCCAATGGGGATTTTCACTTGCCCAGTATCGATATGTCTGGCGATTTACATGGCCGTTGAGCATAAAAGTTGCTTCATCCGAAAAAAGTATATTTTTTATGAAATTACGATCTTTGTTAGATCGTTCCATAATTGTTTCACAGAATTCAATTCTCCTATCAAAGTCATCTTCTAACAGCTCTTGGACCAAATGTACCTTATACGCATGCCACTTCTCCTTTTTCAGTACTCTAGCAACAGTAGAATGATGTAAATTATTATCCAGCGCAACTTGTCTCGTGCTGGTGTGGGGTCTTTCTTGAAACTCTAGTAAAACATTAACTTTTTTGTCTTCGGAAATTGACTTTCTACCACTTTTGGGGAGATCTTTAACATGGACCGTTTCTCGAAACTTTTTCTTGATTTTACTAATTGTTGATTGAGAAATTGGTTCACGATTGGGGTATTTAGCATTAAATAAATTGCCAACTTCTCTCTGTGTCCTTACTCTATCTCCATAGCCAATCATCATTAATATTTCGATTCGTTCAGTTTCTGTAAGCTTCATTACTAAATTATGCTAATTTAAAGATTTTAACTATTGAACACGACTGATACACATCAATTAGTGTTAAACTAGAATTTAGTACTATTATCAGTAACATATCCAAAATACAGAAATATTTTTTGGGTACACTACGATGTTTTATTTCCAGTGGCGGTCCTTACAATAACTTAGTTCAGTGAATCAGAATTTATGATTAAGATTTTAGTAAATAAACAGTTTTGGTCGACCCTGTACAAATAAATATTCAAATAATTACATCGTTGTAAAGACGATTAGAAGACCTTTCCAATGAGGTGTTTTGAGACACATGGTTGCATTTAAAAAAATTGCCGATTACGTCACCACGGTAATACTGGTGACGTAATGTTCGTTACATCTACATCATGTGATGACGATTCAAAAATTAAAATTGACCTGTTTTTGGATTTTTTTCAAAAGTCGATTATTTTAGAAATAATGAATTTATTCCATACATTAGCGACATACTGTATACTACGGTTTAAAACTAATAGACAGTGGGAAAATTTCAGGAATGTCTAGAAGAGTTGCCATAATGAAAGAAAAATTTCATACACTATAAAAATTATGCAAAAAAAAGTTTAAAATACATAATTGTTACTTAACACTACAACGTATATCATAATTAAAATTATTTTTTACGCCCATGTCAGTAAACGTTAAAAATCGCACTGTCAACATTCCTTGTAAATGACATTTAACAATAACATACACGTAATGAGATCTCATAACATACACGTGCGTTTTGATAAGAAAACTTAAATTTGTTAGTTTAATCAAATTGCAATCAAGTTTTTATTTACGTTCAACTTTATTTGGTCTATGTACATAAATTTAGTCAATTGAAAAAAATAAAAAAATTTAGAATTAGCGAGATACATTTTGGATTAAAAAAATGATACCCCTAAATGTCGGCAACACATTATACAATTTTTCAAAAAATATGTCACGTTTTCTTAGAATGCTATGGAAATAAACGTCTTATCATTTATATTGTCAATTTTTGTAACACAATATTGTTACGGAGCACCCTGCAGTAGCCTGCGGCTGTCATAGGAAAAGTATGAATAAAAAACGAAGTGGAATGCTACTCATCGCCCTACAGTGTGCTGAGGTCGTCATAAGTAAAAGTACAAGTTCAAGAAGGTTCGAGAAGGGTCAAGCAAGCTATATAAGGATGATTCTGATGTCAGTTTGCAGTTTTTATGATAGACGTTACATGTTAATATTATCAGTTGCATTGTTATTGTAAAGTTGAGTTAAAATAATGTGAGATACCAAAAACGCGCGTAACAATATTATTATATTCGAACATTTTCTCAACTTTACTTACGAATATATCTGTTAGTAGTGAAAGTGAAATTATGAGCATTCCACCGGAGATTTTATAAAAAGCTCAAGCTGCCACACATAATTTGTTACCGCTGAAATCCAAAAAAAGATACAAAAGTACCTATCGAAAATTTATGTATTGGCGACACAAGCATGTCCTTTATTTAAGAGAAGAAAATAAGTGGGCGTAGAAAAAGTATAGTACATTACACGAGTTGTAAGCCCATTACGCACTCGTGAAATTTATGCACTTGCCGCTCCGCGGCTTCGTGCGTAAACTTTTTCACTTAGTGCGTAATGGGTTACTTACAACTCTTGTTACGTAATATACTATTAATTATTTGTCTTGAAGGTAAATTGCAATATCTACTTAAATTTTTAGGTTGCTTATTTGAAGGTAAAACCATAAAATTATGTAGACCACTTTAAAACTTAATAAATTAAGACCACTTTAAAACTTAATAAATTATACGTAATTTGGTTCACAGCTATATAGGCCATCTACTAACTGTAAATCAGTTTGTTACACGTTGCCATGTGTTTGGAAATTTGTTTTCTCTCAATTTTTTACCATGCAATACCGGGTTCTCAAATTAAAGTGTTACAGTTAAATACCGCCGAAAATATGCATTTTACAAAAAAAGTTTCTAACAAAAGTTTTATAGTTTTTTGGGGGAAACATTTTGGATAAATTCATTTTTTTATAGCTGACCACAATATGGCCATATCGAGGTAAACTTTTTTTTAAATTGGAACTTAATTTTTTACATATTCTTAAAGTTTATAAAAAAATAAGTAACTTTTAAAGAAATTATTTTTTTATTGGACTTTTACTTATTGAGTAACACCTACTTGAAAATTTTGCGGCGCGAAAAAAAGTTGGTCATATTATGGTTAGCTATAAAAAACGATTTTAACCAAAATTTTTTCCCCAAAAAACTATAAAACTTTCGTCTAAAATGGTTTTTTTATAAAAGGCGGTATTTAACTGTAACACTTTAATTTGAACACCCGGTATAACGGCTACGTTTAAGAGTACGTTCCGTTATTGTCCGAATTATCGGTTACTGGGTTCAAAACTAAGCGCTCTGCTTGACATTTCTGAAAAATCGGTTAAATTAGGGACGCGGTTACCTGAAAATGGTGACTCAAACGTCAATTCACAAACCGCTATATTTTTGCGGTTACTATTAAGTCGAATGTCAATCTGTCACAAAAGTGACGTAAATCTCGACCGTGGTCCAAATGTAACCTTTGTCAAAATTCCTGGTTTCTTGCGGTTAGTAGTCGGTTAATAACGGACTATACCCTAAGTTACACTCTACATAGAAAATACAAAGTCGATAATATTTCATTTACAGTGGAAATAATCACTCGTGAGTTCAGTTCGTTAAGGCCACAGTAGCACACTCCAATATTCGTAACATTAACTAATTTTGATAGGTGTCATTTATGTGTCATATTTAATTAATAGTTCTTTTGTTCAACAGATGGAGAAATAATTCTAATAATTTTAAACGGTAACTATTATAATATAAAAAATTGATCACCCTGTGCCACTACGCGATTGGTAAACGAATTCTTGACCGTGAAAAATATTTCGGATGTAGCAGGTAAATAAAAGTTTTGGATTAAGATTCGGGACATCGGTATATTTACTTAGTAGTTTATTATTGTGTCCAGTCAACAAATGACAAGGATCTTGGTGTCATTATGTAGGGACCTATTATACTATACATGGTGTTCCATTAAGAATGGGACATAAAACAACTGACGATTCTCTGATTAAAAATAAGACAACTAAACGAAGCATGCTTAGATAAAATATTTCTCGTTTCCGAAATATGGTGTTAAAATTTTAAAATCCAAAAACTATTTTACTATTTACTATTTTACAAAATTTGGCAAACGTTTTTGGTGTCATAATATCCACCTATTAGCAAAAAAATTAGTTACCTAAATTAACTTTTCCAGTGACGTACAGCATTGGTATGCAAAACCGCATCCCTCCTAAATTTTACGTCACTATCCAAAAAGTTATTTGGACATAAATTTTAAATGTTTTGATGTTCTTTAAATAAATTATATATTCTTCTCAGAAATTTAATAAAAAAAAACGAAATTTAAAAATTTTAGAATTTCAAAATATATTAAAATAAATAATATCCACTTTTGAGTGCGAATATCTCATTTTTTTATAAATACCGTTTATTACATTTGTATAAAAAATAGCAGAATTTATTTTTTGTAAAATAAATTATTAACAAAACAATCCTTTGGAGGGAATAAAGCCGGAGATACACATGCAATCAAATTGGGCTAGTAGCTTGCATACTAGCAGCTTGCATGTGCCAGTAGCTTGCAGACTCAGGATACATTTGCAAGTAAAATTGCATGTCAGTAGCTGGAAGCCAGATGATCCATTTGTCAGTTAAAATGTATGCAAGCCTTCAGGAAAGGTTCGTAGTGAATTAAAAAGTGTAATATTGTGTAATAATGCGTACATCAAATAATATAGCCTAAACGGAACGGAATTGTCATAAGAATTTTCACGTGCTATTTCGTACTTCTATATAAACGAATAAACTTTTTCGTCTTTTTATCTCTCCACCGAGAGATGATGGATGAGATATCAACAAAACGAAAAAAAAAAGAAAGCTAGTCGTGATGACGATCACAACTTGTACCCCCACCGTCGAAAACTCGAGGTCAAAAAAAAATCATGATTCCTATACTTTCCTTAACTGTATACAGATAGGAAAGTCAAAATTAGACCTTTACAGTGATTTTGTTTTATTTCCTGCATCAGACACATATAAAACGGTATACATTTTAAAAATAATAAAATTAGCGAATTTTTTAGTTTTTTACAATTTAAAAGTTTGGACAATGTGTGTTCTTACAGAGAAATGATACGCCACTGAACAAGAGGGGTTGTTTACCTTCCCCCTTGTGCCCACTTCCTCACTTCCTCTACAGATGTTGAGAATACAACAATCGCCTACAAACTCGTTTAACGCTCCCTCTAGTAGTAATTGCTCGGAGGTATACACAATGTTTTAGATATTTTTTAGTGTCTACTACTGTTTTTAGCTGTCAGATTAACTATCTACCAGTGGTGGATCAAGAGTAGTGATAAGTAAAATAGCATTAATAGAATGTTATAGGGTTTTTAATTAGTAATATGGTACTTTTTTAGTATTCTTGAAAAGAGGAAAAAATATGCTTTTCTCTGATATATCACTCGACCTACGTTGCCATTTAAAAAAATTCAAGATGACAGCGACACGTTAAACGCCGACGTCACATAAATTTGACATGTGCTCTAAAAAATACAAAATACAAAATACAGTCCTATTTATTGTTTTAAATTTCCTGATTATATTTTCATTCGTTTTAAAGAAACTACCTTGCTCACCAGACTTTTTCACTACCCCGTATGTATATTTTTAAGTTATTGTCTTTACCCTAAAGGAAAAATATTTGAAAATTTATAAAATTCACTTTGTCACCTCTAAAATGGAAACTGTGACGTTTAATGGAAGTTTAATGGACGTTTTATGGACGTTTACAAGAAAATTATATTTAGCTTTTATTAATACTTAGTTAAGATCTCCATGATTCTCGGTTTTATCCATACGTTAAGATGAACACTTTTTCGTTTCTTACTCCCAACTTCTATGGAAGTATACAACGAAAAAAAAAAAGTATAAATCATTCCTTAGCAAAAAAACTTTATTTGTCTTTACTAATGCCGAGTACTTTTATTATGTGTTAAAACTAAAAGTAAATAATAAGTCGAGAGAATCATTAATTCAAAAATAAATGTTGTAATTATCGAAATCGGTGATGGAAAAACCATGTTTTTTTAAGTAGGTACACAATATTTATAAATATAAGTTCGCCTCAAAGGTTGCAATTAAAAATGGCAGTGAGGTTATACTTGTGGAGAGGATTAATTTTTATATTATTTCGGCAAAAAAATATTATACAGGAATATAATTATATGGAAAATTCCAGTGAATTGGTATTTATAAAAATATGTATACGAAGGAAGTTTCAGATCGATTCTGATGAAATATAAGCTGCGTTATAATAGTTCGTTGTGCAACTGTGTAGGAGATACAAAGTGATATGTTTTCCTATTATTTCATAGGGACCTTACCAGCAGGGTCTTTGCAACCATATGTGTCAAGAATATTCTAGACGACAGTTCGCGAAGGTTCGAGAAGGGTCAAGCAAGGTATATAAGGATGATCCTGACGTTAGTTTTCAGTTTTATGATAGACGTTACATGTTAATGCTATCAATTATTCTATTACTAAGCGACGTGTGCCCTCACTATATTTACTAGTTTCTGTTTTAATAAGTTTATTCCTGTCGTCTGGCCAGACGGATCGTCTGGCCTCTAGCAGTAGCACATCAGTTTTTTAATATGAATTCATTTCCATTAGTTAAAGAGAAATACCTATTTGAAATTTTGTTCTCTTTTTGAAAGCTGAAAGTGTTATTTCCATTAAGATAATATAATATAAAGTATAAGTATAAAATTAAAGTTGAGGTAAGTAATATTATGTAGATAGTAATAATTCTTAATTATAAATTAATTAGATTCAACAAACCTCCATGGGGATAAATGTCATGTTGTATGAGTTTTTTAGTCTAAAACAACTTTCTGATTACTAAAATCTAATTAACAAACGTAAACGGTAGAAGGTTTTTGAAAATACCAATAAGTAAATTACACGATTTTTAAAAAACCCATTGCTCCTACTTCAAAAAATTATATTCATGATGATGTAACGCGAAGCCGTCTCTGTTCTTTGTTTACTACCTTGCCCGCGGTATGAAATTTACCGCTGGCCAAATAGAGACAGACGCACTGCTTCAAGAAGCTACTGGAGTGATCACTTTGCGGCGTATGAGTCATAGAGAGGGAGTTTCCAAACGTTCTGGGTCGCTTAGAGTGTTCTGGTACAGAGCTGGCTTTATATAAATAGCGTAAGTTTGTCGATGGACGTTAAGTTTCAAATTAAGTGTTGGATAGTAAAGACAAATTGTAATAAAGAAATTAGAATTGTAAGCTGTAATAGTGCCTAAACAATCGTTACATTGGTGTTAGAAGTGAAACAATTCGATTGCATGTTTTTCATCTTGAAATACAGTAGTATGTTTTCCCAGTGAGACGATGATGTCATATTTGGGTTTAACTCCATGTACGCCAGAGACTGTTCCCTTGTTAGTTTTAGATCTATCCGTACATCATACGAGACCGCTAACCAAGTATTTCTATACCTTCTTATTTACCTCGCTCCAGTTGTAGTTGACTTGGAAGAGTCTGTTGAAGGTTAGGCGGGTTGTCATGTAATCTGATCCCATATTTATATATAGGATAATTTACTTCAAGTGTAATTCTGATATGTTTCATATGTCCCAGTGGGTTCCAGTTGTTTGAGATGTCCAGTCTGTATGCACTCATTCTGGCCTCCTCCTTTATGACTTGGTCAAGGAGTGGGAGGTTTAAAATGATTTTCATCGGTGTACTTATCAGTGCTCCTGTAATACAAAGGCATGCCAGCTTCTTAACTCCTAAGAGGGTATTGAGGGCTGTTTTCTGGTTTAATTTTGGCCACCAAACAACAGCTCCATAAGTTATCACAGGTCTTGTTATTGTCATATATAGCCAGTAGAACATTTTCTGTTTTAATCCCCATGTTTTTCCAAATGCCCGCCTTCCTACAATGAGAAAATTTTTACAATTGTTGGTCACTTTTTGTAAGTGTTGGTTCCAGGTAAGTTTGCTATCTAGGATTAGACCCAGATATTTTACTAGGTTTGTTTTGTATAGCCTTCCTCCAAACAGAGTCGGAATTTCTAAGACCTTCAACCTTGTTTTCCGAGTAAGGTTATGAGTTGTGCCTTTTTAGGGTTTATCAAGAGATTTTCTTTAACGCACCACATTTAGAGCTCTTTGCATGGGTTCAAAGATTGTGGTTTAGCGTTTGTCCTCGGATAAGGATGACTATGCTATCGGCGTATCCTTGGGCGTACAGCTCTTGATTGTTTTCAGCTGCCACTAGGTTCCACAGTAGAGGAGAAAGGACTCCACCCTGTTGGTATCCCCTGTGGATATTGGTGTCTTCTATTCCGTGTTTGCGAACGGTATCTACCATTGATTTAATACTATAAGTATATTTGTAACGAAAAAACTTCGCATTTTTGTTTTATTTTATCTTCATCATAAAAGGTTATTTTTAATGGAAAAAATAAGAAAGATAAATAAATGTTACTTACGCATTGAGGAGCGCGGGGTCTAGATACGGTTTCAAATTTTCCAGTTCTGGAACATTCTTCTTGTGAGAACGTTGGTTATTCACTTGTTACGATTTAAGGTACAGGATACAACTGAAACCAACAAAAAAAATCATGATCAATTTACCAAAATAACTGACTAATGTATCATTGAGTATTTTCAGACATATTTATCTTTCTTGATTGGCAACATAGATATCATATATCTTTGGTAGGCAATAATTGTCAAATTAATCTGCCAACAAGTGTGGTTATGGTATTTAATTAGATCAAAGATATTGCAAATTTCTATAACGCCAGCCACTAATAGTGACAATGTAATTAAAGGCAAATAAATGGTACCACGTTAAAAAGTTCTATAAGGTTCCCTATACCCATATCTACTATTTTTAAAACTATTACCAATAGTTTCAATGAATCAATAAATATTAAATATCTACTAATAGTTTTATTTTATATTTTAACAAAGCTATTAACCCTCGAACACTGTTGCTATTTTGTGTCGGTTAATACTGTAAAATTTACGTATATAGAAAATGCAAGTTAAAACATGGAAATATCTTAATAATATTTTAATAAAAGGAAGAAAAAAGTCACAAAAACAATTTATTAATAAAAAATAAAATACTATGATGGATAACATAATTCGGTATAACTTTGGTAATGACACATAAATAAAAATCAAAAACTTATTTTTTTTTGTGTGTGTTATCGGCTTCAACTGCTAAGGTTATTTCGCTTCGTGTTCTGTGTAGGCTTTGTTACTGTTTCCCAGCGCCACTTTAGGAACAGCACTGTTAATTAGAACCCAACAGTAAATGGTCGAGTTTCAAATATCAATTAAGTAAAACACTTGGGACACATTTTAATTGTCTTTCAAAAATTGCTTTCTTACACTTTGGACACTATGTTGTCGTCATCCTTTTTCTTGATGTTGGGCATATGTGGCAGTATTTTCTTGGGCCTTTTGGGTTTCCCAATACT
This sequence comes from Psylliodes chrysocephalus, assembly GCA_927349885.1. Taxonomy (NCBI): domain Eukaryota; kingdom Metazoa; phylum Arthropoda; class Insecta; order Coleoptera; family Chrysomelidae; genus Psylliodes; species Psylliodes chrysocephalus. The sequence continues at coordinate 53,304,120 of OV651819.1, forward strand.
TTCTCTCCTTGATATTCTTTCTCCTCGTCTTCTTCCAATACTTCAGAAATAATTTTCCTTAGGTCACATTTCATATTGGGTGTATTTTCCATTCAAAAAATTGCTTAGGCTTTGATAGTTTCTTATGCAGATCTATCATATCTCTAGCAACATTATTTAATTGATAAATGTACTCATATGGGGATTTGGAAAATCCTCCTAATTTCACATCATCCGTTAACAAGCGTTGGCCAGCTTTACCCAAACGAGCAACCAGATGGATTAATTTTACGTTAGCATCTGGTAAACTCCACAGAGAAAACTACCTACTTAATTGGATAGTTCTCCATATAAAGACATCAGTGTAATTTAACTAAAAGTTCCATTGGAAAAAGTGTAATAACAGTGTTTTCACATAACACTTATTGTAAAATATTGTGAAAAGAACCGAATTTTTTGTTTAATAACGTCCATTTTGTTTATACATTTACTGACCAAACCGTTCTAATCTTGTTTTTTTCTCTCATTACAATAAGTTATTTAACATTTCTCTTAAAATTTTGTTAAAAAAAATGTTCCCTGTGAATATTCAGCTATTAGATATCTACATTTTTGTAAATTTATGTTTTCCTACATTACAATTACTAAAAGTTTTTATTTTTGTTAAATGTTTATTTCTTGTACTTCCTGTTGTTTTTATATTAACTGAAAGCTTTTTTTGTTTCTTTATTTCCTGTTTTTTATGTCGCGTCATGGCCTTAAACTCGTTGCCTTTACTTAAAGGCTCGTTTATGGATTAGTGTCATAATATACTATTATTCCTAAAGTCAGTAAATTTAAAATTTACAATGAATATTCAAAATGATGTCCATTATTGTCAATGCATATTGTGATTCGCTTTTCAAAATTATTTTTTACATTACATAAAATCTCTAATTTAATAATAGCAAACGCATCACGAATGCGTGAATTCATATCTTCAGCGGTGGTCGACTGAATTTGATAAACTACCTACGTTTTCAACATATCCCCAAAAGAAAAACTCCAGAGTAGTTAGTCGAGTGACTTAGGGAGGCAATTAGAAGGGCCTCTTCTTCCTATCCATTTTTCAGGAAATTTTTGGTTTAAATATATTCTGACATTATGCGAAAAATGGGCGGCAGCACCATCTAACTGCAGCCACATTTTTCGTCTAATATCCAAAAGAAGGTTCCAGGAATCTTTTTTCAAAAATATAAAAAAAATCTTTCATTTAAATGGCCATCAAAAAAGTAAGGCCTCACCAACTGTCTTCTTATCATTCCACTATAAACCGTTAACGACCATCGGTTTTGTCGATCTACAGTTAGAAATTCATGTTTATTTTTGGTGCTGTAATAATAATTAGGTCTATTGACAAATCCGTTATTATGGAAAGTACATAGATTCATCAGTAAATAGTATTTGATAAAAGTTAATGTTTAGAATTGTATGACACGCCACTGGTAAAAATTTTGTTTTCTGGCAATTTTATTATTATTAATTGCTTAAAAAATAATCAAAAACAAAATAAATAAACTTGGCGGGTAACATTCATTACTCTGGAGTAAAACATGTACAATACATAAATAACATGCTGTATGATAACCAAATAATAGGAAAATTATAAGAAAACATAATATAAAGTATTATTTATCTGTGAAAAGTAATTTATACTTATTTCTTGTCGCTACACGACTTTTACACTAATATGCAACACAATAAACTATTATAACAAACTAATGATCAAATGTCGTTTAATTCAAAAATCATAAATAAACACGAATAAAAAGCTGTGGTGTTACCGAAATGCTAAGCACCAAAGTAATGCCGGCCAACTGATAATCGCCACAGAAAACTACTACAATATTTAAAAAAATATGTTTGTATATATGAATTCTGAGTTTGCAGACATGCATTACATGTATGAAGCTTGCTGATGATAACGCACTGGAAGCTTGGCGGTTGTATGAAGACCTTTTTCCAAATAGAAATATTCCGGATGCACGAACATTGTCAACAATTCTTAGAAGATTGTGCGAAAAGGGAAGTTGTAACACAGACGATCATCTAAAAGGTGCATAAAATACTATAAGAACTCCAGAAATTGAGGTAGCAGTTTTGAATTAAATTGAGGAAGATCCAGCATATTCTTGTTTGGAGAATTCTCCATGACTTTTTATTGTATCCTCATTACATCCAACGGGATCACGCCACTTTCCATTAAGGATAAACTTTTGCCAGTAGTTTCTTCATAAATCCATTATTTGACACTGAAATTTTATTCACCAACAAAGCAAACTTTTCCAAAAACGCCATCTAAAATTTCCACAATAATTACATGTGGGCTGAAGAAAACCCACATGCAATCTTGAAATCCCGGCACCAGGAGTAGTTTTCTATTAACGTGTGGTTTGAAATATGCGGTGATTATTTAATTGGACCCTATTTTCTTCATGAGATATTAAATGGGCATAATTACCGGCATTTTCTCTAAGAAGAATTGCCAGCTTTGATGGAGGATGTTCCTATTTTGGTAATAAATCGTCTCTGGTATATGCACGACGCAAATATTTAAACCAAAATTATAATATTCGCTGGATAGGTCGCGGCGGACCAAGGCATGACCACCTAGGTCCCCGGACCTCAATTCATTAGATTTATTCCTCATGGGGTCACCTCAAAACATTTGTTTACAGCACAACAATTCCAAAGAGTACGTCAGTTAAAGAGAAAAAGAGCAGAGGCATGCGTACCTATTTGCAGGAGGTGGACGTTTCCAACTCCTGATATAAATTATTTTTCTGTTCGTTCAGGGTAATTATCTGTTACCATTCCAAAATGTATGTAGATTACTTTAATTTTATCATTTCAACGTTCAAAAGTTATCCTCTTAAATAAATTATTGTTCAAAGTTACATTAATCGTTTTTTTTTTTTCGTAATTGGTCCAATGAAATTCACATGAATTAATTTAATTTTTTTGTGCGAAAACGGTGAGTCGTAAGAAAAAAAGTCATAATAATAAATATGTTCTAAATTGAGCAGGGATTCCAGAGAAGGCAGTGGCGTACCACTTTTTCCTTCAAAAATATATTTATTTTTTTTTATAGTCTGAATCCAGTACGGTCGCCACTGTTTGGAAATAAAAAATATGTTTTTATATTTAAAGTGGTATGAAACTTTAACATCCTGTATCTCAAAGGTTAGGATGTTTAGGACATACATTCATATGAAGTTTTTTTCTTAAAATGGGTCCAACAATCACTCCCTTATTAGCATGTTATTAAGAAATACCCTGTATAATAGCTATACCTACTAGGTACCAACTACTTAAATGACATAAATCAATTTTACTCACTGGATTATTTTCTACCGTATTTATACTGCCTGGTTTCTTGCATCTCAATCAATTCCAAACTAAATCTTCTGTGTTGTAATTATTGCATTAGGTAGCTATTATGAAAATCAAAATTTCTATTTATAATCAAAATGCATTTGTAATTTTTTTACGGAGGATGATACTGAATTAGTGCCAGGCACAGATATAATAAAAATACATATATCTAATTTCGTTGGGTTTACAATTATATTTATGATGTAGGTAATAAAATTGTTAGAAGTTTTAATACAGTCAAAATTTGGTTTGGATAATTTTTAAAGAAGACAAGCTAGAAGAAAAGGAAACTGTGACTAATTTTGTAGCATGTCTCGAACAAAGCTAAAAATAACTATTTTTTCTCTAAAAATACAAAAAAAAAACAATTTATCATAGCATCAGTTTGGCCTTGCTTATAGTGCGGCCAATTGTAATGGGAGAGAAGCTACATGTTCGTATGAATAAAGATATCCGGAATGCCTGCAACCTCATCATACATCCTTTGCATCTATCCATCGTCGCCATAGAGAAAGGGGAAATCTGAAGCATTCTGGGGGTGGCGGTCGTCCAAAAACAGCTCGTATGGTTAAATTTTAAGAAGGAGTTCAACACCGTGTGGGTGGAGGAAAATCAACCTACAAGTTTTCGCCCAAGTTGACCGTATAGTATGTCCCGAATAAACAACATCGTTACAAGCTTTAATCCTGAAGATTATCCACATGGATTAGCTATTTGCCAATGGTTTTTGAATCATAACTTAATAGATCCTCTCTTCGGAAGAAAAGTATTGTTTACTGATAAGGCATGTTTCACGTGGGATGGTTATTTTAATAGTAGAAACATTTGACATGATGAAAATCCTCACGGTGTGATCTTTAGATCTTTATTGGGGAGAATCTAATAGGTCACTTGCTGCCTGCTCGTTTGAACGCAGATATTCATCTAGATTTTCTACTATTATTAGAAAATTTTCCTTTAGATATTAGAAATAACATGAGGTTTCAACATAACGGAGCACCTCCACATTTTGGATTAAACAAGCTCCAGTATTTAGACCAGCGATTTCCTCGACGATCAATTCGAAAAGAAGGTCCCGTGGCCTAGCCAGCGCGTTATCCAGATCTCAACATCCTATATTTTTCCTTTGGGGGTTATCTGAAATCTTTAGTTTACGAAATGATTATTCGTAATAAGGAAGATCTATTAGCAGGGTCCTAGTCAATAAACCGACGGTGCATTTTTTTTATACGAAGCAAATGGTCAAATATTAAACAATTATTGTAATTTTATTCTATTTAGCCCTTCTGAACATTTTTCAAATTAATATTATAGCCCAAGAGCCCACTGCAAATTTTTGCCATCATCTGATAACGAAATGAAATATACCCCAAAAGTATGTAAAATATTGTACTTTACCAAATGGCACCTGTGTCAGTCTTAATCCTGAGCAAAGCGGCTTAAAAATTTTTTTTATTTTAAAAAAATTTTGTTGGCCCTTAAAGTTTTCCAGAAAATAACATTCAAATATATCTTGAAATATATCGTTAAAGGGAAACATTTTTTCTTCATAACATCGCACAAAAACATACATATATCCAGGATTAGTAGGTAAAAATCATTAAAAATATGAATCAATTTTTGCTGTTTTAAAAATTTATTTGTATGCCTATTGTTGTGATTCATTTTTACAGGTTGTCATAGAAACGACAAAAAAACTATTATGATTATGGTTTAAAAGAATTGTCTAACAAGAGTTTATAATTATTATTGGCTATCTCTGCAAATGGTCTATACAAATATACAATGCCATCCTTCTTCCTTTCACACATAAACATGGTTTAAAAGGTAGGTAAAAATATTAATAATTCAGGTTTAAAAGCTAGGTTTACAATGAATTAGGGTTGTAATTTTCAGGGAAAACACAATTGTCGCTGTCATGTCTTATGTGATTTTTTGAATATAAAATAATTTTTTTTAACCACTTTGCTTATGATAGGGATTGGCACAGGTGCAATTTGGTAAAGTACAATGTTGTTACATGCCTTTGGAGCATATTTCATTTCGTTATCAGATGACGGTCGAAATTTGCAGTGGGCTCTCATACTATTAATTATTTATCACTAAACTAAAAAAAAATGATCAAAATTTTTTAATTTTTTCTACCAAACGACTCATTTGGGGACATATGTTTATTAAACAAATAAGTTTGTTTTTGTGCCCCTTATCAACCCTTAACACCTTGAAGCAACTTAAAGCGCCGAATACACACGGCCCCATATACAGATATATGGAGCGTGAATATCTATAAACACGGCGTCCTACTTCAATACGTCCCCCAGGCAGTGACCAACTAGACTAGGGTTTTTATGCGTTACTCGTGCAGAAAACCTACTTGAATATAGCCCCGGATGGTGCCGTATTGGAGTAGGATTTTCCGGTCCATACGCGGCGTAATATTTTGTAATTGCTACTTTAGTACGGCAAGTGTTCCTTTAGTAGTGGTTATGTTTAGTTATGTTTATAACACGCCGCGGCTCGGTATTCGGTTGTTTATAAACAAAAAGTGAATTAACAATATACAACTACCAATAAAATGGAAGAAACTATTGAAACATTACTTATTGCAATATTAACTGACTATCGAATCGTGAAAATGGACGGTCAAAGTGAAGAAAGTTATACTTATGCTTATATCTAGAGTAATTTGCAAAAGAACAACCCACAACTACCTCACGCCGAAGAGCTAAAGATACCTATTTCAGTTAAGGTGCCAAAAAGCAACCCCATAATATAACCTTCAATATTAAAAATCATTTACAGTATGACAACAAATATTATTAAACTATGCAAATACATATGTTTTTTTACGCAAGAAGACACGGGCTGTACTGAAGTAGTATTTCTGCATGTTTAGGCAGCGTAATAACGCGTAATCCTACTCCAATACGGCACTATCCGATGATATATTCAAGTAGGTTCTCTGCAAGCTTAAATAAAACCCTAGTCTAGTTGATCACTGCCGAGGGACGTATTGAAGTAGGTTTTCTATTTACTCGCCCTGGACTGATCTGATGTATATAATATGTATAAACATGGCCGTTAACTTGTTAAAGTTTGTCGGTATGTTTTTGGAACACCCCGTATGGACGTATTATTTATATTCGAATTTTTGGCGAGAACGTTCATTTCTTTGATTACAAAATTGATTTTTTTGTGTAAGTAATAGTATGCAAAATATTAAATTACCCTAATCTTGTGTAATATAATTGATTCTGCTTTTGAAACGAAGAACATAAAAAATATGGTTATTAAAAATATTTAATTATCATGTATATCTGTCGTCCAGACATGCATCTATTTCTCTTTGGTTTCTTACTTAAATCCCTTTAAATGTACTATACAGGGTGTTAAAAAAAAGTGTCACAAAATAAAACGGGGGGTAGTATGGGCCAAAATATGCAGAAAAGTCTTAATAAACATATGTCCGCAAATGAATGGTTTCAGAGATATGGAGTGTTTTGTGTTTTGTATCATTTTTTGATTATCTTTTTTCATTCTCAAAAACTTGCTTTTCTTATCGGAGTCTACCGATGTTTTTTCATAGATACTATTTGCAGTTATTATTTTGTTGTGGGTGAATAATTTTATAAATTTTCGTTATGCCTGTTTACACTAATATTGAATTAGCTGACATGCATTTTATGTACGGTCGTGCAAATGGCAATGCATTGAAATGGAGGGAGGGCACTTTGAACATCTCATTTAACTCTATGTTGTTATTGATTGTTTATAAATATCATTGTTTTTTTATAATAATAAAAAATTGTTATAAACACAAAATGGTCCGTATCTCCGAAACCGTTAATTTGCGGTCATATATTTATTAAGACTTTTCTGCTTATTTTGGGTCATACTATTCACCATTTCATTTTGTGACACTTTTTTTTAACACCCTGTATAATGGGAATAGCAGTTCCAACAGTTCGAGATCCACCAAAATATTTTTATTGACCATCTTGAATCTCTATTACTAAATTTTCATTATTTTCTTGTTGCAGAGGTGAAATGTAGTCTGTTAGTTTTTGTCTTCTGCTATACTCGGACAAAATATTGAAGAAGGAGATTCATCCCTGTTCACGTACAACAATAATACTATACCAGAGCATAATGAATGGAAGTTATCGGTATCTAGTCATAAATGCATGTTTATTGCCAAAATGAATTACGCCAGTGGCTTATAAAAACTATTGGCAAATTAAATGCGGTAATAGTAAATAATATTATATGAAAGTAGGTTGGTTGTCTATTTTTGTAGTAATAATTATTTATGATTATAATTTTGTTTTGTTTATTGTTAAAATATGTAAATTAAGCTTGGTATCACTTACTTGAATTCTAAATCTATGAAGTTTCGTAATTCATTGATTCTGCAGAACTATCACTGGAATCGCCTTTATCGTCGGAACTTAAAGTTATGACTAAAGGTTCAACTACCCTTTCGATCATACCGTCCAAGCGCCACATATTATTTTCTTCCTTAATTACATGGGAAATAGCATTCTGCCAATCTTCAGATTTTATACGTTCTATACCGGTTTTTAATAAACTTTGAACGTCGGCTATTTTAAAAGTTTTATTTTCTCGAGCTACAAACCCTTTCACTTGCGCCCAAATTAGTTCAATAGGATTGAATTCGCAGTGATAAGGGGGAAGTCTTAGTACCGTAATACCACGATCACGAGCCATTGTGTCGACAACATATTGAATATATTTATGGCGGTGTTCCTTTATTAGGTCCATTAATTCCACTTTAAGCATCTCCTCAGTAAATGTTATTGCTTTATCCTGCAGCCAGGTTTGCATATCCGCTTTCCTACTGGACATTATCGGAATGCGTTCAACTTGTCGACTGTGATAAGAAGCGTTATCTAGTACAATAACTGAATTTCGTTCTACACGCTGTAATACTTCAGTAAACCATTTTTCAAAGCATTCCGCATTCATGTCCTCGTGGTAGTCTCCTGTTTTTTTCGACATAAACACAAGAGCGCTATTTTTCAAAAATCCGCTGTCACTTCCAATATGGGTAACAATTAGGCGCTGTCCTTTACCTGATGGTGCTTTCAAACCTGTAGATAATCCCTCTATAAAAGCTTGGCGATGACTAGTTACAGAAGTATCTTGCTATATCTTAGATACCGTGTGTCCAGCATTCACCCACGTTTCATCGAGATAGTATATCTTTTTTTAGCGGCTCTAAACTCTTTAATATTTCGTAAATAACGCCGTCGTCAGGACACTATATCTGATCTCTCAATTAAAATTGATTTCCTACACTGTTCGACGAAACGAAACTTTAGGCCCCATAAAATTGTTCGTAAAGTTTCACGGTTCACTAATGGAATTTCTTCGTTTTCTCTTAATTTCGTAAGAACAACTTTAAGTGTTGGGGCTTTGTTTTAAAAAAAAAGAATGTACAGTTCTTCGAATGATTTGTTTTTGGTTATCGTCCAATTTCAACAATTTTCGACCACGGGTATGCGTTTTAGAGGCTTCTAAGGAGCCTTTTTTTGTCTTTTCGCGTACAATACGTTAAATTGTTGAAACAGATACTTCAGTTAAAAAAGAACTGCGGTTTACAGCTTCATTTGTAGGAAGTGTCTGTTTCAGCCCATCATACACTTTCCATATCATGTTCTTTTCATCCGTTGATAAGGGCTTTCGCCGACATAATTGGATTTCACTTCGACCCGCCTCTGAATCCATTACTATTGTAACAATATAATTCTACTATTAAATTGTTTTTATTAAATGTATAAAGACACCAATATTTTACTATTTAATAAACTTTTAAAGTATCTACCTAATATACTACACAATAAATATAACTCCTCGAATATGCACTACCACTACCAAATTGTAAGGCACAAACATTAACACCTACTCGTATATCAGAAAAGAGCACTTATACAAAAAAGTATTCATAAAATATAAAATAATTATCGTAAATAGTTAAAGCGATACAAATCTAACTTCGTCGAAAGTTAGTTTTCAACTGTCTTTGTGCCTGTGCTGACAATATTCAATCTGTAACCCGTCTGACGTTTATTTACTTGAAACACATTTTAAAACCATTAAACACAGATAACGAAGTCATTAGGGAATAAATATATTTATTTCTTGAAAACTATCAAAACGTATATTTAACGCATCATCTTTGTTTAAATAAAGATGTTGACAAATAAATTTAATAAAGTTTACTAACAAATACCTAATAAATAATAAATAATTATTTGGTATTTGATACGCAGCCTATGCTAACTCTGTCGGAATTTTCATTCATAGACAACAGTGTTGATCATGCATATGACTCACCTTCTCCAATATTTTGTCCGAGTATAAATTATTTCGATTCCAAAAATGTATCTTTTTTTAAATACTGTTTGATATTTTTTAAAAAAACATGTTTTATCTATTGTTCCAATACTTTTACAGTCTGCATAATATTAATTTAACTAATAAAGACATCAGTGAATGTTAGAATAATTGTTCTGAAGAGACGTTTTTAATTCTAAATTTAATTTTTTATAAATGTTCTGTATGGCTAGATTTTCTGTATTTTTCTCTAAAAATAATTAAATTAGATTGTATTTATTAAAATATTTATTTTTTGGGTAAAATTTTGGCAACTATAAAATGATGATTAAACGAATAAATATCTAAAAAGAGTATATAGGTATAGAAATATTTGTTGTTGTCAAATTGGTTCCCCCTATTTAATGATCCAGCATGCCTTAATCCGGCCCTGTAATTCGAGTAATTCCATCCAATTTAAAATAAACACTATAATGCAAAGTAAACCAACTCCAATTTGCATTCAATCGCAAGCAACTTTTGATGTTGGAATGTATAATTTACAACCAGATCTAGTAACTAATTGAACAGCAAGTTCACTGTCACAGTAGTAATCGTATAGCCTTAGTGTATCATAGACCTGTTTTAAAATGTATAACCATCCAAACGATTGAACTTTGATCAGTAGTTCATTTATGAAACTCCCCCAATTCTCTGCATTCTAATATTATCAGAAATCGACCCTTCAGGCCAAATCACCTGCATGGAAACCTTTGACCTACATACGCTTAAAACGCTAAAAAGAGTTGTTTTACCTCGAAAATCGCCGTTGAATAACTGAATATCCAATTTGGGAAGATTCACAACACTGTCGATACACTCAAAAATCTCTGATAGCAATGATTCGTATTGTTTTTCGGTAAAAAATAGTTGGCTGTGGTAAGTGACAGGGCCCGCGATGACAGAACGGCTGGCACTGCAGCAAACCGCCCTTTCAGTGACGATGCTAGATTCTAGATTCGGTGGTTGCAGGAGCGGCGGAGGAACGGGTTATTGGGGTCCTAAAGAATACGTTCCATATACTTCCGTTTATTTGTTTATTTGAAGTCGAGGTCGCATTGGAATTTCACACATTTTATTCCCTATAATATTAATATTTTTTAAAGGATATGTGCTCGGATAGTTTATCTAATGTAATCTAATGTAATCTAATGTAATCTAATGTAATCTAATGTAATCTAATGTAATCTATTGTAATCTAATGTAATCTAATGTAATCTAATGTAATCTAATGTAATCTAATGTAATCTAATGTAATCTAATGTAATCTAATGTAATCTAATGTAATCTAATGTAATCTAATGTAATCTAATGTAATCTAATGTAATCTAATGTAATCTAATGTAATCTAATGTAATCTAATGTAATCTAATGTAATCTAATGTAATCTAATGTAATCTAATGTAATCTAATGTAATCTAATGTAATCTAATGTAATCTAATGTAATCTAATGTAATCTAATGTAATCTAATGTAATCTAATGTAATCTAATGTAATCTAATGTAATCTAATGTAATCTAATGTAATCTAATGTAATCTAATGTAATCTAATGTAATCTAATGTAATCTAATGTAATCTAATGTAATCTAATGTAATCTAATGTAATCTAATGTAATCTAATGTAATCTAATGTAATCTAATGTAATCTAATGTAACATTAAATTATGTAATCATTTAAATTTACTGATACAATAAAAAAGATAGTTTTAATTAATATATTATGTATGTCAACTTAATATACTGTGTAAAATTATTTGAACAACAATGTAAACTAACGCAATAAGTTATGTAGTTGCACTAAATCTAAATATTTTGTGACATCTTCAAAATTCGAAATTTACACATTTTCTCAAATATCTCGAATACTGTCCAGTTTAGAAAAATTATGTATAGGACAAAAATTATAGAGAATTATATTACAAACAACTTTTATTTAAATAATTTTTATAAAAAATTAATTTTTTTACATTTTGTCAAATTTCTCGAATACGTACCATTTTAGAAAAATTTTGTATGAAACAAAAATTATAGATAATAATATTATAAGTAACTTTTATTTGAAGAATTTTCTTTGCCAAACGTAAATAACGGATATATTTCATAAAATATAAAAATGACCACCAATAAAGTACCGCCCCAAATGTTCCGACTCTGCCCAAAATCTAATCAGTTCACCGCAGGCTGGAATAAAGCTTAAGTTTAAAATTTGGTGTTTTTATTTGTATCGGTTCATGAGTTATGGTGGATATAGACACACACACAGACACACACACACACACAGACATCATCCCGAAAATAGTCAAAACGGATTCAGGGGACCCCAAAACGTAAAAATCCGTCGAAAACTGGAGGTCGAAAAAAATCATGATTCCTATACTTTCCTTATCTGTATACAGATAGGAAAGTAAAAAGCTTATTATATTGTGGAAATATATGGCATATATTATGTAAGTTTACTGTGTATATAACCTTTATAATATTGTTATACGCTGTTTAATATCTTAATTTATTTCAACCCATCTTTTACAATAATTCAACTAATAACATTAACGTATAACATCTATCATAAAACTGACTGTCTGACGCCAGGACCACTAACTTATATAGCTCGATTTAACCTTCTAGAACCTTCTTGAAACATCCAGGTGTTTCTCGAGGAAGAATACTATTTATAAAAATTTCTCGAATATTCTTTCTTTTTCTTTTACTCGCACCTTTACTTATGACATCCGGAGCACACTGTAGGGTGATAGGTAACCTTGTTCCATTCTCTCTAGTTATTCGTCCCGAATAACTTGATTACTGGGACCTGGTTGGACCTAACGGGAATGATCTGGACCACGGTATGGCGCTAACTATTCAATGTGAACTACCTTGGGTTTGCTTCTCGATGACAGCCGAATGAGGTAGGTCGTTGATATTTCTAAGGAACGGTATAGGGGTCTTCCCAGTTCTGTTGTAGTTCTCCTCCAGCCATACTGGGTCGCTGTTGGCTTTCAGACGTTCCCGAGCGAATCCGTAGACTTTGTTCTGTCACTGCATACATCACATTTTTACACCAATCCGCTACATCCCTTTGGCAATTGACACAATAAAATCTTTCCTGAACTTGTGCCCGTGACCTTTATGTACCAAAATGTCCTTCCGAACAGCTGCTATGAAGCTCCACCAACACACTTATGACATGTGATTTCGGCAGTACAACTTGGCGGGCTACATGTATTCCATTGGGGCTCTCCCACTTCGGGTGCAATAGGCCATCGAGAAGATACACGGAAACCCACTGAGTGTACTACCCTTTAGTAGCTCCACTGTATTTAGCTATCTCTTGCTAAGTAGGTGTCACTTTATTTGAGTCATTCTCAGACAACCTTTAAGTCATTGTCTCTTCCTTCTGTCTCTTTCTCGGCCTTTGAAGGGTGATTTCTTTTTCGTCGCCCTCTGGCTTGATAGTTGTTGCCCGAAGAGTAACTTTATCAAACGGTTCCTCTCATTCTTCGAGCCCTTTACTGTACCCGGCATTGTCGTTCTAAACATAGAATGTCTGTGTTGCTATGGAGACGGCCTCTTCGATGCTCTACTTCATAGTTATTGCTAGAAAGTCGGCTAGGTGTGGTTGATCGGCTTCTCTGGGACGCATAGCTACTGTAATAGTTATTTTTTTGGGCTTCGTGACGACCTTCGGGAGATTGATCTATGTGACTTTCTAGCCTTATTCCCTAATTATTGAGTTATACAACGAGCCCTGCTTCTACAAGCTCTTTAAAAGTGTCCGATTCGTCCGCTAATTGAAGCATCTCCTGCTTCCATTTTAGCTGTTTCGTTGCATATTTTGCAGGATATTTAAGATTTATGAGAGGGTCGATTAAGGAATATAGTATTAGTATTGGCCTCTTCACTTTCCTAGAATCTAATTTCTCTAAGTTCTGCGCGAGAAGATCTGGATATGAGTTTTGCCGCTTCATAGTCCTGGGCTGCAATCAGTTTCTCCAGCGTCTTGTGATGTTGTAGCCAAAGAGCTTGCTGCATTTATGTTTCTGAATACGAACCTTTAGCTGGCTTTAGAATACCCGTTTCAAATGCTTTTGGACATATCTTGTCTCCAACGTTTAGACGAGAGACGAATAACTGGGTTTCCTTGAGGCAGTAACGGTAAAACGGTTGCTGCTTGTCCTCGCAGCCATATTATTAATGAAGCCACCATCTCTTTTTCAGCCCAGCCATTGGCTCTAGCTGCAGGTTCAAATTGGAGTTGATATGTTTCCCATGTTGTTTGACCATCAAACGTGGGTGGCTTAATGATCTTGCTAGTACGGCTTTGTGAGACTGGGTTTTAAATATGGTTTGGTTCGGTTATAGATGAGGACGAGGTTGTTTTCAGTTTCACTGTTTCTTAGCGAAGCCAGGCTATGAATTTTTCTTTCTAACTCAACTAGTTCAGTTCTAATTTGCCTTTCTAACTCTAGTCTAGCCCTTTCCTGCTGTTTTAAATTTCCTCGTTGTTGTTGATGTTGTTTTATTTTTTGTTGTTTGTTGTTGTTGTTGTTGTTGTTGTTGTTGTTGTTGTTGTTGTTGTTGTTGTTGTTGTTGTTGTTGTTGTTGTTGTTGTTGTTGTTGTTGTTGTTGTTGTTGTTGTTGTTGTTGTTGTTGTTGTTGTTGTTGTTGTTGTTGTTGTTGTTGTTGTTGTTGTTGTTGTTGTTGTTGTTGTTGTTGTTGTTGTTGTTGTTGTTGTTGTTGTTGTTGTTGTTGACCTAAATTGGTAATTAAATTATCTTGTTGTTGCCCTAAATTAGTTTTTAACTTCTGTTGCTGCTGTTCTAAGGTAGTTTTTAAATGCTTTTGTTGTTGCTCCAAAAGATCTACTCTTGCTTGAAGCTTTCCTGGATTTGTAGCAAACAATTAATAATTTCTACTTCTTCTCCTCGCCTCTTCTCCTTCTCCTCCTCTTCGTCTTTCCTCTGCCTTTCCTTTCCTTATCTTTTTCCATTATACGGCTTTCCTTTTCCTCCTCTCTTTTTTCCTACGCCTTTCATTTTCCTCCTCTACTTTCTTCCTACACCTTTCCGTTTCCTCTTCTTCTTCGTTCCTACGCCTTTTCTTTCCTCCTCTTCTTCCTCTTCTTCCTTCTTATCCATATGTGTTTCCTGCGCAGTGGATCTAGTATTTACCATGAATAGAATGCTTAGGTAACTTTTATTTTATATCCCACCACTGTCAGCAGTATTAAGCTGATTTTTGGTACCTCAATTTATTTCAACTCAACTTTTTCAACTTCAACTGATAACATTAACGTATAACGTCTATCATCAAACTGACTGTCTGACTACAGGATTCATCGACAAATTTAGCTCGATTTAAACTTCTAGAACCTTCCCGAAACGTCCAGATGTTTCTTGACGTGGAATGACATTTTTAGACATTTCTCGAATATTATTCCTTCGTCTTTTACTCGCACCTTTACTTACGACGACGGCAGCACACTGTAGGGCGATGGGTAACAATATATTGTGTGAAGAAACCTAATAAATTCTGGAATGGTACTAAATAGTTTCTATTTACAAAACATTTTACTTTACATTGTGAAAAATAACTTTTTTGTATGAATTCTAATATGGCTTCTACTGGAGAAGAACATTTTAAATTCATTATGCAGACTTTGTAAATTGTTTCCATCGAAGTCTAAAACAAGACACGCTTCATTAATATCATTAGGCTGAATGGTATCAATTGTCTGGAAATGATTTCATGTAACATAGTTTCGAAATGTACCTACTGATATTTATAAATGGATCAATTTTCCCGCAAATATTGTTCATAGGACGCATAACCTAACTTCTGTAGGTATTAAAAATACTTGTACATGTGCATACATACATATGAAAGGTTTAAAAGTTACACACAGAACACTGCATAATATGAGCTTCGTTAGAATGAAAAACGTAATAATGCTCTTAAAGATTATTTAAAAAACGTTATCAGTTATCAGGGATCCATTATGTTTACATACTGTTCAATTTATTTATAGTTTATTTATTTAAAACACACTATTTACAATTTATTTATGACGTATTAATTAATTTATATAATACTTATGCACTATTATAACTCACAATTCTAATTAATTTATTACAATTTATCTTTTCTGTCCAACACTTCATTTGAAACTTAACTTCTGGTCGACAAAGTTACGGCTATTTATATAAAAATGTAAATGCCGAGTGTGAACCAATCCTGCTGAAATAATCTCGAATCGTTCGCGAAGTGCTATGCGTCAGCGGTATACCTAGAAGATTCCGGCTTCGACCATGAGTCGCTATACAGAGTCGGCTCAGGCATCCCCATGACAATACAAATAACGTCCGTAACCAATTTCTATATAAATACTAATGTAAATCGTACTTTCTCACTATACACAATACAAATTGCAAAAGTTACAAATAAACATAATAAAAATATAGTACTTACCTCTTAGCTCAACAAACAGGTCATCAAGTAAAGGACCATATAAAAGGAGTGATTGCTAGTACTCTGCCTGCTATAGTAATAAATTGAGACATGGTAAGCTATTTTGCCATTATACTGATGTACTATTACTAAAATATATTATGCAAATATTCACTCGTTACATAAAATAAGTAATTTTGTAAGTGGTTTCTTAAATAGCTATTGTAATAGTATATTATGTAACAAGAGTATGTAATCCATTACGCACGAAGTGAAAAAGTTTACGCACGAAGCCGCGCAGCGGCAAGTGCGTAAATTTCACGAGTGCGTAATGGGCTTACAACTCGTGTAACGTACTATACTTTTTCTACTCCCACTTAACAGATTTTTAAAAAAGGATTTAACATTGTGCTTGCGTCGCCAATCCATAAATTTTCGATAGGTAATTTCGTACCTTTCTTTGGATTTTAGCGGTAACAAATTGTGTGTGGCAGCTTGAGCTTTTACTAAAATCTCCGGTGGAGTGCTCATTACTTTCACTGCTAACAAACATATTCGTAGGTAAAGTTGAGGAAATGTTCGAACACAATCATATTTTGTTACAAAAATTGACAATATAAATGGCATGACGTTTATTTCCATAGCATGCTAATAAAAATTATATAATATGTATAAAATTGTATAATATGTTGCCTACATTTAGGGGCATCAATTTTTTATTCCAAAATGTATCTCGCTAATGCTAAAAGTTTTTATGTATGACAAGATTTCTGTGAATAGACCAAATAAAGTCGTACGTAGACAAACATTTGATTGCAATTAGATAAACCAAGAAATTTAAGTTTTATTATCAAAACGCACGTGTATGTTATGAGATCTCATTACGTGCATCTTATTGTTAAAGGTCATTTACAAGGAATGTTGATAGTGCGATTTTTAACTTTTACTAACATGGTGAAGTTTATATAATAAATATTGATTGTGAGAATGTAGGATTTATTTACAGATATTTTTTCACTGTATAGACGACATTGTTCTTTCCCTTCTTGTAATATTGTTTCAACACCGTTGTTTGTAAGTATGCAACATTATTATTTTTTACTTTCCTATAATGGACATTTGGGTATAAGGACGAAACTAGTCGCTTAGTAACCTTTACAATAAATTGTGTGGTATTTATTTTGAGTTTTATTCATTCTTTCTTCTCAAATATTTTAATCAAAAGCACGAATTTTGCATGATCCTTGTTGTCGCGTAGGCCACTATTCTTTCTCTAAATTTTAACACCAAAGTTCGGTCAAATCCTTAGAGTCTGAGACATGGACAGATTAGAACGAATCTGTTTTTTTTTCTTTATTCCAAATAAGACATCGCATCGAATAACATCAAAAATAATCTTTGTAGATACAAATATTTCTAGTTCATAAAACATAATCAAAGTTGGGATAAAATCTTTTCCTCGAAACGAAAGAAAACTTTATTCGTATTCAAAAGATGCAAATTTTCTTTGAGAAATATCATGTTTATTTATGTGTAATTCCGTAATCTCTTGACAATAGCATGTAAATCTGCGGTTGGATTTGTAGGTATATAAGGGCTGTAGAATATTGAAGATGTCCGATTTTTCCTCAACTTTGATAGAGTATAAAGTGTACCTACAGTGCTCCTATTCGTATATTTAGTTATGGTGTGTATTAACAGGTACGTCAAATGACCAACATTTATTCTATATTCACTACTTCTTTTTTTTAAATAGATATAGGAAAATATTTAGCCTACTACAAAAGTAAACACAAAATATAATTTTTCTACGCCCACATGGTTATTGGCCATTCTACACACAGACTACAAAACGCAAAAGTATACCATTGACTTTAACCGAACGAATAAATTTTATATCCACTCTACCTAGTAAAAATACTGCAAAAAAAAGCCAACAATCACAGTGCATATTTTGGTCACCTGCCTATTATTATTTTTTTTTTTTAATTTTAAACAAATGACAATTTTGTCAAACTAATTGTCAGTATATTTTTTAGTTATTGATATTAAATATACATTAATTAGTAGTTTGTGCAACAAGAGTGGATATGATGCCCATATCGCACGAAGACGAAATTGCGATGTGGACAATCCACTCGAGTTGTACAGTATATTTTTTCTTCGACCCACTAACGAAAATTTACAAATAAAAAAATATTTTAGGTAATTAAGACAAAATAACTAATTTGAAAATAATTTATAACTTAAAACTTTTTAAAATAAAATAAACGAGAATTGAACTCCATTCCTCCGTGTGGAAGGCAAGAATGCTAACCACAGGACCACCTATTCTTTTAGTTTTGTTGCTTTTACACTCATAATTAAATTGACTTCATATAATTTTATATAAATTAACAAATTATTTATAATTATAGACGAAATAAAAACAGAAATGCTATTATTTATCGATTCTACACAATAATAACCCATTTTAATGTATGTTTAATCTCAATAACTAAAAAATATACTAACAATTATTTAAAATTTTAAAAATAATAGCAATCGGTTGATCAAAATATAAACGGTGATTGGTGGATTTAATTTTTTGGCAGTGTTCTCATTACCTAGAATGGATATTAAATATATTCGTTCAGTTGAATCTGTGCGTAGATAAGCTAATATTCATGTGGGTGTAGAAAAAATTAATTATTCTTGTGTAGAATCGATAAATAACAGAACTTTTATTTTTATTTTGCGTATATTTACAAATAAACCACAAATTTTGGTATTGGAGACTAATTAAATAAAATATTTTTATTCAAATTTATTTTATTATATAAAGTAGCTGTTGCCCGCGGCTTCGCACGCGTGGATTCGTGTTTTTAGTATAAAAAAAAGCATGACTTCCTAAAAAAAGACGCGATAATATGTTGTTTTACTGTTCACGGTATGTTTGTGATATTATTATGGATTATTGTTAATTAGACTATTCTAATATTTAAATATATTAATCTAATTGATAATCTCATTTTATATAACATTTCTGGTACGGCTCTCATCTGCTAATATCACCAGATTGCACCCAGTACTTATTTTTATTTATTTTTTATTTTAACACCCTTTATTTCGGAAACCAGTGATATTTTATCCAAGCATGTTTCGTTTAATCGACTTATTTTTAATCAGAGAACCTTCAGTCGTTCTGTGTCCTATTCTTAATAATATGGAGTCATGCAACACCCTACATACCTCTATGTAATAATAAAGTCCCAGGTTCAAATCCCACCGTTGGCCGAAATTTTTTCATTTTATTTAATTATTTAAAATTAATTCTGATGCCTTGGTAGGATTCCTCACTCGACCATTCACTGTTGGGTTCTAATTAACAGTGCTGTTCCTAAAGTGGCGCTGGGAAAGAGTAACAAAGCCTACACAGAACACGAGGCGAAATAACCTTAGTAGTTAAAGCCGATGACACATAAAAAAAATAATAATAATAATTGGGACTAATTAAATAATTTTTTTATCAAGGTAATTTTATGTTATAAATTAGTAAAAGTCATAAATTATTTTTAAATTAGTTATTTTATATTAATAACCTAAAATAATTTTTAAAATTTGTATATTTTTCGTTAGTGGGTTGTAGAAAAAATATACTGTGAAACTCTAGGGGATTGTCCGTTTCGCATTTAGACGATTGAACCTACGGCGTCGTGCTTAAACTTCGTCTTCGTGCGATATGGCCATCATATCCACTCTTGTTGCACAAACAACTATTTTTCCCTTTTTAACTTTTTTGAAGTTGCCAAACGTCGAAATAAAAACCATATTAATTTTTTTTTTTTTTTTCAGGAAAAACGGAACGTTTCCAGTTATTCTTTTTTTGTTGTTAAGTACTATTATCTATAGTAGTAGAGGACAATTGACGTTTTCCAAAAGTTGGAAGGCTGGCAAAAGATCGGAAGACGGTTCTCAATTGAAAATATCCGCCAACGCGATCTGCCATTTTCTTGTGGTAATTTTTTAAAACTTATAATGGATAGTGGGTTGATAAAGTTATTATAGGCTTTTCCCGGTTATTTTGTACAACCTATTGCAGCACCTCTATAAATGTTTAGAGGATAAACTAAATATATACATTTTCCACATACATCTACCTCGAAACATTTTTCTATAGATATTCATTGAAAACAAAAATACTGAAAAATTTAAATTTAGCACTTTTCCTACAATTTTTCCATCACGGTTCATTATAGAAAAATCATGTACAAACAAAAATTATAGAGATCGATATCGCAAACAACTTTTAGTTCAACAATTTTCATAAAAATCAGAATTTTGCACATTTTGTCAAATTTCTCGAATACGGACCATTTCAGGAAATTTTGACATAAAGCAGAAATTATAGATAATAATATTAGAAGTAACTTTTATTTGAAGAATATTTTTCTCCAAACATAAATAACAGATATATTCCATAAAATATAAAAACGGCCTCCCATAAAGTACCCCCCCCCCAAGATGTTCCGACTTTGTCCAAAATCTTATCATTTCACGTCAGGCCGAAATAAAACTTAAGTTTACAATTTAATGTTTTTTTCTTGATCCGTTTTTGAGTTTTCTTCAAATTTCGAAATTTACACATTTTCTTAAATATCTCGAACACGGTCCATTTTAGAGAATTATATTACGAACAACTTTTATTTGAACAATTTTTATAAAAAAATATTTTTTTTTACATTTTGTCAAATTTCTCGAATACGTACCATTTTAGGAAAATTTTGTATAAAACAAAAATTATAGATAATAATATAAGAAGTAAATTTTATTTTTCCTCAAACGTAAATAACAGATATATTCCACAAAATATAAAAATGACCACCTATAAAGTACCCCCCAGATGTTCCGACTCTGCCCAAAATCTAATTAGTTCATTGGACGCTGGAACAAAGCTTAAGTTTAAAATTTGGTGTTTTTCTGTGTATCGGTTCATGAACCGATACACACACACACACACACACACACACACACACACACACACACACACACACACACACACACACACACACACACACACACACACATATATCGCGAAAATAGTCAAAACGGATTCAGGGGACCTCAAAATGTAAAAATCCGTCGAAAACTCGAGGTCGAAAAAAATCATGATTCTTATACTTTCCTTATATCTGTATACAGATAGGAAAGTAAAAATAGAATAACTTTAAAAAAATAAGTTATTTTATAAATAAGCATATTATGTTCTTCCTGCCAATTTAGTTTAGTTATTGTATAGGTATTAGTAAATAAATTGTTTTTGTAATGAAATGAAAATATAAAATTTATTAATTCAAATTTCAGATATTCTTAGTACAAGATGTATATTGGCCATTTCTGTGAAAGTGTAATTCGTTTTCTATTGATACAAAAAATCACTATCTACTTTGCAACAAAATTGAATAATGGTCGTCGCCTACTTTGCTTCATTTGAAAATGTAACCAAATATTTGATCAGTTGTCATTTCACATTTTTCATTTTATTTTTTTCACTAAATGAAACATGAGTTATCTCACATTATTTCCTTGTAGGTACCTATCATCCATGTAGTTAAAAAGTCGGGAAAAAATATTCATTTCTGTCGGTTCAAAGGAAAAAATTAATACGCTAATTTAGTGATGACGTAATTTGATTCCACATATTACAGGGATAGTATTTTATTTGAGTGCGCTTTGTTCGTTTGGTTTACCTTAATTATATTGTTTTTAAACTTTTATAAATATATTTCTATAATAAATGATATGCGAATATTTAAGAGTGTAAATCTACATGAAAAATTAGTGATAGTTTGTTTTATAAACAATTTTTTGTTTTCATTCTTCAATAATTACATTAATTTTCTCGGACAAAACAATAGTTTTCATTTTTTTACTCAAAAAAGGAGCAACGTAGGAAAACAAATTTAGAAAATCCTTTAAGTTTAAAATAGAACGAGCGTACCATTTTTTTCTTTAAAAATATTGAGACTAGTGCCCGTACGCACGCCACTCTTAAAGCTGAACATTATTTTTGTATTGAAAAATATGCACCATTATTAACTGTTACTGAATATTAAATATCACTGAAATATCTCCAGCGGTTACGAAAATATTTATTAATTAACACCCTGTATATTCGTAACGGTACATTTTTGGGGAAGTACAAAATTGACCGAAAAACATTTGAACGAAATGGAAATTTGATCGAAAATACATTTTATCGAATGGCATTTGATCGAAAATACATTTGGTCGAATGACATTTGATCGAAGATATATTTTATCGAATAACATTTTATCGAAAACACAATAGATCGAAAATTCATTAGATCGAAAAGACAATATATCGAAAATTAACATTAAAAATAGTAAAATATCAAAAAATCAAACGATTCCATTCAACCGTCCGTCTAATCCCTACTACCCAGGGAAACTAAACTAAGCGGCTATCAAATTAGGTACTAATGGAAAATTTCAAATTTTATCCTTACAATACTGGTAATTTAAAATTAATTATTTTAGAGCTAAACGGTTATTTGGATTAAACGGTCATTTGGATTAAAAAAATGTGATTAATTCGCACAAAATATGTATTTCAATAAGGTCGAGTTGTCTCCCGATGGGACATTTTAGGTAAATTATTTTAAGTTTTTTTATATAAAAAATTTAATTAATTTACCTAACCTGTGCGACCTGGAGCCGTCGCGGTTTGTCACGCAAAAAATATAGAAAAATTAGAAAAATTCAAATAAAAATATTAACTAATTTACCTAACCTGTACGGCCTAAAGCTCTCGAGGGTGGCTTCGCTAAAAAAATTTAAAAAAAAAAGAAAAAATAAAGAAAACCTAACCTATTTACTTAACCTGTACGGCTCGGAGCAATTTAACTGATTGCTCTGACACAGGTTAGGTTAGTTAGTTAAGTTTTTAAAAACCTAACTAATTTACCTAAGCTCTGTCAGAGCAATCAGTTAAATTGCCCTAGGCCGCACAGGTTAGGTAAATTAGTTAGGTTTTCTTTATTTCTATTTATTTTTATAAAACTTAACTAACTTACCTAACTTACCTAACCTGTCTTCAGAGCAATCAGTTAAATTTCTCAAGTCTGAAAACGTCGCGGTTTGCCTCGCAAAAAAATATAAAAATAAAAAACAAATTTACCTAACCTGTGCTATTCAAATTTAACTGATTGCTCTCGCACAAGTTAGGTTAGTTAGGTACGTTACTTAAGTTTATTTTATTTTTTAATTTTTTGTTTTTGCCAAGTAACCAGCGATGATTCTAGGCTACACAGGTTAGGTAAATTAGTTTAAATTATTGTTTTCATTTTTATTATTCTATAATTTTATGAATATTTGGTTTTTCGATCAATTGCTTTTTCTATCAAATCTATTTTCGATCAATTTACTTTTCCATCAATAATTGTTATTCGATAAAATGTTTTTTCGATCAAATGCATTCGATCAAATGTTTTCGATCAAATGTATTCGATCAAATGTTTTCGATCAATTTTGTGCTACCCACATTTTTGAATACTAGTTTATTTTTTTTTGCTTTGGATTGTATGACTACATAAGATTTAGTTCATTTGCCTATTTTGCCGATTTTGTCGATTTTGCTTATTTTTTACATTTACAAGTTCTACAAATACCTATTTACACATACATATATTTTATTATATATATACATTTTGTGTTCTTATTTTTTTTTGTTTTGTTTCTTTATTTTTTTTATTTTTTTTTTTTTATTTATTTACTCATTTTTTTTTTTTTTTAATTGAAGGAAAATGGAAAAGGTAGAGACAAGGACACTTTTACGCCTAACGGTCGTTCTAGGCGATTTATACATGTACAGGTAGACCAAGGTTTGTGAAGGTGATACAAGAGGTTAGACATTAAAAACCTAGTTTATAAAACAAACTATCAATAATTTATCATGTAGATTCACACCCCTAAATATTCGCATATCATTAAGGATCATCCCAATTAGTAACCAATTCCTTTAAACTACTTATGACCTGCAAACTACTCGTGTATTTAATACAAAAATAAAAACAGTAGAAACGTTGTGCCAAATATTGTTATAAGTTTAGTTAGAATTAATTGTCAGTGGTAACAAAATTCCGTCACACTTTTATAGCGTATTGTGATTATTTGTTATTATTGATATGGTGTTAGAATTGTATTTCCTTGGCAATGCCGATATAATATAGTTACTTAAGTAGCAAGTAGTTCTAGTTGTTTTTACGATTGATTTCTTGATAGATGTACCTTTTCTTAATATTTTAAACCTTTCTACTGAGAAGCTGTATTTTGCTCATCTAATCTATGAGGTTATTCCGATTCTTCAAAATATGTCAAAAATTGATTTGAAAAATTACATGGTGAAAGTAACTGGACATAGTGAAAGTTCGATATGGATTTGCAGTTGACTGTTCATAAGGCAAGAAAAATTGTTACTGGAGATTGGATTACGCCAACAGCTCTAAAGAGAAAGACGTTTCCATTTTAAAAAAAAGCTGATGCAGTGGTACGTTACATTATTGGTTCAAACGTTTCTTCTGCTGTGAAGCAACATATTCTAACTTGTCAAAGTGGAAAGGATATGTGGGATGCCCTTCATTCCATTTTTGAGCAGAAAAATGAAATAAGGGTAAACATGCAACTAGTTAGTTATTTGAAGGTACCTGATGATACCATTTCTATACACCAGTGCTTAGTACGCTGCCTGTAGAATATTTAGAATTTAAGAATGCCTGGGAAAACCCCAACTGCACAAAGAAGTCTCATTCGGTTGTCCTTACGGTTAAGACTACATAAGCAACGTCTAGATGAACTGGAGGGAAGTGGTGATCCAAAGATAGCACTTGTGACGAAGTCAGACGCAAGATGTCTCAGAATACAGATGGAGAAAGTAAGAAGAATTATCGGAGGAAGGTGCATGTTATGGCTGTGGAGAAGAAGGCCATATAAAGCAAAACTGTGTGAAATCGGATCCGTCATCTGAAAGCAGCATTTGGTACGGAGGAGTGTCTTGTTGGCTATGTACTAGATTCAGATGCTAGTTCTCACATGACTAGATCAGAAAAAGGGATGCTGAATTTTATTGATGAAGAAAGGAAGAGCATCACAGTGGCAAAAAATGTAGTCATCGGATCTGAAGGTAGAGGTAATATAACGATAGATTAAATTAGATTACAAGAAGTTGAACGTTGTCCTTGTCCACCGAGACCTTTTCAGATCTTTTGTGGGATTCCGTTTGTTTTAGAGTATATCGTCTAGCTTGGTATTTTTTATTAAACTTAGTAGCTTTGACAGTGGCTCCTGTATGTAATTGTGTGCATTTGGCTTTTCTTTGCCTAATGTTAGAAACCTCACTCTAGCCAAGCCTTGGTATTGGCACAGGACGTGGACTGATGTTTCCTCATCTTCTTCACAGAACCTGCACAATTACTTCTTCTACTGGATTGATGACACTCATGTGCCTTTTAAGGCGACAGTGTCCAGTAAGAAGACTTACTGTTATCCTAACGATTTGACGCTATTCTTCTTTCGTGAACTTGGCCGATAGTTCCTTGGTGAACTGTTTGGCCTGTCTCAGTCTTGGATAGTTGTGACACAATTCCTGAGACTTTTTTTGCGTCTATTGTTTGATGGATGCCTTGCACAATGCCTTAGCAAGTCTACAGAAGAGTTCTGACAGGTCATGTCCTTATTTGTGCCTTCTCGGGCTAATTCGTCGGCTTTTTCGTTGCCCTGAAATCCTTCATGGCCTGGCATCCAGGCTAGGGTCACCTCCTTTTGACTACTTAGCTCTACCAGGTCTTCTAGATAGTCTTTCACCAGTCGTGATTTGTTTCCTGGTGAAATAATTGCCTTTAGAGCTGCTTGGCTATCAGAGTATATTGATTTAGTATTTCTCTTGCACAGTGTTGTATGGCTACTAGTTCAGCCTGGAACACTGTTGCATATTTTTCTTGACTCCGCTAAATCGTTGTTTTTGACTTGATTCCATAGATTCCAGCACCGGCTCATGCCTTGATTTTTGAACCGTCTGTGTACCAGCAGAGTTCAGCCTGTACGGAAGGCCCCTGTTTCCAGAATTCTCGGGTTGGTATTTGAATTTTAAAATTTCTTTTAAATTTGTATGTGGTTATGGCTCTATCAGTAGGCATACCTAGAATCGTATCCCTTTTTACTTGCTGATATAGCCCTTTGTGGTCAGCACTATGTAGTTGGCTTATTGGGTTTTGTTTCTGCATTAGCCTGTGAATAGCTGACTTGGTTTCTCCTTGTATTAAGAGGTTTATTAATACGTCCATTGCTGCAGTTGGAGTAGTGCAAATGGCTCCAGTAGCAATTAGACAGGCGAGCCGCAGAATGCCAATGAGTTGGCATATTGCACTTGCCTGCACCATTTTGGTTACTCACACCACTGCGTCAAAGGAAAAAACCGGCTAACCCTATGTGTTAAAGTTTTTCAGGAGGACCATTTAAATGTTATTAACCTAATAACTTTTTAATTATGTGTAAATGATTTCTATTCTTATTAGAAGTTTTCTAGCTGTATTTTAAAATGATATTGACTTCTTAAGAAATGACGATAAAAACGGCACTTATGTAGAATAAAACTTTAATTATCCGATAACTACAATACATTGTATGGAAAAATGAGCTAATAACAGTAATCAGTATTAAAAATAAAGGGTTTTTGTATTTTTGGTGTAAGCGTGGTTAACTATTTTTACCTTCCTTATTTGTATTCATGTTTGAGACTTGAAAAGTAAGTCTGAGCTTCTTGACCACATAAGCTACTTAAATGTTGAATATCTTGGAATTTTTCCTCAGATATAGGAAGCATGTCTGGAAATAAAGAAAATAAGGAGTTATGGTATTTGATGAAAATAAAAAAATCAAACATATTATTCAGTTATCTTCATAAGCTCTGTGTGGAAAGAGAAACTCATTTTCTTCCAAACTACCTCCAGAACAGCGTATATTGCGTGGTGTTGTTACAACAGAAGAAATCCAAGATCTATTATAAAATAACTTGTGCTCAATTAATCGAGGATGCTGCCTGGTTAATCTTGCCTCCGAGTTTAAAATTTCACATTTCTTTTTATAGCTTAGAATTTCGAAAAAAGCAGCCAAATTTCTAACATGACTTTGATCCATTGATACTACTATAAAAGGTGTTGGTTTTTGTCTCTCATCAGATATTGCTTCAGCCCATTCTCGAGATACTTCAACTTTTTTTTTTGTATTAGAAGACCACATTTTTATCACATTTCAGAAAGGAATGACCTCGTAGAGGAAATATTATAACAATACTTTCCAATTGCTTTAATTCGTGCACAATGTACTGACAGTAACGGAATTTTACTTTGGGATTTAGAACGGTTGTTTTATAATGCTATATGAAACTAACAACTTCATTAAAGCCTTTCTTGGCAGCCTCTTCGCTGTAGCCGTACCAAACCGACTTTCCAGTAGCAAGTTCATGAACATTGGATGTGTAATAAGACACTTGTATTTTATATTACACGTGGTTTGTAGATATGTTTGGAATTGGAAGGTTTCGTTGATAATCCATACATAGAGCTTTCTTTGTAACGTCTTTTCTACTATCCATCTGTGCAAGGTGTTGTCGTAAGTAGAAGGTTGCGGCTCAGATGAATTTTTTTCATTATTTTAAGAGATGTAAGTTCTGTTAATAAACTGCGCCTTTCTTCTATCGTTATATCACCCTCTGCTAGTTTTTTCTGAATCAATTCGATCTGAACAAGTTGTTTGTCACATGTAGAACAGGTATTAGATCATGGATAACCAAACGCAATGTTAAAATCATTGATAAAAATTTGCCTGTACTTTTCGTAACTAACTGTAATTGCTGGAAATTTTGCTTTAAACATGTTATACATTTTCCTGAGTTCTTCAGAGAGATAAGTGTTTGATGTTTTCTTAAGCTATAGTGGTTTACCTCGTCAGTCTTGTGGTGCTTCACCTGTTTTCTTTAAAGATGACTGAATTGTTGCAACTCTTGTTTTCGTTATTCCGTGTGAATGCTTGTCTGCAGACCTCCTCTTCTGTATAATCACCTTCTTGAGCAACTCTTACCCAACTCTATTTAGAAGCAACTCTTGTTTTCAGAAATTATTATTAAGTGGGTTAGAGTGGTGGGCAATTACAATAAAAAAAATATATTATCGATTATTTAAAAGAATCGATTATTTTCAATTAATTATTCAATTAATCGAATATCTTCGATTAATCGATTCTTTTCGGGACTATTATTTTCGTTTAACCGAGATGTAGACTATTTTACATTAATCAGTTATTTACAAATAATCAATTTATTATTCAATTATTAGATTAATCGATATATCGATATTATTTAATTAAATTTTAATCTTACATTCGATTGTTATTAATTTATCGATTATTAGTAAAGATCTAATCGAATTATACATTAATGAGGTAATTAAAGAATCGTTTTACAATATCGAGTTATCAAACATATTTAGGCGGAAAATTAGTTTAACCCAGCTAAAAGTCACATTTTTTACCTTTTTGTATTACCTGCTAATTTAATTTAACTCAAAATTTTACGTCGTCAAAAAGAAAAGTTCTTTTTAGCAAAAACTTTATTAAAGAACATATCTGTTTATGCACTTTAGGGACTAAAAGTGGAGCCACAATAAATCCATCTGGGTTGCAGTGGAAGGCGATGATATCATCCCGCTCATTTTCAACATAACCTAAAAGTATAATAACTTTTAGCCTCGGGATAAAAAGTGCCACTTTAGGCCCTTGGCGTTTAATATACTATTTTAGTTAAATAGCTAGTTATGAAACCAGTTACGAAATGCCTTATTTTATGAACGAGTTACATAAAATGGTATCTCGTAACATGTTTTTCTTTTATTGACAAATCATATTCATTTATTGAGGATGTTCGGGCTAAATGGACCTCAAATTGGGATTCAGCGCGAAATACATAACCCTAGGTGGGTCTAGTAAAATTACTGACCTCTTTTTTTTTTTTGAGTGCCGGTGTTCTCGTATATTTATTTTGGTTTTAGAGAATATATTATTTATTTTTATATTTTTTTTTAGAGTTTTTGTTATGATTATTTAGGTTTTTTAGAAAAATATATTTACTCGTTCCGTATTTATTTTTAAAATATTCTATTTAGTTTTTTTTTGTTTATATGTATATTGGAATAAAAATTAGGTAAATTTTGCAGTACCTACTTAAGTAAAGTTTTAACTTTTTTAATGTGTAAAATACTTTTAAATTATGTATGGGGGCAGTTACACCTACTACTCCTCGCTAAGTATGGCCTTCGGTTCAAAACCATAAATCATTATTGAGGTATGCCCCATAGGTTTATTTTCTGGCTATACGCCACTGCAAAAACGAATATATTTTTTGCAGAAATTCATTCTTTGTTTAAAATGCCAGCGTTTTACAAAATGCCTAACTTTTTGCAAAAAGCTGAATTATTTAATACGCCTGTGACATTTATACAACAGCCGAACTTTAATTTTTGATATCATAAATGTTTCATAATGGTTATCTTTTTTTTAGAACCAGATTCGGCAACTCGATTCTTGTAGGAATCCTCAGCCGATTAATGAACTAGAAAACATCTTGAACGACCAGCTGTAGAATGGACGCCTGCACTTTGATCGTCTCATCATTGCGACAAATCAAATTAAAAATTAAGAAACGCAAAACGCTGAGATGCTCAGCAAAGCAGGAATGATTGTTTTCAATTGTTCAAAAAGAAAAATAAACGGTTATCTGTAATTATAAAATTTGTTGTTTTTTTTTTTATATTAGTTACCGCCTCTGTCTGGATTGATTAACCATCGTCAGTGGCGTAGACAATACAGTCAAGCAGCACCTCTCTTAATTTTTAAAAATAATTTATTTACAAAAAAATATATACAAATAATTATTCATTAGCTAAGAACATTTACGGAAAATTCTTTCGTCATTAATACACACAAAATGGGCGCACTATTACAAAACTGTTTTGTTTATTTGTAAATTAAATAAGGCTCGCTGAATACTTTTACCATGTAGGTAGTTTTTGAGTTTCTATTGTAAATTTAATAATTTTCACAATTTGTCACACATGTCAAATGAAATAATATATTTTTCTACACCCACATGGATATTAGCTTATCTACGCTTGGACTACAAAACGAAAAAGTATGTCATTGCGTTCAACTGAACGAATATATTTCATATCCATTCTAGGTAGTGAGAACACTGCAAAAAAATGAAATCCACCAATCACAGTTCATATTTTGAAAACCCAACTACTATTATTTTTAAAATTTTAAATAAATGACAATTCTGTCAAACTAATTTTCAGTATATTTTTTAATTATTAAGATTAAATATACATTAAAATGAGCTATTTTTGTGTAGAATTGATAAATAATCGTAAATAATAGCATTTCTATTTTTATTTGAACCATATTTAGAAAAAAAAAATTAATTAAACTATATGAAACTATTTTAATTACGAGTATTAAAACCAAAATCGTCTAAGTGGAAGTAGAGGCATGGACAGTGTGCTTAACTTCCATGCGAAAAGCCTGGGATCGATTCTCGCCTGGTGACATTTTTTTTATATTTATTTTATTTTAAAAATCAGTGAAATTCAATAATTATTTTAAAATTAGTTATTTAATAACCTAAAATATTTTTTTAATTTATAGATTTTCGTTAGTGGGTCGTAGAAAAAATATACTGTACAACTCGAGTGGATTGTCCATATCCACTCTTTTTTTTAACTTGGTGTCATCGGCATCGATTACTAAGGCCATTAGCCTCGTGTTCTACGTAGGCTTTGTTACTGTTTCCCAGCACCACTTTAAGAACAGCACTGTTAATTAGAACCCAACAATGAATGATCGAGTGGGGAATCCTACCAAGGCATCAGAATTAATTTTAAATAATTAAATTAAATAAAAAAATCCTGGTCAACGGTGGGATTCGAACTTGGACCCACAGGCAGATATCCACTCTTGTTGCACAAACTACTATTTTTAAATACCTTGTATTGGCAAATAAACCAAGTGAACTAAAATGTTTATTTTATAAGATCAGTCCCATCACAACACATAACATTACCCAGATACAAACCAGAATGAAGATATATAGATATAATGCGTGGCATTCTAAATTATACAGTTCACAGTTTAACAAACCCCCCTTGACTTCCATTTTCAATCAGATTTTTTTTCAGAATCAAAAGGCTTCATCCCCTTATTGAGCTTGATTTTTTCCAAAAATTTCAAGTTGATATTATTGTTCGTTTTTGATTTTTTAAATATTTCAAACTCCCTTAAACCCCCCCCCCGCTACATTTATTCAAAATTTTTTCACAATGAATGAGCCTTATCTTCTTAAAGCGTTTGATTTTTTACTAAAAATTTCATGTTGATTTCGCTTTTCATTTTTGACTTACTTATGATTTTTTTAATTTCAACTCCCCTTAAACCCCTTCTTTTTATTCAGATTTTTTTCAAAATCAAAGAGCTTCTTCTTCTTTTAGAGCTTGATGTTTGCTAAAAATTTCATGTTGATATCTCTTTTTGTTTTTCGTTTTTAATTTAGGATTTTTTTTTAAATTAATTTTAACCCCTATTTTTAATCAGATTTTTTCAAAATCAATAGGCTTTCTCCACTTATGGAGCTTGTTTTTTGCTTAAAATTTTTAAATTGATATCAGGCAAAAGTTCAGACATCGTAAAGAAATACAGATTAAATCTGGATTTCATTTGAATTCGTCTAGTTAGTAGTTGGTAGTTAAAATTTTGTTACTGACTTTATCATGAATCACTATACAAACGCCGATATGACAGACATGCATTACATTTATGGTCTTGATGATGAAAATTTATTAGAAGCTAAAGTCTATTCAAATTTAATTTACGCCTGATGTAAACAGAAGCAGGTGGACGCTACAATTGAGCAGGGCCGTATTTTACTTTTCCGTCTTGCAAAAATGTAAAATAAAAGAGTGTAATTGCGAAATTATTTTTTTATTACGATAAAAACATATTTTGTAAAGTAAAACTATAAAATAAATGCCATACACGGTCTCCCAGACTTTAGTGACATTTCTGGACGAAGATAGGTGAGCGACATAAACTGCGTTAATCTCCAATACAAATTAATAAATGTATTTGACTTTAAAAGAGATGGTTGCATTATATTTAGTTCATTACATATGTCTACTGTGATACAGAGCATTAAAACAATCATATTATAAAATTATATTGTACAGGGTGTCCAAATAATTGCAAATTCTTTAATAGCTAATATATATCTACTAAAAGCATTAAAAAAACTTTAAATGTAAGAGGTATTTGGTATTTGATTTAAAATTGTGCATCTTAAAAAGAAAACTTTTGTATTTTTGATAACTTTTGTTCTTTATTGTTCTTGTTCTACTAGTATTTAGATTAGACAACTTGTACCCTGTATTATAGCAATGTTCCTTACTTGACTTAGCACTATTCTGAATCGGATAAATTAGTTAGACTTGAAAGGCTATCTTCATTAATCAAAATTACAAGTGGTTCTACCTGAACCTCTATAATATTATCCAACTCCCACATTTTTACTTCAACTTTTTGGCGAACACGGTCGATACACTTTTTCCATTTTTCTGGAGAAATTAATAATATTACTTCTTCAAAAAGAATTTTAATGTCTCCAGATTTAAATGTTGAGTTTTTATCTGCTACGTATTGTTTAACGTCAACCTAGATTAATTCAATAGGGTTAAGTTCACAATGATACGGAGACATGTGAAGTATTATGTTGTTTTGCTGCTTAGCCATTTCATCTATTACATACCTATCATAATGTTTATGTTGCTTAGTTGCTTACCAAGTTTTAGAAGTAGGATATTAAGCATTTGGTAGTCGAATTCAATTTTTTTCCCTTATAGCCATTTTTAAATATCACCTTTTTAGACGTCGTAGATATTTTTTCCAGCTTTCTCGAATAATAATGCAGTTATCTTCTAATTTTGGTAGGGTGTTTGAAAACCACTCTTTGTGAACGATTCTCTACACATTTCTTCATGGTAGTCACCGGATTTTTCAACTCAAATACATAAAGTGCATTAGAGACAAAGCCTTCTTCACTTCCAATATGGCATATAATGAGCTGTTTTTACGCACATACCTGATGGGTTTTTAAAACCAGTTAAAAGTTCATCCAAAAAGGCTTGTCTGTATGAAAAAACCGACATATCGAAACATTCTTTTGATTTGGTGTGGCCTGCGTTAATCCAAGTCTCATCAAGATAATATATTTTTTGCTTTTCTTCTCTGTACCGTTTTATTTTTTGTGGCGTAGGACGAAACAATTTCATTTTTGTCTAAAAGCAAACTATTCTTTCCTAGAGTTTTAAATTTAAAATTAAGGGTTTTGTAAAGCTTGTAAAATGTAGCTCGCTTAAAAGTAGACAAATATGGATCATCGTTGACTTCTTATAAAACCTTATCAATTGTTGGAAGTTAATTTCTAAAGAAGAATTGATGTACTTTGCGCCTTATTGCATTTTTATCAAAATCATCCACAGAGCCACTAATTTGTTTAAAACGTAGCTTTCTTTTTGGTTCAGAAAATTTATGAATCTGCCTATACTCCTTCATAACATTAAAAACTGTTTTAGCGCACATCCCTGTTTCATCAGCAACTCTCCTTTCAACATCATGTACCAACATATCAGGGTTCTATAAAATTTAATGCTTGTAAATATTAAGAACCATTTCTTTAGTACGGATGACCAAATGTCCCTTTTTCAGTCGCTTTTTAGAAGGAGTAAAAACATTTTTCTGGACTTCATCTGCTGTATCTGTGGAGGACATAGTGTCACGCAGCAATTACAAAATATAGTCAATTAAATGTCCATAAAATAGAGTAAAACATGTTCAAACTAACAACAACCACAAAAACAAATAGTATATTATGCAACGATCATGTAATAACCATTACATGAGAGTTGCATACGCTATTTTTTCTACACCCGATAAATATTAGACCTATAAATATTATATTTATATTGGTATTGAACACAATAACAGTAATTACTCGTATTTCTATAAAAAATTCTACAAAATTGTAATTAATGGTATTACTTCAGGTATTGGTATTTCCCTAGATTTTTGCGGTAAAATATTTTGTACTGTATTTTCTGCTTTCTCCGATATGTGTGGAGGAGTCTTCTATATCGCTAATATCAGACATTTTAATATTATAATTATCGAAGTTTAGCTACCTACGAAAATTTAATACGTTTTGACAACTAAAATAATTACATAGGAACCTAGGACAAACGTCAAACAGCATGCTTGATTGAAAAATTGTAGGTTTCTATTGATTAAAAATCTGTATCGTAATGAAAAATCTGTATCATAATGGGTATCATTATGAAACGGATTATGGGCATATAAGTGCATTATTATAATACGGGTGTAGAAAAAAAAATAAATAACACAATATATGTATATCTAAACTATAATATAATGAATTATAATCAATCAAACATACAAAATATCCAAACTAACCAACACGGTGAATGCAACCAAAACGCCGTTTATAATTATCCAAATTGAACTGAATTCGACTATGACAAAAAATATTTGCGCGTCGTCCAAATGACTAACGACCGATTAACCAATAGAAGCGCAAAAAAATGTCACGTGAGCTGTTGCTGGATGGGAGAAATTGTTTTGACGCGGCGTAAATGAAATCTGAATAGACTTTAGGAGGTTGTACATTGGACGATTTCCTGACCGTAATATTCCTGATAGAAAATTGTTCCAAAATATTCATCAACGTCTTCATGACACAGGCGCATTGAGACGAAGTGGAGGGCCAGGAAGGCAAAATACAGCAAGAATGGTGGAAGTGGAAAAACATGCGCCTCACTTTTTTTCTTTATTAGAACACAATTATTGACTAATTAGGTGCGTACATGAAGAGACAAACGACTAACTGAAATAAAAATTTTATATTCTGCCTCAAATACAAAAAAGGCTCTTATTTAATTTAATTCGAAGTATTCGACTTTCTTAATTCTGAAAAGTTTGTAAAAATATTAAATTTTTATATCCACAATTGATTTTATCTACCTCCACTTGTGCATACATAATAGACAATAAGGTAAGTTGACGTAATTCTGAATTTAAATTGTTCAGTTACCGCCCAATATCGGTTTTCCATTTTCGTTAAATTAATTATTAACGTTTTCTTTTCACTGTTTGTAATTTTCTTAATAATACCATGTCCTTTCTTTTTCTAGATACAATTGATTTTTGTTCTTTTCTATTATTTATAATAAATTTTAAATCTAATTTTATGGAACATTTTGTACCTATTATTTTTGTGTTTCAATAAATAATAAAGAAACCCTATGTTTTCCATAATAGGGACGAAATTTTATTTAATTTTGATTAGCCACTCGGTTATCATTGGTCCATGTGCGTTTCACAATGTTGCAGCTAATTTAGAAACTTGGAAATAATTTTTATCGAATTTCCATCAGTTTCTCTTAACCACTTATGAGTTGATAAATTTTTCCCAAAATTCTACGGCTCATATAGTATCAGATATACAGACAGTACCCTACAGCTAACGACAACCAGCGAACTTTGTTATTTGGACACCCGATACTTTTAGAAAACAATGAATATTTACTAAAATAATAATGAAAAAAAAATTGATCTGATATCATTAAACATTTACTGAGAAAATTAATTAATATGAAATATTTCCCTTTAAGACTGATACGCCTATGGATGTTTTCAATACACCCAACGATAATGACGATCTTCGCCATGTTACGCCAACGCAATCGGTTCTCTCACTTCTATTTAGAGATGGCATGATTTTGGTGTTGGCTTCACAACAAATACATTTTTATGAATGACTACAGTCTGAATAAAAGAGGAGTGCAGTAAAAATGGGGATATAAAGACACATTCCATAGGATTACTTTGCAAAATAAGTTTCTATCGTATCAAAAAGGTCACGGTATATAAAATAATGTTATATAGGTACCCACTGCGCAGTTTAAATTTTGAATGAAAAAAGTTATATTATTATCGCGCAAGCCAACCCTGTTCTTTGTTTATTACCGTACTCGCGACAGGAACTCTAGAGCTGGCCATATCGAGAACCATCTTGAGACTCATAGAAAAATAAAAAGAGGTTTGAATAAATGGCGGGATTTGTTTCCTTGTTGGTAGTTGAACCGTAAGCGCTTAGCGCGCTGCTATCACTAAATTCAAACCCGTTTTACACCCATAAAAAAATATGTTTTCAAAAATAATGACAAAGAAATCAATAATTTTACTGATTTACCCCTTTAAATTTCACTTTGCTATAATGTGTGATCAAATACAGGGATAATCGTTAATAAATTTAAAGTTAAAGCTAAATTTAAATATTATTAGGTGGTGTAAATCTGGCTTTGAAAATAAATTAGGTTATATTGCTATAAATATGTCAGCCTGATATTATTTTCATTTTCAAATGCAGGTGATTTTTTTTCAAATGTAGGTGAGTAAATTGTATTAATTAAGTGTAAGTTAGATTTAACTAATTTAACTATAGGCAGGTTCTTAAGAAAATCATTAACTTCTGATTCATTTAAATTTTAATTGCAGAAGTAAGTATTTTTCTCACAAAACAACAAGAAAGTTTATGTTTTTCCTGCTATTATTACTCTAGAGATAAATGGATCCACATTTTAAACATTTGCGGTCAAAAAAATGAAAGGAGTTGTGAGCGAAATGTGTGAAGCCAATTTACAAACAAATATTGTAGAACCCGAGATAGAACCTCATCTTAGTTTTACTCATAAAAACCATGATGAAAAAAGGCGAATGATTTGTGCTCAAAAAGTTATTGTTCAATTTTTGGGTGATATTCATTATTATATTTATCAAATAATACCTAAATATGTTCAATAACTTATATGCTATTTAGGTCAACTTGTTAATTTTTGCATAGTTCACCTATGTGATAAAATTTTGTTCCTAAGTTATGTTCATAGGAAAAATTGTATACATAACTCGTTGAAAATCGTTATTTCTGTACTGTCACTTTCCAAATTAGTTTTGGAATATACCATTTTTTTACTTCTTTTACGCTTCTAAAAAAATGTATTGCATTTAACTTCTCCCAAGACATAATTAAAAATAATAATTTTTTAATGGGAGGAACTTCCTACAACTAATATTTCTAAAACCATTACACATAATCTGGTGGTCTGCGCATCGCAGGTTCTGTCTCCGACCTACGTGTGGTAGCAGTTCTTGCTTACAACACTGAGTATCTAACGCAAACCACATAAAAATAGTACTAAAATTACTTACGTCCTCCAATATTGTTACAGGTTCTTTTTCTTTTTAAAGAACAACATAAATAGTTTTTATTAATTTTAGATTTTCTTTTTGGATTTATTTATTTTTAAAAACTAAATATACAACAACGCAATCACCGCACAGTCACAGAAACAATATATGCACACGTTATGCAGTCAAATTTAGTATAACCTACTGTTATTGTATTGTACTCTTAGGCCCGGTTTTTCAATGTAATATTAACTTGGAGGTTAACTAACTTCTACTTGAAGGTTAACTTTTAGTTAAAATAAGAAACGTTTTTTAATGTAAATTGTACTTCTTGTTAATTGACCTAGATTTTAATTTGGCAACGTTGTATTTTTATTTGTTCTGTGATGGTTCTGTGGTATTCTCCCGGTGAATATATTGCCTTTCATCGTGGGTATTCTAATGTTGTTTTCCTCGATGAATGACATATTCAAACTAAAAAAGAAAGATAACTTATAAAGATTTAAGAAGACGCTAAATTTTCAATTCTTGGAATTTGGAATGTTTCTATAAATCTATTCAAGAATCTATTATTTAGGCAGAGACAACATTTAACTGTAGGTCCCGAACTTCATCAATGATCATCTCAACAGTCCGCTTCGACAATCTAAATATTTTGAAAAAATCTAAACTAACATATTGTTCCATAAAATTAAGCCTCTGTCGAATTATTTTTGGCCTTCTCACTATTTCTTCCTCTTCGCTATTGTAGACATTAACAATATTTGAAGCATCCATAATGTCAACGCACATGTAGGTTATAAAGTGAAGATTATCTCTTAACAATGGGTTAACAGTACCCTGAGAGTAAGGTTAAAATTAGCTTTCGGTTAGTCTTTAACTATCAATTGAAACAGAAATGTTTTAGTTAACATTCAGTTAGCTCAAGGTTAGAGTAACTACACATTTAAAAACCGGCCCTTAGTACTTTTAGTAATTAGGAATTTTTAAAACAATGGGCGTGTCAAGCGTTTGATCTCCTTTTTTCTTTTACCCTGTTCTTTAGTATCCGGTCGGCGTAATAAATAATTATCATAGGAAGGTAATAGGTAATTAGTAATGTATATTTCTTGTTTGGAACTAAGATTTCTTACAAAACCATTTGCTCAAATTTAGGTATATTGTTTATAAAAATTCTTTACGGATTTAAAATTATTTTTCCAACGAAGAGATTCTAATAAAATACATGCATTTTAGCATTGTATTCATTTAATTTAGTATATAAGTAACTAATATTTAATGTAGCCTTATTATTTATATAGTCCGTAATAATTATAATTACGAGATCGTTAATTGTATATGTGTTTCAATAAAATATCTACGCTTAGCACTTTCAGTGTTATGTTTTTCAGTGTATGCTGAGAATCCCGTCTCTAATGGTCTACGTATTACATAGTTCTAAAAAAATCCGCCGGGTTTTGCGATGGCAGCAAAAATCAGTGGCAATTACTTAAATTTTATTTTGATCATATCTCTCTTATTTGGTGAGAAAAAATTCTCCGGTTTTTTTTAATCGGTTTTAAATTTTACTTGTAAAGGAGGCTGTTTTTTAGAATTTCAATTTTTATCGTAGTTTAAAAAATAAAAATTTCATAATTATTTTTTCAAAAATGTAAAAAACACGCTCCAATTGTATAAAAATTACCAATCGACTAGTGAAAACAAAAAAAATATATTTTTAAAAATAAGGACGTTACGGTCAAAAAACGAAATATATGTGGTGTGCGGGGCTCTTAAGATCATAAATCAGATGTTTTCTATTATTATTGAAATTTTAATACCTTTTATTGCAAGAAAAATGTAAGAATTTAAAAAGGTTATGACTTGTGTTTATTTTTAATTTTAAGATACACACTGCACCTTTATTTTTGTTTTGTTTTAGATATTCCCTGGGGGTCGATTCTCGACTCGTAGGAATATTTTCCTATAGGAATTTTTGACATTTTTATATACATCGAAAATTTATGACATTGTCCTACATATAGGAAAGTGTCACAAATTCCTATAGGAAAAGGTTCCTACAAGTCGAGAATTGACCCCCTGGTATGGAGATTTTTGGAATGTTTATAAATGTGTTTCTTAATTAGGGTGAGTTTCAAAGCCCACCTGCATTGAAGCTGGAGGCTTATTGTAACCGAAATAGGCATTACAACTATTCTAGATTAAAATAGATGGAAAAAGGCCTTAAAGGGACAATAAGTATAAGTATATTAGAATTATAATGATTTGTCCTTGGATTAATAAGGGATATTTAAAACATTAAAACAATTGTGTTTATAAATTAACTACTTTGACTTTTTATAAAAACTATATCCGGTTTTTTTAATAATAAAAACATTGTCATGTGCTATGCTGGTTATCATATTATATTTTTATTTTTCAGTAATTTAGTGTGTGATATAGTGCTTGTTATGTTCAAAATATGCAGTTAGATAATGAGACACATGTAATTACATGGTAATTCTAAATAAATTAAACTTGTTAAAAATGTGTTTTATTTTTCAACTAATTTTATTTTTCAGTTAAAACAAGTGACATTTTCCATTTTTCAACATTTACCTACAACAAAAATTCACTAAACTTATTGTTTGTTTAGTAGTTGTAAGTAAAAGTTGTCAAATAGGAAAATGTTACTTTAAATTCTTCAAATATCTAAATTATCAAGCCCGCCAATTTTTAAATCGCTTTAATTAGTAGTGTTCTACTTTATCGACTGAAACTGACAGGTGTAGTTCAACCGTAAGCGCTTAGCGCGCTACTGTCGAGGTCAAGCAAACCTGTTACCAACTATTTATATGGAATCCGACCCCCGTGTTGAGACTCGAGAAACCGAATCGAATGTTTTCCATTGCAGTCTGACGCGTGGAGAATAATCCAGAACTTTTAGACTGAGCTTCTGTCAGAGTTGGCTCTTTCGGGAGTGTTACAATTCTATATAATAGCGTAACTTATCGACAGAAGTTAAGTTTCAAATTAAGTGTTGGATAGTAAAGACAAATTGTAATAAATAAATTAGAATTGTGAGTTGTAATAATGCCTAAGTATAATATAAATTAATTAGTACATTATAAATAAATTATAAATAAAGTGTTTTAAATAAGTAAACTACAAATAAATTTAAAAAACGTTACATTGGTGTTAGAAGTGGAACTGTAAATAAATAGTGTACAAAAATGGCAAAAAACTGTGTGAATTAAAAGTGGCTGAATTGCGCCGAGAATTAGAAGAACGTGAACTGGAGACTTAAAAAACACTAGAAAATTAAGGTTTGAATTCGAAAATGTATCTATTTTCGGATGATACGTCTTTTATAATTTCTTAAATTTCTTCATTAGAAATTAAAGTTTCTTCTGATATTCCTTCTATAAACAATGATATTTCCTCATTAGAAACTAAGTTTCTTCAGACATTTCTTCCTTAGATAGTAAAGTTTCTTCCTTAGAAGAAAAGGTGTCTTCCGACATATCTTCTTTAAAACAGAAATATCTTCCGACCTGGAAAACGAAATAACTTCTCTAAAAAATGAATTATCTGTTGATGTAGAAAACAAGATGTCTTCTGTAGAGGAGAAAATAAAACAAATGGAAGAAAATATAGAAGAAATGGAACACAGGACCGGTTAAGAACGGTGAAATAAAGTGTCATGAGTCAAAGTTGAAATTGGAAGAAGTTGTAAATTCTGCTCGTGTTAAAGCCTTAACTTTGGATGGAAAGTAAATCAACTACCTTAAACAATTCGAAACAGCTGCCAAAGCAAACGAATGGTCTGAACGTGAAAAGGCAGTAAAAAAGACCGATGATTTTGAACAACTCAAAAAGAGAATAAATATGCGATATGGCCACGAATACATGGAGCATTAATACCAGTCACAGTTAAAGAATCGCAAAAAGAAACGAGGCGAGACTCTTCAAGAATATGAAATAGATATTTTCAGGCTGAAGCGATTTGCTTACCCAACAGCTATTCACAATTTATTAAACTATTTACTCGAAATTGTTATTAACATCTATAAAATAATTTTGTACGTCAATGTATCGCATACACTTCGGTTAGAGCCGCCGCAAATCTGTCAATTTATGTGTATAAAGTGGGAGAACTGGCAAAAGCCTTTCCAACATCTGCCCCTGCTATAACTTTCATGTGACTTCCTCATCACCAACTGACACATAAACGCCGTATGACCTACTTTAATAACTGAAAATGATACGCCGCACATAATGTTTAAGGACACTAAACATGAATCTGATGTGGCAGTAAGTTAAAAAAAAGCCCTTAGTCTCAATGTGGAACATGTCTCATTGTGGAACACTTTCCCCTACCTAAATAAATTTAAAGTGATAAATATAATTGTGGATATAACGACGAAAAACTACTGGACCAATTTTGTTTACAAAAATCAAATTGTAAACATTTACGGTGTCGTTCACGTAGTATTAAAATTATTATAAGCGAGTATTGGAGAGTATATGACTAGACAGAATCTGCGCCTAGTCACAGACATTCTGACTGGTCATTGCCAAATACAGAAGCATCTCCATATCATGGAGCTGTCCGAATCCGCACTGTGCAGAGGGTGCGAACAAGAAGATGAGACCATCGAGCATATCCTTTACGATTGCTCGACGCTCTCATTTATTAGAAGATTTGTGTTCGGCGAGTATCGGCTAACACCGGCCGATATAAGAGAAGCACCTCTTTGCGACATTGTACACTACATTAAATCTGTAGGCTGGCTCACGAGCTAGG
Organism: Psylliodes chrysocephalus; assembly: GCA_927349885.1. Lineage (NCBI taxonomy): Eukaryota > Metazoa > Arthropoda > Insecta > Coleoptera > Chrysomelidae > Psylliodes > Psylliodes chrysocephalus. The sequence continues at coordinate 53,346,557 of OV651819.1, forward strand.
AGGTGCCTATCATCTTAGCAGGATGCACAATAGGCCTAATGAGGCCTAAGTGCCGTGGGGGTAATCCACTCTCCATACGTTACAGATACAGATTGTTACAAGGATTGTTTAGGGTTATAATTCGGTATTGACTAAACATAAGGCCCTAAAGCGCACAAACGGCTTTCAAAATTACATTAGGGAAGCATATTTGCATTCTTAATGCCACTTATTATCAGTTTACTATATTTTTCTCGTTGTAACTATTATAGTTGTATAGTGTTTATCAGGAAAGTACGTAATTAATTTTGAAATGTGACAGCAGTGTGAAGCAAGTGTAGTAGACGTAAATACTTATTCATTTATAAAATGCATGCACGCTCCTCAGATAAATATACTCGCACAAACCATCTCAAATTAGCAGCTGTCGCCTTCTTTCAAAAGCGGCAGCCGATACGACAGCTCTGTCTACGTAATAATTAACACAAACTGAATGATTGCAATAAAAAAAGGCTTAATTATGAATGAATGGATTAGTCTAGTAGTTTTTCTTCGTTGAGTGGATACAATAAAAAAATATTTTTTCTATATCCAGTTTATTCAAAATTATTTTTTTTATTTATTGTCCTAGACATCAAAGTAATAAAATTGATTTTATACCGATGGCTTTTGTTTTATTGTTATGCAAGTAATTTTAAGATTCATGTCCAGAACGGGTTTATTTTGTAAAATTACTTTTAGATTTATGGTAAAAATAGATATAAATAATTTTTTTCACTTTTTTACAGTAACACTTCTTACCCAAAAATACTCGATTTTTAGAGATTATTTGTTTTTTTTTTATAAAAATAGTTTAAATTCCCATAAAATTTGTTTTAAAATATGCAATAACTACCAATTTTTTATTTATATAGTTTTAATTTACAATTTCTGTTTAAATACTTAGTTAAATAGTTTTTCATATTTAAATAGTTTTTGTTTAAATAGGTAGTTTTCAAAAGTTGATTTTTTATAGTTCTAAACCAAAATTCACTAAATCATACAATCAAAAATTATATTATACCAATTGTTTATATCTGCTTTCGACTCAAATCGGAAAAAAAACATTTTAGTATACCTACTAGATATACTAATAAAAACTCCCAGACCGGATATTTTGGTAAGGAATAGAGTTATTTTATTTCTGTAAAAGCCAGTTCACAGAGCACTAAGAAAGCTTTATATTAAGATATAAATTGATTTTTTTTTTAGCATAGGCACATTGCCATTCAGCCAGATTTTAAATAGGTCAATATGTAGATGGCGCTGGCGCTTAATATTATGTTTTTCCTTTGAGAGGATCTATCTTATGTAGCGTATCTTGTAAAAAATTTATTTTTAAGCAGATTTTGAACTCTAGTCATTTTCGATATACAGAGTGGGCCACTCAAAACAGTGTCACCTTGTTATTTGGCATTATTCGTTGTATTTTTATTCAAAATTAAACACAGTTTTACAATACAGACATCTGTAATGTGTCAACCCTCTTCCTTAATTTTAAATAGGGAATGTACCATGCACTGCAAATCATTGAAAATGTAATTTTATGGGGGATTCAGAATTATGACTGTTCATTACGTTACTTTTAATTTTAGCGCCCTCTAAAGGAATAAGAAATGTGACACTTCATTTGAAAGCTAATTTTATTACCAATTCAATAAACTACATAACGGTAATCTAAATATATTCATACTATATTTGCAACAAAATAAAGTTAGCAATAATGTTAAAAACAATGCAAACTGTTTCAAGTGCCATATGAATATCTTAATGTTATGTGATGCATTTAAATAGTAATTAAATTAACTTTCAAATGAAGTGTCACTCTTTATAATACATTATAGTTTCTGATCCCGATAGAGAAGGCTAAAATTAAAAATCTCGCAATAAACAGTCCGGGAAACAGTCAGAAAATGTGTAAATTTCGAATTTTGAAGAAAACTCACAAACGGATAAAGGAGAAAACATTAAATTTTAAACTTAAGTTTTATTTCCACCTGACGTGAAACAATTAGATTTTGGACAAAAGTAGGAACATCTGGGAGGGTACTTTATGGGAGGCAGTTTTTATATTTTATAGAATATATATGTTATTTATGTTTGGAGAAGAAAATTGTTCAAGTAAATGTTACTTCTATAATTATTATCTATAATTTTTGCTTTATGTCAAATTTTCCTGAAATGGTCCGTATTCGAGAAATTTTACAAAATGTGCAAAATTTTTATTTTTAAGAAAATTGTTAAACTAAAAGTTGTTTGCGATATCGATCTCTATAATTTTTGTTTATACATGATTTTTCTAAAATGGACCGTAATGGAAAAATTGGAGGAAATGTGCTAAATTTAAATTTTTCCGTATTTTCTATAGAAAAATGTTTCGAGGTAGACGTACATATGTGGAACATATATATATTTAGATTATCCTCTAAACATTTATAGAGATGCTACAATAGGTTGTACAAAATAACCGGAAAAGCTTATAATAACTAGATAGGAATGTCATGTGTTGGACACATCAGATTTTTTTTCTTGGAAACTGAAAGGAATTAAGACTAAAATTTATGGATATTCTAGATATTATTGCCTTATTTTGTCAAAATTTTAATTTAAAAAAAAAAATACTTTTTGAGATATTCTTGTCGAAAAATTATAAGGGATACTGTAATCACCTTAAGGATCCCTAGAATCCAATTATTTGCAATAAATATCAATATAAAATAATAATTATTATTAATTAAAAAGAATACGTGTAAACAACATTTTTTCTGAAACCTTCCTATGTATCAAACAAACAACAAATAAAAATAGTAAACAATAATTTAATTCCATAAATAAAACGAAAGCAACTCCATATAATACAATTTTTTTTATTTAAATAAAACAACTGAATGGCTTCCTAGATGCTTTTTAGTAGACTAGAAATATAAGGGCACATCAAAGCACTCACAAAACAAGTGACACTTTTTCTTATACAAATTCAATATCATTCACAATGTCTGAAATACAATATATAAATTAATTAATGGATTATTATCATTTAAATTTCTCGCGCCAAAACGATGTAGGTGCAATGGCGGCACGACAGATGAAGATTCTTAATATCCAGCGAGTTCAGCGAATGTGGAGTCCATTTCATCGGCAAGGGACTTGTACCTGTCTTTGTTGATACCAAGCTCGTCTAAAAAATAAGAAAAAACATTACCATAAAGTATTATAATTTATAAGTCGAATTCACATATATCATGCTCTTTTATTCGTATGGCGACAAAACATGCAGTAGGCGCTTATATTTATTTATAACTGTTCAATTCACGACATATAGAGGATGACACAAACACAAAGACATAAGATAGACATATATCAAAATTCAAACATGATGGATGATAGAAAATTTAACCCATTCGTGACAAGCGTAACCAAAATAGTCATAATATGGAATTGGAGTATGTGAGTGGCTCAGTGGTTAGAGTCAGTTTTTTGTGATCCAAGGGACGCAGGTTCGAATCCCGCAGGTGAGAGGATTTTTATTTAGGGACAGTATTTTTACCTCTAAGTAAAGTTAAAAGTAACTAATTGCTGATTAAACTATAGGGCTATTGTTTGTTAATCTGTCAAGTAAACCTACATGTAACTTTACTCAGAGGTGAAAAGATCGGCCTTTAATGACTTAAATATTAATTCTTGTACATAGGTAGGATTCCTTACTCGACTATTCACTGTTGGGTTCTAATTAACAGTGATGTTCCTAAAGTGGCACTGGGAAACAATACAAAGCCTACACAGAATATGAGGCTAATAATCGTAGCAGTTGACGCCGATAACACAAAAACAAAATAGGAAAGAGGAGTGATGGCAATGTAGTTTTTGAAAAAATTTTGCAAGACAACACAAATTAAACAGTCATATTACCTTGTCAAAGTTGAAGAAGAAAACCAAGATAATTCCTTTTAATAGGAAAATTGAATTCATATCTTGAGTCTATTATTTATTAAAAGAGATGCAAGAGATTCAAAACAGCATGTGAGGATGGTAACTCTTTTCCAACAGGTGAGACTGTTAAAAAGAAAATTGTTGAATAGATGATAGAATAGTTCTATGATCTTTTGCCTAATTTTTTTTTACTTTCCTGTCTGTATAGGTACAGATAAAGAAAGTATAGAATTCATGTTTTTTTCGAACTCGAGTTTTAGACGGATTTTTACATTGTCTTTGTGTGTGTCTATATAATCGGTAACTATAACAGATAAAAAGGAAAAAAACCACATTTTAAACTTAAGTTGCAATCCATCCTGCGATAAACAGATTAGATTTTGGGCATAGTCGGAACAACTGGGGGTACTACATAAGGAGTCTATTTCTACTTTATGGAATATATCTGTTATTTACGATTGAAGAAGAAAATTCTTCAAATAAAAGTTGTTTGCTCTCTTTAATTTTTGTTCCATACACGATTTCTCTAAAATGGACCGTAATGGAAAAATTTAACGAAAAGTGTAAAATTATTAATTATTGGCTTTATTATTACGTTTTGAAAAAAATCCTTGAACAGGTCGATTTTTATTTCTAAAATGACATTTTCTGAACAAAATTATGTATCTCCCCCCTCAACCCCTTCGGAGTAAAAGTCACCCCTTTAATTTTTTTAAATAGAAAGGGGTAGCGTGTGATACCTCATTTTAAATAGTTTTTGATTCCCTATTCAGCAGTATAAGATTTTTTGTTTTTTGTACATTTATATTCAAGAAACATCATTTTTTATTTTTAACTATTCTATTAATAATACTACAATTTTATGGTATTAAATGTTCAAAATGACGGCCGTTAACTTCTTGACAATAACCAATGCGGTTATCAAATTCTTGAAGAACATCTTGTATGACGTCCGGGCCAATTTTTTCAATTTATTCGGTGATTCTTTCTTCTAATTCGTCAATAGTCTCCGGTCGATTTAAATACACTTGAGACGTTAAGTGGTCCCAGAAAAAATAATCAAGCGGCGTTAAATCGGGAGATCGAGGTGGCCATTCAATGGCTCCACGCCTGCCAATTCATCTGTTAGGAATTACTTCATCCAAGTAGTCTCTCACTCCACGTGCAAAATATGGTGGAGCACCATCTTGTTGTTATTATCAGGATACAGAACTTGTAATTGAGGTACCAAAAAATTTGTTAAAAAATGTAAATATCCGTCACCTGTCAGAGAGTCATCATAAAAGTAAGGACCAATGATTTAATTTTCAATAATACCACACCACACATTCACTTTTTTAGGAAACTGAGTGTGAGTCTCCATTATCCAATGAGGATTTTCTCTGCTCCAATAACGAGAATTGTGTCGGTTGACAGTACCATTTAAGTAAAACGTTGCTTCGTCCGAAAAAAGTATTTTCTGTAAAAACTGCACATCTCTGCCTAACATCTGTTCATTATTTGCAAATTCAGCTGTACTGAACTTCTAACAAAAATAAATCTTTATGTTCCAACGCGCTCAACTCGACAGCAACAAACATTTTATGTACCTTTTTATCGTTTAAACCATACTTTTAGCAGCTATATTCCAAGAATGTTAAGATTAGCCAACACTCATAACGATCTTGAGATATTTAATACCCCCTTTCATAAATTAATAAAGCAATTACTTAGTACTGAGCTTTAATTTTTAATCTTTAATTTTAATGTTTAATGTAATTATTTTATTCAACCTTATTGTCTTTTGTCTTTTAAATCTTTTAAATTCTTAACCTATTTTATGAATTATACCACGATTGTATTTCAACACTATATATATTTCACTACATTTTAATTATAATTTTAAAATTGTAATTTATTTCTCAAATGGGCTTGCCCGTAAATAAATAAATAAATTATTTGTTCACAGAATTGTAGCCTTCGGTCTGGATCGTCTTTAGATAACTCCTGTACCAACTGAATTTTATAGGGATGGTACTTTTCTTTGTGTAAAAAACGCAAAATTGTTGTTTTACTGACGTTGTGTTTGGCAGCAAGTTGTCTAGTAGATTTATGCGGATTTTCTTCAAGGGCTATCATAACATCTTATCATTTATCCTCATCAACTGCGTTACGAACTTGCTTCACATGCCCAGTACTACGAAATTTCTTTGCTACTTTGCTAACTGTAGACTGAAATATTATGTCCTGGATATTTATTATTAAATAATTCACATACCTCCCTATGCGTTCGTTTTCTATTGTCACAACCAAGCATTATTAAAATATCTATTCTCTGAGTTTCAGATAAATACGCCATAACGACTGTTCATAAAATTGAACTAATTAAATAGTATAAATCATAATCGTCAATTGTAAATAAATGTTCCTTGCTTATTCCCTTGTAGCAGAATAGCAAAAGTTTTTCATAAAAAGCTTCAACTTTTTATTGCCATTTTTTTACATGGTCTAAGATAAGATAGAAATATTATTAATAAAATTGATGTTTCTTGAATATAAATGTAAAAAAAACAAAAAATCTTATACTGCTGAATAGGGAATTAAAAACCCTTTAAAATGAGGTATCACACGCTATCCCTTTCTATTTAAAAAAATTAAAGGGGTAATTTTTACTCCGAAGGGGTTAAATGGGGAGATAAATAATTTTGTTCAGAAAATGTCATTTTAGAAATCAAAATCGACCTATCCAAGAATTTTTCTCAAAACGTAATAATAAAGACAATAATTAATATATTCCACAAATATGGACCACCCTGTATAAAAAAATGTTTGAGTAAGATATGTGTTGAAAATTTATGTATTTAGTTCATCTTCTAAACATTTACACGCTTGATACATTAGGTGGTACAAAATAACCGGAAAAAGCCTATTATAATTGAACAGGAAAGTCATGTGTTAAACACATCATATTTTTTTATAAAAAAAAAAAACAATAGTAACTCTAAATAGCAATATTAAAGAATACATTTTACTGAAGAATCTGTGTTGAATTTCAACTAATTTTCTTATCAATTGGATAAAACCAGGACTTTTAAATATAAAAAGTTTATGCGGCAAATTTTGGGAAAAAATACGTTTTTAAGTGAGATAATAAAAGTAAATCCGAACTGGGACATTTTGGTACAATTGCAATGTGGTTTAGACATAAAATTATTATAGATTTATAGGTTTAAAGACATACATATAGTAATAATAACAATCTTACCTTGAGCAAAATAAGCGGTAGCAGAAGCGAAGAATTGAAGCTAGGGTTAGTAAAAATTAGTAAATTATAAAATAAAAATTAGCAACTAGAACTAAAATACGTAAGCTATAGGAATATTAAATTTATATAAAACTAGAAAGGAATATTTATAAATATTTATTTTTTCCATTTAACTTCTAAACAATATTTCAATAAAGCAAAATATTTTGCCGATTCAAAAATTATTTTTTTATTCAAAAATATTATTTTCCTCAAAAAAGAAGAAAATTTAGTCTAGATAATATGTCAAGAACATTTTAAAGGCAATTTTCTCGAAATGTGTTGAATTTATGCTATTAAAACATGTATAAAAATGTAAAAAACAAGAATATATTTATTCATTGTCTATTAGAGCCTTATATTCTTTAACTGATTTTAAAATTAATAATAAAATTATAATTTGTCACTCCAAAAACATAACCCTATCAAATTTCAAGTCAATACCTTAAATAATAACCAAAATATTCCAAAAACCGGAAAATAAAAATATAACACCCTTTATATCAGTAGTAGATAGATAGCATTTGACCCAGTGTAATTTAATAAAATAATATTTTGAGATCCTGAACTTATTAGTAAAATATTGGCCATTTCTTATGATACCCTGTATATAGAAAATACAAAATAATAGTATTTTCAAACAATTGAAAAGGCAGTAATTTTTATTTACTCTAGATCATTTCCAATATTTATAAACATTAAAAGTGGTTGACTAGATTATTTAAATGGTTGAATTTAATTATTTTGAATTGAAAATATTGTAGCGGATTAGGTTTTATACAGGGTGAGCCATGTTTAACCATACATACTTCTACCATATGTAATCTCTTGGGTGCATATCATAGAGCATTAAAAAGTGTCAACTTTGTTAATAATATTTATGAATTTTGACAAAAATGTATATGGCCATAAAATATACAAGGATTACTAGATTCCTCTAATTTTTTCGTAAAACTGTACAGTGTTGTCTAGCATTTAATTCATATCCTCAAAAGTAAAAAATAAATTCCAGGATAGGCTTAAGAAAAATTAATCTCCACGATTCATTTAAAAAATTTCAACCTGTATTTTTTTAAATTATAGCAAAATATTTTCGAAATGCATAGATAGACAACCAAAATGAGCAAATAAGAATAGCTGTTTAAAAAATAACACCTGTTCATCAAAATGCCTTAAGATCATTTGTTGTCAAACAAATATTTGTGTACTTCGATTGATGTAAAGTAATTATGATTTTTTATTAAATAAATGTTTACTTTCCATTACTCAAAGACCCTTAAACCCTACATTGGTGGATTCATAAAAAAATATCTATCCGAAAAAATATAAATCTAGGGTGATCCGAAAATCTGATAAAAATGTGACCAAAATGTGACAAAAATGTGACAAAAATGTGACAAAAATGTGACAAAAATGTGACAAAAATGTGACAAAAATGTGACAAAAATGTGACAAAAATGTGACAAAAATGTGACAAAAATGTGACAAAAATGTGACAAAAATGTGACAAAAATGTGACAAAAATGTGACAAAAATGTGACAAAAATGTGACCAAAATGTGACAAAAAAGTGACAAAAATGTGACAAAAATGTGACAAAAATGTGACCAAAATGTGACAAAAAAGTGACAAAAATGTGACAAAAATGTGACAAAAATGTGACAAAAATGTGACAAAAATGTGACAAAAATGTGACAAAAATGTGACAAAAATGTGACAAAAATGTGACAAAAATGTGACAAAAATGTGACAAAAATGTGACAAAAATGTGACAAAAATGTGACAAAAATGTGACAAAAATGTGACAAAAATGTGACAAAAATGTGACAAAAATGTGACAAAAATGTGACAAAAATGTGACAAAAATGTGACAAAAATGTGACAAAAATGTGACAAAAATGTGACAAAAATGTGACAAAAATGTGACAAAAATGTGACAAAAATGTGACAAAAATGTGACAAAAATGTGACAAAAATGTGACAAAAATGTGACAAAAATGTGACAAAAATGTGACGAAAATGTGACAAAAATGTTACAAAAAATGTGACAAAAATTAGACAAAAATGTGACACGAATGTCACATACACCGTTTTGATTATCTATGTACTTTGAAAATCTTTTACTAAAATTAAAAAAATATACTTTTTATATGAATCGTCGAGATTAATTTTTCCTAAGTCTATTCTGGAATTTTTAACTTTTAAGGACATAATTAAATAAACAGTGTACAGTTTCACCAAAAAAATTAAAGAAATATAGTGAATCTAAAAATTAACAAAACACCTCGTATATTTCATGACTCACCCTGTATAAATACTATAATACCTATTCCGCCACTACTTATAATACAGTTTAAATTTTTGTTGATCTTTATAATAAATTAATTCAACTACTAGTACTAGTATAAAAGTAGTTCTGTACCATCTACAATATTAGGCATATAAGGTAATTTTTATTTAATCTTTACAAGCAAAAAAATGATAAAAAATCGTCAGAATGTGCAGAATATTGTCGATGGAAGTTTTAGTTATGGTTAGTAGCGATTTATTTCTTTTGATTAAGCGAAGACATTTCGACAAATGTTTTGTCCATATCTGTGATAATAGCGAAATATTTGTTCTTTTCTTTGAGCACAAAATCTGAAAAGCAAAAAGCGAGAAGCTGTAATTGTTATTTTGCAAACCCAAAATATGCTTTAAAAACAAATTCAAAGACATTTAAATAATGTGAACCAACTCAAAATGGCATGTAGATATTCAATTTGTTTGAAGATCTTACAAAATTTTGATTAAACCAAAACCATATCATTACTTCTTTTTATAAAAATTTCAACAATTGGCACTTTACGGTATTTTTATCTCTCATATTTCATTAGCCCACACTTTGTAAATGTCAAATAATTTCTGTCAGATTGAATAAAGTTTCACTGGATAAATGAAATTGGCTACTTTTGAAATAAAATCCAACAGAATCTCATAAAAACCAACTTGCTAACAATGTGAAGTCAATGTCCCTTTTCTTGTGATTGCGGTTAAGAGTTTCCCGAATATAATGAATTTCATAAATCAATCCACAAATAATACATTTTGGACAATTTCATTTAGTTCTAATCAAAGCGCAACCCACATTTGACATTAAAAAAGTTTCCAAGATTGTCAGGTGATCTTAAACAAGAAATACACCAAACTCTAGATCATGCTTGGTGTATTTGGTGAATCTTTGTTCAACATTTAGTTCAATGGTGTCTAATATTTCTCGCTGTTTCATATTATCCAACTACAAGTCCAGTGAAACTATAAAGTATCCTATCCTGCTAAATAGTTTAATAATAACAAAACTTTTTCCATAAAATTTAATTTTTCTATATCCTGAAACAGTCCAATTACCTTCAAGTCTGTCGACTTCCTTCTGCAACTTCTTGACGGTCTTCTCAGCGAATTCAGCACGAGCTTCGGCTTCCTTTAGCTTGACGGTGAGACCCTTCAATTGCTTTTTGAATTCTTCTACCCTCTGGTTGGCCTTTTCTTCGGATACTTCCAGAGATTTCAAAGAGTTACCTACGACTTTCAATTCTTCTTCCAATTCCATAATCTTGGCATCTCCACCCTAGAAATTAGGATAATTTTTCAGTTTTAACCACCACAATTTAAAAAATTTCTAACATTAGGTTGAATAGGGAAAAAATACCTTGACACGGTCTTCAGCTACTTCTAGTTCATCTTCAACGAAGGCCAGCTTGCGGGATACTTCATCTGATTTGTTATCGGCATCTTCAGCCAGAAGACGTGCTTCTTTCAATTGGTTGGTTAGTTGGTCCATACGTTCTTCATCTTGTTGTGAACGGTTCTCCAATACTTTGCACATACTGGAAAATATAAAAATATCGATGAAATAGTATGTAAAAAAAGTAAATACCCAGCTAACCTATCCATAAAAACGTTTAACTGAACGAAAGGAAGATTGTCTAATATGTCATAATTGACAGTACATTGATTGAACATTTTTTTACGTGCTAGCAAGCCATAGAAATGAGATGAAAATATTACACACAAAAATTTAATAATTTAAAAAAATTTGTCCCATACCGGAAACTTTCATCGGCAGCTTGGGAAGCTTCTGCCAATTTGGAGGTAGCTGTGGTCAGACGCTCCTCAGATCTTTCCAAATCTTCTTCAATGAGTTGTACTTTCCTGTTTTGGGCAGCTACTTCAGATTCAGCCTAAAATAATACCAGAATTAGAAAAAAAAACAGATGTTAAAATGTTGAAAAATGGATTAGGACTGTATACGATCATCTATGAAGTTAGAAGGTAGGAAGATGCTATGAACATCTTTTTCGAACCTTACGGTATCACTGGGCGTGGCTTATGTAAATACTATGTAAATACATGATACTATATGAAGAAGGTATTATATTACTCAGATTGATACTATACGTCACGGTGACGTAATGTGGTGTAAGGCGTGGCTTTTACGAATTTGATGTATAGCTGATCGAAAACAAATCGGCTCATGGCCAATCAGATAACCATATTCCACACCACAATGCGTCATGCGCGAACTCAACGAGATTTCGCCGGCTAATTACATACCTCTGTTTTTTGTATCAGGATGTAAATAGACTCAATATATGGCCAACCCGCCAGAACCGGACCAAGGGGAATGCAACCTAAACCTATAATTTTTCACTTTTTAAGGAAAATGTGAGTTATTGTTATAAAACGGACGATTAAGGTTATAATTAAAAAATATAATTTTTCAAACAATTTACTGTATGATACTACATAATTTAAATTGTACAAGAAATTGTATCAAATCTTATGCAAAAAATTGTGTAGTCTAAAGCAGTCTTTACACATCAATAGAGGTATACTGCAGACTCTTTTTTTTGTCTTAGGTCTTAGGTCTTTCTGGTCTGCACACAAATATTTTCAATGGAATACACAATATAGCCAGCGATATATGTTACAATATATTTTGTAAATCCCGATAGCGTAGGGTTTGGTAAATAATTATGATCATGCTCAGTATCGTCTAGCACACTATCGTAACTTTATAATAAGCCAAGGGTTCTATAGCCTCTTGAGGATTCATTGGTAGTATGCATAAAACGTAGCAAGCTTATACTTTAAGTATATCCTTCGCACGTAGAGTATCTAGTACATCAATGTTGTAAGGGGTTTTCTCGCCACAGAGAAAACGGTTCCTTACGAATGACGCTGGTTACGGGCGGTTCTCGAGCGCCAGATTTTTGGTAATGGTTTACTCCACAAACTCTCGAAACGGCGTCGAAAGTACTCGGGTAGCTACAGATGGAGATGAAAAATTCCAGGGGTCAAAGGTTACTTAGACACAGGTAATAGTAGGCCACAAGTAACGGGCTTTAATCGTTGCTTGGGCTGGTACAGAATTAATCACTAGCTGAAATATAAGGGGGAAATAAATTTAGGAATTAACAACCAGTAATACGGCAGGTTAACATTGACACATATATTGTGGTTAACTATTTACAATAAAAAAAAATAAATTAAATATTTCAACGCCCACCCTCACGGTAATATGTACAAACCCTGAACAAAAATAAACAAACAAAACGGACGGAAATGACTTTCGAGTAGTCTCAATCAGACGTAAAGAAAAATAAATGAAATCAATACTTATAATTATCACGGTCGCAGTAAAAGTTTATTATTGAATTGTTTATTCTGTTGTTGAGTTAAAAATGCAATTTGCTATTTCATTCGGCAGTATTATTTTGGTCGTAGCAAAAATTAACTGTTAAATTTTCTAATCGGTATTTACAATCAAATGTAATTGAATGCTTCAGTAAAACAAAATATTATATTGGTTGCAGAGAATGCGAGGAGACAGGTTCGGGATAATACTAATTCCAGAGCTGAAACCGGGACCCTATAAGAGGTTTACTCACTAGTGGTTGGAAAGTAAAACCAACTAACAACCGGGATAGTACATTATCCCTGAGTGAACCGATCGTAATCACGAGCCGCTTCAAACTGGGGAATGATACTATTTAATGTCAATTGAATAACGGAGTTTTACATAAAACAAATTTAATAACCGGGATAGCACACTATCTCTGAATGAGGCGATCGTAATCACGAGCCGCTTCAGACAGGGGAATGATACTATTTGAGTTCACTTACAATAACGGAGACTAACGCAAATGAGGGTTTCAGACGGAAAATAAACTAATAACCGGGATAGTACATTATCTCTGAATGAGACGATCGTAATCACGAGCCGCTTCAGACAGGGGAATGATACTATTTTATTTCTGTTGAAATAACGGAGATCTAACGCAAATTAATTTTTAGATATAGAATGAACTAATAGCCGGGATAACACCTTATCTCTGGATGAAGCGATCGTAATCACGAGCCGCTTCAAACTGGGAATGATGCTATTTAAATTTTCTTAAAATTTGCAGTTCGGAGAATAAAACAAAAGAAAATGCCTCGTCGCAATTCTACAAATATAACCAATCAAAACATTAGGCAATTCCCAAACAGTTCCAATTAATTATTTATTGGATAATGTTTTTAATAAACTGTATTATTTGTTCACGAAAATTTCTTGCAGTAGGAAAAATTGACTATAAGACTATATTTACGATTAAATGAAAAATAAACTAATTAACGGTTAAGCCTTCAAATAAACTAAAATGAAATGTATAATTTATTCACATAAATTTCCAGTAGTAGGAAAAATTAACTATACGACTATGTTTACAATCGAATGTAAAATAAATTGTTTAACGGTCAAAACTTTAAATAAACTAAAATGAAATGTATTATTTATTAACGGAAATTTCCAGTAGTAGGAAAAATTAACTATACTACTATATCTACGATTGAATTAAAAAAATAAATTGTTTAACACTCAAAACTTTAAATAAACTAAAATGAAATTTATTATTTACACGGAAATTTCCAGTAGTAGGAAAAATTAACTATACGACTATATTTACAATCGAATGTAAAATAAATTGTTTAACGGTCAAAACTTTAAATAAACTAAAATGAAATGTATTATTTATTAACGGAAATTTCCAGTAATAGGAAAAATTAACTATACGACTATATCTACGATTGAAATAAAAAAAATAAATTGTTTAACGCTCAAAACTTTAAATAAACTAAAATGAAATTTATTAAGAACGGTGTATTCTAACAAGAATAAATTAAAGTATTTTTAAATCAAAACAAATGAAATCCTAACTCAACACGGAATAAATAAAATTAAATCGGTTTCAAATAGCACGGCTTAAAGTCTCGGGCACGAAAGAAATTATCAAAAAAAAACTATCAACAAACTTTACCTCGCGGCGTGAAATAAATTTTCGGGATCGTAGGTATTTAGCGTTTAATCGACTATTAGATTTAACGGTGTCAAAGCAAGTCTGTTCGATAAATCGGTATATTAGGAACTAAAAATTTCAATTCAATCTCGGACCACGTTTAGTCGTCGCATGCCCTACTACATCAGAAAATCCCACCATTAAAACGCGCGCAGGCACAGTACCTCGACGATGGTTTGAACAGCGATAAAACTGATGATATACAGGGCATATCCACGAAGTTGAAATTAATTGAAAATCGAAATTAATACCCGGAATTAATTAATAATAATAATAATAGTAATGAAAATTGACTTCATTACATCCCCCCCTCACTTCGGAAAGAAAAATAAAGGTGAACATCGTTTGCCTTTATTTTTCCTTTATCCGTCTACCTAATCATTACAAAACTAATAAAATTTACAAACTCAAAATATAATCTTCTTTCTTCTGTTCCGGAGTCAAAACCATACCATCTCCATACCATACCATACCGTCGGACTCGGAACTACCATTGTCGGAAACATTGAATGTCGACAGTACGGCATCGGGGGTGTAGGTCTACCTGTACTCCAATCGATCGGTACCTTCCAGACGGTACAGGGGCGGCGACGGCGGGCGAGGTTGGTGTCTAAGCTGACTCGACGGCCGGTTTCAGGTCTTTTATGTGCACGTGATTGATTCTCTTTCCTGCAGCATCTTTGAGGTTGTAGACGACGGGGGATACGACCTTGATAACGGTGTACGGACCGGAGTATTTCGGAGCTAATTTTGCAGCCACATGATCTACGGCTGATGACAACGTATGTTCTCGCTTCATCACTAGATCACCAATAGTGCACCTCCATTCTCGTCGACGCAGATTGTAGTAATGAGCCTGCGAGGTAAAAGCTCGGGACAGATTGAGACGGGCTAGGTCAAAACACTCTTTGAGTTTTCCTAGTCTCTTGACAAAATTTTCGGGACTTTCCTCATCAAGCGTTTCGGTTTCGGCGGATTGGTTACTGGTCTCAACTTCTTGTCGTAGGGATTTGGGGATGACTAACTCCCTTCCAAAGTTTAAGAATGCAGGAGAAAAACCAATTGATTCGTGACGGGAGGTGTTGATTGCAAATTTTAAATCGGATAAATGGAGATCCCAGTCTTGATGATTGTCCTCGCAAAACTGTGCTATCATTGTCTGTATGGTTCGGTTTGCTCGCTCTACGGGGTTTGCTTGCGGCGTGTAAGCAGGTGTACATCGGTGACGGATTCCTAACTCTTTTAGAACGGATTCAAAGAGTTTACTGGTGTACTGTGTACCATTATCGGTTATGACTTCTTTTGGACATCCAAAAGTTGTGACGATGTCGTCATAGAAAACGGTGCTCACGCTCTTTGCGGTGGCAGTTCAAATAGCCTTACATTGCACCCATTTGGTAAATCTATCCATAAACATGACGATGTATGCATTACCCCTTTTACTCCGGGGTAGTGGTCCAACAAGGTCTGTGCTAACAACCTCCCATGGTTGTCGATTCGGTGACGGGTTCATTTTTCCAGGTGTCTGTTGTTGTGACGGTTTGTATTTTTGACATTGCAAACAACTTCGGACATATTTGGTAATGTCTCGGAACATTCCAGGCCAATAATATTCTCTAGCTATGCGGGTAATAGTTTTGGCGATTCCGGCATGGCCTGCGGTCGGCGCATTATGGTTTTCTTTCAGAACGCGGTCTCTTTGCGGTTTTGGTATGCATAACTTCCACGGATCGGACAACTCTGGTTCTTTGTAATCATTTATGTCCCAAAAATGACGATATAGGCGGTTTTCTTTGATGCAAAAATCTGGATAATCGGCCGGGTTTCTTTCAACCTCGGCTTTCTTAGATGAATACCATTTGCATTTGGTATCTTCATCCACGGCGCACACATCTGGTGTGTCTGACATAGTCTGAATTTCTGGCAACGGATTTCTGGACAATGCATCAGCTATTCGGTTTAGCGTTCCTTTTCGGTATTTGATCTCAAAATCGTACTGTTGCAAGAAAATGCTCCATCTTGCAAGACGGCCGGACGGACTCACAATTGAATGCAACCATCTCAGTGATTGGTGGTCGGTGAGTACGGTGAAATGGTATCCTTCTAGGTAAGCTCGCATCTTTTCAATACCCCAGACTATAGCGAGGCATTCCTTTTCTGTAACTGAGTAGTTTCTCTCGGCCGGACTCAGAGTTCTACTGGCATATGCGATGACATAGTCGATGCCATCCTTTTTCTGTGTCAGCGCTACTCCTAAACCATGATCAGAAGCATCAGTTTGTAACGTGAACGGTACGGTAAAATCGGGACAACTGAGTATCGGTGCCTCAGTCAAAATAGTCTTTAATTTTCGGAATGCGGTTTCTTGTTCTTTTTCCCAGCGCCACTTGTACGCCTTGCGCAGTAACTTTGTGAGTGGAGCTACCACCTGTGAGAAGGACGGGACGAACCTGCGGTACCCGGATGCAACTCCCAAAAATCTTCTCAATTCACGGATCGTTTTCGGTGCCTCGAACTGCACAATTGATGCTATCTTTTCGGGGTCGGTGCCTATTCCATCTCCAGTGACTATGTGTCCTAGATATTTCATGCTCGGTAAGCAAAAATGACATTTTTCAAAATTTATTTGAAGTTTTGCCTCTCTTAGGCGTCGGAAGACTTCTCTTAAATTAGCTAGATGATCTTCAAAAGTTTCACCTAGAATGATGATGTCATCCAGGTAGGCGAATGCATGCGGGTCCATCTCAGGCCCAATAATTCGGTCTATTAGCCTTTGAAAGGTAGCTGGAGCTGAGTGAAGGCCGAAAGGCATGACTCGAAATTGAAAGAGTCCCCTTCCTGGCACAGTGAATGCGGTTATCGGTTTACTTCGGGACGATAGTGGTACCTGCCAATAGCCACTTTTCAAATCAAGACTTGAAATATACTTTGCGGTACGAAGCTTGTCTAAAATGGCATTCATATACGGCAGAGGATAGGCATCCTTCATTGTGACTTCATTAACCTTGCGGAAGTCAATACAGAATCGGTGTTTGCCATCCTTTTTCCTTACGATGACAACGGGTGAGCTCCACGGACTTTTGGAGGGTTCTATTACTCCTTCTTGTAACATTGTATCTACCTCTTCATTGATAACCTCATGCATCTTTGGATTCTGAGGTCGGTATCTTTGCTTGATAGGTTCAGGTTTAACTAGCCGGATCTCATGTTCTACGAGATCGGTCGGTCCACGTATGTCGTAAAATGCAGGTAGTTCGGCTTGCAGGAATTCATCCAGGATATCGGATTGGTCTGGAGTCAGTGACCGATCAGTAAGGGGCGTGATAGTCTGTATCGGACAGTCTATTCCACGGATCTGGACTTCCTTTCTAGGTTCATGGTAGGTTTCAGTAAATTTGGTGCCTTCGGTTTCCTCTGTAATTTCCTGGGGCAATCCTGACTGAAAATCGACTGACTTTCTACTTGTCGTTGGGGTTGCGACCCGGATCGGATTATTACATGGAGTAGAATTCTTTGGCTGCCAAATATGTATGTTGTCCTCTTTTATTACTGCGGACTCTTTGTCCAGTGTCTTTGGAACTTCGGTTTGACTACTAGTAGGCGGAAAGAAAACGTCGGGTTCACATTCGGCGGGAACCAGGGCTTGAACTACTCGGTAGGGGTTTTCGGTTATCGGCTTTGTGTCGGCGGATTCTAATGTAGAGGGTTCTATTGGTTCGATTACCCCAATGGGGTAACAGACTACGGCTTCCTCAATAGGTGGCATCGGCATCTCACCTATCGAAATTTGTCCAGTTCCCAGTTCCAGACGAAACTTGTGCTTGGCTAGGATGTCCATTCCCAGCACTATATCAGCACTCAAGTTCGGAAAGTGGACCAGTTCCTCGGAAATTTTCTGGCGGCCAAGTTGCATTGGTACGTGGTAAACATCCTGGACGCGAATCAAGTTTCCATTAGCTAATCTGGCAGAAGAAGATACTGCTTTGGATTTATGCCCTCTTTGGGAAAGATGTTTCGCTAGTCGGTTTCCAACATAGGATTTCGAAGCTCCAGTGTCGATGAGTGCCAAAAAATTTTCACCTATTATTTCCAGGGATAGGTGTGGTCGGGGATCGTGTGCGGGTGTGATAACGGATTCTTGAGAGGCTAGTGTCGGCTGAAGCTGTTGGGGCCTCCCTTCCTTACAGCTCCTGTCCCATTTCCCGACTGGCTACACGGACAGTCTTTTGACAATACGCCTTCCTTTTGGCACCGGGAACAGAATATCCTTGATGGATTCTGGCAATGGGTTCTCAAATGTCCTTTCTGTCCACATCTCCAGCACAACACTTCTCCACGTGAGGTGGATGGTTGTGGTTCAAATCTTTGCGGCTGATTACGGACGGTGGGGACAGGTGAGGAAACGGGTTTATTGTCGGTCATTGGTGGCTTAGCTTGGTAGAATCGAGGTGGATCGGATGGGAAATAGCGGGGTGATTCGGATGGTTTAAATCGGGTAGACTCGTGAACGGAGTTTCGGATAGGCTCAGATTGTAAAGGATAACGGGGAGTGGTATTCCTTGGAGTGGAGCTAGTCGACGGTATGGCCTGTAATTCATTCCTTAAAAGTTCGAATTCTCGGACCACTTGACTAAAAGTAATGACATCGGAGTAATCCGTCTTTCGGATTTGCTGACGATATTCGGGGAGCAGATTTCGGTATAGCCAGGTTAATTGTTGATCCTTATCTAGCTTGCCATGTCTCCTCATCAAGGTTTGCAAGTCAATGACGTAGCTGGTTACGCTTTCATTTCGACGCTGCAACCTTCGGCTTATTTCGACCTCTAAGTCGATTTGATAATTAATTGGGAAAAAGAAAGTTCGGAAACAAGTTTCAAAATCTTCCCAGGTATTCCAGGAGGTACGATTACTTCTGAACCATAACGCTGGGTCTCCGGAGAGTACTTCAGGTAAACATGGGAGCAGTCGGTCTTTATCAATTCCTTTTGCAGCACATATTTCGTCTAGTCTTTCTAGGAAAGCTACTGGATCATCTCGGTTTCCAAAAGAGACCTTCCAATCGTGGACTTTTATTGGCTCAAGGGTAACGGCGGGTGGGGGTGTCATTGTCGTTTGTGCTATTTCACCAAGCGGTTCACTTGCCAAATTTGTTTCTATGCGTCGCAGAAACGAAACCAAACGTTTCCGCTTTTCCTGTACAGTGCCACTGACAGCGAGTTTATTATTTTCCAATTCTTTAGTAAGCTCTGGATTCTTTAATAGATATACCCAGGATACTTGGGTAGTGATCGTAGATGGAACCTCTGTTGGTTCTGATGTGTCTGTTTCGTATGTTTCGGCGGTCGGTACTCTTAGTTCCGTAGATACGTCGTTTTCCGTGTCTGTTTTCCAGATGTCGTCGGCAGTGGGTTCGGACATAAACTCAAAGAAGAAGCGAACGCGAATGGGTTTTTGTCGTTACGGAATGGGCTTTATTAAAGAAAATAAAAAAATTCTGCAAGGTAGAAGAAGAGTAATCGGTTTCTTCAAAAAAAAATGGGAATCCAGGTGGCGTTGAAATTCTGGTACTTAATTGTGAACGGTTTATCAAGTTCTAATTTACTATACTTTTACGGCTAGTCAATGTTATCTGGTTTATTACTGGTCTATAAAAACTAGAGAAAAAAAAGGTTCTAATTTACAGGGGAGCGGACTAGATTACGTACTATACGTACAGGGATTTGAAAGAGACGGGGTTAAGAAAAAAAATAAAGCAAAACAGAAAAAGAATTTGATGCGGCAGGGCGGAAATAGCAAGGGATTACCTATCGGGAAGTAACTAGGTAACCAGGTCCCTGCTCGGGCGCCAAATTTGTAAGGGGTTTTCTCGCCACAGAGAAAACGGTTCCTTACGAATGACGCTGGTTACGGGCGGTTCTCGAGCGCCAGATTTTTGGTAATGGTTTACTCCACAAACTCTCGAAACGGCGTCGAAAGTACTCGGGTAGCTACAGATGGAGATGAAAAATTCCAGGGGTCAAAGGTTACTTAGACACAGGTAATAGTAGGCCACAAGTAACGGGCTTTAATCGTTGCTTGGGCTGGTACAGAATTAATCACTAGCTGAAATATAAGGGGGAAATAAATTTAGGAATTAACAACCAGTAATACGGCAGGTTAACATTGACACATATATTGTGGTTAACTATTTACAATAAAAAAAAATAAATTAAATATTTCAACGCCCACCCTCACGGTAATATGTACAAACCCTGAACAAAAATAAACAAACAAAACGGACGGAAATGACTTTCGAGTAGTC
Source organism: Psylliodes chrysocephalus (assembly GCA_927349885.1). Classification (NCBI taxonomy): domain Eukaryota; kingdom Metazoa; phylum Arthropoda; class Insecta; order Coleoptera; family Chrysomelidae; genus Psylliodes; species Psylliodes chrysocephalus. The sequence goes on from OV651819.1 coordinate 53,367,467, forward strand.
TCAATCAGACGTAAAGAAAAATAAATGAAATCAATACTTATAATTATCACGGTCGCAGTAAAAGTTTATTATTGAATTGTTTATTCTGTTGTTGAGTTAAAAATGCAATTTGCTATTTCATTCGGCAGTATTATTTTGGTCGTAGCAAAAATTAACTGTTAAATTTTCTAATCGGTATTTACAATCAAATGTAATTGAATGCTTCAGTAAAACAAAATATTATATTGGTTGCAGAGAATGCGAGGAGACAGGTTCGGGATAATACTAATTCCAGAGCTGAAACCGGGACCCTATAAGAGGTTTACTCACTAGTGGTTGGAAAGTAAAACCAACTAACAACCGGGATAGTACATTATCCCTGAGTGAACCGATCGTAATCACGAGCCGCTTCAAACTGGGGAATGATACTATTTAATGTCAATTGAATAACGGAGTTTTACATAAAACAAATTTAATAACCGGGATAGCACACTATCTCTGAATGAGGCGATCGTAATCACGAGCCGCTTCAGACAGGGGAATGATACTATTTGAGTTCACTTACAATAACGGAGACTAACGCAAATGAGGGTTTCAGACGGAAAATAAACTAATAACCGGGATAGTACATTATCTCTGAATGAGACGATCGTAATCACGAGCCGCTTCAGACAGGGGAATGATACTATTTTATTTCTGTTGAAATAACGGAGATCTAACGCAAATTAATTTTTAGATATAGAATGAACTAATAGCCGGGATAACACCTTATCTCTGGATGAAGCGATCGTAATCACGAGCCGCTTCAAACTGGGAATGATGCTATTTAAATTTTCTTAAAATTTGCAGTTCGGAGAATAAAACAAAAGAAAATGCCTCGTCGCAATTCTACAAATATAACCAATCAAAACATTAGGCAATTCCCAAACAGTTCCAATTAATTATTTATTGGATAATGTTTTTAATAAACTGTATTATTTGTTCACGAAAATTTCTTGCAGTAGGAAAAATTGACTATAAGACTATATTTACGATTAAATGAAAAATAAACTAATTAACGGTTAAGCCTTCAAATAAACTAAAATGAAATGTATAATTTATTCACATAAATTTCCAGTAGTAGGAAAAATTAACTATACGACTATGTTTACAATCGAATGTAAAATAAATTGTTTAACGGTCAAAACTTTAAATAAACTAAAATGAAATGTATTATTTATTAACGGAAATTTCCAGTAGTAGGAAAAATTAACTATACTACTATATCTACGATTGAATTAAAAAAATAAATTGTTTAACACTCAAAACTTTAAATAAACTAAAATGAAATTTATTATTTACACGGAAATTTCCAGTAGTAGGAAAAATTAACTATACGACTATATTTACAATCGAATGTAAAATAAATTGTTTAACGGTCAAAACTTTAAATAAACTAAAATGAAATGTATTATTTATTAACGGAAATTTCCAGTAATAGGAAAAATTAACTATACGACTATATCTACGATTGAAATAAAAAAAATAAATTGTTTAACGCTCAAAACTTTAAATAAACTAAAATGAAATTTATTAAGAACGGTGTATTCTAACAAGAATAAATTAAAGTATTTTTAAATCAAAACAAATGAAATCCTAACTCAACACGGAATAAATAAAATTAAATCGGTTTCAAATAGCACGGCTTAAAGTCTCGGGCACGAAAGAAATTATCAAAAAAAAACTATCAACAAACTTTACCTCGCGGCGTGAAATAAATTTTCGGGATCGTAGGTATTTAGCGTTTAATCGACTATTAGATTTAACGGTGTCAAAGCAAGTCTGTTCGATAAATCGGTATATTAGGAACTAAAAATTTCAATTCAATCTCGGACCACGTTTAGTCGTCGCATGCCCTACTACATCAGAAAATCCCACCATTAAAACGCGCGCAGGCACAGTACCTCGACGATGGTTTGAACAGCGATAAAACTGATGATATACAGGGCATATCCACGAAGTTGAAATTAATTGAAAATCGAAATTAATACCCGGAATTAATTAATAATAATAATAATAGTAATGAAAATTGACTTCATTACAATGTAGCATTTACTTCGTTCAAGTAGTATTTATTCTTATGTACCCTATACATAGAGGAAGGTACTTCGCCTTAGAAGTATCTACTTCATAATTTCATAGCATATCCTATAAATGGGATGCTTAGTAATATTTACTTCAGTTTGTTGGTTGGTCTATGAGGAACTTCAGCGACTGCAAATTAGTATGAATGTAAGTCATAGAAGAAGATACATCGATGATGTATATAATAAATTATTCAAGTATATATTATAAGTTATGACGGTAATTAATTATCTGGTTACATTCACAATTTTGTCTTTAAGGCTTAACAAGAAAATATTTGCTGGTTTGCAAATTATTTTCTTGGCGGTGCCGTAAAAACAAGTGGCCTTGTCACCTGCTAAGAAAATGGAAGTGTTTTAGAGAACCTTAGGTAGTAGATTCTTCAAATTAGTTGAGCTGTGTCAGTAGTAGATACTTCAAAATAATACTAGATACTCAATACTGTTTTTACGATAACGTATGACATTTTTCATGAACATTTTGAAAAATCACTTTTTCTCGAGGTTGAACATGGCCTCCAGAAATTTCGGGCCAGTACGGTTATTGTTGTGACTTCGTTTTAAACGAATACAATCAAAGAAAACCTCTATGTGGTCTTGAGACATCAATTTCACAAATACCGCCCTGCACATTGTTTACTATGTTGTATACTTAGTTGTAGAATGTTATTTCAACACATGAATTCATGTGCGAACTCGACATGTTACGTGTTGAATAGAGAAAGAGAGACATTACAGAAGAATCGCAGTTTGTCTAACGAAGATATGCGACTCGACATATAGTCGCTAATTTAGCAAAGTGGCGTATATGAGCAAAATGGCAATTTGAGTTTTATACACATAAGGATGGCAATTGGAATGATGCATGGTCTCTCCAAGCGGTGTATTTCAATTCAAGACCGTTCAAAAGTTATACTAACAAAACGGAAAAAAATTGCTGAGAAAAAGTATCTCTCTATTATAGGCGCTCATTATGTGAAGGTTTTCAATCGGTAATGAGACTGAACAACTTTCATGATTTTTACAGGAATCTACCATACGCTTTAACAGTTTAAACATTATTAAGTTTAAGGTTTAACTTTGATTTAAATTGGTATTTATGGTTATTACACCTTATATTAAAATTGTGTATAAATACAAGCACTTTGGTATATATTTATAATTTTGCTAAGTAGCGTATATCATATTTTTAAAAATATCTTTGCTGTAAATACATTTACCTAATATGGGTTATTAGCAATAAAAAGTTAAAAAGTTATTCTATTGTGAATCCAAAAATGATTTTTGTATCTGGCTTAGTTATTGATTTGTAAAAGGGACAAATTACTAAAATTTTTAAAGCGCTAGCCTGAAAAGTTTGCGAAAACGATATACGCCATTTTGCTAAATTAACGACGAATGATGTAAATCCCACTGTTGATAATTTCTTCGTATGAATATCTGTTAGGCTGCTACAACTACGTTAAGCAGAAGCGACCATTATTTAACTTTTAATATGAACAATATATTTAGTTTGCAAACGACATAAAAATGTAAAGAACTTTGATTTAAACCACGATTAGCTGTTTGACGGATTCGTAAACACAAGTGGTGAAATTGAACCTTTCTTAAACCACGTGACAGCATCTCACTATCTTCTACCTTCATGGGATCTTCAAATACTATGAAATAGTAAAGAAGAAGACTTTTGATGGATTATGGTGAACACATTTTGAAAGTATAACGACTTTATATCACAGGAAGCATTTTTAAACATTCTGCCCCTAATAAGGTGAAAAAGTAATCGATAAATACTCACTTGGGTAAGTTGTTTGTCTTTGTTTTCAAGTTCTTGGTTGGCCATTTCTAGAGCTTGCTTGTTGGTTGCGAATTCGTTCTCAATTTGAGAAAGCTTCTTCTGCAAGTCACGAACTTCCTCGTTGATCTTTTCGGCACGCGCGTTTGCGTCCTTGTACTGACCCTCCATCGCGTCAGCCTTGTCAGCTGCGTTGTCCTTTTCAAGCTTCATAGCTTGCATTTTCTTCTTGATCGCGTCCATGGTGGAGCTGGTTGTTTGGGTCTCACGTAGATCAAAACAGAAAGGGCCTCTGTAAAGCAACGTCGAATTAGAATAGACAAGAAGAGAATAGCTTCGAAAATCTAACAAAAAAAAGACACATCTTCTAATAGTAATCGTAGGTCACTGGGTGCATGTGGTACTGTGGTAAGATATACAAAAGAAAATATAGAAATAGTTTAGTATAACTCAAAATCCTTAGACATCAACAATAAATATAGAAATTTGAAGATAGTCTTATGTTTTTATTTTGTACTGGTTAAAGGAAAAAATTTGCAACTTTTAACCAAAGACTTTAAAAGAGTTTGTTGTATAAAATATTATACAATATAATTAAGTTTTAATAAACTACGAGGAATGTTTTCTTTCCGTTGAGCCTTAGTAAAGTAAAACACAGTTTTCTTCGATTATACTCTTCGTACAAGGCTCAATTGCAAATAGGCTAATTTCTGGTGGATATACTGGCCAATATGTACATTATAAGATATAATAGTCGAAGGTAAATAAACTTAAATTATTTCAAAAAGGTGAAAAAATTCGCTGAACAAACAGGAAGGCTAATTTTTAATATAGCAGCGTATGTAACAAAATGGGCGAGTTATGGTTTTACAGGAAATGCCGTTAAGCTTGATTTTGTGAATGGATTGCACTATATATTTTGTTTTTTGGAACAATAGTTTAAATTACATATGACAGTTTTCAAGATTAACGATAAATTTAATATCGTCTTCATAAAATATACTGTTATTAGATGGATATGTATTACACAAGTCGTTTAATGAAAAGTACTGGCCCTAATATGGAACCCAGCGACATATCAGTAGATAGATTTTTTATACTTAATGTGATTTTCGACAACCATAGTTGTGATATTATGCTATTCTTGATATAAACTTTAAAATAGAACTAATTGTATTGGTTTTCCGTAAATTTTTTTCTGAGCTAGTTGTTCAAATATAAAAAATATATCGACTAATTTGTTTGTACCTCATAAGATAAGATACAGTCATGTATATATTTGTGATATTGTATTCATACCAACCTTGAAGTAGAAATTGTAACGTTTTACTCTTCGATATATTCTCTAATAAATTTAACTGGCACACCAAAAATATATCAGATACTTTACCCTTTACAAAATTCTGAACTATCCAAATCACAATTATTATCCACAACAAGAATAATAATACCATAAAAGTATCATCGTGGAAGTTTGGTGAGTACTTATATTTTTGATTTTTTTCTTGAAATTCATTGATATAGGAACACATAAAATGCGATCAAGATATTTTATTGATTGATGACGATTAGTTAAATTAGGTGTATATGAAACCTAATCAGATAAGAGTAGTAATCGCAAGATATTTTTTTTCTACGTTCACTACTGTAAATACGTACACATGGGCGTGATGAAATGTCGATTGCATATCGCACATTTAGTCATGTTGATATAAATTGTTTTGGAGGTTATGTCACGCGACAGATGATTTATCATTGTAGAATACAATGAAGTAACAACATTTTGGGAATAGTCAACATTCCGGAAGATTTGAATATCATTAGGTAAGTACGGACCTGTATTTTTCAGTTAAAAAATTTTGGTTTAGTAAATGCTGTATTATTGGTTTTAGAAATTAAGAATATTAAATACCAACGTCAAATTTTCATTTGCGTCTGTAATGTTCACAATATATTTGAAATTGCATGGTTAAAGATGTAAAACTGTAAATTATTTTTACAAATAAATTATTTTCGTCATTAGTAATACAATTAACTAAAGGGAAATAAATGTACGTTTAGCTCTTATAATGTAGTTGCGTATTCCAATTAATTCATAATACAGGTCCGACATCGGAAAGGCTATGCGAAAGGTACATAAGGGATGCGGTGATTACAACAACACCACTACACCCAGACCAACATGCATACACCCCAGGCAGATCTACTGATTCAGTCCTTCATCTAGTTGCTGGCCCTATAGAAAGATCCCTGGACAATAAGGAGTCCGCCTTTGGTGTTTTCTAAGACATAGAAGGTGCTTTTGATAAAACCACCTTCCCAAAGATAATACACGCACTAACCAACAGGAATGTTCCACAAATGGTTAGTGAGTGGATACATAACATGCTCTCAAAGCGAGCAGTAAACATAAGTGTAGAAGATGTGAATATAAGAGGCTTGGTTGCGAGGGGATGTCCACAGGGAGGGATGCTATCACCTCTACTGTGGAATATGATCCTCTACACCTTCATTAGCCGCCTCAATAATGACAGTCACTACACAATAACATATGCAGATGACCTGGTTATTCTGAAAACAGGGAATGTTGAGAACATACTCTGCGGAAGAATGCAAGTAGCTCTAAAAATTATAGAACACTGATTCAAGGACCATTGAGTGTCTATCAATCCTAAGAAGATGGTCCTTTTCACAAGGAAAAGGATGAAAATAAAAGTAAAACCTCCAGAACTCCTAAACACAAAACTAAACTTTGCAACAGAGGTGAAGTACCTAGGTCTCACCTTTGACAACACTTGTGGTTTCTCTCCGTTGCATGGACTTACACGGCTATCATAAGACCTATGCTAACATACGGTACAGTTGTCTGGGTACCGAAAACCCAAAAATTAACAGCTATCCGTTAACTAGAACAAATTCAAAGAACAGCGCCTCAACATAACAGGAACCATGAAAACAACACCGACTCGAGCCATGGAAGTCATTCTTAGTCTCACTCCCCTTGATATTTACATCAAGGAGGTTGCTCTGACGATAGTGACATGGTCGGAATAGAACCTGATGTAGGATCTGGTGAGGCGAGACATCACTTTTGGCAGGAGGCGCTCGATACGCTCTCACTGCTTCAAGCGAACATGGACTCCATCTCACCGAAATATATTTTTCATAAGCCATATAAAGTTATAATAGAACAAATAGAAGAGCCGGAAGTGGCAGGTACAATTCATATCCACACCGACGGTTCTAAAACAAAACAAGGGCCAGGATGTGGAATATACTCCAGATTCTTAAACCTAAACATAAAATGGGCTGTGAGCAATACTTACTTACTTCAAATCTTCCGAAATGTTGACTAATCACAAAATTGTTACATTATTGTATTCAGCATTGAACATGATACTGGTTCATATCTAAATAAAAAAGTTAATGGTGGTCCTGCATTTATGAAAATTAAATTATGTACCGAACTAATTTGTCTATAATCGAATATCTCGGAAAATGTCCATAATATTTTGGTTCTCAGATTGGTCTTCAAAATTTATAACTATTTAGCATTACATTTCAATTTAAAAGTTTCCACCCGTGTTCCGAAATTAAAAGGTCATGTTTTAACAGCGTAATCTACATCTTAAAGTAGGAGTAAAAGTTTATGTAAACATAGGTCCGAAAACGTTTTGTTTCCAAGATACAGGGTGTTAAAAGTAAAGTCCTGATGACACATTTTTGTAAAAATTTCCTAAACTTTTAAAGATAACCAAGTGAAATTTGGTACAAATGCTAAACTTTTTATGCTCTACTTAATGGACTAAACGCCAGTTTGTGCTCATCTTCATAGGTGGGTAAATTAGGGGAGGGGCTTAGGGTTAAATTGTTTTTTTGTAGACTGTTTTTTGACTACAAAATTTGGAAAACCAATATTTTCTTTATAATAAAGCTACTTTTGTTATAACTCGCTACGAATCCTAAGTCGATACTTTTGTTTAACTGCGTACAGAAGTCGTTAAAATAAACATCTTATTCAAATCACTTTTAAAAAACTCAAAAATAGGTAAGAGAAATAAAAAATATAAATCCGAGCCTAGACTTGTATTAAGCTAAATGAGAAGTCTGTTTTCGTTTTTATCTTTTTTTACATTTTTTTTTAGGTTTTGTTTTTAACTTGAATCACACACTTTTTCGGTCATTATAATATGTTGCTTTTATGGTGAGTATCTTCAAAATACAAAATGTAATATACATTAAAGTGCGTCATCGGTGTTGTACAGAATGTACAGTGAGCGGTTTATCTTGTGTTTTAACACTTCAGTGAATGGTATTGGTATTAGATACATTTTCTTACGTTTGAGTTTTTTTTTGAAAAAGTTGTTTATTTTAATGACTTCTATTTACAGTTACAGGTATATAGGAAAGAAAAAGGTATGATTCGTTTTAAATTGATGTCCATAAATCTTATAAAAAATCTAATAATATCCAAAACATTTATACTAATGAATGAAAAGAGCAGAACCAAGATTTCATATATTTCGCTGTTTGAGAATCCGTCAGCTCGAAAAATATTTATGATGGCTAATTTTAAAATTAGGATTGGGAAACTTAAATAGGTGTAACGGGTTTAAAAATAACATTTTGTACGGAATTTTTTTGCACACGACCCACCAGGAGTTTTGAACGGTAGTTAAAATAGCCGACGGGTGCGGGAAATTTTTAAAAATGGATCATTGATATTGAAAAATACGGTCATGGACATGGATTGATTTTCGTTCCAACAGAATTATATATTTTTCTTATATTTTCTCAGAAGACCATCTTATGTTGGCTCCATACATTGGATCCAACATTGTCGCCAGCGTTGGCGATCGTTGGGTTTCATGTTCGTTATGGCTTCCACACATTGAGGGAAGAATTGGCACAATGTCAGTCCGTTACCGTCAGAGACAACGTGTCTGATGTAGAAATTTGTCTTTTAATCAGCAACTGAGCAAACCATACTAAAACTAGCTTGTAAACATTGCAGCAATGGCATTTCGATTTTTATGCTCCTTGGACATTGGGTTTCATAATAGTGATTTTGCTTGATATAACTGAAAGAATTCAACACTCTCATTTTGCCATACCGTCTCAGACTATATTTTGTAATAAAATATTATCTTCACCACTTCACCCCTTGCAAATAGACTTAATAAATACGCGATTGTGTGGTCGGTAACACAAATATTGGTCCCAATCCCTTTGTACGCATCGCAAAAACCGACAACCAACGGAAACACTCCAACGTTGGCGCAACATTGGTACCAACCCTTGGCTCCAACGCTGTTTTGTCAATACACACATTGGACGGCGCCAACGTTGGCTCCAATGTGTGGAGCCAGCCGGCATTAGATGTACTATTTTTAAGATTCTCTTGAAATGACGTTGTGCAACATTACAGGGTTGCCACGTCGAAATTTATTTCGGTTTTTTTAATATTTTGACTTTCATACAAATGAAATTACATTAAAAATCCTTGATTTTTCGTGTATCCTTACGTCAATTTTCTAAATTATTTACAAATAAACAACTGTCATGAGTTGGAATTTCAAAAAGAAATTCCATATTTAAGTGTGAACTCCGTTTTTTAATTTGTTCTCGGGTGGCTCTGGAAATTTGGCATAATATTAATTATTAATATTTTTTAGAGGTGTGCTGCCACAGTTGATGTTTAGGATTTTAAATTAAAAACATATAAAATGTCATTAGTTAATTAGATTGGCGATAAAAGTTAACTCACTAATAATTAAATGTAAATTGTAACTTTATCCCTGTGAAATGATTAATTTTAACCCAAGTTTGGACATAAATGAATAATACCTATTATTTTTACCTTTACATTAGATGAAAATTACGCATAATTAAAGCTGCTAAACATAAAATAATATAAAACAACTTTAAAGTATATAATTTATGTTTATTAATAACAATCAATGAGACCCTAAAGAACGCATGAAATTTTAAGTTTTTTGTGACAACCCTGCTAAGCACGATGATATTTTTGCGACATCCAGGATAATTAAGACCCGTAGTGGCACTTGTGTAAATTTTTGGATAAAAAGTTTGTATATTTATGCATACGAGTATATATCATAAGTAAAAGAAAGATGATAAAATATACGTCGTGGTGGCCTTTACTCACTTATAAAGATTGCACAACTAAATTTTACTCCAATAATTAGATTAGATTTTTCAGATTTTCAAAAAATATCAACATGTATTTAAATATTTATTACTTATTAATGAAAAATATAGAAATAGGTACATGTAAATAATATCACATATAAGTAGCAAATACTAATGTATATATCGACTTTAGTTTTCTGATGATTGGTTTAGTACAGAAGTGCATTCAGAGTTTAAATCTGGGCGAGGGGGTTGTGGTAATGTTTAAGGCTTTATTTCTGATAATAATTCATTTTAGTGCCTTTAAAAAGTTGGGTTAAAAATTCTTGGAAATAATTACCCCCATTAGCCCTCCCCCATCGTATATGCGCCCTATAATAATTTGTGGAAGGACTGTCCTAACAAACTGCGAAAGTGGAAACTTGAATAGGACCCGTCGTATTTTTTGTAGTGACAATTTTGAAAACTGTTTTTACAAATTCCCTTATTGGCATACCTATTAGGTACTAACATTCATTGCTGTCATTTCAAAATCAACCAGTCAAAATAACTTTTGGTTTCACTCAAATTTAAGAAAAATAAAAAATACACCACTTTTCACTGACAAGGGGAAGAATTATTGTCATATAAAATTCATACCAAGAAATCTAACAGTCTGGGCTACGCACCCTTTTTTGTTTTTTAATAGCATGTAGTAACACATCATTTGAAAGGTAATTTTATAGAGAATTCAGCAATATGACTCATTTCGTTACTTTTTAATTTAACGCCATCTAGCAGGATAAAATACTTATTGTAAAGTGTGTCACTTCATTTAAGACGCTTTGGAGCAAAATCGAATAAATACAAGTTTGTGGCGGATTTGAACTGACTTTGTTTAGTTACATTTTTATAGACTGCCTGTTTGAACAAAACCGATTAAATCGTTGTGAAATTTAGGGTCGAAATCGATGTTTTCGTGCAAAACCAAATAAATCCACTAGTATAGTAGTGTAAATGCCGGCGTTCACTGCAGTTTAAACGCAGTTTATAAAAGATAATTATTTCTTTATTTATTAATATATTAGTGCGATAAATTTTAAGCTTACAATACGTATGTTTTTTATCTCGCGAGAGGGCGTTAAAATCAAAAGTAACGCTATGAATTGTTATATTACTAAATTCTCTATACCGTTCAAATGATATGTTACTTACTATTAAAAAAATAAGGGATTGCTGCCGGGCTCCAGAGAATTGGATTTCTGGGTATGAATCTGTATGACAATTCGTCCCCTTGCTAATAAAGGGTAGTGTGGTTTTTGTTTTTCTTAAATTTACGTTAAATCAAAAGTTATTTCGACTGACTGGTTTTAAAATGAAAGCACCATCAAAGTACGACTCAAGTCGCCATTTTCATTACACTTTTCCTTCACTCGAAGTGCCTCTGTCATACCGTAAAATAGTGTTTATGTCGTCTCTACTTTATTCTATCTCGATGGGAAGGAGCATGTCACTTCAGCGCCAATCTGATTAATCTGACAGAAGTGGTAGTCAACGTTCAGTCAGGGATGATTAATCATCACGTGATTGAATGGTTCATATAATTTTGGTTCCTAAAATAATTTGTTAATAATTTGGATGTTCTAACTGTTAATTAAAACTTTTTCAAACCGAATTAATTAATTGATTAATAAATAGTCTTTAATGTTATAGTTCTTAGTTAAACTAAGGGACTACATTTTTTAAATAAATATTTTAGTCTTTTAATTTTCAACTACATTAGAAATTTGTTAAATTTTTAGTATTTTAAATTTATAAACAACCATCGTAATTATGTCTGCCATCATATGTGCTTATAGGCGTAGTTGCATATGGTTTATAGGGTATACATACTTTCTATTGAATTCTACTAAATTTAATACATTTGGCTACACACTGTATAACCAACGTAGGAAAGATAAAATATTACCAATATAAACAATCCTATTTTTATAATTAATACATTAATTAAAATTGTATTGTCGTTTTAAAAAACTAATTGAATTATTACTTATTAATAATTGTCGCCTACGAATGTCGCAAAATAAAATACGGATCATTTTAAAATCGTAAGAATTCCACAAGTCGGACGATCTAAACCGAGGATCTAAAGTAAGAACAACCTAAATTTAGACGCTCCTGGCTCTCTGGGATTCGTGCTGATATCTGATGATATTTCGGTTTAAAATTTCAATCTGTTGATACAGCTGTTGGCGTTTTTACGTGAAAATAACTAAATTTGCTCGTTACATTGCACAAATTACATAATAAGTATGTCGATTTGTTCTAATAAAAACTCGATGTATTATTTCTGTCCCAATTTTGTATTTCCAGCAGGCATTTCAATTGGGTTATAAAAATTGGCAAACGTTGGCAATAATTCATTTTTTGAGTGCTTCCCAAAAACGGTTACACATTTTTTTCCTGCGCTCATTTAACAGTCTTCGATAACACTGCGGGCTGCTAATGACGTATTGCGTTTTATCCCATATTAATTCATAGTATTTAAATGAGAAAAACCAAACTTGGTAGATTTTCACGAACACTTTTATTAAAAAAAAAATTAAAAATTAAAATTAAAAAATTACAACTTCTTCAAATGTGACTAATTTACATTTCGATGCCTAAAATACGAGGATGGTCTGAAAAGTTTCCGACCTAACAAAGGTACAAGACATTTTTTCTTTAAATTTATTTTTATGTTTCTACATAGTCTCCTTGTAGGTCTACACACAGCGATGCTCCCATCTCTTTTAGCCGTCTAAATAGTACTCTTTCTGTGCAAAATAATAATTGTTTAGGCACGAAAATCTTCCAACCGAGCGCAATTTTTAGATTAGGGAATAAAAAGAAGTCACTTGGGGCTAGATCTGGTAAGTAAGGAGGGTGGACAAGCAGTTCAAACTGTAAGTCGTGAATTTTTGCCAAGACAATCGCTAAGGTGTGAGACGGCACGTTCTCTTGGTGAAACAGAATTTTTTTCTTCTAAATTTGGCCATTTTTCCGTAATTTCTGCCTTTAACTTGTCAAGTAATGATGCGTAGTATGCTCCTGTAATGGTTTTTCCTTTTTAAAGATAATCGATTAAGATAACTCCACGTCTATTCCAAAAAACAGACGTCTTCACTTTCCCAGCCGAACAAACTTTTCTTGAAGCCTATTCCCTTTTCACTGTCCACTGTTTTGACTGTATTTTTGTTTCAGGGGTATAATGGTGTTTCATCTATAGTAGGTAATTATTCGGTGCAAAAATTCTGAGTTATTGCGCCTAAACTGCGCCAACAGAGCCTTGAAAATGTTCATCCGAACACATTTTTGGTCTAACGTGAGTAAACAGCTTTCTCATATCTAAATCCTGATTCAATACGTGACAAAAACGTTCTTTGGACATACTCATAGCCTCTACTATCTCTTTCACTTTAATTCGGCGGTTGTTTAGCACCATTTGGTGAACTTTAGCGCTGTTATCGTTAGCGGTTACAGTTTTTGGACATCCCGAACGTTCATCTTTTCCCAAGCTGGTACGGCCACGTTTAAATTCACCTGCCCAAAATTTAACGGTGGTAAATGATGGTGCAGAGTCCACGTACACAGGCTCCAACTCTTCTTTGATTTGTGTAGGCGTATTGACTTTAAAAAATAAATATTTACTTACAGCTCGATACTCGATTTTTTCTATTTCAGAAAAACACTTACATCGACTGACTCAACCAATTGTCAAATAACAACTAAAAGTCTAAAATGTTTTGTTAGTACCAGTCAAAAGATGTGCAATCGCATTATCTAGTTTTTATTGCAAGTGCTGCCATCTTCACGTTCAGGTCGGAAACTTTTCAGACCATCCTCGTATAAAGTAAAATCAACTAGTACCAGTACTTAAATAATTGACCATTTAATAGGTTACCTGAATTTGTAATCTATTTATTTCAAGTGTCTCTAAATGGTTTAATTTAATACCCTTATTCTCTATACATAAAATCTCAAAATGCTCTACAAAAGAATGATTTTCAGTTTAAATATGATTTGAAAAGGTATAATTATTTTTGTTTTTAATAATATGTATTATAATTGTAATGTACAATTTTGATTTTTATTTATGGGATAAACTTGTGGAATAGCATGCTTAAAAAGTTTTTTCTCTAAAATTTTGTCTACTAACTTTGAATGAAAACTATTGTTTACTGCAATTTATTTAATGATATTTAATTATTTTGTGAAATTTTGTTTGGTAATTGGGATAATAACTAATCTAGGGATCATACCGTTATATGCTGCTAACTTTTGTTTTTATGAATTATGTGAACTATTATGTATTGTAATATCAGTAAGTTATGCGGTTTACGAAATATTACATAACCATAGGATTTATTAATTTTAATGATATTTAAATATGAAAAATTTATTGAACTGTCCTTCTCTATTTCCATAGTAAATTTAATATTAGGTTATATAGTATTGATAAAAAGTCATAAAAAATTTAACTGTCTACTAGTACCAGTAAAAGCAGTCAATATGTCGTCAACATATATATGCCAATAACGGCAAAGTTTACTAAAATTATTGGTGTGAATTTTTGCAAGTAACGAACTCAATGTGTTCCCCATAATAAGAACTTCATCTGCTGAGTAGATGTTGAAAATAATTTTGTTTTAAGCAAATGTTTAACAAATTTAGGATTTCTTCTATAAAAATTGTGGTAGTTGTGCAAAATTGTATATTGGTCAAACGGGCCGTACTTTCAAAAAACACTATTCAGAACATTACAAATACAATAATTCTACCTTTTCAAATCATATTTTGTCTGAAAATCATTCTTTTATAGAAAATTTTAAGATTTTACATATAGAGAATAAGAGCATTAGATTAAAATATTAGAGACTCTTGAAATAAATAGATTTAAAAATTCAGATAGTACTAATACTAGGTTAGTTCACTTTGTATATACAGTAGACACCAAAATGTAAATTAATCACATTTGAAACGAAGTTGTATTTCGATACATTTGTCTAGAAGAATTTTTTAATTTTAATTTATTTTTTAATAAAAGTGTTTGTGAAAATCAACCAAGATGGTTTTTTCTTATTTAAACAATAAGTATTTTTATCAAGTACAGGTCGAAACAATCAAGAATTCATAGTATCTAATCTGTCACCTTTGTTCTTTGTACAAGTCTGTTCAGGTCACCAAGAGTGGCCAAAGATCAGCTCTATTGGCATTACTACGTCTTCATGTACAATCACAACCCGCCACACTATTGAAGATTATTAATCATTCATTTATTAATTTCGTAACCCGTCATACACCACTCATCGAGAATCGAACTCACGATACGTTGGTTAAAGTTTGAGCAATCTGCTTTCATCATTAGTATTATTATTTCTAGTCCTTAGAACTAATTGGCTTTCTTAGTAAATTGCACTGAGTTTGCTTCATATTTATTTATGTTTAAATGTTATCTCAGTCTAAAATACTGTTGCATAATATCCTAGACTCTAGGTTGGTTTTTAAATGCATGTATTGGTAAGATGATGTCAGTAGACTTTCCAAGAATTGTTGTCCTTTTTAATTTACTGTAACTAGACTAGCTAGAGCTCAAAATTTAGATCGGTTTTATGAAAATATACTAAAATTTTAAAAAATCAACCTCCTTCTCATTGCCATTATTTCTGTTACAATCATTTACAACGATTGAAAATAAATAAAGTATGAAAGATTACCCATAGGCTTAAATGTATTTTTTATGTGGTTTTGAATTGGACCTAATTCTATTAAATATACTAAAGTCAAAAATATTCCCAAATAAGTCACCGCAAAAGCAAAGTATTTAATTCATGTAGCAAGCATATTTTTGTGAAATAATTTTTTTCTAAATTATTACATAAAAAAATCTAAAAAAATCCCGTAACCTGAATTAGAAATGTCTATAACGCTGCTCCCACTCTCGATACACGATATGACTTAAAAATAGCACAAGCAAATCAAAGTAAGGTTATACAGGTGGTTAAATATGGCGCCTACAATTTAGTGTGAAAATACCCCAAAAATTGATATATCGTGTGAAGTGTTGTGTGATATCTCAATCAAAAATAATATGCTTACCTTCCATGGTTTAATAGTTAAGTATATTCCATTTTTAAGGTATTTTCACTGTACTATACACTAAAATAGCGTGGTAAAAATAACACAATTTTCACTTCCTAAAAATATAGCCACGATATCACGTTTTTTTATATGATTTTTTTTTGGAAAAATCTCACTTTTTTATAAAAAAAAAAATCACTTCACCTACCTGTGCCTGAGGACGATCGGAGGTTGACGCTGTCCTAGTAGCTACAAGCGCGTCCCGACGCTCGATCAAGCATCGCTGCCACCTCTCCAGACTCCCACGGGAGCACTCCCCTACCCCCCACCCAAATTACTTAAGTCTGGATTAGATCTGCGGTTCCCAAAATGTCCGGCTGATTGGTTACACTTTATCAACATTGAGAGTGTGTTCTTACAAGGATTGCTGTATATTTTTCGATAATAAGAAAGAACTTTGGGAAAAATGGTGATATATTTGCATAGATTCCATTTTTTTAATAATTGACGACTTTTCGTTATATTCGGTTATTTTTTACTATTATAAAATCTAGATAGTCTTTCGATTGAAGAGATTTAATAAAATTAATTATTTATGGTCATTAAAAAATGCATCTCTGAATTTGGCTCAAATATCAATTTAAAAATTATCTACGGATAAAAACAAAGGGAAAGCAGGTTTAACTTCTTAACAATGTTCTTTTTTGCATCAATGGCTTAATTGTTTAGGAAATTTAAATTAAAAAATATATTAATATCCCTCCTGCATAAGATTGTAAATAAAATATAATTAGGTAGGTAGGTACCTATAAGTTAATTTTTAAGAAGGAATAAAGATAGATGATAGGGATATACAATAAGCTGCTCTTTTAAAAATGAATTGCTTTATTTAGTATTGCTATCATTGCATAATAATATTAATAAGAAATAATCAAGCCCACAATAATGAATTTAAATTTTTATTTTCCATTGCTTGACAATTATTATTATTATTATTATTATTAGACGCCAAGAATAGGCAACCAACATTACAAACGTGTAACGAGTGTTATCTAACCCTTTATGTCTACACTATATTATTTTACCACAATTTTCGTATAGTTTTTAGTAATAGGTCATTTTAATTATCAACGAATATTAACGAAATATATTTTTGGGATATTTTTATTTTTTGTCTGTCGTTTGCCAATCCTATATTGTTATAAATTTGTAATATACACTGCACCGCAAAATTAACCGGACACTAAGTGTATTTTAAATAAAATTAAAAAGTATTAGAAAAACTTATTCCAAAATTTTTTTTTATTGTATATTCAATAACAAACCCTAAAATAAAAAACAAGTTCCAAAATCATTAATTTAACAACAAATAAAAATTTATAAAATTTTTGTATTCCGGAGTACACAATTAACGGGTATTTTTCTGATTGAAATCAAAAAATAATTCTAAAATTTGGATATCAAAATCGAGTATTCCCTCCTCGAGCTCGAATAACAGCTCTCATCTTTTCTGGAATAGTCTAGACCAAAGCAGCAATCTCGTTTTGCGGTATTTGTTCCCACTCATTTACAAGCGCCTGTTCTAACGCTATCACAGTTTCAAGCTCGCCATAATTTTGTCTGTCTTCTTCCCAAGTTGTCCCACAAATGCTCTATGGGGTTAAGGTCTGGGCTTCTAGGAGGCCAGGCATTAGAACAAAATTTTCACCTAAAAAATACATATAAGGTACCACATGTTCTTCCAGACATTCCCTAATGTACCTATCACAAAGACATTACAACATAGAGACAAAATGTTTCATTCATAAATCCCATACAATTACGGACTGTTATTGTTTTAAAATTGTTAGTGAGTGGAAGAGAGAAAGACAGATCTCTTAGGACCGGCTGGCAACGTTGTAAACAGTGTCCATAATATGCTCACCAGTGGCGTAGTTTTAAACTTACCAGTATTGTCAGAATAGTATGTTAAAAAATACGTAAATAAGTAAGTATATTTTTTTAGTAATATAATTATGATGATTTTTTTCATGAGGTAAATTCAAATACTAGTAAATTCAAATACAAGAAAATTCAAGTTACCTTCCGATTTTTAATGTTTATTGGTTTATAGTTTATTGGTATTTACTATATATTTGCCTGGTTATGTTATGCTGGGAATGGGTTAATACACTGCGACCTAAAAGATCTATTTGGCCCCCTTCTGTCGCCAATGCACCAAGGAAATGTCTCAATGCCTATAAGGACCCTTCCAATCCTATTTTCTCAAGGAAGTGTAGGATCTGAAGTGGCTATTTGATATCCTCCTAGATATAGTGCCCTTAGATTCTGGAGTGCTACACATTCAGTTAGGTTGTGAATGGAGGTTTCGTCCTCCTCCTCCTCCTCACAGAATCTGCACTCACTATCTACTACTTTCAGTTTACTTAGACGACCTTTTAGTCGGCAATGCCCGGTAAGGATCCCTGTTACAATACGTAGCCTGTTCTTGCTCAGGCCAATGCAGGCTTCCGATCTTTTCTGGTTATATTCACCCAGAAGTATCTTGGCCTGTCTCAGCCCCAAGAGATTGTTCCAATTATCGGTTCTTCTACTATTTGCCTGGTATGATGTAAACCAAAATTATTTAAAATTTTAAATTAACATTAAGTAGGTAGGGGTATCTGAATAAAACACTGTCCTATAATTTTTTAATTAATAATTACAAAAAACATAATATGGCAAAAAATATCGTAAAAAAACTGTAAAATTTTTTAAAATAACGTTTTAAATATATTAAATACTTTAATTTTATTAACTTAAATTTCATTTAATTTTGTTATGCTTAGTTATTAATGTTATTACTTACTGCAATGTTTTTTTTGCAGCAGGTGGTGTTCCAAAAACAGTTGAATCAGAACTAAAAACCCATACATTAGATATACATACATATAGCTAATAAATAATGTTTAGAGGTAAACAAAAAAATTATATTTTGTATTTTTACCTGTTGGATAAGTCATCCAAAATTAGAAAGCCCTCGCACCGTCTGGGGTTTGCATCTTTTCTGATATATTTAGCACCATTTGTACGTACCAAAACATCTTCAGGAAAAAGTGTTCTGAACAGTACTCTGGGTTTTTACGAAGGGGCTCATTTTTAAGGATCCCCACTAGATAAAACCAAAGTTTTCTTTTCTCAAGATCTTGCAGAAACCTAAATAGAATATTAAAAAATATGTATAGGTGCCTAATAGGTAAATCATTTTTAAGGTATTCTTCGTTTTACGTAAAATTTTCTTTGCGTCACACAGAAACTGTTAGAAACTGTCAGAAATACAAAATAGCTGTTAGACCCGATTAGCAACGTTGCGGCTGGTTACGATAACTACATTTCATTCATAAAAGTTGTAAATTCGTAAAATAAGATATTCAGCGTTGCCGTATTTACGGAGTTCTTTGCAACCCTAATATTTTGTTTAGATTAATATTGATTTTTAATAAAAAATTTTAGCTTATATTAAAACTTTAAAGAATAATTTGATTAACAACATATTTTTATTTTTATAATATAAAATTATAGTTATAAGATACATTAAATTTTATTCTTCGAAAGTAATTTGTCCAAATAATTTTTACCGGCAAAGACGCAAAACGAGAATCTGGTGGGAATAATGATTTGCCACATAAAAATGTAAACAATTTGGTCTCTTAGTTGTAATGTCTTTGACCTATCAGCATTAAGGCCAGCTTCCCCTAACATAACAAGATCTGTATGTGCTTCCAAAGAAATGCCGCCCCATACCATTGCACCTCCACCACCAAACTATACTCTAGGAGAGAAACAACATTGGTCATAGCGTTCTCCAGGCCTCCTACATACTCTTTGTTGACCATCAGGTGAGTATCTCGTCAAACAAGACTCATCTGTAAAAAAAAACATTTCGCCAATCTTCCATATTTCAATCTGCATGAGCACAAAAAAATTCTAAGCGTTGTCTTTAATGAGCTGCATCCAGTAAAGGGCCTGTGGCAGGTACATAAGACGATAAATTTTGTTCGCTTAATCTTCTGAGTACAGTATCAGGTGAAACTACGGTTCCATGAACATCTGCCAGTCTCCTGGTCAAAGCTGTAGCAGTAACTATCCTCTCTCGAAGCACTTGAAATCTCAGAAATCGATCTTCAACGGCGTTTGTTACCCTTGGTCTTCCCTGTCCAGGTCTTCTAGAGTAAGAAACATTTTCTCCAAATCTTCGTAAAGCATCAGATATCGTACTTCGCGGAACACCAAGCATTTCTTCGATATAACGAATGGAACGACCATCATTATGTAAGGCTTGCACTACTTGATCTGGCCTCATTTTAAATTATTCTTGATAAAATCACTTTTCTTTCCCGAAAAAGCAGCCAACCACCCACCAAAAGGGCATACAATCAATTTAACTAGCATTATTTTGTAAGTAAATATTCGATTATCGAGAACACCTTAACACAAAACTTTCTTTTCAGCCACAAAAAATGACAAACTTTTAAAAAACGAATGGATAAAGGCAACATATTTTGATATATAATTTTAATTATTATACAGGGCAATTCAACAAAACTAAAAGGAGAAAACTTTAAAATTTCACGTGTCTGGTTAATTTTGCGGTGCAGTGTATTTTTTTTATACTATGTGCGATTTAAAAGCGAAAATGAGTCGGTAGAAAACAAGCAACATTCGGGATCTTAAAAACAGAAGAAAACGTGTAAAATGTGGCAAAAATTTTTCGAGAGCTTACAGCTTACCGCACACGACGCTCAATTCTGTCTGCCCACGGCGTCGTATTCAAACCTCGCCTTCGTGCGATATGACCATCATATCCA
Organism: Psylliodes chrysocephalus; assembly: GCA_927349885.1. Classification (NCBI taxonomy): domain Eukaryota; kingdom Metazoa; phylum Arthropoda; class Insecta; order Coleoptera; family Chrysomelidae; genus Psylliodes; species Psylliodes chrysocephalus. The sequence continues at coordinate 53,388,463 of OV651819.1, forward strand.
CTCTTGTTGCACAAACTACTATTTTAAATGTCTACCTACTCCATATATTATTAAAAAAAAAGAAGAATTTGTGTGGAACAGTCTATTTTTTATAATAAATATACTCCATTCAAAGACAACTTATTTTTAAATGTCAACTGTAGACCAACAAAATGTATACAATAGCTATATTTATGAAACCAGTTACAAAATGCCTTATTTTATATAACGAGTGAATATTTGCGTGACGCAGAGTGAGATCAAGCAACACGAACGAGTTACATAAAATGGCATTTCGTAACGTGTTACATACATAATATTTTCTAATTTTGACTAAAATTGTGTTTTGCTTAAACATTACTGACATTTAGGCAACTAATATTACTTTCTTGTATTGTTAGTTGCATATGCATCATTTTATTGACAACTAGAACCACGATTAGTACATCAATAATATTAATTATTTATTATTCTCAACGACTTGCAGTGTATTTTTATTGCTTATTAAATTATTTTGTTTTCAAAAGGTGGGTTATTTTGTCATGTGTTGTATATTAATTATTTTGTGCTAATTTTGACTGGAAAATAAGGACCAAAACAACATTATTACTAGGTTGTATTTTTAAATATTTTCTATTTTTATGAGTCAACCTGTCCTTCTTTGGTATAAACTTTCAATAATAATGTATATTATTGATTTTAAAACCAAAAACGCTTTATTTTTATGAGTTTTCTTTTCGCAACTGGTGACGTAATGCATTTTTCGAAACAAGTTTCATAATGTTCAATATTATGCAACTGGTTGCGTAAAGTAGATCATGTTTACGCTTGCTGCGACTACAAAAAATTTCACTTTATACATGTCAAAATTAGAAAAATATATTTTTATTATTAAGAATACTATTACCTAGAAATTAGTTTTGTAAATCCCTTTTATAAGAATTTGGTATAAAATGTAGACAGTCATTGGGCAGTGGGTTAAAGTATCTTCTCGTTCTTCTCTTCTCTAAACGAGGATTTATCCGCAATTCTTTGTATTTATTGTAGTTGAAATGAAACTACCTAAATCATTTTATATTCTGTACCCTGTACCTAATAAATGAAATATTAAATTTACACCAGGCATTAAAATCTGAAATAGCAGAAATTGATTTAAAAAATATTTTTCTATTTTATAGTGAACACTTACCAAATCTATTCAAACTCATAAATAATTTATACATTCTATAAGTTGAAGAACACGACAAGAAAAATTACTTTTTTTTAGGTTATGTTAATATTGTATAAACATAAACGAATGACTACGTTCCGAATTCACAATGTGATGTTTACAGTACTTCTCGTGGATATTTTTTATAGCAAATTACATTATATTACGTTATGTTAACATAAGAGGCTCGATAACAGGTAGGTTAAATAAGGAAGTAACAAATAGAAGTTTTGCGAGATTTTGATTTCCCTTAACAACCTTTCATGAACATTACATTTACGTTGAATACTAATGATATTTAAAACAACATCTCCGAGAAGCTTGGCAAATGTGCTAGCTGGGTTATATAAGTTATACTGACAAACTCTTGTCTAAGACTATTTATTCATCAAAACAAACTATTATTTGGCAAACAGTAACACTTAGATTTTTCCTTTCTTTAACTAGAGTAGTGCATATTTCTAAGTTCAAAAAAATAAATAGTTAGGTACCTATGCAAAACAATTTTTATTGAGATTCTTCTAAGAGAAGTCATACGTAATTACATAAGTACATACATAGGTATTGATGATAATAATAATAATACTTGTGCAATAATTTAAAAAAACTGTTACATGATAGCAGGGACGGTTTCTCCATTGGTGCATTTGTGCAGTGAACACCCAGTTACATTTCATAAAAATACATTATTTTAAAATAAATGACATAAAAATATTAATTAAATTTTAATATATTTATTGTTTTCATACGTGTTAATAATAATATTTTTTGGTACGCCACTGTGCTCTGTCTAATCGCGTTTCAGTAACGCTCTTTTATAAGTGAGCCCGAAGTAGTGAGAAGTGTTCTCGAAAGTCTTTAGCTAAAAAGAGATGTCACACGTTAACAGATCCGTGAAACGTAATGAAACAAACATAAAATCACTTAAATCCGCTTAATTTACGCAACGCATACAGTCACGTTACAAAGTAGGACAGGGCATACGAACTTTCCTCAACTATCATTGAGGAGATGGAGGCTATGACGATACTAAAAGTGTCCGCACAGTTTTACGTCATATGTCAAACTCGAGCAAGTGAAGTTAATCAGTTTTGGTAAGAATAAATACTATTTTTTTAACATCAAATTAATCAAAATACGACTCAAAGTGCGTTCACTTGTCATATCGCAAAATAGTGTTTATTTCCTCTCTACATTATTTTATCTTGATGTTTTCAATCAAGCTGTCAAACTCAAAATTCACCATCAGACAATTTTAACTGTGTTTATTTAAAAACCGTGTTTAAATAAAACTGCGAATTTAATAAATCGAAAGTATGTGTGTCAATTCATTGATGTTAACGAAACACATCTCCAAGCTCCAGGTAAAACATTTACTATTATTTTTGAGGTTATGTTTATATTTCTTCTTCTTCTTCTTCTTCTTCTTCTTCTTCTTCTTCTTCTTCTTCTTCTTCTTCTTCTTCTTCTTCTTCTTCTTCTTCTTCTTCTTCTTCTTCTTCTTCTTCTTCTTCTTCTTCTTCTTCTTCTTTTTTTTTTTTTTTTTTGGGTATGTTACTGAGAACAATTTACCCAGATATGGTTCATTTGCTTCTACTAGATAGTGATTTTAAATAAATTTAAAAATTTGGAAAGGGTTATATTTTATTTTGTTCTAGTTTCTACAAAATAGTCATGTGTTTTATACCCAACTCTAAATCAGAAAACTGCGTAAATGGATACAATGTCATCGGTACTCTTCTATAGCAAAACCATCAAAATTAAGCGTGACTGAGTTCCATCAAAGAATGGGCTCTTATGGCAATGATTTAAACTACCTAACTTTAAACAGATCTTAGATTGTAGTTAGCAGTCAAGAAAAATCTTTCTACATTGTACCAGAAGGTATTTCACAAGTATGACAATTTTATTATATAGTTATTTTATTTGAACAAGAATAACTTCTTGATCCTAATACAATTTTGTATGAATAATTGTTTTATTTTGTAGGTTGTCCCTACTGAATTCGAAGTTATAGAAATATGTCCTATCTATAAATGCTGGATATACTGATAAACAGTGTCAGACTGATGTAGCGGTGAAGATTTAACTCGAATGATGGTGTTGCATGCACTTAAAAAAAATGGAAGTTAAACTTACTTTATAGTTTTTTTAAAGACGATATAAAAAATAAATATTGCACTTGACTAAATTAATTCAAGGAACTAAATATTTGTCTATGTTAGGTATGTACCTATATCATGAAGACTCAATTAAATATTTACCGATATCAGTAGCTGGGATGTAAACTAAACTATATCGTACTATTTATAGAGGCATGTAGGAGGTATATGGCACTATATCATAGAAACATTGTTATCAGAACATAGAAATATGTTACCAAAACTAAAAAGTCATATATATTAAAAAAAAGTTTTAATAGTTAGATTATTAGTAAACAATACATATTGTGACAATAATTGGGGCTAACTGCATTTCTTGTGGAAATATAATTGATATATTTAAATATGGTACACACAGGGCCGACTAGAGGGGGGGGGGCCGGGACTAATTCCCGGGGCCCGGGCTTAAATGGGGGCCCGGTAGCGGTATAATTTTTTTGTTACATTCAGAAGGTCGACAGAACAGGGGGAAGTTCTTGGTTAAAGAGTTTTTTTTAGAGAAATTCAAGTAGAGGAGGAGAAATTTTTGCTTGAAGACCTTTTTTTAATTTTTTTATAAAATTGTCACTGGGCCCGATCTGGAAAATTGTCCTGGGGCCCGGTCTGGCTCTCGGCGGCCCTGGGAACACAAAAGTGTGCAAACAACATTCAGTCTGCTCTACTAAAAAGTTGACTAGAATGACTGCAGTTTACCTCCGAGGCATTGATCACCCATTAAATAATTTTCAAAACTTTGTCTTTATCATTTATTTATTGTACCTAGTTTTTTAGTCAATTATATTATTATTATTATTATTATACTCTTCACACAGTAGTCTGTGAAGATAGGTTTACTTTGTCTGATTTCACGTTTTTTGTCTGCACGATAAGTCAAAAACAAAAAATGATATCAACTTAAAAATTTTAAGCAAACAACAAGCTCTATAAGGGGACAAAGCCATTGATTTTGAAAAAAATCTGATTAAAAATAGGGAGTTAAGATGGGTTGTTGTCCTAAATTAAAAACGAAAAACAAAAAGCGATAAAAAGCATGAAATTTTTAGCAAACATCAAGCTCTATAAGAAGAAGAAGCCCTTCGATTTGATTAAAAATGGGGGTTTAAGGAGGGTTCAAATTAAAAAAAAATCAAAAATCAAAAATGAAAAGCGAAATCAACATGAAATGTTTAGTAAAAATCAAGCTGTAGAAGGAGATGAGGCCTACTGATTAAGAAAAAGATTTGAAAAAAAGTGGGGGGTTAAGGGATGTTGAAATATTTAAAAAAACTCTAACTCAAAAATGAACAATAATATCAATTTTTTGAAAAATCAAGCTCAATAAGGGGATGAAGCATATTAATTTTGAAAAAAAATCTGATTGAAAATGGGAGTTAAGGGAGGTTTGTTCAACTGTGAAGAGTATAATTTAGAATGCTACGCATTATATATCTTCATTCTAGTTTGTATCTGGGTAATGTTATGTATTGTGATGGCACTGATCTTATAAAATAAACATTTTAGTTCACTTGGTTTATTTGCCAATAAAAGGTATTCAAAAATATATTATTTTATTTGACGTGTGACAAATTGTGAAAATGATTAAAGTTACAATAAAAACCGAAAAATATTTTTTACACAAAAATCAATGTCAAGCTTTGTACATAACCTGATATATGTATATTCAAAAATAATCTCAAAATATGAAGAAAAATCAGCTGACTATAACTAATAATGTTTATAAATGGTTTTCAATGTATTAAAAACAAAACCAATATTAAAATAACCAAAATATTCATTAATAGTTGTAGTGCTTGTAAACAGTATGATATTGATAATAACTACACTTAATATAAACCCAAATAAAAAACACACAGCGATATTGGTGCTTGTACAAAGTTTTGAACAAACGATAAAATTATTGGAAAAAAATGAACACCCTTTTTAAATTATGACGATCCGCGACTGGTTGCTAGTTAGACAAAACAACGATACCAAAGTATTAAAATTCACCAATAATAAAAAACAAACAACGTATTAAATAAATATTAATTGTTTACTTCTTTTAGTAGGGTCGGTATTAGACAGGTATCTCTACATTAAAATATGGAGTAGATAAGTATTTTGAAATGGTTCACTCTGCGATTGACAGACCATAAGGTAAGGTCATGGCGAACAAGGTCCATATAATTGACTCAAAATGAACCAGAAATTGTTCACTTCAAATTTCAGACTAAAATAGGCGCTTGCTGGCGTCTGTTTTCATGTAATTATGTCAGTGGCGTGTATTTTATTTTAACAATAAAAAAATTCTCAATAGGTATGCTTCAAGAAATCTTTTGTTCAGCTTTAATTAGTAGAGCATCAGGCAAGAGATTAAGTGCTCTTCTTATTGCATTATTTTTATTATTTCAGCGTCTTCTTTGACATTTTCTCAACTAATTAAATAAGCAATAGCAAGGTGGTGACATTTTGTTGATTTATAAAAAATAAAGTAAATGAGAAATGAGTTAGATGGATTTAAATAGCAATACATTTATGTCTATGCTGTTTTCCTTTGAATATAATTGAATGCCTGTTGCGGTATTAGTCAAAGGAGTAGTTGGAAAACGGTTGCTCTTATTATGTGACATATGAATTTGAAATATTTTTTTTATTTTATTTTATGACTTGGTCACATTTGAGACGGGAATTATTTCCATTTTTTATTGTTAAAATTTACAAATATAGGACATTAACAATTAACGTGGACAAAATTGAACAAAATGTAACTAGCGTTTTAGGTTAAAACTCACCTTTCTTCAATTCTTCGCTTCATTTTGGATAAAGTCATATTTTTACCTTCAAATGAGCTTAACAAATTAAGCATGGATGATAGTTTAACTCTAACCATTAGAATATTTATTTTAAAAAAATTGTTACATATAAATATATTAATCGCCAACCAGTTAACAATACTTTTTTAAAGTCATAAGTCATAAGTTGCTTTGTCAATTTTCGTGATACACATAACACATTCTAAAATGAATCACTAGAAAAGAATTGAGGGAATTTTATTGATTATTATTTTAATAAGAATGTTTGATAAACATTGTTTCGGGCATATTGTTTTTCCTATTTTGTTGTAAAATCTAATAAAAACAAGTTAAGTATCATACCTATTCTCTATTAGAAAGTATTAAAAGGTAAGAATTAATGTCTGTATAATATGTACATAGTGTTGGTTGATAAAAGTTGACACCTTAACCTGAACCATTTAAAATCAAGATGCAACCATTTAAGAAACGTTGTGTTGGGATATTTTGTAATCTCAGCGAGGCATTTGACTATGTGCAACATGATCAGCTTTTATCTGAATGTGTGGAATTAGTTGTGTTACATTAAATTGATTAGAATAGTTTTTGAAAGACAGAAAATAGTATATAAATATTACGTCTACAAAAAGTATGTGTAAAGTAAAATAAACCTATCAGTCTCTATTGGTGTCCCACAAAAATCGATCTTGAGACCTATATTCTTTTGTTTTATTCAAACGGCTTAGATTTATTCATTTAGTTATTATTACTGAATACTTATAAATAATTATTATTATTATTAGTAATACAAATTCAAACTATAAGTAAAACACGCTCACAACAATTTAATAGTATATTGCGTAACAAGAGTTGCAAGCCCATTACGCACTCGCGAAACTTTTTCACTTCGTGCGTAATGGGCTTACAACTCGTGTAACGTACTATAATTTTTCTACGCCCACCTATTTTCTTCTATTAAATAAAGGACATATGCTTGTGTCGCCAATCCATACATTTTCGATAAGTAATTTCGTACCTTTTTTTGGATTTTAGCGGTAACAAATTATGTGTGGCAGCTTGAGCTTTTTCTAAAATCTCTGGTGGAGTGCTCATAATTTCATCACTTTCACTACTAACAGATATATTCATAGGTAAAATTAAGAAAATGTTCGAATACAATATTTTCTATAGTGTATAATGTGTTGCCAACATTTAGGGGCATCACTTTTTTAATTCAAAATGTATCTCGCAAAAACTAAAAGTTTTTATGTTTTTTAATTCACTAAATTTATATAAATAGATCAAATACAGTCGAACGTAGATTAAAATTTGATTGCAATTTGATTAAACTAAGAAATTTAACTTTTCTTATCAAAACGCACGTGTATGTTATGAGATCTAATTACGTGCATGTTATTGTTAAATATCATTTACAACGAATGTTGACAGTGCGATTTTTAACGTTTACTGACATGGGCGTAGAACAAAATATATATAAGCAAATAATAATAATAAAAAAGTACAGGGTTGTGTTATGCAACTCCATAATTTTTTAACACAAATTTAATATTTAATAAACATTTTTTTTGACATGAACGAGCCCCAGAAAATTTAATTATTTTTTTTTATTCTAAATGTTTAGTGTTTATATAATATTAATCCTAATGCTAATTTTATAAGATATGCCGATGACACGACTGTTGTTATTTCTGATAGATCTGAAGTAAAACTAGGATGAAATTGTTCGTCAACTTCTAGATTGAGGTATGATCTGTTTCTGGGGATAATCCACTAGAGCCAATAATGTTTTCATATTTCAAAAATGTATCATTAGGTAATGTTCCTAGACGGTGGCGGCTTGTGACCAAAATTTTGGGGGTTCACAGTAACAGAATATAGATATCAGTACAGATATATGAAAAAACTTTCGGTGTTTTAAAAAGTTTACAACATACCTTTCTAAAAGACTGACAGTTTTTTACCCACATCTGTATCGAGATCAATATTCTGCTACTGTGAACCCCCAAAATTTTGGTCACAAGCCGCCCCTGTTTCTAGATTAACATCTTGCAGATAAATATTCAAGATGCTAAATGGTGTAACTTTATCTTCTGTATATACGAGTATTTTTGAATTCTCTGTGGACATTTTTAAGAATAAGTGTTAATATTCATTAACTACTTTGTTTTAGATTTAGTTTAGGTATATATTGACTATATATAGAATTTCTGATGGATATTTGGAAAACAAAAGAAAAAAAACAAAAAATAAATAAAAACAAGAAAAATAAAATAAAAACGTTAACTGATAAGCGTATCAAAGCTCCAAATTGAGCAGACGGGTCTAGAGATGGACGAAATCTGTTATAAATTATTTTTACTGTCTAACAATGGAGGACAGGCAACATGTACCCCCTTCCTTTAACGGAATCGATTATACGACCCAAAAAGGAGGACTGGAACTTTGTTGCACAAAGTTTCTCTCCAAACGCCGTGAAATGGGCGATGAATTCATTCTCCCCCTTCAAATCACCCGGAGAGGATGGCATTTTCCCCGCCCTTTTACAAAAAGGACAGGTACTCCTGCTACCTTTCCTTGTGAGGTTGTTTAGAACAAGCCTGGCGTGGAGCTATATCCCACTAGGATGAACGTTGGCGAAAGTCGTGTATATATACAAAGCTGGTAGAGTAGATACCTCCCTACCAAACTCTTATCGTCCAATCTGCCTAACATCCTTTCTTCTAAAAACACTAGAGAGGATTCTAGATAGGCATATTAGAGAGGGAGGTCTTCGGGCAAACCCGTTAAACTCCTCTCAATATGCCTACCAAGCAGGCAAATCGACAGATCATGCCCTGCACAATCTAGTAGGCAAAATCGACCATTCACTAAATCACGGGGAGATTGCGCTAGGTGTCTTCCTAGATATAGAAGGCGCGTTCAACAACACCCTTCCTCAGTCTTTGTTTTCTTTTGTTGAAAGAAGAGGAATCGACAAAATAACTTGTATTTGGATCAAAAGCATGCTGGCAAACCGGAACATCACTTCATCACTGCATGAAGAGACTGTAGCTTTGACTCCTGCCAGAGAATGTCCTCAAGGCGGCGTACTTTCACCCCTACTGTGGACTATTCTGGTGGATAACCTGCTAGACAATCTCTCCCGACAGGGGGTGGATTTCCAATGCTATGCGGATGATCTGGTTATCATAATTAGGGGAAAGTTCGGAGATGTGATCTCCAACATCCTTCAACAAGCCCTTAATACGATCAACAGATGGTGCGAGAGGGAGCAGATGTCTGTTAACCCCCGCAAAACTAAAACTGTAATTGTCCCCTTCACCAAGAGAAGAAAGCTCGACAAGCTTCGACAACCTACCTTGGCTGGGGAAACCATTCCTTTTGCGGAGGAGGTGAAATATCTGGGAATCACCCTAGATAAGAAACTCACCTGGAACCCCCAATTGGATAAAACCATCAACAAAGCCAGATTATCCCTCGGGACCCTTAGAAGGATATGTGGCAAAGCATGAGGGATCAGTCCTCAACTAATCTATTGGATTTACCAAACAGTGGTAAAACCCATAATTACGTACTGCTCTGTCGTCTGGTGGGACAAGGGACTCTAACGGACGGCCAGAGCAAAGCTGGCTGGAACACAGCGGCTTGCGTACCTCGCCATAACTGGAGCAATGCCAACTACACCTACGGGAGCTATGGAGACCATGCTGGACCTAACCCCTCTTCACATTCTGCTGGAAAGGTAGGCCAGAATGGTCTCCTACAGGCTCCTGAAAGTGTCAATGTTATGAAGAACTGCGATGGGACAAGACGGGGCTTATGAGTGAAATTAATAACCACCTCATCCTCGGCATGGTCTCGGACCCGCTAGTTCCCCGACAGCATCCTCATTCCAGAGAGAGAGGCATGGCAGACTATGCTTTGTACATGGACGGCTCCAAAACTAAAAAAGGAGTAGGAACGGGAGTTTTTGGCCAGAGGCCTAGAGTTGACACGATCTTCCAAGCAGAAATGATTGCTATAGAATTGGGAGCGAGAGAGTTGATTAATTTTCTCTCCGCAAACAAGACTATATAGATATTTTCAGATAGCCAGGCAGCCCTTAAGACCCTGAGCTCCAATCTAGTTGACTCAAAGCTGGTTTGGAACTATATAAATACCCTAGAGTGCCTCGGTGCCCGGAACAAAGTTACTTTGATCTGGGTTTCGGGACACAGTGGTGTTCAGGGCAACGAAAAGGCCGACGCACTTGCTAAAAGAGGAACCGAATCTGTGTTCATAGGATCAGAACCATTACTGGGCATTGCAAAAAGCACTGCCAAAGGAATTATCTCAAAATGGACGGAGAGATACCCCAGGGCTAACTTATTCGAAGGCGTTTATAACCAACCCTTCTATGAACGCCTCTGCTCAAATCCGAGAATGGAGTAGGAAAGATCTATGAATTATTACTAAACTGATGACAGGACACTGCCGTCTGGGCAACCACATGAGCAGGATAGGTCTGCAACAAACATCAGACTGTCGATTCTGCAGCGTGTAGGACGAATCTGCAGAGCACATTTTATGTACCTGTTCCGCTCTGGAAAGAACCAGGTTCCAGATCTTCGGATTTACCCGACTAGAGCCTACTGACTTTAAAGAAGTCTCACCCAATTCAACCATGACCTCTATCATAATGTGTGGCTTGTACGGCGAATTATAAGTTAGTCATGAGCCACAATAGACCCATCTGGGTCGCAGTGGAAGGCGATGAGATCATCCCATTCATTTTTATCCTAACCTAACCTACTGTTTAACAAACTTTAACAAACATTTTGGTAATAAAGTCAAGATTACCGTTTAATAAATGTTACTGACATAGTTTTAATTGCAATTTTAAGCAATATTTTCTAATTAGAAATTTATAGTCAACTTTTAAAAGATATTCTCCTATGAATGTTAATTATAATATGAAATGAAAATATTAAATAGAATGTAAATATACATATTATTGTGTTGCTTTTCAATCGACACAGCGACTAATGCATCAAATGGAAGTATCGATGCTATATGGCTTCTTCTAATGCATGTGCGATCGCCTAGAGTTGTTCACTCTGATACAGGAAAAAAAGTCCGAAATTTTTATATTGCCCAGTTTGGTATACAGATTTGGAATTAAAATACCTACAGTATTACGGATCGATGTGCGTAGACCAGAACGCATCATGTTATCTAGTGAGCACGAATTATTACGAACGATGAGAGTGTACGACACAACACGGACTTTTGGCCACTATTTTGACCAATTTTAGAAAATCATTAAAAAGTCATTTGAAACTCAAATTTGGAAATTATATTTAAAATAGTGTTATTTAGGGAGTCTCGTATTTTCATTATTATAATTTGAAATTTAAATGAGCTTGATTCTTTTTGTCGGAAACTGAAAAGAATTAGACTTCAAAAATATGAGAATTACTAGATAATTTATTTTCCCAAAATTAGAATTTTTTAACAAAATAACTTTTTAAGATATAAGGGGTGCTGTAATCACCAAAAGCACCATAAATTATGGTTAATTGCCTGAAATTATTAATTTTTCACACAGATAAATGGGTCAGAATCAATTTGAAAGCAAGGTAATAAATATAATAGCTCGTTATTTCTGCGATTTTTCTGGACACAGTTTTTCTTCGGTATTACAAATTTTTTAAATTCTCTCAGAAGGTAATGAAACATTTCTAAAAACTATGAATTTTTGAGAGATTGTATGTAATTGTTTTTGGTGAGTACTGATTAAAGTAATATTTCGTAAACATTTAGAAAATAATTTAAATTATTTAAATTATAGTCATCATAGTTAGAAAAAGTTTTGAGTAATTTATGACAATTAAAAAAATAATTTTATTGTACATTTATATACTTTGATTTTATTCACTTACTTATTCATTTATTTTTTCAGTACGAAATAGATCTTTTTTGAGTATAAAAAATAATAAACTGAAATGAAAGTAGAAAATGGTCAAAAGTGTGTAAAACATTGAAAATTTTTATTAAAAAATTAGGCTAAGCGCTTTCGGCTTAACAAAATCAACATTTGTCACAACTATGAATTATGGTATAGTAAAGCAAGAGATATAGTGTGACTTTAAAGCCATCCGGCAACATAAAAAAAACTAAGGGCAATGATACATTAAATATAGTAAAGGAGCATGCAAGAGAATGAGTATACTTATTTTATTCTTACTACCCTCGATAAAAGAAAAGTATTGTAATCGTGAAAATTTAGATTTTCACGTTTTCGGGTTTCTAGATTACGAATAACATGTTTTCCCCATTCCGTCGGTCTGTCTGCCGACTGTTGTCTGCCGTCTGTCTGTTGGTGCGATAGGTCAAAAACGGCTTAAGAGAAAAACTTCAAATTGTGTATGCAGGTAAGGCTTCCTCTTGACTCAAAACCGGTTATACTTGCTGTCAGATATATACAGGGTGAACAATTAAAAAAACATTTATTTTTCAAAAGTCAGCAGATTTCGACTAAAATTGGTTTCTGATAATGAATTACTTTTAAAAAATTTAAAATTGCTTCCGTTTTTACAATTTTTACAGGGTGTTTTTAATGGTATACTAATATTGTAGGGTGTGATTCTTCAGGTCATTTTATGAAGAAAAGTTCATATAAACATATGTCCACAACGGCTTCAATTTTTTGCTACAGGGAGTTGAAAATTTGTTTTTTAAAGAGATATTTTTTAATATCTCTGAAAATAGTTTATATATAATTTTCAATTTTGGCATGTGTTAATAGGATATAAAATCACATATTTTAGTTGAAAAATTTATTTGCTCTACCAGTGGCGTCTCTGTAAACATGCCATCTGATATTTTCTACAAAAAAAAAGTAGTATGCCACTGACATTTTTTCATGTTAATATTTTTACTCATTTGACTGGTCAATTCTACATCAATACGGCATCTTGTATTTTTCTCGCCAGCCGCTTGGTTCTAGATTAAAATAATTGAAATTAATCGTCAATACTGCAAAATGAAGAAATTTTAATTTAATACAAGAAAATTTGGCTAGCTTCGGGTGTGTTTAGTTGCACGGTTTTTTACACCACCTCTTCTTTATCTCACATTTTGAAAATCAGAAATAGAATGTACAATGAAGTAAGTTAATTTTCTAAAAAGTTTATTCACAAACCTAGTCCGGTCCTGCCGGTTGTATTTCCAGCCACCTGCACTTCATTGAGACGAGTTAGTCAAGATGCAGATTATTTAGGAGTACATTCAACACGATGACAAAAGTGGATATACAAAATTTTCTAATGGACAATGATTTGTATTTTCAAGACAGCTATAAGAAAGAAGAACTTCTTAAAGTTTTACGGACGAAACAATTTAAAAGATAGTATTGCTGAATACCATGAACATACTGTATTGAGATTTATCCCTTATTTTTGTATTTTTAATAGGATATAAAACCACATACTTTAGTGTCGTTTACCTTCGTTCATCAACTAAATTAAAATTTCTTCATTTTGCAGTATTGACGATTCATTTCAATTATTTTAATCTAGAACCGAGCGGCTGGTGAGAAAAATACAATATGGCGTATTGATGTAAAATTGACCAGTCAAATGAGTAAAAATATCAACATGGAAAAATGTCAGTGATGTACTACTTTTTTTGTAGAAAATATCAGATGACATGTTTGCAGAGACGCCACTGGTAAAGCATTGAAATAGGTTTTCTAACTAAAATATATGGTTTTATATCCTATTAACACATGCCAAAATCAAAAATTACATCTAAACTATTTTCAGAGATATTAAAAAATATCTCTTTAGAAACAAATTTTCAACTCCCTGTAGCAAAAAAATTGAAAACGTTGCGGACATATGTTCATATGAGTTTTTCTTCATAAAATGACCTGAGGAATCACACCCTACAATATTATGGCGGTTTTCCATTCAACGGACAAAACAAAAACAAAACATAAACTCGTGTCGAAAGAACAAAACTCCAACTTTTCGCAAACTTTTTAAAGACTGGCATGTTTTACGACAGTTGGAGTTTTGTTGGTTGAGCCCCCCTCGAAAGCGGTAACATCAAAACAACGTGTTTTGAAACTCGAGTCTGTTTACTGGAAACGGTCGCGCGTGTTTTGTAGTCTAAATGTTTTATAGTTAAGTGAATAAGTTAATTTTTTTTAAATAAGTAATTTATTTTGAAACGTTTGATACATTATATAGCCCACTATAAAGCCCTAACCGAGCTGGGTAGTCAAAACAGACTAACCTTATTCTCGGTACCAGAGGACATAAGGGCAATAAGGAGGCTGATTTACTAGCCCGAGAAGGAGCCTCAAAGGCTCTTATTGGCGTAGAACCATTATGTGGTGTCACAAAGACAATTATCAGAACATGCACAAAGCAGTGGATGTTTAAAAAATCTCAAGAGTGGTGGAAAAGGATAGAGACAGGACAAAGAGTTCTTGAAAGGACCATCGCCTAAACTCACCGAGCATCTACTAAGCCTTAATATGAAAACTACTAGAGTAGGCTTAACAAACATATGTATAATATCGGTCTGACAGAAGAGACCTTGTGCCGATTCTGTACAAGAAAAGGAGGAAAGGTCAGAACACGTATGATGCTACTGTCAACGTCTAGCAAGACTAAGATTCCTTACACTTGGAGAACAAAAACCAAGGGCAACTAGCTATATCGGAGAATTACTTTCCAGTCTATGGAGTCTACTACAAAAGTCCGAATTAGACAAGGTTCCCCAAATAATGATAAAACGATATCCACAATAGATCTGAAAAAGTCGAGGTGGGGGAGATCATATGGTTCACAGTCCTAATTAAATCTAATCTAAATTATATAGGTATATTTATTAGTAGAATCACAGTTTAAATTGTGTGTTAGAGCCAGACTGTTTAGTCCAAATATTGTCCTTTTTAGGATTTTATGATATCACATTCATCTTTTAAACTACTTTTATATGTATTTTTAGGTTGAACCAATCTTAAAAATAAATATACAAATATAAATAAAATACTGAAAAAATGTGTTTTGAATTCCTCGCGACAACCAGTGGAAATGGGCCGAAAACAAAAACAAAACTGGAATAAAATGTAGCCTGTTTGATGGAAACAAGAGTTTTGGGTTTGTCTTAGTTTTGTTTGTGTTTTTCAAGTTCCAGAAAACACAATCAAAACATAAACTCAACTGTTCGTTTAGTGGAAAACCTTCTTCAGCATACCATTAAAAAACACTATATAAATGGTAAAAACAGTTAAGCAATTTTGAATTTTTAAAAAGTAATTCATGATCTGTTATCTTTGATCAGATAAAATTTTTATCAGAAACCAATTTTAGTCGAAATCTGATAACTTTCAAAAATAAATGTTTTTTTTTATTACTCACCCTATATATATCCGATCGGAAGTATAACCGGTTTTGAGCCAAGAGGAAGCCTTACCTGCATACAAAATTTGAAGATTTTCTCTTAAGCCGTTTTTGACCTATCGCGCCAACAGACAGACGGCAGACAACAGACGACGGACAGACCGACGGAATGGGAAAAACATGTTTTTCGTAATCTACTGACCCGAAAACGTGAAAAATCTAAATGTTCACGATTAAAATACTTTCCTTTTATCGAGAGAAGTAAAAATAAAATACTGTCATGAAACTCCTAAACCGACTCTGTGTACGCGCGCGACCTTCACATGGCAACCGACTCGTGATCGAAGCAACGCTGACGTGTGAAAACAGTCGGATTGCGTCTCGAATATACAAGAAACGACGGAATGCCTGCCGCTGATGCACTAGAAACAGCTGGAACGGCGGGGAGTGCCATTTAGTCATAGAAGTGGAATCTTCGAGACCCTCTAGCGCCTTTCAGTAGCGGAGTTGGACAAATGTTTAGAACATATATAGAACATTGTATTGAAAAGTTAAAGTGTAAGAAATAAATTAGAATTGTTAGTTAGTGTCTAAGTATTATATAAATTAAATAGTACGTCTAAAATAAATTGTAAATAGTGTGTTTTTAATTAAATAAATAAATAAATAAAGACTTTCGTCACAGTACTCAATCTCTTGAATGCTCCTCTACTAATTGAAAGGTGATATGATATATCAGTCTCCTAAGTTTTTTTTGTATGTTGCCGGCTGGCTTTAAGGTAGGGTCTCTTTTGGGCGAGTAGTCGAGACGTTTAGACGCGGCGCTTAATCGCTTACGTCTAGACGCACCTGATCGCACCTAGTGGTCTGTTTACGTCGTCACCTCAAGTAATCGACTAGTCGCCAATCAATATTTTTTATTTCGTTCGACAAAAATTACTACTAGTGAACTTGTGATTGCAGCACAGTTGCTTATAGAAGAAGCAAAAGACGATGACATTTTGTTCAAAGAAGAAAGGAAGGGTGCTTTAGTACGCTAATAATGAGACATGTAATTGATGACGAAACTAAATTCAAAGAATACTTTAGGCTTACCAAAAGTCAGTTTAATGAACTGTTAAATATTGTATCAATTGATATAAAACAAATTCCTTTGGAGCTCATTTTGCATCAATAGCAGGCGATTAAATAAACGTGCGCGTTTAAATTGCCTGACGACCAATTTTGCCGTAAGACGCGTCGTCTTGTGACGACTTGTATCGACTTGTCGCTTAAATCAGACCATCATTATGATATCACTATTTAACCTATCGGCACGATTAAACGCCGCGTCTATACGTCTCGACTACTCGCCCAAAAGAGACCCTAGCTTTAAAGCTTTAAAGTCGCACTATATCTCTTGCTCGTACTATACCTTAATAACTTTTTTTGCTACGCTACTGCTTTAACAGTCCGATCGGCGATAATAAAATTGCAACCATAAAAAGCGAAAGTGTGACATTGTACGAGATGCACGTCCCAGTGACCTGCATGTCAATAAAAAAATCCCGCCGACTGCAAATGTGCATTCCTGCTCGATTATCCTCCGGATCCCGACGTGCAAATCCTTCGAAAAAGGATAAAAGCGTTTCAGAGCTAGTGAACTGGTCAAAGAGAATCGTTCGGTGGGGAATTACGAGATGTATGGCTCGATTTTGGGGTGATCTTGATTTAAGTCTCTATAAGGAATAAGCAAATGATATTGAGAAATCGCAAGGTCGATTATGTTTGAGTGTTATGGGATTTTGTGATCACGATTTGTATTTATGAAAACTGGGTTAGGTACCTGCGGTGTGTGTGTGTGTTTTGAGACGAATGAAATCTTTGCGAAATCGTTGATAAATTAAATTTTATTAAGGATTATATTAAATTACTTACCTTATTTATTATTTATAGATCGGTTGGAATGATAAATGAATTACGGTTTTAGATATGTTTTAATAGACACATTAGAAAATAAATATAGGTAGGTCCCTTTTTAATTGAATAAATGTATTATCTCCTGAACCGTCGGTAAAAAAAATTGGTTAAAAATGGTTTCGCTGATTAATTCCCAAGCTTTTCGGCGATGTTATTTTAAGGGAACGTAATAACATTACTATATTATGTTCACGAGAAGTGGTTGAGGGAAATCAAAACCTCGCAAAACTTCTATTTGTTACTTACCTATTTAACCTACCTGTCCTACCTGTTAACACAACGTTATAATATAATTTGCTATAAAATGTATCCACGAGAAATATTATAACCATTTTGAATTCAGAACGTAAATTCGTTTATGTTTATACATCCGAGCAAACACAACTCTAGAGAAAGTCTTCCCTGCGCTAAATCTTGTAATCTGCTTCCCCCGAAGGGGAAATTCCCTCGCTTTTAATTGGCTTATTCAACCAGCATTGGCAATTTTGACAGCGCTAGTTCTGTCACCTTCTGACACATGACAATTTTTGGTTTGTATTATAAGAAAAATATAAATATTTATAGCGTTGTAACGGTTGTAAATGTATATTTAAGATTTCTATCTCCAATAACTTGGTGAAAACATGCTTTATGTGTAAAAGACCTATTAAAAAGGGTTCTTCAAGATTAAATCATAAGTACAAACACAACCAAATTATCAGTAGGTGCATTAAGCAATCACTTTTAATTTTCAATTAAATTTTCTTAAATTTCTTAAATTTTCTAAAAAGTAAAATTAAGAAAGAATAAACCCCAGCTAAATTCGTTTTTATCCGTCTCATAATGATTATAGTAAAGGCAGATGCGTGCGGTCCATGGAAGCGAGCGAAGCACCGCTTCCATACACCTTGAAATTTAAAAATAAGTATTTTTAAGTTTACAATGCATAGAAATTAATATTAAATTAGGTACTATATTTTCTCTGAAACATTACGTAAACTTCGTAAATGTACTAACAATCATTGGTGTGTAAACGCACGCACCACCTATGAGAAAATTCATTGTGTAAACGTATACACGAGTCCGTCGGCGGAAGCGCGTCTTGAAACAACCGGTTCATCTTGCAAGTGATTTCGCTTAGTGTTATAGACCCCTGCTTTTCAGTGACAGTGTCAGTCTCTTTGAACACGTGAAATACGGTCGAGAGGCAGCGATTATTACGTCGCCTTACGCCTATTGCAATTCGCACTGCGAATCCACGTGTGAGGAAAATCTTAGATTTTAGGTAGATTTTGATTTGTTTTTCGTAGTTGTTTTTCTCTTTTTGTAAAATGGAGGAGCTATGCACTGTGCCTTGTGAACAATGTGGTAAATTGTGTCTGTATTGTGTGCTCTTTATTGAAAAAAGGATTTTCCAGTAGAAATTTTGAAGAGAGAAAACGGACATTATTAATTCTAATAGACTAAAGGATCCTATCAATTTAGAGACGAAAGTAAAAAAATCAGCAAGAAATTTACCAGGCATTTTCATGAAAAGTATGAATGGTTAACCGGCTGCAAAACTTTGAAGAAATTGTTTTGCTGGCCTTGCCTACTTTCTAATATAGTCGAAAAAACACATTGGAACTCAGTCGGTATTACAGACCTGAATAATTTTCACGAAAAGTGTAAAACGACATGTAAATAGCAAATCTCATATAAATGCTAGAATTAAAGAAAAAACATTCGGGACCTATCGCATTGAACATAGTTTGGACAATCATTTAAAAATAAGCAACAAAATTCACAATGAAAGGGTAAAAAAAAATAGGGACGTCTTACAACGATTAATAGATGTAACTTGTTTCCTGAACTAAGTTTTAGGGGTCACAATGAAGCAAGTGGATCCGCCAATCGAGGAAATTACATGGACCTCGCGCTTTGGACGTTCACGTTCAAAGAATGTTTCCAAAAGTTGCTCCGACGCGATGGAACTACAATGGACGTTTAGTGCAAACAGTGTTTCAATACCGTGATTCTTTGGGACGTTTGGGATAATAAAGAAACATGGGATGCTGAAACTGTTACTGCTACTAAAGGGTATTTGCATTGGCTCAAACAAAACTTTGATTTCAATTTTTTGCTCAACATTTTTGCAGAAATTTTCCCTTTTACTGACATTTTATTCGACATTTTCTAGAAAAAGTCAAATGAAATTGGCTTTTGCATTAAACAAATTGATGATTTTAAAAAGAAATGAATAAAAAAACGAGATCAGTTTGAACACTTTTAGAATAAGACTCAAAACATTGGCTTAGAACTTGAAAGAAAAAAAAAATTAGAATTGATAATGTCGGCGACCGAGAGACCTCCTATCGTCGATTATACGCCGAGAATTTTTGATAATATTCTACAACAAATAAACTCTCGATTTCAAAACTTTAACGAATTAAAATTTGTTGAATTGTGCAATTTTATTAGTAACTACGATTCATCAAAATTTCCATCGGAAGCTTTAATTCACTAAAATTAAATTATGGCAATTTTTCGATATTCCAGCATTAAAGTCCCAGTTAAGTGTTGTTTATGAAACAACTGAAATTAGTGATAAAAAGACGCACATCAATGTGTTAAATTTTCTGTATAACAACTAGTTTAAATATAAGTTTCTTTGTGAAGTCGTCAAGTTGTGTGAATTAGTACTAACCATCCCAGCCACAAGTGCGTCAGTTGAGCGAAGTGTTTCAGCTTTAAAGCGCATTAAAAATTTTACACAAAATTCAACAAGTGAAGACAGACTCTCTAGCCCTAATATCCTTTAAAAACAGCTTGTTAAACAGTTATCAGAAAATTCAAATTTTACGACGATGTTATAGACAAATTTGCAGCCATTTAGGATCAGGCAATAGATCTAAGTATAAATAAATTGTAATACTATGTCAACTGTATGAAAAATGCTGGAGAAAATAAAAAAACTTTAATTTAATGTTTTTTTTTTTTACGTTTAAATAAACCAAGGAAGCTTTTCAATGGTAAGTTTTTCATAGCTTCTAGTGCTAAACTAGGTAATAAAGTAATAGTAACACTTTAAAAATCTCAATCTCGAATATTCTCAGTACTGAGGGAAAAAGCAAGATTTTGACAAAATATGGTGAATGCGAAAAATGTTCGCTTGCGGAGCTGTGCTTACTGGCCTGCTGTATTTTTATACAAAAATGTCACCGCACGCCACTGAGTAAATGTTAATTACTTATTGACATAAATAAAGAAAATTAAAACCTGTTTTAATATTACATCTTTGTAAAGTTTATTGTTATTTTCTTATTGTAAGTTCTTATTCTTGTTCTTGATATGGAAAAAAATAAATAAATGGTTCCAAAATTTTGAAATTCAACAAGTATTTTTTTATGCTCGAATCATTTTAATAATGAAGATTTTTATTTCACACCCCAGCAGAGGAAAATATTAAAGAAAAAAGCAATTTCAGTAAATTTCGACAAGAGAAGTATAATAATCTATCTTGTCATTACTTCCTCACCATATTCATCTACTACTAAAATACTAAAACAGCAAGTGAAGCAGAGAAATATAAGTTTTTTTTCCAAAAGGTTGGTTTTACACTAATAGCACCTACATAAGTAAATACATTGTTAATTTTTTCTGTTTTATGTGCATACAGAGACTGAATCGTAACATTTTTTCCACTTTCTGAAGCATCAAGAAGTTATATTTCTTTTTTTTTATGTTCAAGGAAAAAGGCCAATTTTTCTTAACTGTCTAATTTAATTGACTAATTTTTTGTATAGTTTAAATTTTCATATAATGTACTTAATTAATTTCATGTTTAAACAAAATGAACGTCAAAGATATGCTGATGATATGGAGTCTCCCAAAAGAGCAAAGAAACGTTTTAAAATTGTTAAGAAAACTATTCAGAGACAAAAAAAATAAAATAGTCTTCGTCTTCGAAATGTAAAGATATAGGTATAAATATTTGAATATTATGAGTGATTATTATTCTATTAAAATAATGTATGAATCACTAATGAACTATATTATGTAGTAACAAACTAAACAAGAATATTACATTAATCATGTTTTTTTTTATTTATTAAAAAACTTTACAAAAACATTGAATATTTATTATTAGAGTTTATATCGCTATGATAAAACAATACTAAAACAACTTAAAAAATCATGATTCGTATACTTTTCTTATCTGTATACATGCAGGAAATTAAAAATGTGGATTTTGAAACAAATATCTTGTTATAGTCAGGCATACAAACATTTATTTTAGCACAGTTGCAATATATACATTTAATTAGTTTTTAAGTTATTAGTAAGACATCCTAAAATGTATTTTTTCGTTTGATGTGAGATTCATTATTTTCTATACATTTTTGTTGGTGAAATAAGATATTTTAAGATGTTCCACTGTTTTCTCTAATTATCTAAAAAGTATAGAACAATACAAAGATTCATTTAACAAAAAATTGATATACCTTTAATTAAACAAATAATTAGTGAATTTGATGCTACGACAACTTAAAGCAGATTTCAGAGAACTTCTCAAATTGTGTTTAAATATGTGCTTACTAGAAGTCTAGAATCCTGCACAGACGTATATTTACACATCCTCCTATATGACGGCACCAGAGTGCTGAAATCTGTTCGCCTTTGTAATCTACAAGTACGCTACAAAAGCTCACTGATTTAGGCACCAATGCATGAGGCCTCTCTTATTGCTGGAATCAGTAAACAATGGCTGTACTTAAACTGCCGTTAAACGGTCGTGTACTAAAATGCCGTTAATAGACATGATGTCATTCAAATGACACATTTGAAGTGTTTTGGGATTAAATAAAAAAGAAAATATACAATAACAAAACGAAGCAACGACTTCTAGCCAAAAAATTTTAACCCATACCTGGCTACGCTTACCGGCATAGACGCCAACGGCCTGGACACAGCTAAAATTGAAAAGAAAAGTCTCACATAACATAAAATTTGTATGGGTGTCTAAATCAATGAGCTTTTGTAGCGTACTTGTAGGCTACAAAGGCGAACAGATTTCAGCACTCCGGTGCCGTCATATAGGAGGATGTGTAAATATGCTGCACGCACCGATTTTTTCAGGGCTGTTCCGGCCCATCCGAAAGTCAAACACTACGGTCCGGCCCGAGTCCACTATTAAAAATAATTTGTTAGGCCCGATCAGATCCTGATTTTAAATAGGCTAGTCAATACATAAAGGTGCGATTTCGGTGGTGCTGCTCGAGCTGCGCGACTAGAGACGCTTGCCGCGGCAGCTGTAGCCGCGATGAAAAGATGTTTTCGGTGACGCAGTTCTAGGCAACCGTTGACTGCGGACTAGCATTTTTGTCATTTTAAATTTTTGAGGGATTTATTAAAAAATATTGATTACGACGATTTGATAACATTAATTTTCTAAGATGAAGAAGAATTTTACCAAATGTTATCTAGAAAAATCTGATGTGTCCAACACATGACTTTCCTATCTAGTTATTACGGGCGTCTTATGTTTTTACATTTTTTAAAATTTCGCGAATACGGACCATTTTAGGAAAATTTTGCATAAAATTATAGAAAATAATATTACACACACACACACACACGCACGCACGCACGCACGCACGCACGCACGCACGCACGCACGCACGCACGCACGCACGCACGCACGCACGCACGCACGCACGCACCCACGCACGCACGCACGCACGCACGCACGCACGCACGCACGCACGCACCCACACACACACACACACACACACACACACACACACACACACACACACACACACACACACACACACACACACACACACACACACACACACACACACACACACACACACACACACACACACACACACACACACACACACACACACACACACACACACACACACACACACACACACACACACACACACACACACACACACACACACACACACACACACACACACACACACACACACACACACACACACACACACACACACACACACACACACACACACACACACACACACACACACACACACACACACACACACACACACACACACACACACACACACACACACACACACACACACACACACACACACACACACACACACACACACACACACACACACACACACACACACACACACACACACACACACACACACACACACACACACACACACACACACACACACACACACACACACACACACACACACACACACACACACACACACACACACACACACACACACACACACACACACACACACACACACACACACACACACACACACACACACACACACACACACACACACACACACACACACACACACACACACACACACACACACACACACACACACACACACACACACACACACACACACACACACACACACACACACACACACACACACACACACACACACACACACACACACACACACACACACACACACACACACACACACACACACACACACACACACACACACACACACACACACACACACACACACACACACACACACACACACACACACACACACACACACACACACACACACACACACACACACACACAGACATCATCGCGAAAATAGTCAAAACGGATTCAGGGGACCTCAAAACGTAAAAATCCGTCGAAAACTCGAGGTCGAAAAAATCATGATTCCTATACTTTCCTTATATCTGTATACAGATAGGAAAGTAAAAAGGGGGTATCTTGTAGCTCAAATTGCAAATGCAAAATGAATTACATTAATATTTCGTCACCTAGAGGAAAATACAAATGAATCTGAAAATCCTGTTGATTATACATTTTTCGATAGTTTGTTTTAATTTTGTTTGTTTGTTAAAATTTGTATTTAACAATATACCACAATTATTTATTATTTTTGTAAAGTACTAGAAATTTTTGGAAGAAAATGAGCAAATTACGATTTATCTTCACTACATAGTTCAAATAACTAATGAAAAATTGTATTTAAAACATTACTGTGAGAGTATGTGTGCAACAAGAGGTATGTCGATCGCAATGGAAAAACCCGCAATCAATCCGGCCGTCGAGCCAGGCGCCCCCACCTTTAAAAGCCGCTAGTGCTTTATTTATTAAAAATAGACCGCGTATTAATCGAAACAAAATGCAGCTTTAAAAAAAAAAGTTAAATAGCTCTTTGCATAAGAAAGTTATGACAAGGTGGATTAAAAAAATATTGTCAATTTGTTAGTTTTTTTTTTAATATTACTATTTTTTAATATAGTTTACAACATTTTTATAAAAACAAATACATTAAAAAAAAAGAAATTAAATAAGGAATAAAACAAAACAAAAATTGTTGTTCTAACTTCTTTAGTAAAAAAGTTACGAGTGTTCAAAGTTAACAAAAAAAAAACGCTTTTTTTTTAGTCTCGACCAATGGAGAGAGTCGTCAATTTCCATTTTCAATGTAAAAAAGCATACTTTTTCAAATGGTGAAGGACTTATTTGGTTATGCCTCGGTTTTTTTTCTACGTCCTAGACCGGGCTTCCCGACGGACTATTTGGTACGTTTGTAAGAAATGTCATAATTAATTTTGCTGAAACAAAATCTATTATACATAAGTGGTTTAACATTTTTAAAAATAATAGATCACTAGCCCAAAAAAAAACAAAATATAGGCAATGATAATCTTTTACATGATACCATTGGTGTATGCAAGTTTGTTACTAGATCTCCCAAGTCATCTATCAGAAAAATAGCGTCACATTTTAATATGAGTAGATCCAAAGTTCATAGAATCTTACAAGCACTGAAACTGAAACCTTACAAAATTCAATTATACTAAAAATTATACGAGAGAGACAAAGAAAAACATCTATATGTGTGTGAGACGTTATTGGACTTGAAAAGAAACAATCCTGAGCTCCTTTTAATAATGTCTGATGAAGCAAGTTTCCATGTTAATGGAGCCGTCAATAGACAATTGTAGAATTTGGAGTGAAGAGATTCCACATGAATTTTATGAAAGTGTAAGAGACTCTCCTAAAGTGAATGTTTGGTGTGCTGTGAGTAAATAAAAGATTTACGGGCCATTTTATTGTCGAAAAAAACAGTTACCGGTCCAATTTATACGGACATGTTAGAAATATTTTTTTATCCGCAGATTGACCAGGATGGAGAATTACATGAATTCTATTTTCAACAAGATGAAGCACATCCCCATTATTCACTGATTGCTCGTCAATCAGTTTTTAATAAATTCGGTAATAATTGGATTGGTAGGACAGGACCAGTTAAATGGGCTCCAAATTCACCAGACCTAACAGTGCCAGATTTTTTTATTTGAGGATATGTTAAAGCTTTAGCTCATAGTCCTCCACCTTAAAATTTAGAAGAGCTAAAAGATAATATACGTCGGGCATTTGAAAGCACTACTTCCAACATGTTAGAAAAAGCATATACAAATTGATTAATACGTTCACACAATTGTGTTAATGTAAACCGAGGAGATACAGGGTGTTTCCGAACTTGGCGTCCAAATTTGTAGGGGTGGTAGTTCGCATAATTTGAGAGCGATTGGCCAATTTCATTTTTCTAAAAAAATTATAATAAACAAAATTATTATAAAAAAAATCAAAGAGCAGGTCCTACCCTGAGCGCGTAACGCAATAGTCCTCAAAAACAGATGCGATTTGCAGTTTTGTCGATTCTAAGCGTAGCGCGCGCGAGTCGAAGCGATCCTATCGCTGTGCAGGACCG
Organism: Psylliodes chrysocephalus; assembly: GCA_927349885.1. NCBI lineage: Eukaryota > Metazoa > Arthropoda > Insecta > Coleoptera > Chrysomelidae > Psylliodes > Psylliodes chrysocephalus. The sequence goes on from OV651819.1 coordinate 53,414,704, forward strand.
GTTTATAATTTTTAATTAAATTTTAATTATTTTTATTTTAAATATTTTGGGAAAATGAAATCTGCGAATCGGTCTCAAATTATGCGAACTACCACCCCTACAAATTTGGACGCCAAGTTCAGAAACACCCTGTATAGAACATTTAAATTATTCTTAAATTGTTTAATTAAAGTTTGTTAAAAAATGTTAAATGAGTTAATTAGGCTATACTAGAATATCATTAATAAGCAATAATTATTGTTGACTATTGATTTTGAATACATTTTCACAAAAAATTATTGATGAGAATTATTGTTAATAATAAACAATAATAGACCTAGTTTTTTAATTTTCATATTTTTCCAAAAAGACTGCTTCTATCGGGAACCCACGTCGCGACATGGTTGTGACATGCCGGGTTGAACAATCTATGAAATGAGCAAGTACGCTTATGTCACATGAATTATCTAATCAAATATATAAATGAACTAGGATAAACATAAAAAATAATGTAGTTACTTTAAAATTATTTTAATAACTTGTTAAAAATAAATATTTAGGATAATAGTATAACAATTAATAGTAACAATTTAATCATCAAATCGATTTTACTATTAATATGGACATTACAAAAATTAATAGAAATTATGCATCTGACATATGAAAGTGGATTCATATTCACTACAGTTTAAAACCAACTACTCTAGCAAATACTACTGCTTATATAACTATAATTCTCTACTTTACTATTTTGTACTCAATGTTTATCATCTTTCGGACCCGATGATGGCTTTTATGCCAGAAACGGTTGTCTACATTTTTTCAATAAAATATTATTGTATGGCACGGTTTTTGTTTTTCCTTTCTCATACAAAGATGGCCACTTTTGAGGAGCAGAATAACCTTTATTTAGGATGATTTAAATTTGTCATTTTAGATGAACATTTTTCTTTTAAATAGCAAAAATCGTAATTAAGATTTTTTAAGTAAACGGTCCAAAAATTATTTACCCAAAAACGAATTGTCCAAAAATAATTTTTCCAAAATTAATTTGTCCAAAAATAATTTGTCTAAAAATAATTTGTCTAAAAATAATTTGTACAAAAATAATTTGTCTAAAAATAATTTGTCCAAACTAATTTGTCAAAAAATAATTTGTTGAAAAATAATTTGTCCAAAAATAATTTGTCTAAAATAATTTGTCCAAAAATAATTTGTCTAAAAATAATTTGTCCAAAATAATTTGTTGAAAAATAATTTGTCGAAAAATAATTTGTCCAAAAATTATTTGTCCAAAAATAATTTGTTCAAAATAATTTGTCGAAAAATAATTTGTCCAAAAATAATTTGTCCAAAAATAATTTGTATACTGAATAAATATAACAAGAACAATCAGGTAAATTAGGTATATAGTTATCTCGCCTATAAATATTTTGCAGCGCCCTCCCTAGAACGAATCATAAATCTGCCACTGAACTTTAATCCACTATTCCTTTTAAATAATTTTCGGATATCTTTTTTATTCTTCCTGTAAGTAGGCTTTATAATAAATGACTGTGTCGTCGGCAAAACTGACAGTACCTTGGAGTACATCAGTTTTTATCATTCTCTATTAAAAATGTGCAAGTAAAAAAATGGAATAATCGTGAATACTTTTCTCTTTGACAAATATATTTTTATTAATGACAAAATTACTGACAATTCTCAAACTAAGTCTAACAATAAGTATATGGGTAAGTATCAACTCTAACATTCTCTCTCCGCTAAATTCACCGGTAAATTTTTCTTTCTGCTGTTTGTTTTCAAGTTAACTTTTTAACAGGTTTAAAATAATATTGCATGATCTACGGAATCAAAGGCCTTAGCCAGATCCAGAAATACAGTTAAGGATGGCTTATTTGCATCTTTCAATTTATATCCTTTTTCTACAATTCTACAATTTTTATAAACATTGTATAATAATTAAAATTATCGGCATGTAATTTTTTAGCATTTTGTTATTGCCTTTTTTAAATATCTGTATTACTAATGATTTTTAAGTTCAATAAGAAATTCTCCTTTTATGTATTTGATTAGTAGTTTTTTAAAATGTTTGTTATTTTTGTTTAATAATTTCAGTGGTAATGTCTTCCTGGTGACATTTTAATTTTGATTGACTCATTGGTAATAAGACCATATTTATAATATTTTGTAAATTTCTGACAGGGAGATGCGTGTGTGGAATTTCTACTTTATCTGCAAGTGTCACACCTATTTCAGCAAAAATTATTGAATTCCTCTGTCAGTCATTTCATCATTATTACCTTTTATATTACCTTGTACAGAGATAACTTGTAGTTCTTTAATAACTTTCAAAAATCCTTTAGAGTTTTCTTTATTTTGTAATAACCATTTTGTATATGAATCTATTTTGGATTTCTTAATAAGCCTGTGGTACTATCTTATATTTTAAAAAATATGTTTCTTTTTTCTATATTTTTTTTTATAAATATTATGTAATCTTCTTCTTTTTTGTGCTTATGGGCTTAATCTATATTGTGTAATCGGTTTCTTTCTTTAATTGAATTAATAATACCCTTAGTTACCCACTATTTTCTATTTTTTTTTTCTTAGATGATATAACGAACAAGCTTCTAATTTTACTAAATTATCTTAATATTTGATTTTAAAACAAGAAAAAATTAGAAACGATAAAGTTGATTAACTCTGTTTAAACTAAAAACTAAATTTACATAAAAGTTTAATTTGAACAGGGAATTTGGTCACTGGCGATACGAGTATAGCCCAAAGATTTCGATAAAACATTTTGAGAACCGGCCGATTCACCGAAAATCTGTTGGCACCTCGACGACTCCCCCGTATCGGAGGGCTCGGGGCGGTGGACGTCTTCTCCGTCGGCCTATTCTTGGAGATGGTGGTGGGGCGTTTGGGAGGCCGAGGAGCGCCCGCTAAGGAGGCGCGTATCCGACGCATTGTAAACTGATAGCACCTCCACGATTGAAATTTCTAACGGGCAGCTTTAGTCGCTCCGAAACCGTGTGTCGTGTCAACGGGTAACTCGTACTTTCTTTTTTGAGTTTTTTTTCGGTAAGTTTTTCTTTTTTATATAGAACGAAATTTTCAATTAGGAAACGTTTTTTCATCAATGAAATAAAAAATAACCCAAAAATTAAAAAGGTAAAGAAGTCATTTATTAAATTAACAATAATTTAATCACCAATTTCCAAGAGCTTTACAACATATAATTAAACATCTTTTGACTTGAATTAGACAATTCGCTTTACGGGAATCATATAAACAACTATCACATTGACGAATATACAGGGTAGTCCAGTTTATATCGTCAGGATTTCACCACTTTGTCCAATAAACTATGATCCAATTTTGCTTTCTTTTTGATATAAATGGTTCAGGTATTCAGAAACAATATTTTAAGTTTTTCCTCGATAACAAACTAAGATACGAAAAAAAATTAATTAATTAAGAGTTGTATTTTTAGTTAGTCTATTTAAAAAAATATATTAAACATTCCAAAAACTATTTGAAGTATCCTATACTCGACTTCTGGTTTCGGCCCAAGGACCATCATCAGACCTAAAAGGAAAGAGGAACATAAGTAATACATATAGCTTAAAAATCCAACCCTTGAAATAAGCAGAAAACAATCCAATTTCACTGAACTTTGTTACATTTTTTTTTACTACTTCTAACCACATAGTTTTAATAAAATAAAGAAAATCCCTTATTCAGTTATTTTATTAGATATAATTTTACTCATATACTTAAATCAGAAAAGGCAATAATTTAAAAATAATTTCAATTATACATGGTGCTCCAGGAAAGCGGTACATATCGAAATTATGTTTTTTAAAAGGGACATCCTATATTTTATTGAATTTTTGAATTCTACAAAGAAAAATAGGGCAACTTTATTAAGGGTTTGTTATATTTATACCCGCTTCTTAAATCTATCAATAACTTTATTACACCAAACTGTCTGAACGACGTGAGCGTCAGATTATTTACGATCTAAACATTTGTCAAAATAAATCATGCTACTAAATTTTAATGAACGATCTTACAACCTATTGCTAGAGTTTGTCATCATTTTTGATATGCGTTTTCAAAAATATGGAATGCAAATATATCCTAAATTTGTTTAGTATTTTGATTTGATTTTTTTAAGGTAAATTTAGATTCTTCTGCGCCGTAAGTTAAAAAATAACTTACAGGGTGTTTGGAAAATAGATATTTATTATACGTAGCTTTAAACGCTTATTTTATTTTAAATAGAACACCCAGTATACTTTAACATTATTTGAAGTATCTTTTAAAACCACTTCAAACAAGGTAGGTATTCCCTATATCTATTTGTGATAATTCTTATAATTTATGGAAATAATTCATTAAATTTCGTTATCAAGATATCTCGCATTGGTTGTTAGTTTACATAATTTTAATTCAGTATATTTTGGGTGATGCAAAAATATTTTTTTTATTGCGATCTTTTTTTTTAAATACAAAAAGAGGGCATAGATAAAAAGTTAGTTAATTATTTCGTGAATTTAATTTTCTTCTTTTCTTAAAAATATTTTTTTAATAGAACCTCCTGATATCTCTATTGAGATTGTATATACTATTTTTTCTGGGCTCGTCTGGCCTGACTCCATAAATCAAAAAGTTACATACATCAAAATATCTTAATTCTTGTAACGTTTTTCATTTTAGGTTATGTCACATTTTTAAAAACGTATCATAGACCTAGAAAGGTACCTACTATAGATTATTTCTCATAAAAATTGCTAACACTGTATCTACAACCGACAACGTCTTTTCTATTTCTGTCCTCTAATCCGTTTAATAAAAGCAAACCATTTAAAAATGATCTATTTTAAAGCTAAAGAGCTCGGGTTGTTTCCAATATCAATTTAAAATCAACTAACTGCACTGCTCTGATGTCTGAGCGTGACGAATGACCTTTTATATTTGGAAATATCGGTAATGTGTCTAGAATTAACATGTACACTGCTTAAAGGTCAGTTACTAACCCTTTTCGTTTATTATTGATTGATTGATGATTAATTTTTATTTTTTTTTTTGTCTTAATTTGTACAAATATTAGTGTCAATTACACCACCTTATTTACTTAGTTTACTTCCTCCTTATTCCTTATACACATGTCGAGTGTAATTCACTCCTGCTAAATACCTGGTGGAGAAAATATCCACCAGTGGACACCACATCGCTGACAGGAAGGTGTAGTGGATTTTACACCGGGCAAAACGAAAGGTATAGTGTCCTTTGATGTAGTTCATTCCATATTTGTGTGTTGATTATTCCATTAATGGAAAGTAAAAATTATATTCCCGACCTGCTTAGGGGAGATCGACTATCGTGGACCCCCGTTTACATCTCACAGACCCCCGATTCTTTTTTTCGTTCACATAAACCTCCTAAGTCATCGTTGAAGTCGATATAGACCACTTTAGGTATCGGTCTAGTATAAAAATAAAAGCTATGGAATTTTTTCCATTGCCTTCCATTATTTGCTAGTTTTCTCAAATTTTCGACCTTATTGTCTTTCTTTATAGATCTTCTTCCATCTTCTACATATTTACCTTTATCTCGGCCTACCTGGGTTCCAATTCACTTCTGACATCCTGGCTTCGTTTTATTAATGTCCATTTTACCAATGTGTTCTTTCATTTGTGTCTTCTTTTCTTATATAATAAGTTTAATTACTTTTTCTCCAAAAAAAGGTCATACAGTTCTATAAATAATTCATATTATTGCACCAATTCTGGATTAAAAGATGCCCTTATCTGTATTCTTATCATACTTTGTGATAACACAGGCGAATTTTGAAACATTGAAAGCCTTTGTTTTCTTTTAGCCAAGCCAATTCAACTTTAATAAGTCTCAAATTCTTTGTTCATCGTATTTGAACACTACGAAATAAATTAAAGTTTATACCCTCATTGGTATACAATGAATAACCAAATAAAATACTCAAATCAAAGCTTGTTTTATACACAAATCGTATGGAAACAGAATCTTAATAAATAAGAATCCCCAGGTTTAGGGAAGTGTTTAAACAGCAACGTCGCTAATACCTCTCGAAAAAACGTAACTCAGTTACTGAGGCCCTTCCTATGGGGCCTCAGTATTGCATTCGTGCAGACGAAAAAATTTTCTTACCACATTTTTTAAAACTTTTTTTTCAAGTTTACGATCATTCTGAGTCCGAAATGCAAAAAAAAATTCGTCTGGTCGTCTGTATGTATGTATGCCGGCTCGATAACTCTAGAACGAAAGTTCTGATTGACTTGCGGTTTTGATTTTCTTAAATAATTACTTCTAACTTAGAACCCTATTAATTTTTAGAATTTTCGGTTCATCCTAACTACTTTAATATCAATTTTCTTAAAATCCTCTTATGCATTTCTTATGTGACAATTTTAGGAATTCCAATCATTTCTAACGTCTAACATTTCTAACTATGAAACTTTTCTAACATTCTTAACATTCCATAAATTGCAAACATTCTCTAACAACAGCTGTTGATAGTAAAGGTGAGATTTCTAAGGCGGGTTGTGACCTTCACACTTGCAACCATAGCCATTTTGGAGGCTATTTTTATTCGAAATTAATTGCCAAGCCTTCCAATTTATGAAAATTATATAAGCAGTTTCTTAAAAATTACTTTTTTATGGTGGTGCTAACTTAAGCGTACTACTATTTCGCCCCTAGCCACAAAAACACGTTCATCAAATTTACTGGCCCTCTGTCGCATCCCCATAGAATAATTAACTGGCTATTTTATTTGGCAAAAATCAGAATAATGCTTGGCTGTGCCTATCAAGTATCAAGATGTCAAATGTGATGTGTGTGTAAATGTCAAATTATTTAAAAATGTATGCTTCTTTTGATATTTATTGCAAATAATTTGTAGTGTATCTCAATTCATGCTTTCCATAAATAAAGGTACAGCAAGACAGATAATATAATGTTTTTATACAAAGCACTTTTTTATTATATAAAAGAGATGTAGGATATAATGCTGGTTTTTTTAGATAATTTTAATTATAGGCTTTTGGAGGGGTTGAAGTGCAATATCATATAGTCCACATTATACCATATCCCAAAATAGATTCAACTAGCGAATTGTAAATAATATAGTAAACTCCTAGTCATAAATTTCCTCATTTCATAAAATTTAAAAATGAATCTTGTTACCTTAGGATTTTAATGACGTAATGTGACCCATCAAATTTTGATCAATTATGATACCGAGGTATTTTGTTGTTTTTCATTTTAATTATAAAGTAGTCATTTATTTGTATGTTGAAAAAAGGCCTTTGTAAATTACATTGCTCTCTATATGGATCTACTTTAACACAAAAATAGTTTTGTGGCTATAAGTTGCTATAACCTAGCGTCACAAAACTATTAATAATTTAAACATAGTAAGTAGTATTAATATAACATCAAGTAATTTTTTAATATAAAGTACATGATCTCAAAACAGAAATAATTTATAATAAATGAGGGTAAAACGAAGGGTAAAATAATAATAAATTTAGGGAAATACTTAAAAAGGGCAGGTTTAAAGAGTATTATCACAAGAAAGTATATTCGTTTTGTTTATTTATCAAGTATTGTTTGAGGTTACTTTTGAATAAATTTATTGTTTTTTTTTTAATTTCTGTAGGCAGTCTATTAAATTTTTTAAACCTTTAATAAAAATTGTATTTTGGAAACTTTTAGTGATAGCTTGCCGTACATGAAAGTCAGATTGGCTTGTATTATAGTGATATTGCGAATTATATTGAATTTTTTCTAATAGATCTGATGCGATGGTACCATATGTTATTTTTATTTTATAAATAAATATCAGTCATGTACTGAACATAATTCTGAACTGAAAGCCAAACATTTTGCATGAGCAGGCTTGAGAGGTAAAGGGGCCAATTATTATTGGATAAATTACTCCAACAAGTTTTTATACCCTAATCAAAAGGCGATATAGAATGGTTTTAAAAATCAAGGCTTGTAAAAATCATCACATGGTTTAACCTAAAAGTAATGCCAATGCTTCACAAACCAAAAAATTCAACGTCCTAATACTACTATCGGCTTTCGGTCCTTCGTTCCAAATTAAATCATTTCTTGTTTTTGTTACGCTACGAATTTACCCTTGTAGGCCTCAGTCTCGATAAGGTGGGAACGACCATTTTAGCGTCTCTCGAATTTTGTTACTAAACCCATGAACTATATATGCACTAATTTAATCAATTACGTTTTCCATCAGAAAATTGACTATGAATGATTTTTACCATTCTGCCAGTTTTTAATTGATTTATTAGGTACCTATTACGAATCAGGTTTTGACATGTTTGGCTATATGTAATATAAACAACCTTTCGTTACCTTATACAGTGATATTTATCTCAATCAAAAACTACCACATTGTTATTTACTTCAAGAAGTACCTATTTATGTAGGTAATCTTATCTATAAATGACTAATAAAAATTTGAAATTTCTTTATAAGGTTAATTTCGTAGTATTTAAAATTCCAGCAACTCTTCATAAATGTCGCATTATCAAGTTTTTATTATTAGATTACATGTTACCATTTGTGGATCGTATTGTAGATATATCCTATTTCAAACTTCATTATTTCATTTTTCTACAAAAAAAGTTTTGCAACTGTAAAATTAAAACAGAAAACATTATGTATTTGTTAATTTTCTTATAGTTTTATTTTTGTCTTAAATCTGCTGAATCTCTACTAGTTTTCTCAGAAATAAAGCAAAATTAACCAAAACCACTAATATAGGAATGCAATACAGTTTTATACAATCCACAATACTATGTGCGTATGAGAACCATAGATGAGAACCGGATAAAAAGCAAAAATATTGATGAAAATATAACGATTACAAAGAAGAAAACTGCACCACTCTGTATGATACAATATGTTATTTATTGCACTGTTAATAAAATCAATCAATGAAACCTGAGAATGTCAAATAAATTTCGCAATAATTTGTTTATACAACGATATCTGATTTACAACCGTTTCAATAATATTATAATAATGTTAAAACTGTTAAAATGTTTTGGTTTGGAACACATTAAAAAATAAATCAATTGTAAGGTCATCACTAATAATGTTTCAATATTTTAGATTTATGAGTGCAACATTTTAATATAAATTTGTTTAATGGGTGTTTTAATCGGCAACATATTATATTTTCCTGTAATTTATAAAGAAATCCTGTGAATAGGATCTTAAAATGTCAACAAATATTAATTTACTTGTATATATTTTAACATAACGAATTTGACAAGATATATAAAAAAATAGTAGAAATATTCTTAAAGGCGATAATGATGATTTATTTCTTGAAAAAGGCTGAAAAAAGGTTGCAGCAATACGGAAGACGACTGGGGACTAAATATTGACATCTAAAGATTCTAGTGACGTTTATAATGACTGCTACTGTCCCTAAAAAATAATGCATTACTTCTGAAAGGACCTGGTAACCTGAAATATTCGGCTTGTAGGACCATGTAAAATTATCGGTGTTAAATTCCATTAATAATAATTTCATATTTTTGATTGGAGTAGAAACAGCTTTCAAAAGAAGAGCAAAAAAATGGTTGCTACATAAGTTTGATAAAAAAAAAAAATTATTACAAAACCAGTAGTAGTATACTTTTAGGTTTAAATCCATAATATACTTAAAAAATTTCTACCTCTGGTTCCAGTGACCTAACAGTAATTCCATTATTAAATTTTATTTCAAACATGCTTTCCCAAATATTCCTCATATTGTTTAATTTCTAAAAAAGCAATCTAGTTTTTAAGAATTTCAACAAATTTTTCTAGTTATATATCATTATCACTATTACTTCTGTATATTTATAAAAATTGTTTTACATTAAACAATTTATTAAGATCTAATTATTGTAATGTCGATACAAAATTTCTAATTGGACATGAAGTTTCGTTTTTTTTTTTGTATATGCATTTTGTGTCAGTTTAGTAAAAGTTGAATCAATTTTGTATCAATTCAAGATCGTTTTTGACACACCCTGTATACTGCATGTGACACTCAAAAACGTGCAATCAAAATTCAGTAAGCCTCTTGGAACGCATACGAGTAATACTTCTCCTTTGTTCTATTAATCCAATTCTAAGAATAAAATTATCATTCCGCTAAAAAGTTTTTTGCAGTTTACAATAAAACCGTGTTTGACATGCAAAACGTGCTTGCCCGGGTAAGAACATGTAATTAGGTATAAGAATCACCCAATTGCATCAATTTCACTCCATCACTTCACGGCTTTTGTTTGAAAATTCATATAAACAATTTCATTTACTTTATTACTCATTGCTCGCACGCAATTTGCTATTGGATTATTTATGAGTTATTTTCTTTTACAATTTTACTTTTGAAGTGATTATAGGTAACCTACTAAATCTACTAAATTTCTGATAATTTCTATGGAAT